>OZ021726.1:12482407-13682407 GCA_963978545.1 Linyphia triangularis
CAACTCAATTATTAAACTTAATTATTAACACTATTTTATAATTTAAATTTATTATAAATGTTTAAATAATAATATGTATTAATTATTGAAAAGATTTATTATTATTAAATTAACAGTTTAATTATTGAATTAACTGTTTAATTATTAAATTAACTGTTTAATTATTAAATTAACATTTGAATTATTAAATTAATTATTTAATTAATTAATAGAATTATTTTATTTTTAACAATAATTATTTTATTATTAATATTTGATTCATGATTACATATTTTGAAAATTTGACCCGGCATCAATCTAAAATGACCGAGCCGATTTTATTTCCCAGTACGTCCCTGTGCATGCTCATAAAAAGTAAAATATTTAAATAGGATGTAAAAATTTCAAAGTAAATTAAAATGTTAATAACATACTGTTATGAATTTTTCCGCTGAGGCAATGATGGCCCAGTTTTTAAAATAAAAACTTATATTTATTCACTCTTCAAAGGCACAAAATTTATTCACAGACAGCAGTTTAATCACCCGCAAGCTTCAACACAAGCTTCAGTAAGAACAACTTCGAATACAGCGATTATACAAGTTCACTCTAGTAGGTAAACAAAGCGATCAGCTCACATCGAAGTCCGAAATCAATCTGAAAACTTTCCCGATCTCCGGTCTTTATATACTTGGCGAGAGAGAACATTCGCGAAATTTCCAGCCAATTCATAGAAAAAGAAACATCTCGAAATTTCTCGATTGCTCTAGGTGTTGCCACCTTTTTCTAACCTGTATAATCGCTGTTAATAAATAAAATAAGATAAAAATAAATTACTATAGAATTTTAAAATAATACGTCACTATTTAAACTATATACAGACAATTTGTGCAACAATACCGATTGGAAAAGAATCAGCGACAGATCCCACAGTTGCCACTGATCCGTATATAAAAGTTGAAACATCGTAGGTCACTCCGGTTCGGAAATTATAATGACCACACACACACAATTTTTTTTTTCTTTTTATCAATTTTCACATTCGGACGTTCCAAAACGCGTAAAAAGTGAGGGGAAAAATAAGTAATTTTCTTTTATCGAATGAAATACTTTATATTAAAACCTATTTTAACCTACAGGTAATTGAAAGTAATAAGTATATTGTGCTGGATTCGCTCGTACAACTCCCTTTTCCTGAAACTGCAACAAATATTAAATTGGGAATCACGGTTAGAGTGGATAAAAACGAACTGCAAAGAAGTATAAATTCCTATCCGTAACTTTATGTTCCAACTTTCTGAAAATTCCCTGTGGCGGTTAGCTGCTTTTGAATTCTGGGAAATAAAAATTGGATCTTGAAGTCAACATCTCGTTCTTGACCCAGCCTTTGGTTTATCTGAAAAGTATCTAATAAATCTACTCCCCGGATGAAGCATAAAATGTATGTATTTTGTGATTCACTTTCTCAAAGGAAAGCCGAAAGATTCGCTTCAAAATTGAATTTTTGATAAACTCTAGGCTTTTTGTGCAATGGGTTTTGGAAGGAAATAGGCTTGATTTTATGTACCTAAGAATTTGGATTTGTGATCTATATGCTGAAACATCACAGTATTTTTTTCCTTCTTTTTTTTTCTAAAAGAGATGAGGGGGGGGGGGGATATATTTTAGATGGGCATAGGATATGTCTAAGGTTGAATCATAAAATTCAATCATTATTACTAATTTTTTTTATATTGAAACTAAGTCCTACAATAATATTTGGGACATGGAAATTTTTATGATGTATTAAGGAGGATATTTTCTTCAAATAATAATTAAACTCAAATAAAAAGGGTACATCCAAGGTTCAATCATAAAATTCAATCTTTAATAACAGTCAATATTTTGCCTCAAATTTCCTTATATAAAAAGTGTATTCCTAAGGTTCAATCATAGAATTTAATCATTCATTACAGTCAAAATATATTTTATTATTCTTAAATTAATAACTCTTCCTCAAAAAAAAAAAAAAAAAAAAAAAAAATCAAACATTAAAAAAAAAAAAAAAAACTTTTATTTGATAAGGTTGCAATATTGAAACTGTCTTGCAATAGGCTTTAGGCCATGGTATTTTTTATCATATATTAGGCATGATATTTTTCTGATTTTTTTTTTCCATCATTTCACCATAAACTAAAATACGAGTACTTATAATTATACATTATTACACAACTATATACACAGCTATTTTTTTTTTTTTTTTTTTTTTTACTTTCAATTACCCCTTGGTAAAAAAAAAAATCCAAATTTTAGATTTCTTCACATTTTGGAACATCCTGGAAGTGGTCTGGAAAAAATATCTGTCTGTGTGTCTGTGGGTAGGTCATTATAACTCTCGAACGAATCGACCTGGTGTTCACATTGGGTGTGCGTGTTAGTGGTTGCTATGGGACCTACCATTAAGGTTTTCGTTAAAATTACGCATGCGCATAAGGTAACAACCATTAAGAAAATCACGTTTTTCAGCAATTGCTAAAAAACGGCTCTGGTAATTTCGATCAAAATCACTGAGACAATGCCTCCTTAGGTTTTGTAAACCATCCCCACAACCGAAATTCCCAAAAATAATCAATAAAGGCGTAAAAGGTTGAAAAACAAATGTCTTTAACACAAAGTCCTCTTTCCTTGAGAATGGCCCGACTGTTTCTTCCCTGTTGCACTTACAAGAAAGAATAATGTAAGAATTATCGGAACTTACATCTCCAAAATCGTCATTTTGGTCTTTTTTTACAGGACCATTAAAAATTATCACAAAATGTATATCACCAAACTGGTCATTTTTTCTGAATGAATGATGAAGTTATTAAAACGCTAAACAACACCAATCCACGTATATATATATATATATATATATATATATATATATATATATATATATATATATATATATATATATATATATATATATATATATATATATATATATATATATATATATATATATATATATATATATATATATATATATATATATATATATATATATATATATATATATATATATATATATATATATATATATATATATATATATATATATATATATATATATATATATATATATATATATATATATATATATATATATATATATATATATATATATATATATATATATATATATATATATATATATATATATATATATATATATATATATATATATATATATATATATATATATATATATATATATATATATATATATATATATATATATATATATATATATATATATATATATATATATATACATATATATTCAATATATATATATATTCAAATAATTTTAAAATAAATGTTATAAAAAATTATGTACATAATAAATTAAATTAATCAAAAAAATATGGGTTTTATCTAATGGAAAAAATTCGATACAAATGAATTTTAATACAAATATAAATACAAAAATGTCATACAATGGCAAAGAACTTTCACACAAATTTATATACAAATTATTTTTCATGCAAGGAATTATTTTCATGCAATGGAGTTGGTTTTGAAATAAACCCAGCACTTTGAAAGTAATTTCCATATTGAAGGAGTTGGGTTTGGAAAAAAATTTGGAAAAATGTTTTGGAAAAAAAATGTGGATGGAGTTGGTTTTGATTCTACACGTGTCAAGAAGAAAATATTTACAGTTTTAGGTATACTTCTTATAAATCTATGTTGTGAGTCGTATTTTTTAACCTTCCAACGAGTGTATTGGATTTGACATGTGCAAACGATTTTGTGGGCTCACCGCATCCCGCCGTTTAATTGCATATGAAATATAAGGGAGAAACTTTTGTATTCATCTTTTGACATTCGTTATAATGATTTTCATCTCTTAGAAATTATATAAATGAACTTAAATATGTGTTTAAAAAGTTTTTCGAACGTTGGGCTCTCAAGTGCATCGCCAACAAATTCTGCCTCCAATATATTACGCGGAAATGAACCTATTCAATTTTTCAACAAATACGATGCGTAGATGGTTATTGACAGATCATCTAGTTAACTTAGACTTGTTTAATTGTCTAGGTTCAGAGTTATCAATTTAAATTATTTAACTGTCATGAGATAACGAAATAAAAATAGTGTTTTAGTAGTATTGGAATAAATACCTAAAAAACTTTTGTGTACGAATTTTTGTGATATTTACGAGAATATTAAAAACACGTATTAATTCGAATTTTCATCATAATTTAGTAATAGTTTCTTAATAATTTAATAATTTCATAATAATTTAATATTTTTGTAATACTTTAATAATACTTTCGTAAAAATTTAATAATTTCATAATAATTTAATATTTTTGTAATAATTTAATAATATTTTTTTTTACTCTCATAAAAATTTAATATTTTTATCTTAGTAATACTTTCTTAATAATTTAATACTTTCGTAATAATTTAGTAATACTCTCGTAAAAATTTAATATTTTCATCATAATTCAGTAATATTTTTAAAATAATTTAAAACTTTTTACAGAATTTAAAACTTTCATAATAATTTAATACTTTCGTAAATAATATAGTAATACTCTCTTAAAAATTTAATATTTTCATTATAATTTAGTAATACTTTCTTAATAAATTAATAACACTCTCGTAAAAATTTAATATTTTTATCTTAGTAATACTTTCTTAATAATTTAATACTTTCGTAATAATTTAGTAATACTGTCGTAAAAATTTAATATTTTCATCATAATTTAGTAATATTTTTTTAAATAATTTAGAACTTTTTAAATAATTGAAAACTTTCATAATAATTTAATACTTTCGTAATAATATAGTAATACTCTAGCAAAAATGTAATATTTTCATGATAATTTAGTAATACTTTCGTAATAATTTAATACTTTCATAATAATTTAATACTTTGTAATAATTTAGTAATACTTTCGTAATAATTTAGTAATACATTTGTAAAAATTAAACACTTTTATAATAATTTAACTATACTTTAATAACAATTTAACTTAAGTTAGTAATACTTTGCTAATAATTTAATACTTTCTTAATAACTGAATACTATCATAATAACTTAGTAATACTTTCTTAGTAATTGAATACTTTCATAGTAATTTAGTAATACATTCGGAATAATTTAACACTTTTATAATAATTTTGTAATATTTTCGGAATAATTTAACACTTTAATAATAATTTAGTAATACTTTCATAATAATTTAATACTTTCATAATAATTTAGTAATACTCTTCCGTAATAATTTAATACTTTCATATCAATTGAGTAATACTTTTGTAATAATTGAATACTTTCATAATAATTTAATACTTTCGTAATGAATAACTAATACTCTTGAAACAATTTAATACTTTCATAATAATTTAGTAATACTCTTCCGTAATAATTTAATACTTTCATATCAATTGAGTAATACTTTTGTAATAATTGAATACTTTCATAATAATTTAATACTTTCGTAATGAATAACTAATACTCTTGAAACAATTTAATACTTTCATAATAATTTAGTAATACACTTGTAATAATTTAACACTTTTATAAAAATTTAGTAATATTTTCGTAATAATTTAGCAATTCTTTATCATATTTAGCTATACAGTCACTATTTTAAGACAAAACATTTATATCCCAAAAATGGCATCACTACATCACTAGATATGTAGTAAGCAGTCATAAATACGTCTATACTAAACTTCAACTTAACTAGACATCACTTAGACGGTAGATCGTCACAGTGCTCATAGGTATTTAATCCATTTTGGCGGAGTGAAGACATAATTCTCGCCAAACCTTAGAGCCTTTTGTTCTCTATAGGGTTGTGGTTTGGCGAACATTATGCTTTCACGCCGCCAAAATGGATTAAATACCGATGAGCACTGAGACGATCTACCGTCTAAGTGATGTCTAGTTAAGTTGAAGTTTAGTATAACGATTGCTTACAACATGGTTTATACTGATACAGGTAATTGTCGAATCAAATATCCGCGTAAAGTTCGGAACACATAAAAAAAAGAAAATCCTCGACCCAGCCCCGTTTGAACAGGTGTGAGGTGTATCGGATAAAAAGTTATCGCTTCTCCTCAGAAGAGGATTGTAAATCACTACAGATTGTGTTTCGGAAAGACCTTTTCATTTTATTTGATAACAACAAGATATTGTATTGAATTATTAGACGTGTTTTGAGAGCGAGTGAGGAAGTGACATTTGTAAGCTCTGTGTTTAATAGATGATAACTGAATGTTTGAACAATTACACGTATGCATTTTGATGGTTTGTTATTGCATTCTAGATTTGGTTATTATTGCGCTTAAGATGATTTATTTTTGGGGTAGGTGTTTGGTAATAGTTAACAACTAAGGTTTTTTTTTTTATAGATAATTATTTATTTCTTTTTGTTTTAACTGAAGAAGAACGTCTTTTAACCGGGGTCCGTTTAACTGGATCTCCCGCTAATTGACTGACATTTTTAAAGTACGAAAAGTTAAAAGAAAATAGTATAAATTAAAAACTTTGGAAAAAAATGAAACATTTTTTTTTAATGATCCGTATGTTATGTTGGTAGTGAAAGAATTGTTTTCGAAATCAAAAATTCATTTTTTTTTTTTTTTTTTTTTTTTTTGCATTTCTCTACGTTTTGGAATATTTTGACTTCAAAAAACTGGAAAAAAATGTCTGTCTGTGGGTCTGTGTGTACGTGATCAGTATAACTCTTGAACGAATTGACCTACTATGTTTAAATTAGATGTATGGGTTAGTGGTGGCCGTGGGATCGACCATTAAGGTTTTCGTTAAAATTGCGCATGAACATATAAGTAGTTGCCATGAAAGATATGAAAAAATCTTTTTCAGTAATTGCTATTCACTACTCGAAATATTATGATTAAAATCGCAGTCTACATCCCCACTTCCGAAATTCCCATAAAAATACCCCTATAAAGGTGTAAAAAGTCTAAAATCTGATGTCTTTAACTCAGAGTTCTCTTCCCTTGAGCATCGCCCATCAAGGAATATCTTTTCTCTGTTGCACTTACAAGAAAGAATAACGTAAAAAATTTCGAAACGTATATCGGAAAAATCACCAATTTGGAGGTTTTTTTTTAAAGGTCTATATAAGAATTATTACACAAAATCTATCGCCAAACTGGCTAGTTTTTCTGAATGAATGATGACAATATGAAAACGGTAAATAATACCAATCCATGTCAGTATAATACTATAATTAAAAGTTGTGAGATGTTTCACACTCCTAGATTTTCTTGTGCTGTTACGGTATCGCCCTTATGTTCAATTCAGTCATTCCACAAGCATTTCAGGTCATTCTACAGACAACTGTATTTCAGCATTTAAAAATCTTAGTGCACGCGAAGACATCGAAGCAAAAAAACGTGGAGTAATGGCTGAGCGTTGACAAAGATCTCCAGCAAGAGAATTTGTTGGATGAAGACATCGTCAAAGCCATCACCGAAGTAGTTCATGATGATGATGAGGATGACACCTATGTCGATGACAGTGTCACGTCACTTTTATCACATACGAAAGTGATAAAAGCCTTGTAAACGGTTCCATGTTGTGTGTGGAGTATCTGACTGGCTTTCGTTGTTGATGTGAGGCTTTAATAAACTAGTGGCGTGGAACATCGCACAACTTTCAGTTGCACTATATTACTGATGTTGATTTGTGTCATTTACCTTTATTATTTATTTCCACCATTTGTTTAGAAAAATGGCTAGTTTGGCAATATTTGTTGCGGTAATTGTAATATGGGTCATAGTCATCCCCCCCCCCCCTTCCCCATCTCCTTTTTAAAAAAAAAAAAAAAAAAAAAATTGGCGATATACTTTTCGATAATTCTTATATTATTCTTTGCTTATAAGTGAAACTGAGAAGAAGAGAAACATCGATCGTTGATGAGCTATGTTCAAGCAAAGAGAACTCTGTGTTGTTGAAGGCATTCGTTTTTCAACTTTTTACGCCATTAAAGCATTTTTTTTTGAAAATTTCGCAGGTGGGGATGTTTAGAACACCTTAAGAGGCATAACCACAGCAATTTTAATCAAAATCGTTAGAGCCTTTTTTTTAGCAATCATTGAAAAACATGAATTTTTCAATGGCAGCTACCTTATGCGTATGTACTACTTTAACGAAAACCTTAATGGTAGGTCCTTGAGTCTAAACCAATCAGCACACCAAATTTAAACATCGTAAGTTATGCTGATCACGTACACACATACACACACGAAGACACACAAACACACAGATAGACATTTTTTCTAGAAAACTTTTTTGAAATCAGGATGTTCCAAAACGTGGATTTTTTTTTTTGCCCGAATATTATAATTTCGCTACCCTATGTATACATATGGGTAATTGAAAGTAAAAACTGTTGAAACAAATCTACAAGTTATCGAATTTCCCACCTTCATATCGATATTTTTGAAACAGTAGTTTTGGGTATTGATTATTTTTTTTAATTGTGTAAAAAACATAATTCTTTATGCAACTAAGTTTCTACTTTTTTAAATCTCCATTTTTACCGGCTTTTCCACGGTCCCAGTTAAATTGGTCAAGGGAGTTTAATGTATTTCTATTCAATATTTTCTGAGTAGTTTATATTAACTGAGTAGTAAAGTATATAAAAAAAGTTTATACTGGTTTCTTGAAACTAGTGAACTATAATTTAAATGCCAACTTATGCAAAGTAGACATAATAACCCTTTATTTTAAAATATACTTTAATTATACAAAAACTTTATATTAACTGTAATTATACAAAAACTTTATATTAACTGTAATTATACAAAAACTTTATATTAACTGTAATTATACAATAACTATATTTCGATTCAAACATTCCTGAGTGCTTTGCATTTTTTGAGCAACTAAGTATGTAAGAAAATATTACACTGATTTCTTGAAACAAGTGAACCATTATTTAAATTCCAACTCTTGCAAAGTGGAATTAATAATTCTTTATATTTTAAAAGGCACTCTAAATTATACAATAACTGTATAATAATAGTATTTCTTTTCCAATTTTCCTGAATAGTACTAAGTAGTTATGTATAAAAAAAATGCAACTAATTTCTTGAAACAAGTGAACCATTATTTAAATTCCAACTCATACAAAGTGGACTTAATAATTCTCTATATTTTAAAAAGCACTCTAAACTATACAATAACTGTATTTCTTTTCAATTTTTCCTGAACAGTACTAAGTAGTTATGTACAAAAAAAAAAAAAAAAAAAAAAAAAAATGCAACTGATTTCTTGAAACAAGTGAACCATTATTTAAATTCCAACTCATACAAAGTGGACTTAATAATTCTCTATATTATAAAAAGCACTCTAAACTATACAATAACTGTATTTCTTTTCAATTTTTCCTGAACAGTACTAAGTAGTTATGTACAAAAAAAAAAAAAAAAAAAAAAAAAAAAATGCAACTGATTTCTTGAAACAAGTGAACCATTATTTAAATTCCAACTCATACAAAGTGGACTTAATAATTCTCTATATTATAAAAAGCACTCTAAATTATACAATAACTATACAATAACTGTATTTCTTTTCAATTTTTCCTGAACAGTACTAAGTAGTTATGTACAAAAAAAAAAAAAAAAAAAAAAAAAAAAAAATGCAACTGATTTCTTGAAACAAGTGAACCATTATTTAAATTCCAACTCATACAAAGTGGACTTAATAATTCTCTATATTATAAAAAGCACTCTAAACTATACAATAACTGTATTTCTTTTCAATTTTTCCTGAACAGTACTAAGTAGTTATGTACAAAAAAAAAAAAAAAATGCAACTGATTTCTTGAAACAAGTGAACCATTATTTAAATTCCAACTCATACAAAGTGGACTTAATAATTCTCTATATTTTAAAAAGCACTCTAAACTATACAATAACTGTATTTCTTTTCAATTTTTCCTGAACAGTACTAAGTAGTTATGTACAAAAAAAAAAAAAAAAAAAAAAAAAATGCAACTGATTTCTTGAAACAAGTGAACCATTATTTAAATTCCAACTCATACAAAGTGGACTTAATAATTCTCTATATTTTAAAAAGCACCCTAAATCATACAATAACTGTATAATAACTGTATTTCTTTTAAATTTTTCCTGAACAGTACTAAGTAGTTATGTATAAAAAAATGCAACTAATTTCTTGAAACTAGCGAACCATTATTTAAATTCCAACTCATACAAAGTGGACTTAAATCTTTATATTTTAAAAAGCACTCTAAATTATACAATAACTGTATAATACTATATTTCTCTATATAAACTCTAAAGGATTCTAAAAAATCTACAGATCTGTTATATTTTTCAATTTGAAGATTTCGATAACATTAACATTAAGAAGTTCACATCATGGCTGCAAATAAAAATATGGGTTTCAAACTTAAATATTCGATGGCAAGTTTTCTCTTCAATAATTTTTATAAAGGCCAATAAGTCATCATGGTATCTTGGTGCGTGTTTTTTAAATATATATGTTTCTATCCAATTAAATAGTTATTTGCAGTAATACTAATTATTAGTAATAGTTCACGTGATTAATTATTTGCCTCCCTACCCCTATTTTTCACAGAAACTGTTATATAATACATTATTAAACATTCCAGAAAATCATTCAAAATACAATATCAATGTAAAAATGCTAAATATGGATGTAAATACAGCATCACTTATTTATTTATAGTGATTTATTAGTCTGACTTAGTCTTAAGCTGAGTTCTGTTTTGAAATCTCAAAACAGAAACTTATCATATCAGCTCGGGTAGTTGACGAATATTTAAGTAAAAAGAACAATCAACGAAAAAATTTCAAATCTAGGTGAAAGATACTGGCATCCGGGAACAGCAATAAAGGCACGTTTAGTTTTTTTTTTATAATGGTTTAAATTATCGGCTTTCTTTTGATACGAATTATACTTGTGCACAATATACGAATTTGATTCTATGTGCATCATGAATTGGTTGTAATCGTTTATCAGCTATAGGTAACAGATTCTTTATATCTTGATAAATATTTTCTTTGACAAATCAAGCATGATAAGATGGATTGCATTTTTGAAGTTTCTTTTAAAGAATGGAATATTTTTACTTTTAATTACCCATATGCTAGTATAAAGAAATAAAAATATGGTTTTGTGTTTAAAAAAAAAAAAAAATAATAATAATGATTTTTGTTACATTTCTTTATGTTTTGAAACATTATAACTTTAAAAAGAAAGATGTCTTAAACAAAAGGTTTGTCTGTATGTATGTGTTCAACATAACTTTCCAATGGATTGACATACGATGCTCAAATTTCGTACGCTGGTTGCTGGAGGTCATGAAACCTGCCATTAGAGTTTTCGTTAAAACTGCGCATGCGCATAAGGTTGCTACCATTAAAAATATTCATGCTTTCAGTAATTGCTAAGAAACGGCTCTAACGATTTTGATCAAAATCATTGCCTAAACATCTCCACCTCTGAATTTCCTTTAAAAATATTATATAGGAGTAAAAGGTTGATAAACGAATGTCCACAGCACAGAGTTCTCTTTACGTGAGCGTCGCTCACCAACGACCGGTTTTATCTTCACTTCTGTTTCATTTACAAGAAATGATAATGTAAAAATTATCGAAAAGTATATCGCCAAATTAGCCATTTTAGCTGGGTTTTTTAAAGACCTATAAGAGAGTTATCGTCAAACGATCAATTTTCTAAATGAATGAAAATATATAAAAACGGTAAATAACATCAATCCACGTCAGTATTACAGTGTAATTGAAAGTTTTGCGATGTTCCACATCCCTACTTTTTCAAGTTTCAAAACAATAGAAATTAATATTTTTAGTACTGCACTTTTTTTAGTCTTCGCTAACAAAAGAAAATCGAGTAGTGAATGAACTCTGCTCATATAACAACATTTTTATGCAAAGTAAATTTATTCAAAAGTTAACAAACTGTAAGATGATTTTTTTTTTTTTTTTTTTTTTTTTTTTTTTTTTTTTTTGTATTACAGTTAACAAGAATATTTCTCGCTCAAGAAGAGTTAAAAAATTAAATATCCCAATAACTGATCTTGGTTATCATAAACGTTTTCGTTATAAATACTCAAAAACCATTAGTTTATAGTTGAAAAGAGTTTTCATGAATTTTATGTGGTTGCGATTGACATAAGAAGTTTAAATAAGAAAGTAATATGGATTCAAAAACAAAGAAAAGTTCAAACAGTGGATGCATAGTGGGTCCCAAAATATACCATAAAAGTTCAAAACAAAACTGATCGTCAATAAATGAATAGTTGTTGTGATTACTCTTTCACGATTCGATTTCAAAACAAAACTGATCGTCTATAAATGAATAGTTGTTGTGATTACCGTTTCACGACTCGATTTCAAAACAAAACTGATCGTCAATAAATGAATAGTTGTTGTGATTGCCGTTTCATGACTCGATTTCAAAATAAAACTCATCGTCAATAAATGAATGGTTGTCGTAATTATCGTTTCACGACTCGATTTCAAAACAAAACTGATCGTCAATAAATGAATAGTTGTTGTGATTACCGTTTCACGACTCGATTTCAAAACAAAACTGATCGTCAATAAATGAATAGTTGTTGTGATTGCCGTTTCATGACTCGATTTCAAAACAAAACTGATCGTCAATAAATGAATAGTTGTTGTGATTGCCGTTTCATGACTCGATTTCAAAACAAAACTGATCGTCAATAAATGAATAGTTGTTGTGATTGCCGTTTCATGACTCGATTTCAAAACAAAACTGATCGTCAATAAATGAATAGTTGTTGTGATTGCCGTTTCACGACTCGATTTCAAAACAAAACTGATCGTCAATAAATGAATAGTTGTTGTGATTGCCGTTTCATGACTCGATTTCAAAACAAAACTGATCGTCAATAAATGAATAGTTGTTGTGATTGCCGTTTCATGACTCGATTTCAAAATAAAACTCATCGTCAATAAATGAATGGTTGTCGTAATTATCGTTTCACGACTCGATTTCAAAACAAAACTGATCGTCAATAAATGAATAGTTGTTGTGATTACCGTTTCACGACTCGATTTCAAAACAAAACTGATCGTCAATAAATGAATAGTTGTTGTGATTGCCGTTTCATGACTCGATTTCAAAATAAAACTCATCGTCAATAAATGAATGGTTGTCGTAATTATCGTTTCACGACTCGATTTCAAAACAAAACTGATCGTCAATAAATGAATGGTTGTTGTGATTACCGTTTCACAACTCGATTTCAAAACAAAACTGATACTCAATAAATGAATAGTTGTTGTGATTACTCTTTCACGATACGATTTCAAAACAAAACTGATCATCAATAAATGAATAGTTGTTGTGATTACCGTTTCCCAACTCGATTTCAAAACAAAACTTACCGTCAGCAAAAGAATGGTTGTTGTTATTACCGTTTGAATCAGTCATGTAACACATCAGATAGCCTGATAAGTGTTTTTAGCCAATTTCAACAATCAGGGGACGACGGATGCTTTACGGAAACAAAACTGATCTTCACGTGTTACATGAAACTGAGTTACGTGCAGAAATATAACTGAAAGATATGATTGTGTTTCCCAAATAAAACATGTTTTCATTTCATTCATTTCTTATAGCACCTAAACTTAAAAGAAAAATCTATGTATTGCAGTCCATTACTAAACAGTCATTTGAAGTTTTTTTGAAACCAATCGCGAGCAATCGCTAACAATAATTTTGAAGGTCTTAATACAATTTATTCTCTTCAGATTTAGAACCTATATACTAATCAAGTGAACTGCATACAGTGTCCACTATTTTCAAACAGGATCTCTCTGCACTTCTTATAAAGTACGCAGCCACTGTTTTTAAGTAGGCTCTCAGCCAAACTATCTTACAGACTCTCCAGAAACCACCAATACACTCCCACGACAATTGGGAAATTTTTCTTGCAAAAACTTAAATCTATTAGTATACATTATTCCCCATGTGTACTAATAGAGTTATGTCTAATGTAATTAAACTGAAAGAATGGGGGAGGGGCCTACGGGACAATTTGCCTCTTCTGGGTGTCTTATATTGACATATGGATTCATTTTACTTGCTTAATTATTCTGATATTTGAAAGTAACAAATTAGTTTCCTATTTTTAATTGATAAATTTATCAATTATATGTTATATTTAATTAAAACCCGTATTACTACTATTGTACATTGTTCGTAGATGGATCCGATAAACCGCAATAAAAGTGTTTTAAAAACAGTTTCGTAGAGACAGTTACTATTAGGTATTTGTTTCAGGTTGAGTATATTCAATACTTTTACAACCTCTTATTAAAAACGATGCGTGGTCGCCATTGTTTATTCATAGAATATCTATGCCACCTAGGTTCTTCCCCGCAGAAGATTTTATCACGCCTTTCATATCAACGTTTTAAATTGTTTGTGTTCAAATAAGTTGTGTTTAAGTATATGACCCAAATTTATCAATACGATTTTTATACTAACAAGTTGAGTTTCTTGAAGTGGTAGAAAATAATAATAATAATAATAAAAATAATAATAATAATAATAATAATATTTTTTAAAAAAAATGGTACATGTTGATGCCACGAGAAACCTATTCCAAAATCCCAGACCAAATTTCAACCAAGGCAAATAGCCATTCATTCTTGGGTTTAACTTTCCGAAAATTCTCATGGAGCCGAAAATTTTCCCTGTGGTAATGATCAATGTCCAAAGAAATGTACTAAGAGTTTACTCTACCCTGTCCTGGTTTTCCTGGTGAAGGAGCACTGGTAAAATGCTGGAAAGACATTTACGCAAGAATGGCTGGACGCATTAAGTTTAAATATACGATTAAATTTTTTAAAAAATAGGCTTTAAATTTTACTTCTATTTACATTAACTGTATTCCACCAGAGGACTACAATATTAATAAAAGGCGGCTAAAAAAATTTAAAAAAAAAAAATAAAAAAAAAAAAGAAAGAAAGAAGAAAATTCTTAAAATCTTTTACAAACTTGATAACTCAAATAAAACTTTTCAGCTAGTTTTCAGTTTTCTATAGATATGTTTATGTTGTGAGTTGCATTTCAGTAGAGGTAGAAGTACTTTCATTTGAATTAAAAAAAAAAAATTCAACGCCAAATGATAATGAATTCAAACTCATTGTCATTCTTTGTAGCATAGCCAAAATCACTCAACTAACCCTTTCTTATTTACATCACTGAAACAGATTTCAAAAGTCATCCATCAGACATTTTATTGGTGGTGATTTTTAATTCTTACGAAATTAGGCTCCGGGTACAAATTTCAATTTATGTAGAAATTGAATAATGAGGGGTTATCTTTAAAAAAAAAAAAAAAAAAAAAGTATTTTCGTGTTTACATTGTAAGGGTCTTATGTCGATTCTACACTTTCAGAGGATATTTTTTACGAAATGACTCGTAGAATTATCCCTCTTATTTTGGCAAATGGTTTGGAAACACACCGTATCCTATGCAAGTACCATTATTCGCTGTGTACGTATGTGTCACTAAACTACTTTTAAGGTCCAGGGTATGAATTTGTGTAGCTTTGAAGAAAAGCAGTACAAAGTAACACTGAATCTGAATTGATCATGCGTAAGTAAATCATTTTAGTACATTTGAGCTATCGGTTACATCAAGTGCCTGACATTCATTGAGGGTAGGAAGGAGTTCACCACCATCTCCAAGTGCCCCGACCTCCAGGCTTCATCTGAGCATTTAATGGAATGTTTGAACCTCTTAAGCTTGGACATATATCAAGATACTCTTCTTATACAGTAAGCAAAAAAAAAAAATTCGAACGATGGCTATATCTTTGGTTCTAATTATGGTAGAATCCTGCGGTTTGCACCAAAATGTTTTGTTTACAATTTTCTACTATATGTCTGATGCAAAATTTTGTTTTTAAGGGGCTGTATACGGAGTAAATTTCATTCTACCTTTAAAATTTTCAATACAAACTCCCTTAAACCCATTGACGGTCATGCATGTATATAAACGTCATTTGATCCCCAGTTTTTCCAGCAATTCACAACATTTTTAAATTTATAAATAAAATTTAAAATAAAATATGTTTGAAATATTTTTATTAGGATAATGGTTTACAATCTATCTAAAACAAAATAAATAAAAAATAATTAAAAAAAAATTATGTATTTAAATTCGAAATATAATTTAAAAATTATTGCAGGGGAAACAACTATAGAATTTCACCAATTCCGATGACCGTCAGTGGGTTAAAGTAAGCTTTTTTACATTTTTGCTAAAATATCGAGAACCAAAAATCAAAATGGAATGAAAAAAATTCTGGAGCGGTTTTCAACCATGATAATACTAATGGGGGAAAAAATCTGTTTAAAAATTCTAAAATTTGTTTTATTAATTAATAATTATTAAAGAACTGTTTAATACAAAAGCTGCATAATATTTGGCATAAGATTTGATTTAGTTTTAATATGTAGGTGACCCCTCATGATAAACAAAATTATATACAATTAATAAAGACCTCCCACAATTTACAACGGTACTTGACTTTTGTTATTCCATCAATTAGAATACAAGATATAGCCATCGTTCGGATTATTATTATTATTATTATTATTTTTTTTTATTATTATTTTTTTTATTATTATTTTTTATTATTATTATTATTTTTATTTTATTTTTTTTGCGCACTGTACTAGACTTTTTTAGAGTCAGCGGACTCATTGATCTCGTCTGACTCTATCAGACATAGGGGATAAGAAACAACAACAGTATATTGAAATTGTTTGACACATTAAAGTAGACGACTGCGGAATAAATATCAGTAAAGTTAATTCGCGAAAACCATTCATCTTAAAAAGTATGAAACCTTAAATAGTTTGTTTCATAAAATTCTTTATTTTTTCTATGAATAAAAATTAAATGGTGGTTTGATTTGAATTAATTAATAATTTTTTACTACAAACCTTTCTATTTTACAACAAATATTGTTTTCTGCCAAATGTTTAGTCTCAACAAATCCCTCTGGATAGTTTAGTTCACAAGGATTCGTTTAGACAAAGCGATTGACAGTTCATCTTTTTTGTAGAATAAAAGGATTAAAGTAATGATACGGTAAAAGACCATAAATTAATTTAATCAAAGTTTCCAAATGAGTCAGTTAGAACACACAAAACATTTCGTCAATTTCGCTCAATATCTTGCCGCGCCCTTCTGGTATTGAAAAGATAAAAAAAAAAAGAAGACAAAATTTAAACCACAATTTTATTTTAAAATTCATCAAAAAAAATTAAAGAAGAAATTTTTGAAACAAAGTATTTAAGGTTGCTTTCTTTTTTAAAATAGTTTATAATGTTAGATTACCAACAATTAATTAATTTTTTTTTTTTTTTAAAGTGTCCTTTAAACTTAATATTAAATAATTTACGATTGCGAGTACAAAAAAAGTAAAAATGTTAACATACATAAACAATTATTTCAACCTTCAACGAATTTTTAAAATGTAAACTATTATTCTACTATAATAAGAAATTGCTAAAAATAAAACGCATTAAGAAAATTTGAAATTTCTGGGTAAGTTTAATCTATAAATTAGTATCTGTATTTCAAAACTGATTCTTCTTATTTCGTAAAGTAACGAATAAATATGTCATCAGTCCTAATTTACATTTACATTGTATAAAATGATATTTTTACCCGTAGTTACTGAAAAACACCATAGCAAAATTATGTTATTCATAAGAAATATTTTTTGGCTGTATACAATAAAAATAATTAATATATTCAATTTAAGGAAGGTATAGAAAAATTAAAGAAAAGATTTTTTCATTTATAAATATTTGTAAGAAAGATGATAAATTTCTCGCTATATCAAATTATTTACTAATTGTTTTAGTTTAATGCAGTGTTTATTGGTGCAGGGGGATGTAATTGTGTGACATAAATTGTGATAGAAATCTGACATATTTTTTTTTTAATTTTACATATTTTTTCAGGAATTATGGCAAATTATGGATTTTAAACACGAATATATATTGTTCCGTAAACGAATCCAAAGCTGAAAGGGGAAAAAACTACTTTTGTTTTAACCTAATCTTAATATTATTTTTATTCTAGTTTCACCATGTTTTTAAATAAATGAAATAAAATAACGAAATTCTAAGAAAAAAAATTCTAAAAGCTCATTTACAATGAATATAAATCTGCCTATTTCAATGGAAAATTGAATTAAAAGAAGGTGTTTTTTTTGTTTGTTTTTTTCGTTTATATTGAACTATTTTAAACTTTTCATTTTATAATTTTTCTACTATCATAATATATCTCTTGAATATTTATTCTACTAAAATTTACAGAAAGTTTCAATGGACATACATAAAGAATTTTTAAATGTTAAATAATTATTTAATAATTTTGAACTGGTGTCCCAATTTTCTCAACATTTTGATCAGAAACCATAAAAAATAATTTTTAAAACAAAATTACTTATTAGTTATTCATTTAAGTTAACGTAATAGTAATTCCTGTAAAGTTAAATAAAAAATTACTAAACTTTTACAATATGTATATTAGTTTACAAATTTAAATGTAATAACTAATTTTTTAAAAGCATGTTAATATTGTGTAATATTTATTTTATTTTTAAGTACATCTATCTTATTTTATTACTCATACAGTGTGTGGTAATTTTTACACTGATAGCACTAAATTTATTTTCAGATTTGATAAACATGCATTAGACGTATGTTTACTTTTTGGAAAATTTCAAATGTAAAATTATTTTAAAGTTCACATTTACATTACTAATTTGTGCATGTACTAGATTACTTAAAATTAAAGGTATTCTACTTATCAACTATACTTAAGGAAACTATGTATTTTTCAATGGCATAAAATCAGGAAAATCAAGGCAATAAATTTATCCACATAACATATTGAATATTAGTCAAAATGTAGAAAATTTTTGTACGTATGGTGTTTAAACATTTTAAAATTATATTTTGGAAAAAATTTAATTTTAAGGGCTAATAATTTATTAATATATATTTATTTAAAATTTCTTTAATTTTTCCAGTGAGTTGAAATTTCGTAGAATTTTTTTTTTAAATAAAATGAATTTTTTATATTGCTTAGAAATGTTTATATAATGTGTTAAATACGATATTTGATAAAGGAATAAATACAAAAATAATGTTATGCAGTAATTTTTTGAATGTATAAAAATGTGCTTTTTTTAATATTAATTACAAATTAAAAATAAATTATACTGATTCTAATAATTTTTTGTTCTATAAATATATAGAATGTTAAACCTTATAGTAACACAATATACGTATAACATCCCTATATGCTATGCAGTTTTTAGAATAGATAATAAGTGACAATTAAGTGATCCAATAACAACATTGTTTTGCCTCCAAGCTGTGTTGCAAAATAACTGAGTTATAAAGAAGATGTGCTTTATGTTTCAGAAGAAAATTCAGAATTATCAGTTTCAGACTTATTTCCAAACGTAGACGTCAGGTGAGTATAAATATTGTACAGAAATTACTTTTTAAAACTTCTTTGTTTGGAAAAACAAATCTTAAAAGGAACAATTCAGCTTAAAAAGTTCTCCAAGAAGGTATTTCTCTTTAAATTATAAAGAATTCTTTGTATACTGCATTTTGATGATCTTGTTTTAGTATTGCTTCATAAAATTCTAATGCGACAATATATACATATATTTTTCTATCCCTTACACGTTAAAAGGTGGGTTGAAAAGTTTATTGTCCAGTGAAAAAACACGGCAATGTAAAATAAATACTTTACTTTCAAAAATTATTTGACTCAAAAGTTTATTTTGGCCAAAGAAAAATGTAATCTGGAGAAGGAATTGTTTTCTTAAAGTCTCCGTAAAACTTTTTTTTCTTTCAGTGAACAAACCTTTAAAACATGTTCAGCATTTTTACATTGCATATGAGGATGCATTTACAGTTATTAAATGTTTTAAAACTTGTTTATGTTATCTTATGTAACTCATATTAATTTAACAACTACTATACTTTTGGCGTTTTGATCTCGTGTTGACATATATTTTAAGTTATTGTATTAAAATTAGTATATTTTTGTTAATATATTGACCTTGCAAGCAAAATGGTCCGTATCCAAAGAATTAATCACGTTCTAGTGTAAAGTTTATACTACAATTTAAAGAATACAGAAAAGAATTGCACAATATTCGCATTTGACATTGTTATTTTTAAATCAGAATATACTTACAAAAAGTCAATAAAGATTAAATAAAATGGTATGAACGTAATTCAAATATATAAAACTTTATTCAAAATTTCGAATATATAAGACTTTATTCAAAATTTCGAATATATAAAACTTTATTCAAAATTTCGAATATAAAAACGATAAAAATGTATTCTAAAGTATTTTGGCTGAAGAGCAACATTGTTCATTACTAAAATGTTCACTTGCCAATAAAGTAAAAATATATGCTTATCTTCTCCATAACTAAGCATAAATGTATACAAAAAGCACTAAAATGACAACAACAAAAAAAAAACATACCCTTTTCGATTCTCTTAGGAGTGACTACCCTAAAGGCGCTACCCATTTCTCTTCCGAAGCCCCCCAGAGCACGTGGGGGTGGTGGTTCCAGCTGACCCCTCACCTTGTCTGGAGAGGGGGAGGGACGGGTCATAAGATCGTCTGCGTTTTCCTCTTCTGTCTTCACTCTCGTTTGCAGAATGTTCTTTGGGTACTCCGTGGTCAGTGTGGGGGTGGGGATAGGAGCATCAAAGAACTTCTCTTGGTACAATGCAATTCTTTGTTTTTTATGATCTAGTTGTGGATGAACCAGCCACCGAATTTCAGGTTTGTCCGTTTTACAACTGGAGTGGTTTGTTTTTAAATTCAGTCAGGTTCTTGTTTACGAAATATGACAGTTCTTGAAGATAGTAATAATCGTTTGCCATTCGCTTGATTTTAGCATAATTTTAAATTTTAGTAAGTATTACATTTAATGCCTTAACTTAACTGTTAAACTTATTAAAAGTTTTTCTGAAACTTTTAGTAGTTGTTTGTAGTTATGGTAGTTTAATTTGTATGTTTAATTCATTTTAATGAATACTTCAAATGAAATAGTTTATATTTGGTAAGCTGATTACAGTGCAACTTTTAAGTTAACATATCCAGAAACCTATTATAGGCTAAAAGTTGCATTTTTAAAAATAAATCACAACAAAACTTATTATGCACTTTTATTGATTACGTAGTTACTTAGCAAAGATTTAAAATCTGTAATTATTAATCGACAGTCTAACAATCTTCAACCGCTTTTTAGTTTCTATTCAATCCTAATCAGATTAGATGTCAAATTCATCATTTCATTTTTTCTATTTTCCACAAATGAATTCAGAAATCAAATTTAAAATCGTTCTTTACAGAATGTGGCTTATCAAAGATAATTTATACTAATTATCAGTTTTAATTTTAAAAATTGCATCGAAGCACTATTTTATTTAAGAAAACTCGCGTAAATCGTTTTAAATTTCTTGAGCAGAACGTGCTTTTCTCAAGTGATACAAATATTCTTCTCTCGAAACATCTACTAATTCAAAATATCGTCTGTCACAACATCACAATCAAACAAGCCAAAAAGCATGTCCTTCCAAACGATTTCAGACTGCCTGCGATTCCGAGCTCCCGCTCCGACCAACTATCTCTTGCTTGTGCCGCCTCGAGTGGGTACTATCTCGGCGAAAAAGAACAGCCCCCTCGCGGTATTCCATTCGATCGCTCGGGGTGTGTTGTGCGCCAAACGATAATGCAGGGAAGGGGGGCGCATCGAAGGAAATAGGGGCGGGGCCTGGTATCTGCCCCATGCTTTTGATTAGCGTCGGCGCGAGGGGGGTAGCACGGTTTTTCGCGCGCGCCGCTCTTTTTGCTATCGTTTGATAGTCCGTCAATCATCACCCCTGGGTTTACGACACTTCTTGATGTGACAGGTGTCGTCGGCTTTGGGTTTGTTCAAGAAGAAGAACTGCTGAGAATATCGTCCTGGTTGATAAATGTAAATTGATGGGTGATAAGGTGTTGGGTGAAAAAAAAACTTTTTTTGATTGAGATTTATTTCTCCTTATTATTCCTTAGTTAAGAGGGAATGTCGAGTGAGTTTAATTTTGAATATCCAGTAATTTTCAGCATAGTTTAAAACACTAAAATTAAAGAAAAGGCCATAGCTAAAAACGAAGTCGTAAGCTGATCATGTAACCTTTTTGTTACAAGGGAAAGACAGCATGTTTCTGTTACATAATCCATGCAGCTTCATTTCTTAGGTTACAATATTTGCCGAAGTATTGCTTTAAACCATTTTATTTTTATATACAATAATAAAATCTCAATAACAGGAATTTGAATGGAAAATGACTGGATGTTTTATTATTATTATTATACTAATAAAATTTTTTAGAAGCTAACTTATAAAAGCTTTTTTCAAAATTTAATAAAAAAAATATCTCTAGTTAGTTTCCCTTCTAAGTTTGTTGATAGACTTTTTTATGGCTATAACTTCGATAAAAATTCTGATGTTTTTTAAAAAAATAATTTTTTAGATATTGGGTAAAAAAATAAAAAGGACTAATAAGCATAAAATTAAGCATTAAGACTATGGGATAGGGATAGCCTGACTTTCCTTCTTAATTAAAAGTTTACACGATCAGTTTAAAACGGTTTTTTTAGTCCAATTATAATGTATTTTACTTTGTTAAAATTAAATTCACTTGTTTTGTGTCATACAAAACCTATATTATATTTATAATAATCGATTCTTCTTAAAATTGTGCATATTACTGAAATTATGGGAAAATTAAATATAAAGTAAAAAATAAACATCAGTTCAAATATTTTCCAACAAATTGGAGCGTGGCACTTTTAAAGACTTATATGAAAGATAACTTTACGAGCTGAACTCTTTTGGGAAAGTTAGAAATGAAGTTGTAGAATAAAATAAAAATAATCCAATAAATTTTTGGATATATGTTATATAATTGTGGAATTTGAAGTTTATTTGTGAAAATTTTGACTATTTTTAACATTAAAAGAAATTCACTTTTTAAAGATGATTATGGAGTTGGGGAGACTTGTGTACCTAGGGCCGCCCCACTTTTATTGAAAAAAGTTTCATTCTAATTTTTTTTTTTTACGCACTTGAGTAAGTGGCAACACCCAATTGCTCTTTTAGCAGCCATTTTGAAATCTTAGAGGAGAAAGCTGTGACAAGTTATAAGTGGAAAACATTTTTATATGGTCTGCTGTAACATTTTGCAGCTCATGTCTTTTATTGTTTTACAAAGTTAAGTCAAATACTTTTCTTTGAATTCTAGTAAATAATTTTGTTTGTAATATTAAGTACTAAAGGAGATGTTTAAATAAGTCCTTTCTCCATGGGCATTTTTAGTAGATGACATTTTATGCGAAGTTGTCAAGTCGTATACCTAGGGCCAAATAGTTGCTTATTGTGTTTAAATTGCCAAAACCAAAATCGGTTGGTGCTTCAAAGCGATAATGCATGCAGCTCATTTTTTTTTTTTTTATTTTAATCTGTATTTCAAGTTATGAAAATACTTGTAATTGACTAATAATTTGATACATTACAATTTATTATATTATATAATAAACCAATGACAGATAATTACATGATATTGATTCTTTTATAAAATTCAGCTGTATATGTTTGTTTTCTATTCCATTATGGACTGAAACCTCACTTAAAGAGAATAGCCTCATTTACATCAGCTACTGGCCCTAGGTACAACGCGATCTTGCATCTGGGGCAATATGTGAAATTTCTTTAAAAACCTTTTATTTGACAGAATCTATTATTTTAAGTATTTATATTAATCCCAATGGGAAGTAATTGATATAACGATGTATGCATATCAGTTTCACATTTTTAAACGGCTCAGTGGCTCATTTTTTGTTCGTTGAAAAAAGGCGACCCTAGCTACACACGTCTCCCCTATTGTAGGAATTGAACAAGAATTAGAGCTCTATTTCAAAATTGTGAGTAGTTCTGCGAAGGTGATTTTTTTTTTTTTTTTTTTTTAAATACACATTATTCAAACATGTTTTGACAAAAAACTTAATACGTTGTATATTTCCTTCGTAATTCTAGTTCTTTCCCATAATTTAACAGTTTTGAACACTCTCGAAGAATTTCAAGTCTTTTGAATAAAGTCTTCGAGTTATGATCATATGCCCCTGTATATGCATGATATGAATTTGAGAACCCCCATATAATACAATTCTATTTCTATCCTACGATATCAGTTACTTACTTATTAAAAAAAATTGGCTTAAAACACAATATAAAATTAATTTAAAATAAAATTTAAATTAAGATATATTGTTGTTAGTTTATAAATAAAAATTGAAAAATGTGTATTTTTGCAATAAAAAAGCAATGTATGAAAATTGGACGTCTATCTTAGTATCGGTTTAGTGCAGAAACGCATCAATCGGCTTATGTTAGAGGATTTCTATAATATATTTTAAGAGGAAGTGGTACTCTCTATACCGGTATTGTTAATTTAGCATATTTCTTGTACATTTTTCTCAAAAAGTAATTGACATAAAAGCTTAATTTTTTTTCAGTGCATACAGCAGACACTTGTTATTCTACTGAAGTTAGATTTTGATTGTGATTCATTTACTTTTTTTAAATTGAATTTTCGTGAAAGTCATACGAATTTGTTACAAATCACAAGGTTTTTTTTGCCGAAAAAAGCCAAAACTAAAAACCTTTTTAAAATAACAACAAAATCCTTCAATATATAATAATTAGTTACAATTATCATTCATTGAAAAACAACGGATAGGCTCCCAATGAATCAGTCTGATAAGCGGAAACTTTAAAATAATCACCGATGGTAATCAAGATCCCCCAAAAAAGCACTTTTGAAAAGTAGAAGAACCACCAACCTCAAAAAACTTTCTTGCAATAAAAAAATCATAAACATGATGAAAATTTTCAGCCACAAACACAGTGATATAAAAAATGGCCAACCTCTGATTACAACTCTTGGTTGTGACTCGCTTACGAATGTATGCTTACTTAATTTATTTTTAAAATTTAAGTTCCGCTCCCATAAAAATTTACGCTGCTTGAGGTTGGCGCCCGTCATAGGATTATTAACAATGCTTGCGTTTAAACTAATTTATGGATGTTTGCACGAATATTCGAGTTTATGATTTCATTTGGATGGGTACGAAATACAAAGTGGTGTAAATATTCATGTTCGTGTAATTTTCAAAATAGTATAGAGAAACTGTGCTCAAACGCTTGCATTTGAATCGTTATTAAGAATGTTTTAAGTAGAAAACTAAAGTGTTTCTGGTAAGCTTTTGTTTGGTTGATACATACATTTTGGAAAGTTTTTATGCGTGGGGGGTTTTAAAGGTTAGTAATTAAGACGGGCGCCAACTCAAGCAGTGTAAATTTTTATGGGAGCGAAACTTAAATTTTAAAAATAAATTAAGTAAGCATACATTCGTAAGCGAGTCACAACCGAGAGTTGTAATCAGAGGTTGGCCATTTTTTATATCACTGTGTTTGTGGCTGAAAATTTTCATCATGTTTATGATTTTTTTATTGCAAGAAAGTTTTTTGAGGTTGGTGGTTCTTCTACTTTTCAAAAGTGCTTTTTTGGGGGGATATCAGAACTTATTTTTAAACACTGGTGACTTCTATTTTTTGAATTTGTCCGTTTCATCATTTTTCTCTTTATCACCTATGGTACACCTGGTACCAGGAATATTCATAATTCTTCAAACTGAGTTCGACGATACCTTACATGCAATAATTATCTTTAAAATTGATAAACCGGAAGTGGTACCAATAGCATACCTGGTACTTTAAACATTCTTAATTCGTCAAAACAAAAGCCCAACAACCATATTTATCTCGGAAATTGATAAACCGAAAGGGGTACTACCTATGCTATACCTGGTACCTTAAACATTCATAATTTTTTAAACAAGTCCAACGACACCCAACATGCCATATTTATTTTCAAAATTGATAAACCAGAAGTAGTATCACCTTATGGTACACCTCTGGTACCAAGAATATTCATAATTCTTCAAGTTGAGTTCAATGATATCTTACATGCCAAAATCTTCTTGAAAATTGACAAATTGGTTGAATTCGGACGGCAGTAATCATCAAAATCGACCACGAACGAGTACTAGAAACTTGTGCATGACAACTCAACCCCCAAAACTTAATGAAATACGTTGCCATCGACAAAGAGCCTGTCTGCCAAGTTTCAGCTCGATTGGTTAGTTTGTCCGCACAACAACCTATTTTAGTGCATAATAACGACTAATCAGTCCGGTACCCACAGCTTAAAGTGGATTCCGAATCAAAATGAACATCCACACCTAACCCAGGAATCAAATCCGGCACCTTTAACATACAAGGCCAGAGCGTTCAACCCATTGAAAATTTATTCTAATAAATTGTTACAAATAAATATTACAAGTTTTTTTTACAGTCTAATTATTGCAATATAAATTATTTTTACTATACCAAGCATTATTTTGGTTCACATAATAACCAATTGATATTTGACAAAATTTAAAATATTTTCTTAACAACAATTTTAAAATTCACTATGAAATTACAATTTTGATGATATATGATTCTACAATTTCATTTTACAACGGAAAGTAAAAATCAACACATCTTTAAAAATGAATGACATTTTTGCAAATTCCATTAGCCAATCGCAATGCGTGGTTCATTTAGTCCTCTGTAATGAATTGACTGTGACGTCAGCTCGCATAACCTCCACATTTATACTTTGTATTCAGCCCATAGTATCTTGCAATAAAATGTGATTGTTTTAATTTTTCAATAGAGATTTCCCGAAATTAAAATGTTTTTGAAAGTTAACTCTCTCTAAATTGTCATACAGTTCAAATAACACCATGCAACTTAAAGAACAAATATTTCTCTTTAATTCTATCGTTTCAAAAATTAAATTATTTAAATTTTAAAGATGTTATAAGCCATATAATTATAGTCCAATTCGTTCTGTCTATACTTTAACTTTACGTTCATTCTCACTTAAGCCTAACATGTGGGAAAAACTAACTTCGAAATGATAGCAAACCTGTTTGGCAACTTTTGGCATATATATTTGAACCTCAATTACAAGCTGATCGCCTTTATCTGTCGCCAAATTATGAAATGAAAAAAAGTGGTTTTAAATTAATTAAAAATAGAAATAATTGTTTAATGAAGTTAAAACCAGCGTAGGATTTTAAGTTGAAACATTCCGCATCCTATAATTCAATCCGTTTGAAGATCTATAGCTTACTTAGGGCTGTACGTTTGTCTAAATTTATACATCAAAATCGGGCGAGAACTCGTTTTTTTATTTCGTTTTGGAAATTTCAATATTTTTTTTTTCTTCGTTGTCTTTAATCCTATGTACTCAATTTTTTTTCTTTGAAAGATGTCACCGAGACGAATCTATGGTATTTTTTGTATAATTATGTGAAGTTTCGTAAGCGCGCTAGAAAATAGTCAATTTCGGCTTTTTCGCTGGAAGTTGTGCAGAGAATAGATACTTACTGTCGTTTCTGCCTTTTTTAAGGTTGGCGGAGAAACGACCGTTTCGTCTGATTATATTATACTAGAAATATATCGCATCTACATACACTACTGATGTATGCCTCGCTAATCGTAGCGTAGAAGTGTACGCTCCACTAGTGGTTTCTCTGTAAATACCATAAAAAATACCGCTATTTTGAGTATTACGTGCTTGTAACCGCATTCACGTAAGAAAAACACCAACACTTCTGAAGAGGAATTAAAAAGAAAGACTGAGAATCCCAATCAAAATACCGATTTATAAACAATTTACACTCAATTTCATCAGACGCACATTAAAGGGTTTGTGGTGTCAGAACCCTTCCCTTTAGGTTCTCAAAGATTATGATATTTTCTTAAGAATGAAAAATAACTGCTTGATAATCGTGTAAATATTTTCGAATCATGTAAATATTTCCCTCAAAAAATATTTATAATATTGTTTTTTATGAAACTCTTTCACGGCATTTATTGCTTTACAGAAAAGTGAGTGAGTAGCTTTTCATTAACAGTCTGTCTTTATATATTTTAATTTTGAAAGTATACGTTTTTAAATCCATTATATTAACTTCGCTTTTGTGTGTGTGTGTGTGTGTGTGTGTGTGTGTGTGTGTGTGTGTGTGTGTGTGTGTGTGTGTGTGTCGATGGGAGCGGAATCAGCGGAGGCCTAATTAACCCCTGTACTGTCTTCCGATCGGGCTGAAACGTGGCAGATAGGTTCGATGGCGATGACAAGGAATTCAATCAAAATTTTGATACTGCTACTGTCACTAAAAGTCGCTTTTACGGAGTACTAATAAACCAACTTGCCGTCATTCAATCGCATCAAATAATAGTTTAAAAAACTTAAAACACGCTTTAATAGAAAAGTGAACTAAAAAGTAGAAACTAATTTTAAATAAGTTTGAAATAAGAATAGAGTGATTAATAAGAAATATTTATTTTATCGTAAAAAAGCGTGGAGTGCTTTTTAAGATATTCTCATAATGGCTCTACTTTTACCAATGTCTGTCATTAAATATTTACAACAATTGACATCAAGCACACCACGCTTTTTTACGATAAAATAAATATTTCTCGTTAATCACTCTATTCTTATTTCAAACTTATTTAAAATTATTTTCTACTTTTTAGTTCACTTTTCTATTAAAGCGTGTTTTTTAGTTTTTTAAACTATTAATTATTTTCTACTTTTTAGTTAGGTTTTCTATTAAATCGTGTTTTTTAAACTAATAATTATTTTTTCTGTAAACTATAATTTTTTTTAGTTAATTTTTTTAGTTAAGTCTACAAAACTCTCCAGTTGTTCCTGCTAATAGTCAAATGCTTGTCTCAAATTTAAGTCATGTGTATGTCTTAGTACATGCCGCATTACTTGGCACAAAACACTACCGTGTTTCTGAATATGAAAAATCACTAATCCTGAAGATCCTGGTAAAGGATAATGCGACTAAAAAAACACGCTTTGTGTAACCACCATTCCCACTACAAATCTTTCAAATGTCTGCCTTATCAATTGTCGATGATAGGTTCTGTGATTACTGGGATTGTAACGGGTAACGGCACACCAGGGTTCGATTCCGGAGAAGGTTGGTTGGAATTTAACGGTGCAAGGGCAACACGAGCTAATCCTTGTGATAAAGCTACAAACTTATTGAATTATTGTATTGTCATCGGTCGTTGACAAGTATGCAAAGTTTGAATCAAATCTGATCGCTCAAAGTAGGGCAAAATCGAGTCCAAAAGTGTCGGTTACAAGCATACAGGTGAAACTAATAAAAGCGTGTTAAAAAGAATTTAACTGACCATTGTTGAAATTCCTCCTGTTGCCAAATTTTTTTTTTAATAAATAAGATTTAAAATTAATTCAATCAATCTATTGTGTTATGATTTATTATATAAATGATATTTGGATAATGTCCACTTTCCTTTTTAATAGATAAATTTTGAAACGTATTGCTGATATTTTTCATGATAAAAATGCATTTTGCTGATAGAAATATTTTCGATATCTGCGCGGATGTGTTAATGAATAGAAAAATTGTCAATGCATATAAAGGATTTTTTAAAAACTCTGTTTTTAGGGGTTATATTATTTTAAATATTTACCAGGTTGATATAGTTAACATTCGTACTTTAAGATGAAGTAATTTGTTACTTATTTCATTTTAGCTTTTAAACAATACTAACGTAGTTAGGAGCTTATACAAACGATTTGTCCATTTAAAGTCAACATAAACAACAAAAAGTACAAATGCTAGACGCTTGCGATTTGTCAAACGAAATATCCTGTTAAGAATCCCCAAACCAAAACTTAATTAGATGTTTTGACTATAAGTAGCAGTCAATTTGCAATTCGTTAAGCATAAACTATAAATTCTATAAACTTGCATAATATATCAGTTTGTAGTTTTTGATATAATTAGTACGTGATTAAGCAAAATTCAGCTGGAAGGATTTTAAAGTTCAACCGGAGAAATACTTGCTTAGTAACTGTATAGGAAGTTCACTCCTTAGCTCCAAATAGAGATATCGGATTAGAACTTGGATATTTGGTAATTAGTTTTCGCGTTAAGGGGACTTAGCACCCATTGTTTTCACACAAAAATAATAAAAATATAAATTTTCTATTTTTTGCGTGTTTATCATCTTTGAAACCTTCTTCTTATTCTGGTAAGTTTTCGAGCTGATCTGATGACAGAAAAACTATGTTTTTATGGAGCATTTAGCATTACTGAAATATCCTTTTTGATATTTCGAATGCATTTTGCTTATTTCGTGATTTTTGAAATTCCCAACATACTCAAAATGCTAAAACTTCAACAAATATAAATGAAATGACTTGAAATTTTTTTTGTGTCATTCTCAATATCTATTTTACAAAAGTAGGCATGGATTTTTGAATAAAATAAAAACTTTTTTCTCCAAATTTAAATGTTGAAAAATATCCATTTTTTACGCTTTTTTTGCATATAAGTAAAGTAATTATCGTTTTCCTCGAAAACTATTTTACTTATTCAAAATCCGATGCCTAAAAAGTTAGAGTATATTACTAAGAAAAAATTTTGAAAAATGGAAAAAAAGATAGAATTAGAAATTTGATGAATTTTTTTTTTTTTTTAATTTTAAATTTTGAAAATGTAGAGCACTATGTATTTTTTTTTTTTTTTTTTTTTTTTTTTTTTATATATATATATAAAATTTAGTTTTTACTTTGTAGTACTTCCAAATATGTAAAAATTATAATTTTAAGGACTTAAATAAAATAAAAAGTTTGAAGGGTACCAAGTCCTCTTAAGTTCCTCTCTAAAAATTTCACGAAATACTTCAACTTGGTGGATTTTAATTTTTTAAAGAAATATCTGAATTAGAAAGGTTTTTTTGTTTTAGATGTCGACATCTTTTTAAAGAGGATATTTCTGTCATTAAATATCACCAAAATTGTACCTGAACCTAAAAATCCTGCTCTAGGGAGACTCACCCTAACATTTCATTGAATTTAAATTGGATTTTTATTGGGATCTTTTTTAGTGAAGGGTAATCAATAAACCTTGACACAACTATTTATTATCTACAACTCTTCATAACTCCTATAAATCATCAAGTCGTGGACTGATGAAACATTTATTAAATGTTTATTGAATGAATGCAAGCGTACACAGTTATAGATTCACTTACATGCATAAAACATCTAGAATTATTGAAGTTCAAATTAGTTGAGCTTTCAGTTCCAATTTGAGACTTATGGCTCCTATCAAGTCCTTAGCTAATTCATTTTTCCTCTCGTGTCTTTTCCCCCTGGTGAGGGAAGGGGGGGGGGGGGACACCACAAGGACAATTTGCTTAACCCATCAGGTGCAAACGACTTTTATTTCGGCTAATATGTAAACAAGAAATTCGATATTTCTTTTTGATTTTTTACTTTCAGTGACCCATATGTATACATAAAGTATAGTATTCGAACCAAGTATAGTATTCGATAAAAAAAAATCATTTTTTTTTTTTTTTTTTTTTTTTTTTTTAATATTTAACATTTTTTTAGTTGTTGCTTATAGAATAAAGTAGAGTTAAAAAATAAATATTTTCATTGGGTATCATTTTCGCCTTTTAGTTACAAATGAGATCATTCATATTTTACTGCATAGCCAGAATGCATTATTTAAATTATAGTAACCAAACTGATACACTGTATTTCCTTTCGGAAATGCCCAGCATTAACGTGCACTATTCCGCTGTTTTGTTGAAAGGCATAAAATATCATGAGTTAGATTAACTGATATAGACAAAAGTGGGACTATGAAGAGCTCCAATCAATTTCTGACACTTCCGGATTGCTACGCTACTTATTGGTGTTCTGATCGCATGCCGGAAAAGGAAACTACTCGGAAGTGACGAAGTGGCCAGAGAGGTTTTTACCAACGGAGGAAGTTATTAACGGCCTCGGGAGTGTCATCGGAGGTTTCCAACGCCGATAGCCATAGGGGATTTTCTTTTAGGACAAGGATAGGTATAATACCATTAAGTTCCGATAATCACATGGAATCAACTCCCTTTCCAGAATTGTGCAATCTTCTGAATGACGCATGGAACATTTTGCACTGTTTTTTCTGTTCGTAAAAACAATACCAAAAGTGTGATGAATCTAGAAATTATCTTTTTATTTTATACAATATTAATTATTGGCAAAGTTCTATGGTAAAATAATGTTCTTTAACTGTGTCGAATATACATTTATAAGCCATCAACGTTCGAACACGGACGTTCCCCTTGATCGAACATTATAAATGTATTTTTGACCTACTTAGAATAATTATTTTTCGATATAACTTTGCCACCAATTTATATTTCATAAAATACAAAAAGACAACTGCTAGATTCATCATAATTTTGCAATTCTAATCTGTTTACGAATAGAAAGAAAAAAAAAGAAAAAATGACCCACCAGAGAATTGCCCTATTAATGGAAATATATAGATAAAAAAAATCTAATTGAACTCAACAACATTTTACAATCGCCAATGGAGAATTCCCGCATTTTTATTATTATTATTATTATTATTATTATTATTTAATTCTAAATGTTTCCAAAAGACCATAAACAGAAAAATTCATCCTAATTTTGCAATTCTAATCTGTTTACGAATAGAAAAAAAAAATTAAAAAAAAATGACCCACCAGAGAATTGCCCTATTAATGGAAATATATAGATAAAAAAAATCTAATTAAACTCAACAACATTTTACAATCGCCAATGGAGAATTCCCGCATTTTTATTATTATTATTATTATTATTTAATTCTAAATGTTTCCAAAAGACCATAAACAGAAAAATTCATCATAATTTTGCAATTCTAATCTGTTTACGAATAGAAAAAAAAAAAAAAAAAAAAAAAAAATGACCCACCAGAGAATTGCCCTATTAATGGAAATATATAGATAAAAAAAAATCTAATTAAACTCAACAACATTTTACAATCGCCAATGGAGAATTCCCGCATTTTTATTATTATTATTATTATTATTTAATTCTAAATGTTTCCAAAAGACCATAAACAGAAAAATTCATCATAATTTTGCAATTCTAATCTGTTTACGAATAGAAAAAAAAAAGAAAAAAAAATGACCCACCAGAGAATTGCCCTATTAATGGAAATCTATAGATAAAAAAAAATCTAATTAAACTCAACAACATTTTACAATCGCCAATGGAGAATTCCCGCATTTTTATTATTATTATTATTATTATTTAATTCTAAATGTTTCCAAAAGACCATAAACAGAAAAATTCATCATAATTTTGCAATTCTAATCTGTTTACGAATAGAAAAAAAAAAAAAAAAAAAAATGACCCACCAGAGAATTGCCCTATTAATGGAAATATATAGATAAAAAAAATCTAATTAAACTCAACAACATTTTACAATCGCCAATGGAGAATTCCCGCATTTTTATTATTATTATTATTATTATTATTTAATTCTAAATGTTTCCAAAAGACCATAAACAGAAAAATTCATCATAATTTTGCAATTCTAATCTGTTTACGAATAGAAAAAAAAAAGAAAAAAAAATGACCCACCAGAGAATTGCCCTATTAATGGAAATATATAGATAAAAAAATCTAATTAAACTCAACAACATTTTACAATCGCCAATGGAGAATTCCCGCATTTTTATTATTATTATTATTATTATTTAATTCTAAATGTTTCCAAAAGACCATAAACAGAAAAATTCATCATAATTTTGCAATTCTAATCTGTTTACGAATAGAAAAAAAAAAAAAAAAAAAAAATGACCCACCAGAGAATTGCCCTATTAATGGAAATATATAGATAAAAAAATCTAATTAAACTCAACAACATTTTACAATCGCCAATGGAGAATTCCCGCATTTTTATTATTATTATTATTATTATTTAATTCTAAATGTTTCCAAAAGACCATAAACAGAAAAATTCATCATAATTTTGCAATTCTAATCTGTTTACGAATAGAAAAAAAAAAAAAATGACCCACCAGAGAATTGTCCTATTAATGGAAATATATAGATAAAAAAAAATCTAATTAAACTCAACAACATTTTACAATCGCCAATGGAGAATTCCCGCATTTTTATTATTATTATTTAATTCTAAATGTTTCCAAAAGACCATAAACAGAAAAATTTCTGCTCAATGCGCTTTTCTTTTTTTTTTTAATTTGCAATGAAAGTTTCAATGTTAGACCTTGGCGAGAAAACGATTCATTCGGATCGAATTGAATGTTACGTCAAGGCTTCCCAAACATCTTGGCTTGAAATGCGGCTGCGGAGACAATTTTGAAAGTTTCTCGCAAATCGCGCCAACCTGTACGTGATATGGCAATGATCTACCAGCGCCAACTATTTCAACGCCAACTATTTGGCAGAAACCTCACGATAACCATAGAAATAGTAGGAATCCTTGTCGTCACAGATTTTGTTATGTGTTTTGATTGGACTAGTTTTGGCTTGGTTTTGAGGCATTTTCTTTTCTTAATATTTAAATAACTAATTTTTTTAAAGAAGTTTTGTTTAAATATTTGGAATCAGAAAGAAATTCTTCATAAATATAAACTAATTTCACTCATTTTTAAAATTATAGGAATTGTCCATTGGCGATAGCCTGAAATATGAAAAAATGTAGCAAAACTTTATTCGAAGCACCATTGAGCCATATAGACTAATTGAAATCAAAATTTCAGTTTTACGTTGCTTTGGTTTCAAAAGTGAAATTTTGAAAGCAGCATTCGTTCTACGTTCCTGAGAATTAAACGTTCCAAAATACACTTGCGTACCCATATAAGCTATAGATGAGTTGTGTTTTCAAATTGCAGCCTAAGGAGTCTTCTGGGTTTAGATTGGTTGGTTGGTTGTTTTCAGATTATCTGGCACCATCAGCAACACGAGGGCTATAATGCGCCGAAACATTCGTCATTAGACAAGTCAACATACATTTACAAACACCCATGCCTAACACGGGACTCGAACCCGCAACCTCGCGGTCTAGAAGCCAGCACGCTAACCACTATACCGTTTGGTCGGCCTTCTGGGTTTAGAAAAATTCTAATCATACATAGTGGAGGATTCTATAAAAGAAGTAACATTTAATATATATATATATATATATATATATATATATATATATATATATATATATATATATATATATATATATATATATATATATATATATATATATATATATATATATATATATATATATATATATATATATATATATATATATAAAGCTTAACTTCTTTTTAAATGTTACTTCTTTTATAGAATCCTCCACTATGTATGATTAGAATTGCATATATATATATATAACAAGCATACTTTACAAATAAAAAAAACACATAGGTAATAAAAAAAAAATCCTACAGCTAAAAATTAAACTTTGGTTATTATCAGATAGCTCTAGCCTAAACTTTAAGAACCCTTCTTCCAGATAATAGCAGACATTTGACACGGCGCTTGACACGCAATTAGGATACACTTCAAGAAGACCCATTGAGCTGTCTCTTACAAAATAAAAAATCCCTGAGAAAATCCCTACAAAGCAACACGTGTTACCCCTTCAACCTAAGAAGCGGCGTTTTTGTCCGCCGCACATGTTGTCGAGGAACATGTAATAACACCGACGTCAATAGAGAATAATTCATAAGTAATGAGGAAAGCACACACAGTGCTTCTTGATTTTGAAGGATGACCCGTTGAGGATATTGGTTTGATTGTGTAAATATCGGCAATCGGTAGATGTCTTGCGGAAGGCAGTAAGAAAGAAGCTTTTTGTGGACGGTGTTGTAAAAAGAGACCTGACGGTTTGACTCTATCCTAAAGAGTTTTACTCGTTATTTGAAGGCTTTTGAAAATGAGGGTGAAGGGGGAGGAAAAGGTCGGGAGTAAGTTATTGAATTCAAAAATAAAGATTACAGTTCAAGTTAAAGTACTTATTATTGAATCTTGATTTCTATGTCTATTTAACTGCACTAAATTAATAAGACAAACTATTGGAGGAGATAGTTGGACATGAGGTTTGTATGAATGGAATATATCATGGTATATACTAAACTTCAACTTAACTTGACATCACTAGACGGTAGATTGTCACAGTGCTCATTGGTATTTAATCCATTTTGGCAGCGTGAAAGCATAATGTTCGCCAAACCACAACCCTGTAGAGAACAAAAGGCTGTAAGGTTTGGCGAGAATTATGTCTTCACTCCGCTAAAATGGATTAATTGCCTATGAGCACTTTGAAGATCTATCGTCTAGTGATGTCAAGTTAAGTTGGAGTTTAGTATAGAAGGGTGGTTAAAATTAAACTAACGGTTACTCAGGCCAATTAAACGGTATAGTGGTTAGCGTGCTAACTTCTAGTCCGCGAGGTTGCGGGTTCGAGTCCCGTGTAAGGCATGGGTGTTTGTAAATGTATGTTGGCTTGTCAAATGACGAATGTTTCGGTGCATTATAGCCCTCATGTTGCTGACGGTGCCAGAAAATCTGAAAACAACCAACGGTACTCAGAGGCTCGTAACTCTGGTTCTACTGAACGGTTCCGAATGATACTTGAAATATATGCTGTGTAGATAATAAGGTCGAGGTTTCTGACATAAAAAAAAATAGTTTACGGTTACGGTTATAGTCACAAAAATTCGAAATTTTCGAATGGCAAAATCTACTTTTTCTTGTCGCAAAATGCTCAGCGCATGCAAAAACCCTAAAGAGAGTTGTAACGGTGCGTGTATCATAAAAAACGGACGCGTTATGCACGCACAAAAAATAACTTTACGAATGGCCTACAAAAACACGATATGAGGCACACGGAGGCCGTTCGTAAGATATTCAGCTGATAAAATTGCCTGTGATGGCACCCATGTGAACTTTGGCCTCTGTCACATGCAAATTTCCACCGTGGGTCCCGATGGTGTTTTTGTTGGCCATTCGCAAAGCTTTTTTTGTGCGTGCATAACGCACCCGTTTTTTGTGATACACGTACCATTCCAACTCTCTTTAGTGGTTTTGCATGCGCTGAGCATTTTACAACACGAAAAAGTAGGTGTTACCATTCGAAAATTTCGAGTTTCTGTAACTAAAACAGCTACCGTAAACTGTTTTTTCCTGTCGAAAACCTCGACCGCATGATCTACACAGCATATATTTCAAATTTCATTCGGATCCGTTCAGTAGAACCAGAGTTACGAGCATCTGAGTACCGTCAGTATAATTTTAACCACCCTGTACCTCTATAAAAACAAACATTAAAATAATTTATAACCTTTAAATAACTTTTCCATGCTCCATGCTAATCTTTTGATAGATAACCTATTGATTTTTTTTTTTTATGTAAATGTATTTAAAATTGTATCAAACGTCCAAAAGTCATTATACTTGCTAGTTACTAGAGCCATCTATGCTGTTATAAATGTTAAATAAATTAACAATAAAACTAATTTCCTAACAACAATTAATTTAATGCATTTGTAATAAAGTATTTTTTACAATAGGAAAATATCTCATAATTAGAAAATTAGAAAATGTTTGCCATTGAAAAAAATATCATTGTCCTGGTAGTTGGCATTACACTTAATATTTTATCTCAAATGGCAGCAACATTCTATTTTTAATGCTTATTCCAAGAACTTTTATTTCTCTAGTAAGCTGTATGAATAATTATTCTCAATTAGCATCATTTTCTCTCTTTTTTGTGTGTGTGGAATTGTGAAGTTCTCTCCCATCTGAGTTATGTTTAAATAGAATAATTTTTCTGGCATCTACTGGAAATACTATACTAGCAGAAAACTATTTATACTACAATAATAGAATAGTCAATAAAATTACCTATAAGAAAATATATTCATTTACCTTAAAAAGTTTAAACAGAATGTACCAGCTTCTAATTATGTAACTTTCATCATTATCCTGGCCATCATTGTCCTGAAAAATAAAGAACACAATAGCAGAAAACCAGTATCATGATGCTTATTATTTATTCAAAATATAATTAACATTGATATTGGCAATTCTCTGTCTGATGCACGGGACATTTTGCTCTCTTTTTTGTACTCTTAAATTAGAATAACAAATTAATGATGAATTTAATAGTTATGTTTTCGTTTTCTATAATTTTAATTGTTCGCAAAGTTATATGGAAAAGTAATTGTTTTAATTTGGTCAAATATCCATTTATTAGCAACTGACTCACAAGACACGGAGAAACAAAAGAAAATTACTTTCAAGACAAGAGTTCAAATTTTCTCTGAATTTGTAAAATCATATTTTTCAGTAATTGCTAAAAAAAGCCTCTAACGATTTTTATCAAAATCGCTATGGTAAGGCCTCTTAAGGTGTTCTAAACGTCCCCAAATCCGAAATTCCCCTAAAAATGCTTTAATGGCGTAAAACACATAGTTCTCTTTCCTTGAGCATACCTCATCAACGATCGTTTTTTCTTCTCTCTCCAGTTTCAGTTATAAGAAAGGAATATATAAGAATTATCGAAAAATATATAGCTCAAATCATCATTTTCGTTAAGATGTTTTTTTTTTTTTTTTTTAATTTTTTTTTTTAAGAAAAAGAGAAAAAGACCCATACAAGAACTATTGCCAAAAATATCGCCAAACTGGCCACTTTTGCTAAGTGAATGATGAAAATATAAAAACGTAAAATGACACAAATCCCCGTCATTATTATTGTGTAATTGAAAGTTGTGCAATGTTCCACACCCATAGTTTCTTTAGCATAACTACTGTTGTTCATCCTCTGTTTAACTCACCCTAAATACACAATGCAATAGTTATCAAAAAATATATTGCCATTTTTGGCATTTCGATTGTGCCGTTTTACGGAGTGGGGAGGAGGAGGTTAACGTAATGACTATCGCCAAAATAGCCATTTTTAAATCAATGAATATCGAGAACCAAATGTCAAAATGGAATAAAAAAAATTCTAAAGGGGTTTTCAACCATGATAATTCTAATGGAAGCAACAAAAAAAAATATGTTTCTATTTAAAAAAAAAAATTAAAACTGGTTTTATTAATTAATAATTAATCATTAAAAAACTGTTTAATGCAAAAGTTGCGTATTATTTATGTTTGGCCTTAAGGAAACTATCCTTTGAAATAAAAATTGCTAAAATATATTAACTATATAAGAATTTATCGCCAAAAAAACAAATTTTCTTTTTAACATTAATTTATAATTTTTTCGACATCATTTAAATTAATTAACCACTCATTGGAAAATTATAAAATTTGGTACTTAGACGTTTTTTTGGATTCTAAATCTAAATATGGTATAATGTTATGGGGTGGTTAACAATGAACTTTTTTAAGTTTGGTTTAGTTTTAATATGTAGATGACCCCTCAAGGTAAAAAAATATATATACAATTAATAAAGACCTTCCACAATTTTCAACGATACATGACTTTTGTTGTTTCATTAATTAGAATACAAGATATAGCCATCGTTCGATTTTTTTTTTTTTTTTTTTTTTTTTTTTTTTTTGCGTACTGTACACCAAATTTGAACATCGTAGGTTAATTTATTCGGGAGGTATGCTGATCACGTACACAACTAGTGTTTTAAGAAATGTGTGCCTGTGATCTTGAAAACTTAGTTTGAAATCAGATAATCAGTGAATCAGAGAACTCTGAGAAAGCCTAAAAAGTATCTCCTAATAGGAACCTTACCTCAATGCCTTATCTGTGAAATCACAAACAATAATATTGAGTTGCGTGTTTAAGATTATACACTATATTGAAAGCAATTAAACTGTTTGTTCTAAAGATAAAATGATAACAGCTGCAAGATTTGCTTATAAAAAAAATTACATGCTTTAAACTATTCCAATATTTTGAAAATGTATTTTAATATGAAAATTCTCTAAGCTCATAGCGTGCAGTCTTTAAAATTGAATCACCATAGGCACTTATCGACAAACGCTACATAAAAAGTCGAAACTAAACTAACTTTTTTAATTTATTTCTGATGGTAAACAAGTTCACAATATCATAAACAGATATTTTCTATCACACTTTCAAAAAAATAAAAAAAATAAAAAATAACGATTCGATGTATAATTATAGTCAAGGCGATTTAAAAACAATATTACTTAGAAACGGTAAACCATGTGCCAATAGATAATTCCACTAAGGTGGCACTTGAGAGTGGGGGGGGGGGGGAATCTTCTCTAAAACACGAAATGATATTATGTGCATAATTTATAATTGAAGAATCCATACCTCATGTGTGCATAAAAATTGCGACATTCAAACAAAAGAAGAGGAATGTTTGCTGAAACCAAACTATCACGAAACCTAATTTACTTTCGAACACCGCGAATCGCCAAATATTTGAGATGCTTTTTTTTTTATTATTATTTTCGTGTTTTCTCCCTTCGATAAAAGGGAATGAGATAGGGAAATAAATCTTCTCCGATACGCTTTTAACCATAGCAACCTCTGGAACAACATAAAACGATTTTCAGGGCCCAGTGCGAAATCTTTTGGAGCCGTGGTAAACAAGAGCAGAGAACCAAAAATCGTTTTTCCGATACATGGCCCAATCGATTTTGAGGCATGAGAGATAGTTTTGTGTGTGTAAACCTACCGCAGACATCTTTTTAACGTGTCACTCTGACTGTATTGTCTATTGTAGGGGAGGGGGACTTCTATGCATGAGAACACCTGTTAGGTTACATTCCCCCACTACTACCCCCCAATTCCTGTATTTAGGTTCAAACGATATTGCATGTGAAGAGATATTAAATCGAGAATAATTGTCCCTAAATCTGAAAAGAATAACGGAAAGGTCATCTTGATTTTGTAGGATGTAAATCGTCCAAAAGAATAAAAGAAATGCTGTCGATAAGTGAGATAAATACTCGCTGTTTAAAACTGAATCGATTTAGAACTGAATTGCAGCGCCGTTTGCAATTTATAAAAGAACTAGCCGAATAACAGAATTTCGCTACTGGACTATCTCTTTACGAGTGTGTTCCATTGACCTCTAACTACATAGTTTGGATAGATTATAATAGTCCGAGAGGCGACTGCAATTTTTGGACCCCATCGAACATCATTCTGAATTTTTTTATAGAAATTGGAGAAAAGTTAGTAGATTACGAATCCACTGGTCTGCCTTGGCAAAAATGACCGAAACTGATCTCAAAAATCGACTTGGAATGAGTTCACCTAAAATCAGATTGCCAAATATGTCATAACTTTCCAAAAAGATAACAAACTTTTTCGTCTGGCAATCCACTGCATTTTGATTTTCAATGAGAAAAATCGCAAACGATTTCTGATCTCTGACTCTGAAAACTAGTATCTTTTAAAAGTAAGCCAAATTGGCGACATCAGTTACGTCATCAGTGACGTAATGTTTATTGCCAATTTGGCTCATTTGTGAAAGATGCAAGTAAGCCATAGCCACACATCCGAATCGTCTGAAACCTTCTTAACTGAAAATTAAAGTGAGGGTTACCAAATAAAAAAAAATGCTCATTATTTGGCAAGTTATGGCGCATTTGGCAATTGGATTTAATTCAACTCATTAAAAGTCGATTTTTGATCAGTTTCGGCCATTTTTGCCACGGCAGACCAGTGAATTCGTAATCTACTCACTTTTTTTCAACTTCTATAAAAAATTCAGAATGATGTTCGACGGGGTCCAAAAATTGCATACGCCTCTCAGTCTATAAACTGTTTCTGCTCTTCTAGAAATGAAGTCTATGTTAAATAGTAGGAAGCGCATGGTTACAAACAGATTTTAACTAGTTTTGGAGATGTTGCTAATATAATTATTGCTAAGCCTTCTTCGACTTCATGCCAATAACCAAGCATGCACTATCAGAGAACTTTTAGTCGGAAAGTAGTGCTATTTTCTAATCTTATAATAACATGATTAGGAAGAAGTCCTAATAATGATCATTGCCTATACTCGCTATGTTACAATCTTCTAGCCCAGTGCATTTAGAAACTATTTTCTATCAAAACCTTGAAATTTGATGAGTGGGTACAAAAAGGATTACTTAATGAAATGACATAAATTAAAAACTCCAAAATAGCGTCTAATATATTTTATTTTATATTTTAAAACCTTTCGTTAATGCCGACGCAGTGGCGCCACCTGCAATAATCTTTTGCTGTTTTAATTTCCATTTATAATCGATAGACATTAAATGAAAACAATTTATGTCATTTCATTAAGTGATCATTTTCGTAACTGTTCTCCAAATGTCAAGATTTTATTCAAAGTAGTTTCCAAATCCACTGGGCTAGAAGATTGTAACATAGCGAATATCGGGAATGATCCTTACTATACTAAACTCTAACTTGACATCACTAGACGATAGATCTTCACCGTACTCATAGGCAATTAATCCATTTTAGCTGAGTAAAGACATAATTCTCGCCAAACCTTATAGCCTTTTGTTCTCTACAGGGTTGCGGTTTGGCGAACATTACGCTTTCTCGCCGCCAAAATGGATTAAATGCCTATGAGCACTGTGAGGATCTACCGTCTAGTGATGTCAAGTTAAGTTGAAGTTTAGTATAGAACTTCTTCTTAAACTAATGGATCCGTGCTTAGCCTACGCATTTATGATTGCTTAGAGGAATTACTCTTTTAGAAGTTCATCTAAGTTAGATATTTATGGGAGGCAATGATCCCATTCGGTGATAGTTTCAGAAATATAATATTTGATGAATTAATTACAGATGTTAAACAGCAAGTAGCGCACAAAACAACACAGTCCGACAATATCTGCACAGTTCAAAGTGCAGCAGCATCTTTCTGGTCGCAACCAGGGCTAAATTCCTTCTGCCTGTTTGCCGACCAAACGGTATAGTGGTTAGAGTGCTAGCTTCTAGACCGCGAGTTTGCGGGTTCAAGTCCCGTGTTAGGCATGGGTGTTTGTAAATGTATGTTGGCTTGTCTAATGACGAATGTTTCGGCGCATTATAGCCCTAGTGTTGCTGACGGCGCCAGATAATCTGAATGCAACCAACCAACCTTCTGCCTGTTTTCTCACCCAAATTCAAAGTTGTAATTTTGTTCGATAGCGCTTGTGTCTGACTGTCTAAACGTGAACCGTTTGTTGGTGAACCGTGAAGCTCGCTCCCTCCCACAATATTGTATCTTGTGACTAAAAAATATAATGAAACTTCATTTGGAAAGCAGATGTCAGCATGGTAAGATGAGTGCACCTGCTGATGATAAATTGTAGTATGTGCATCCAACATAGAATATCTAAAGCCTTTTCAAACATTTATTAAGGGGGTCTGGGACTCAAGCATTTTAAAATTCTCAGCAAAAAAAAAATGTATTTGTGTAAAAAAAAAAAAAATGCAAATGTGTTTAATAAAATTGCATACAAATTTTGTTTCTATCATTAGAACTTGAAATACTTTAGTTTTGTTACATGACAATTGTATCTCAGACATTCTATCTTGAAACTTTGAAACTGTTTTTCTCAGTGATGGCTTTTTATCCCTTTTTTGAGTTAAAATTGATCTAACTTAGAATCTACTTGTAATAAATCTATTAAACTTTCCACAATTGTTTTTCATTTACATTTCTTTAATTTGTCTTCCGGAATCATGTTTTTTTATTTAACTTATTTTAAAAAAGCTTTTGGAGCTTTATACAGTTTATACAGTTTTTGCACAAAACATTTTCTTTAATTTTTTCTAATTACTTTATTGAAAACATAAAGACAATTTTTTATATGAATTGTAAGAAGTAATTTTATGCATAGCTGAAGTGATTTTTTTTTTTTTTTTTTTTTTTTTTTTTTTTTTTAAATTTAGATATATCAATTTTAGGAAATATTAAAATTTTCAAGTTTTTATTTAAAAAAAAAAATCTATTTTTCAAGTTTTGAAAATCTTAAACAATTTTTTTAAGTTTCAAAGCATTATACATTACTACATAAAAATTTTAAAATTTCGAATCACAGACCCCCTTGCTTAAAGTGGAGAACTACATCTTTAAAAAAAACATTACATTTATTTATTGTAGTTTATTGTGGGACGGGTGACGAGGTATTAATTGCTGTTCCGAATCAAAACATCCCCTACATAGAGATATCTCCTTTTCCAAACACATGACACCATCTACAATTCTAAACAAACTATTCGTTAGAAGTATCAGCCTCTAAATCGGTATATCATTTATCAATTTTGATTTTGTATCAAGAAAGAAAATAGGAGGTTGCAAAAAAAAAAAAAAAAAAAAAAATTGTTCAGTAATAATATATAGAATGTAATATAGTAGATTAGTTAAACTTTTTGAGGAACCTATTCCACTCCACCAAACACCATCAACATATCAAAATTGAAAATAAACTGCCAATATTGTTTTGGTACTGAGCATTCAAAACATAAAGAGTCTTAATTTCTTCACAGCTGTAAGTATAATCCAAAGTTGAACTAAAACAAAGGTAAAATCTATAAAATCATGCAATATATGTCGAGTACTGATTAACAACAACTTTGAACTAAACAACCTGGGAGTTTACTGCCAGACCAAATGCAAAACTTCGGTTCTTTTTCGCGATACACAGAAGTAACATAAAATATTGTCCTACTGCTTTCGGAAAGGTCCTAATATGAGTTAAAAAGAAACCAAAACTAAAATTCTCTGATCACTAGCTGCTTTAATTTATAAATTCTGATTTTTCATTGTTAAGCCTGTCCAAAGTCTCAGCTGCGAATATTTTTGTTGAAACAAAACAAAAAAGTTTTTTAATGTTATACCGTATTCGAATTAAACAAGTCCTAAAACTACGAATTTTCTTCTCTGAAAAATGATGATACTTGATATTACAACAACAAAAAATCTAAGGGTCAATGCAGTAAAATTTAACTTGGTGTCACTTACCATTTTCTTATTTTCGCTCATTTAAATAAAAATGGCCAGTTTGGTGATATTTTTGGCGATAACACAGGCCTGCAACCAAAAAAGTGTTTAAAAACCAATAGCTGATATTGATAGATTTTTGGACGCTGATTTCAGGAAAAATAGTAAAAAAAAAAATCCATGACGTACCAATTTTTTTCAAAAAATTAAAAATTTTACAAATAGAAAATTTTGATTTTCGTAGCAACCAATGAACTCTGTTAATTAAGGAAGGGGATAAGCATACAGTGTCATAAGTCGTCCTCATTGGAGAAAACTGTAGATTTTTCTATCTCTGATAGGGAGAAAAAAACCCGGAAAAAACAATTTTCAAGTTAATCATTGTGTCTAAATCCGAGAACCTGCCTGCCAAACTCTAAGGCTCTGGCTAAATTAAAAGAATTTATTGGCTTTTTGTACCTCTTTCTCATGATTCAGAAAGAGAGAAGCAGATTTCGTTCCATACTTTTCTCAAGATAGTGGCTTGGTTTACTATAGAAATTTCACTGGATTAATGGAGAATTTTAAAATGCAGTATGACGTGAACTAATGGAGGCTCTTTATTGACTCCTCAAGAAGAAACTTCAAAGCAGTGCTTCTGCATAATTGCAGCAAATATTCTTCAGGGCCATTACGGCATTCTATATACCTGAAAGAATCTTGCGAAAATTTAGCTTTGATCCACACCCATTTGAACTATAAAGAACATGGATAGATGACATGTCGTGATCTAGCAGTGCTTTCCTTGCTTCTTGGACCACAGACAGAATACACCAAGTACCTTTACTTTTTGTGTGACTACTACATTAGGGATAAAAAGAATTATTGGATCAAAAAGGAGTGGTTGCAAAGGAAAGCATTAATGCCTGGAAACAAAAATGTAGTAAAGGAAAGTTTAGTTGATCCCAGAAAAGTCCTGTTGCCTCCACTTTACATCAAGCTTGGCTTGATGAAGCAATCTGTTAAATCTCTATCAAAATATGAGTACTTTAAATACATAGGAAACAAATATAAAGGAAGGCTTTTTCGTAGGTCCAGATATTTGGAAATATTTTAATGACAAATTGTTGGAAAATAAAATGCTTTCGAGTTAAAAAGAGGCATGGAGAGCTTCAAAGGGAGTCATCACAAAATTCTTCTGGAACTTTTTGGACCCCAACAATAAATCTATCCTGAAAATTATGGTAATGAAATTCAAAGACTTGGGTTGTTCAATGAATTTGAAAGTGCATTTTTTGAATTCGCATTTGGATTACTTTCCCCAAAATCTTGGTGCAATTAGTGAAGAATAGAGTGAAGGATTTCATCAAGATATCAAAGACGTGCAGAATAGATATCAAGGTAGATGGAACAACAACAGACTAAGCGCCAAAATGAGTTTTAAGGGGGAAAAAAGGAAAAGAAAGCATTAAGGATATATAAATCCAGGATGTATTAAACAATGGTAACCATTAACTCTTCTAATTAATATGATTTTTAATGAACATACATATAGGCAAATTCTTTCCAATTGTTTGATATCTGTAAATAAAACCCTTGACAATTTTTTGAAAATATCTTCTTTTCACCAGAATATCTACAATAGGCTTTCTTGCCCATACATCCAAACCCATTTTGAGAAAAATCCTTACGTGATTGAGAAAAATGGATATCATATTTGAAATCAGTGCACCAAATAATATAAATTCAGTCATTACATTACAAACACTTTTCTATGACTCAAATTTTGCAGACCTGTGTAATTTTTACATGAGAAAAAAAAAATGGCAAAATTGGTGGGTTTTTTCGATAGACATTGTATTGTCTTTGCTTGTGCGTGAAACACAAAAATATTAATCGTTGATAAGCAGTGCTCAAGGGCAAAGTGCTCTGTGTTAAAGGCACTCGTTTTTCAACTTTGGCGCTTGTATCGTATTTTTTTGTTAATTTCGGAGGAAGGAACGTTTAGAGCACCTTAAGAGGCATTACCACAGCGATTTTGAACAAAATTGTTAGAGCCGTTTTTTAGCAATCATTGAAAAACATGATTTTTTCAATGGCAGCTACCCTATGCGCATCCTCAATTTTGATTAAAACTTTAATGGTCGGTCCTTGGGCCATTACCAACCCGCAGAATAAATTTGAACATCGTAGGTGAATTTGTTCGGGAGTTATGCTGACCATGTACATACAGACAGGCACTTTTTCTAGATCACTTTTTTGAGATCGGAATGTTTCAAAACTAAGAGAAATGGGAAGAGCAAAATAAATTCAAGCTCAAACCAGAGCTTCCAGTCGTCCCAACTCAACAGCAGCGAAAACACAAGCTTCCTGTCATTCAGAGAACCCAGAACTGCATCCTCAGCAGCTCCATTTCAAAACATCCACAAAACGAGACTGGACAGACCCTGATTAATTCTCACGCTATCCTTTTTATCATTTGGCGACATTCTACAAAATTCTAGAAACATCCATATATATCTAACCGTTGTCACTTCTTTAAAGCTTGCACAGTATGTCCGTAAAGTCATGGTGCACTTTTGATCGGTCACAGGAAATCAACGAAACAAGATATATATGTGAAATCTTCTCCAAATGAAAGAAAATCTCTACAAATTTCGTACCTATTCATTGCAGTTCGATCTGGCTTCCATTTGTTGCCCTACACACATCTAAATGATATTCAAGTTCTTCCAACACACGGTTAAAGACGTCTGGTGTAACAGAATAACGTCTGTGATTCTCTGTTTTAAATGATTAACGTCGTTGATACTTCCACTGTACCATGTTGCTTCACATAACCCCACAAGTAAGAATCTAAGGGCGTCTGATCCGGCGATCGTGGTAGACATGACTTGATAGAACCCCTGCCTATACACCGCTGGTGGAATGTTGTATCCCCAGGTGTTGCGTCATCCACTGTGTCGCACACGCTTGCAGATAATACTAGTGAAACTTGAAGCGTTTTCATTTTATTTGGTGCATATTTCACATTTCTACCTTGTTTTGTTGATTTCCTAGAATCGGTCAAAACTGCACCATGACTTTATAAACACACTGTATTTCTGATACTATTTACAGTCTGTACATTAATAAAAAGCTAAAATTTAAACTGATTACAGAACTAAAATGGAATTGGAATTTACAACACATTTTCATGTGCAAAATTATTTACAAATTGTCGATTATAACGTTATGCTATCTAAATTACTCAACATAAAATACTTTGTCTTCGTAAAGTACCTACACCAACCAGCTCTTTCCTATTACACTATTGTCTCTGCGAAAGAGCGCGAAGCTATAAATGTTGTTGCGCAGCTGCATGTCTATGGAGTCTGATTGTGCAAAACTTCTGCAGCTTCTCTGTAAATGCGTTCTCGTAGGAAAGAATGTAGATCACGTATCAGTGTTCTTGCAGTTCTCTGACCGCATTTCACTTCCCTTCACATACCTCCAACATTTGAATAATCGCCCATCAAAAATCGAGCTCCCCATTTGGTTCTCTTTATGCAAAATGGAAGATCGTGATGTGTCGAATCTCTACAAGAACTCCATTGGGATTCTGTCTTGGGGGGGGGGGGGGGAGATCGCAATGTTCTAGGTACAACTTCCTTGAACGGATGTGCTTGGCGTGGAATGGGTTGACAATTGAAGAACGACTAAATGTTCGACTTATGAAAAAATACTCTATAATTTACTAAATGGTTGGAAAATTGCTGAAGAGATTTGTGTATTTAATTTCAAAACTGAATTCGGTATATATGTTGGGCTCCAAGAACGATAACGCGAATTGAGCTAACAAATCGTTCTGAATGCATTATAGTCTGTTTTTATACTTTCGTTCTTAGTTATAGAACTTAAATAAATCTACAATTACGTGAGAAAACGGCTCAAGAAGTATGTTGGAAAACAACATACGTCCAAAACGAATTGCTGTTGGTTTTTCGTTGGATTCTCATTGTCATTCTTTGCGCCAAACATACATACTTCCTACCTGCTATATCGTATTTTTCTTAATTTATTATCAGCAAATAATTTATTTTTAACAACAATCAATGATAACTAGGGGAGACTTGTGTACCCAGGGCCACCATGTACCTATGGCCACCCCACTTTTATCGAATAATGTTTAGTTCCAAATTTTTTTACTCACTTGGGTAAGTGGCAACACCCAATTGTTCTTTTGGCAGCCATTTTGAAATCTTAGAGGAGAACGCTGTGGCAAGTTATAAGTGGAAAACGTTTTTATATGGTCTGCAGTAACATTTTGCAGCTCATGTCTTTTATTGTTTTACAAAGTTAAGTCAGATACTTTTCTTTGAATTCTAGTAAATAATTTTGTTTGTAATATTAAGTACTAAAGGAGATGTTTAAATAAGTCCTTTCTCCATGGGCATTTTTAGTATATGACATTTTATAGGAAGTTGTCAAGTCGTGTACCTAGGGCCACATAGTTGATTATTGTGTTTAAATTGCCAAAACCAAAATCTGTTGGTGTTTCAAAGAGATAATGCAGGCAGCTCATTTTTTTTGGAATCAGTTTTTCAAGTTATGAAAATACCTGTAATTCACTAATAATTTGGCACATTGCAATCTATTATAGTTATCATTTATGTACATCAGCTATTGGTCCTAGGTAAAACTAGGTCTTGTACGTAGGACCATTTTTTTAATTTCTTTAAAAACCTTCTATTTGACTGAATCTATTATTTTAAGTATTTATATTAATCCCAATGAGAAGTAATTACTATAACGATGTATGCATATCAGTTTCACATTTTTAAACGGCCTAATGGCTCCTTTTTTGCTCATTGAAAAAATGCGGCCCTCTAGATCTCTCCTATATTCAATTATATCTTTTCCCGTATAGCCCTAATTATTTTTAATTGTATTTGAAATAGATTTTCTTAATTTTAATTTATCATATTAATATGGAATTCATGCTCAATCAAACTCAGCATATCCAATGTGGTTTTTTCCCCCTTCTTTAAAGATGAAAAGTAATTCTTAACATATGTTCCTATTTTATTTAAAAAAAGAAACAGTCATAAGTGTAAGCAGTAATTTAATTTCCCACATTAACTTTAATCAGTTTTAATTACATTAAATAAGTCTTTTTTATCATAAAAATAGGAAATAAAGCTCAATCGAATTCAGAATAATAAATAACAAAAGTATAGAATAATACAAAATAATATTCCTTATAGTATACATGCAACTATTTCGTTTTCAGTAATTAGGTGGAATTTCAAGAGTTATGATTAATTAGAACTCCTTTCCTAATCCCAATACAATACATCTTCTGAAATCGTATCTCTGATATTAAGAAATTGTATCGCAAGATCTCTTAGAATAAAGAGAAATACCGTTTTAAGCAAGTAGAACTGATAATCATTGCCTTTAATATTAATGAAATTAAATTTCTAAGCAAAATACGACAATATATATGCACATAACAAGACGCATCCTTATTAAGTAAATCAATCTCATAGTTACATCATATCCATTGCAGAATTCCCTCCCCACTCTTGAGCATAAACTTTCCCCATTTCTCTCCTCCAAACCCACTCCAGTATATTCAAATTATCCACTACGAACCAAGCAAACTTAAATGGCTACCTGTCGCCAAATCGGTCGTTTGATAGGCCGCCAAGGCGATCCCCATCTGCTGCCAACACCGCCAATGCATTATTCATAAAGAGGGAGGGGGAGGACACACGCAAAAAAGTTCCAAAAAGAAGAGGGGGAAAAAACTACCAGTTCCGCTATGAATTTGGATTTCCCTATGGGATTTCCCGTAGGGATTTTTCATTATTTTGGGTGGATATATCGAAACTCAATTGCTCGTGTATCGAAAAAGATCGCATATGGATATCGTATGGGTGGTGCTAAGAACGAGATAACGCGTATTAGGGACACCAAAAAACGGTTATTTCCGGCGGTGTATTAGGCAGGCAGGGCACGGTTTTTCACGGCGCTCAAACGGGCAAATTCTTGACTTCATGGCTTTATTATGCGCTGGTGTCCGGAGGAAGAAATTTGCATTTCTTACGAGTGAAAAGTATTTTGAATTTGGGTTTCGGGATAGTGTTACATATGCGGGCACACGTATCTTGGTTATGGGGGATATTTGGGTCGGAAGAATTTTCTAACGGGTGTCTTATGGGTAGATATGAGGCCGCAATGTGGGCTCCCATGGCATACATTCGAAAAAATTGAGAGATTATTCACTGCAAGTGCAGACGAAAAACTTATAGAAACTATATCGTGGTAGATAACGCAGAGTGTAATGCATTTATCTTTTTTTAATGCAAATTTTCAATGACTTTTATTTAAAACTAGATAGAATAGATAAAATAATGGCGAAAATTCTTGCATTCCAGAAATTCAAAATAGAGAAGTTATGTGAAATTTGGCAGCTTGTATTTGTTTTGTGGGTTAATTTTTTATTTTACTTGAATTAAGTTTCAATGCAAAGTATTTGTTCTGTAAGTTTGACGGGTAATGTTTTGGTCTAGAAATAACATGAGGCACACTACTACAAACACCTAATAGTACTGGATATTAAAATGTGAAATATAAATGTATAGTTAAAAAATAATTATCTTTCATTACAATTGTTAACATTTGGGTCTGCAGTAAAATTATTTGCATAAATAGAACATAAATAATAACTATTATTTGTGAATTTTACATAATACTATTATTGAGAAAATATAAATGGGAACTAATACTTTTTGCGTGTTGTAAAGACGAGGCTATTAATTCCTAGGACTGATTTAATAACTCCGGAAAATATCATACGATTTACATGCACATAATCGAGGTAATCTCTATCTGGTGGAATGTACTTATATTCTCCGCTCGGAAACAATTTTTAAAATTCTCTTTCGGAATAAAAGATCATTCCTAAAGTCCTCTTTCGCAATACTCTTCAATTCTAAAGTAACAGTTTTCTTGATGCCATCATTATTTCCAACCCTTGCTTATTCATCATGAATATCTTTCATCTGGCAGTTTAACGCATAATCTGTTATCGATGCGTAGAGTTATACTTCATTTTCAACAGAAAGGGAGATAATATCTTTTACACGACCATGCACGACCATTATCACCAAAAAATAATACCGCGCCAAACTGGCCATATTTCTGAGTGAATGTTGAAAATGTTGGTTGGTTGTTTTCAGATTATCTGGCGCCGTCAGCAACACGAGAGCTATAATGCGCCGAAACATTCGTCATTAGACAAGCCAACATACATTTACAAACACCCATGCCTAACAAGGGACTAGAACACGCAACCTCACGGTCTAGAGGCTAGCACGCTAACCACTATACCGTTTGGTCGGCTGATGAAAATGTAAAACGAGAAATAACACTAATTCCCATCAGTATAGTAAAGTAATTGAAAGTTGTACGATGTTCAACACATCTAGTTTTTTTTCTTGTTTCCGATAGTGAAAACAAGGGGACAAGATCTGAGGATATCGAAGTAATCAAGAAAACCAAAGCGTCAGAATTGAAATGATTCCAAAAAATGGGGACTTGAAAAGTTGTTTTTCAAAACTTTTACAGCCAATCACAGGAGTGAATCACGCCAGATGGAGATTACTTCGAAACCTTTTTAATGGATATCTAATTCACATGATAGTATTCTAATCCATCAGATCAATATTACGAATTAATGAACGTTGTAATTGTTAAGTAAATATTAACTTGCTTCTTATCACTCATTAAATGGCACATTTCTTGCTGATTAATTGACACAAGTGAAACTGAGAATACGTCGTGAAAAGGCATTATAGAAATAACGTTTTTCAAAATCGTTTGAAACGTTTTTTGGGAATTGTCAAAAAAATATTTAAATTTTTCAATTGTATCTACCTTTTGCGCACGTGATTTTTCTAAAACGTAATTTTTACGAAAAAACCTTTAGTTACGTCTTTGGGTACTACTGACTTGTCTGCATATTAACACAAGTCTGTTTACAGTTATTTCGCTTACATACAGAACATTTCCCCCCAAAAAATGGACAATTCCCGCATTTTTTAAAAACGAGTGAAATTAGTTAATATTTATGAAGAATTTCTTTCTGATTCCAAATATTTCAAGAAAAGTTCTTTAAAAAAATTAGTTATTTAAATATTAAGAAAAGAAAATGCCCCCTAACCAAGCCAAAACCAGTCAGATCAAAACAGTCAACAAAATCCGTGACGTAAAAAGAACCCTATCATTTCTATGGTTATCCTGAGGTTTCTACCAAATAGTTGGTGTTAAAAAAATTGGCGTTGGTAGACCATTGCCACATTCCGTACAGGTTGGCATGATTTGCTAGAAACTTGCAAATATGGTTTCCGTGGCTGCATTTCAAGCCAAGATGTTTGCGAAGCTGTGACGTCACATTCAATGCCAACGAAATGAGTCGTTTTCTCGTCAACCTCTAAAAAGGTGATTTTGATCGCAAATTAAACAAAAGAAAATGCGCATTGAGCAGACATTTTTATGTTTATGGCCTTTTCGAAACATTTAGAATTGAATAAAAAAATAAAAAAATAAAAATGCGGGAATTGTCCAAAAAAATTTTGCTAAAACCTTTCAAAACGTGGAAAACACAAAAAACAAAGTAATTTTTTTTCCCCCTCAATGCTATACTATTATACTAAATTAATCAAAAGTAAAAAGATAACATGACTTTCATAGACAATTTTTTTTATATATATATACTTACAGAGTTTTACTCTTATGTAGACCTAAAAGAGGAAAATAGGTAACAAAGGCGTTCTTGATGTCGTATCATATTAATGCAATTGGTTCAGTAAAAAAATAAGCTCTATATTTAAAGCAAACTGAACTACGTTGCTTTAAAAAATGTGACTTATGCCATATTAAAATAACTTTCTTATTAAAAATTAGGGACGTTAACAAATTTGTTTATTTTGATTTTGATATTTAAAACATTCAAAAGATAATGATATATTTTCAACTAAGGAAATATATTGGACTACAAATTTGTTGTTTTCTCATCAGAACGATTTAATTAAACGTTTAAAACAAACTATATTCGAACATATTTTATCATATTGCAAGAAGCAGCACATGAATTGACTTTTTTTTGTAAATAAAAACATAACCTACTCAATTTTAAAATCGTTATATATAATTCGGTTAATTTTAAAGATAGAGTATTGATTTATTATACTTTCAATTATCTGATATAAGTCAAAGGATAATAACATCTTTGGAAGAACCTGAGTCCTAAAAAGTATTTTTTAGAAAATAATATATATGTTTATACATGTGTATGTCTGTGTATAAACAGCCCTCCTCCCAGAGTGTATTGTGATACTATGTACTTATTTGATGTATAAATCAATATTAACTATTGGACGCAATAAGATTTTCATCAAAATGACGTTTACTTAGAAGGTGCCTACGATCAAAGAAAAATGGTTTTCTTCAATTATCAAAAAAACGGGTTTAACAATTTTGATCAAAATGATTCTGGTAATCCCTTTTCTTTTCCCACTATTTTCAAATCTCAACGTCTGAAATACCACACATCTTGGCTTGAAATTCAGCCGCGGAAACCAGTTTTGCAAGTTTCTAGAAAATCACGCCAACCTGTACGGGAAATAGCAATGTTCTACCAACGCCAACTATTTGGTAGAAACCTCACGATAACCATAGAAACAGTAGGATCCCTTTACGTCACAGATTTTGTTGACTGTTTTGATCGAACTGGTTTTGGCTCGGTCTTGGGGCATATTTTTTTTTCTTAATATTTAAATAACTAATTTTTTTAAAGAACTTTATTTAAATATTTGGAATCATAAAGAATTTTTTTATAAATATAAACCAAATTCCCTCGTTTTCAAAAAATGCGGGAATTGTCCATTGAAAATATAAATTAATCGAAAAAACTGGCTATCATCACTCATACGCCCGATAAATTAGCTCTCGATACCCAAGTGAATGAGGACGATTGTGCCCCAAAAGTCACAAGTCAAACCCGAAACGAGAGCAACTTTTTTTTTATGAGTACTTATTAATCAAAACACCCTTAAAAGTGTTTTAATACCTCATTCCCCTTCGACCCAGCAATTCACACAAGAGCCCTTAAATCATCGACAAAAGCTCCAACATTTCCGCCTTTCAAATCAATCATTTTTCCTGGGGGGGGGGGGGAATTAACAAAAGAAAGAACTACAACAAAAAAAGTCGCCAACAAAGTGAGTTAGTTGATCGTCTACATACGCCAAGTGATAGTAAAAAAAAAAAAGGTTATAATCAAGTCATGTAATATTCAACATCTCATATTGTGCGAAAATGCACTCGCAACATGTTCTCGTTGTGCACGTGCTATTATCTCATCGTGTCAATGTGGGGGGGGGGGGATTTCCACCCCCCACCTCTACCTGATACAGTCATTAACACGCACGGAGGCCGGTGGGGGCGCTGGACACGCCACATCTGTTGCCACTGAGACCCGCTAAATAACTGATTCTTGGTGGGGAGGTTGTAATTGGATGGTTTGGCGACAGTTTGTTGGCGACTTGCTTGGGGTGGAAAGGGATATTTAACGGGTACAAAATCAGTCAATATTTTGTACAACAATTGTTTAACTTTCTTGGTACACTATTATTCATTCTCGTTAAGGGGGTCCAGTACCGAAATTTCTTCAAAAATCCCAATTTTTTTTCTGATTTTAAAAAATAGTTCATACATTCCTGAAGAGAACGATGTTTTTATCTTATTCCTCCGGTGATTAGAACTCCACAAAATTACTTGTGATTTAAACACCACTAATGGGCGTGACACCTTGAAGCGTCTGCTTAAAGTGCGTTTTTCGAGCACTAGTGTTTTTCACAGATGTTGCATATTCAAATCGATATATTGGCTATTCAAATTTTTGGAGCATTTAATTTATATAGTTTTAAATATTTTGTCTTCACAGAATTTTATTTTTTTTAATTCTGGTTTAAAATATAACATTTAGCGTAAAAGATAACATAAAAAAAGCAAAATTTTCAATATTTTAACTTTGAGAATTTAAAAAAAAAAATTTAATTCACCTATCAAAATTCTGTGAAGTCAAAATTTTCTTTATATAATTATGTATTACAGAAAGCTTTCACTTTCAAAAAAAATTTATTTTTTCTTGATTTATATCAAATTACGCAAACATCAATTATTATGGATTTTTCTTGGTTTTTAATTTTTTTTTTTTTTTTAAATAGCTACACACAATATTTAAAAAAACATTTTCTTAAAGATATATAAATAGTGTCTCATACATAAAATAAATTTTTGGCATAAAAATGTAAATAAATAAAGTTTTTTTTTTATTTTTGGTACCGGACCCCCTTAATACTCTATTGTTCGGTATTATTAGAGATATAATATTGATCAATATTATTAATATAGTAATATTGAAAACAAATTAAGTTAGTGTTATTAAGTCGATAATTTTGAATATTATTGATACAATATTGTTCACTTGATTCGAAATTTGAATCTCCAGACATTTTCTCTTAGAAGATTGAAAAATTTATTCGAAACCGTAAACACTTTTTATGGCAGGATCTGTAGCAGAAATAAGTAAACGATGACATGCTATAAATTTTATTATGTTTTTTTAGTTGCTGCTATTACTGAACGTTTTACAGACAAAGTTTCAAAATCCCTCACACCATAATTTTACTTTATCTTTTTGGAAAATTTTCACTTAAAACTTAAATTTTAATTAGAATACCAAATGTCCCCTGCTAAATAATTAGGGAAAATTAGTTTTTCTTTTATAACATTTCAGTAAAGCAGCATAGACACACATAAAAGAGAGATCAAATATACATATTTAATGTAACATAACTATTACTTAAACAACTCAGTTGCATGAAATGCAAAATGCACTCAATGAAATGCAAAATGTACAGTGGGGCATATGCAAAATAATGAGTACCATTTGTGTGCAGTTGTCGTTATTATATTGACAAGAACAACTGCACAGAACTTAAAGAGTTGACTTTTTGTAGGAAATATGAATATCTCCCCTGTTATCAGTGTGTTGTACTTTGCGTTGTATTCACATTAGAGGTCGGTGATACATCGATACAACGATATTTTTATCGAAATAAAAAAAAATATCGATACAAATCACCGATATATCGACAATATTTTCAAACATTTTTAGTTTTTTGATGATCGTTGTACAGCTCCATGTGTTTTTTAGATTTTCTTTATTTCCTTTTCAAAAACTTCTAAACTAAAGTTTGGACTTGGCTGAGAGACAATTAAAATGGCACCCAAACCAAAAAGAAAACATAACGTAATGGAAAGATAAGATCATTTATTAGTATTCATTAACATAGCGCCGTTTCTGTTATCAACGTGTACCTGAAATTTGCGTCTCAAATCAAATATTAAAAACATCTCTATTAGCAAAATATTCGGTATACTACTTTTCAGAATTTCTTCTTTAAAAATAAATGTTAAGTTGTCAACAGACAACTTAACATTTAATTTTAAGTTCAAACTCTTGAGTCTGTGGACTGTGTGTTGCCAGGACAGTCTTAAATTTTTGCGGAAACCTCCAGAGGATATAGTCTTTGAATAGGTCTAATAATTTGTCCACTTGTGGTATCTAAACGTACTACTCTGGTAATCTCATCCTTTCCCGGTAACATCTCGATAACGCGTCCCAATGGCCAGTCGTTGCATTTTACATTGTCACTTCCAATCAGCACTATGTCATCTACTTGAATTTTCCTATTGTGTTGCCGGTGATCGTTTTTCTGAATCAGGAGTCCTAAATATTCAGATCTGAATCTTTTTCTGATGTCTATTATTAATTTTTGACGATATCTCAACCTCCTGTTCAAAAGATTTTCATCAATTTGATCCAAGTCTGGAACTCCAGGATGCTTGAAATCTTGTAAAAAAGAGTTTGGAGATAAAGCAATTAACTCACTGTCACTCTCGGCAACATGTGTAAGAGGTCTTGAATTAATTAAAAATTCAGTGTCACATAAGAGGGTGGTCATTTCCTCATATGAAAGAAAAGCATTACCTAAAACTCTTCTTAAAATTTGTTTCATCACGCCAACTAATCTTTCCCAAAAACCTCCATGCCATGCGGCAGTTGGCGGGTTAAAAAACCAATGAATTTTTTTAGTTGTACTGTATCGAGCAATTTCATCCCAGTCAACAAGTTTCAGCTGGTTTGAAGCTCCCACAAAGTTGGCCCCGTTGTCGCAATATACTATAGACGTCCGTCCTCTTCTTGCTATGAAACGACGGAAACTTTGAAGAAAGGCTTCAGTGCTTAAGGATGAAACAAGTTCCAAATGAACTGCTCTATAAACTGCACATGTATAAATACAAATCCAAGATTTTGTTCCATCTTTCAAAAGAAGGGGTCCAGCCATATCGAATCCAATTATTTGAAAAATTGCAGTGTCCTTAATTCTGTTTTCTGGAAGAGGAGATATTGGTGCCGTCAAGTTTTGTTTGGCATGTCTTAAGCAAACAACGCACTTCGATACTACTGACCTCACAGTTTTCCTTGCGTTTAATATTCAGTAGTGCTCTCTTAATATATTAGTCAGCATCTGTGATTTTGCATGAGAATTTTTCAAGTGTTCAGTCATTATCAATCTTTTAATGACTTGGTGATCCGAAGATAAGATCATAGGACTTCGAAAATCCAAAGAGTCTTTCCTATAAGTAAGCTTAGTTCGCAATATGAGAATTCCTTCATCATCGGTATATATATCTAAATTCTTCAATTTTTTCTTATTTTCTTCTACAAAATATTCATTTTGAATAATCTTAACAATTTTCTTCTCTGCTAGCTCTACTTCTCGATATAATAATTCACCAGTTATCCTTGAAGATGCCATTTGTTGACAGTTATAAATAAATCTTTGCATTCAAGCTATCATGCGCACAATTTTATCATAGTTCGAAAAGTAATAACTATACCACTGAGATCCAAGATGTCGACATTCATTGATCTTCTTTCCGCTGGATGTTGTACTTCAATATTCGCATTCTGCCGATGAACTTAAGGTACAGATGACAGATTCTGTTTCAAGATCAATTTTCATTTTTATACTCTCTTGCGAGATAGCAGCTTCATCAGTGTCTTGCTCTGTAGCAGGCCAGTTTGCTTCTATTTCAGTTAGCCATTTTTGACCCTCCCACCATCTAAGCTTCAATAACTGATGTGCCGAGCAGCCTTTTGAAGGTAAATCTGCTATATTGTGTGTCCCAGGGATATGTCTCCACGTCTCCGGATCGGTGAATGTATCATTGAATATATCATTGACATCCAAATCTATTTTATTTATTCTGATTGATTATATAATTTATTTATTCTGATTGGTTTATATAATTTATTTATTCTGATTCATTATATAATTTATTTATAAAAACAATTTTTATAATTCTTTTATTAAAAAAATTTTGGCATGAATTCATGAAAAGTAGAAATTTGTCCCGAAAAACTTCGTTTCTGGGAAAATTGAAAATCAAATAAAAAAATTCATGTATCGATATTTGTTTCAATGCAACGATATAGTATCGATATTTATTTTGATAGATATTTCCGACATCTAATTCACATACTTAAGATGAGGTTCTGTATGAGCTCTAGTAGATAAAGTACTCCTTTGAGCTTTCGAGCTGTTTTCAAGAACTTTTGAGAAAGTTTTCACTCCTCGAAAGCTCTTCTAATTATAGAAATTTGTATTAGAGAAGTTGTCTACCACATATATAAAATGATGTACCCATTTTTTACTCAAATAGCTAAATCAACAGATTTATAAAAGACTAGGGGTGTGGAACATCACACAACTTCAATTACAATATAATACTGATATCAATTCGTGTCATTTACCGTTTTTATATTTTCATCATTCATTTAGAAAAATAGGCAAATTTGGCGATATTTTGTACCATAATTTTCGTATGGGTCTTAAAGAAAAAACCGGAAAAAAAACACCTTCGCCAAATAGATTATTTTTATTATATATACTTTTCAATAATTCTTATATTATCCTTTCTTATAAGTGAAACTGAGGAGAGGAGAAGAAACAATCGTTGATGAAATATGCTCAAGGAAAGAGAATTCTGTGTAAAGGCATTATTTTTTTAACTTTTTAAACCAATAAATTATTTTGACGGGAATTCCGGAGGTGGGTATGTTTAGAGCACCTTAAGAGGCATTGCAACAGCGATTTTCAACAAAATCGCTAGAGCAGTTTGTTAGAAATTACTGAAAAACATGATTTTTCAATGGCAGCTGCCTTATACGCATGCGTGGTTTTGACTAAAATCTTAACGGTAGGTCTTTCGGCCATCACCAACCTGCACACCAAATTGGAATATCGTAGGTCGATTTGTTTGGGAGTTATGCTGACCGCGTACACACAGACAGATTTCCTAGACCACTTTTTTGAGATCAAGATGTTCCAAAACGTGGAGAAATGCAAAAAAAATCAAAAACAAATTTTGACCGAATCCTATACTTTCATTACCCTATGTATACGTATGGGAAATTGAAAATAAAAATGCTATAAATATCAATAAACGACAATATTAGACTTACGTGGAGCTAATTTGGTTTGTACACTCATCGACCTACTTTTATGCACAATGACGGCTAACCAGACCGGGACCTACAGCTTAACGTGGATTCCGACCCACAAAGAACATCCATTCCCAATCAGAGATTCGGTCCCATCAACTTAAGCATGCGAGACCAGAGCGTTAGCCATACAGTCATCAGTTGTGCACGTGCAGCTACGAAACGTAATTATTGTATAAAAGTCTACTTTAATTTCTTTCAGTGCCATTTTGGGAGCTCAATCAAACGTATTGTTCACCAAGACCAAAACTCTTTTAACTTAAAAATAGATCGTGTTCTAAGTTTCAATAAACGTACTTTTGACTTGTATGTTTGGTTTGAAACTTCCAACTGTCTATTTCTGCCACTTATAAAGTGCTTTGCACAGCCATATACGTCTCTTAATTTTGAGCATCTAGAACAGCGTCAGCCACTAGGTGGCCCGCGGCAGCTTTTTTTTTCGGTCCGCCGGCAGTACAGATGAAGAGCAAAAATCAAATTTCGCGGAAATAATTTTAATTTGTCTACAATAGTATGTGTTTACTACTAAAAACCGCGTTTCCATTAAGTGGCCCGAGTCAGTAAGTCTGAAAAATCCTTTTTTTTTTCTTCTGAGACTGCCAGAAAAAATAATAAAAGCAATAGTTTGAACTATTACCAATGACGCATTGCTTAGTTTTGTACTTATGATACTCTACCCCCTCGATTCGTGAATGGCACAATTCGATTTCGGCTTTTCAGAATGTGATGGGCAGGAGTTGGGTCTTTTAATGCATACCTCTTTTGTTTTGACATGAAAAGAAGTATCGCGATCTCTATGACTCCAGTGCAATAATGGCGTTGAAGACTAGTTTTAAACGCAAAGTAGATACTGAAAAGCTGACCGGCCGTCATCTTCTCGCAATTAACATCGACTAAAATGCAAGATTTTGGAGGTATGGTTTAAATATCATTATTGATTATGAGTTTATGTCAAGTCACATTGTAGTATTTTCACAAAAGATTAACTTCTTTTATGACTTTGATTTGCGATATCGAGATTTTTTATTTTTTTTTAACTATTTGAAACAAGAATCAAATATCAATTGTTATTTTATTATAAGTTAAATTATTGTTTCAGTTTTCAAAATTGTTTTATATTGTTGAATCTTTAGTAATTATCACGATTCTGACATTGAACATATGTAGTAAAGCAATATATTTACTGGCGTATACGGTATAAATCTGCGGCCCGCTGAAAGTTCCAACGTAAGTCATGCGGCCCGTCTCTAAAAGTTAGAGGTGAACGCTTATCTAGAAGAATACGAGATCGGAATCTTTTAGTGTAAACCCCTCTCTCCGACCCCACCACACCAACGAGAGGACATTGAGGCCACTACAGATTTAATGTGCACCATCCCCCAATAGGACCAAGGACCGAACCCACAACCCTCCGGTAATGAACCCGATACTTTAGCACAAGGATTTTGGAACCTCTTTTTGACTTGTATTTTTACGATAAATAAAGATATTATGTAAATATTGTTATGTTGAATTACCAACATTAATTTTAGTTCAAACTAATTAATTAAATTATAAATTAGTATAAATCAGGAGCGATATTTATCACTTGGAGTTTATGGTTCAATCTAGAAATAAAGGAAAATTTTAAATCTAAATCCGAGTTATTTGTTTTGTTATATTTTCTAAGTACTGTGATTTGCCTAATAGCAAATGACTTTGTTAGCATGGAATTTGCATACCTACAAGTTGGATATTGTCTGAGTTTAAAATAATATTCATATTTAGATGTCATTAGAACACCATAAATTACTATCTGTGTTGAATTATAGAATTCATTGCATATCCCCTCTCCAACTCTGAAATTTTCATCGAGTTTCAATCGCCAAAAGAGGAATTCCCCGCCAAATCTGGCTCTTCCCCGCAAACCCCGCTGAGGTAATTATAACAAGAGACGGTAAACCACTGTCCGTAACCAAACAATCAATGCATCACAACATTTCAACCCAAATCTTCCATTCACTTTAATTTTGCTTCCATTGTGCCAGCAAGTCCTCGTTCTTTCGATTTTCCTGTTATTATTATTTTTCTTTTTATTTATCGTTTGCGTATTTCTAAACTCCGAAAATCGTGAACTAAAAACAGGTGTTTCGGGCACAATATAAATGGGAGTCACGATAGCTGAACTTACCCTTGTTAAGTAGGAACATTACGGTTGTTATAACATAACAGTCCATTAGTCGGGGTAAAGTTGCGGATAATTTTCGAATGTCATAGCGTACACGCAAACGATTTTGCGAAAAATTGTGCGGTTTCGAACAGATTTTTTCCGTTGTGTAACTTTTTAAATATAGCATGAATTTATATCGTTATTTAAATAATTTTACATAATTAGATATATGATTTTAAATATAAAACAAAATTATTTTAATTTTAATGACTTTTTAAATAGAATAATGTCCTCAAATATAGTTAGAATTTGTATCATTATTCAAACTGCTTTATATAATTAGATATATGATTTTAGATATAAATAACTTTTGTTTTTAATTTTAATCATTTTTTAAATAAAAAAAAATGGAATATATTTAATACTTTAAAATTAAAAAAAAAAAAAAAAATTAAAATTTTTTTTTTTTTTTTAAAAAAACCATTTAAATCCTTAATTATACAATGATATGTGTATAAATGTATAATTACAGTTACTAATATACTGTAAAAGATTTAAAGTAAGATACTGTATAAATTTTAAGAAAAAGGCAAATTTTATGAAAAGAAAAATGCATGGGAATTTGGGTTTTCGAAAACACAACTTTCGAGGAATACAAAATCAATGAAGACTTAATATTATATTTTTTGAAAACCATTTTCTTTTTTTAAAAAATAGAACTAATAAACACACAATAAATTATTTTGTTTGTGAAGGAAAAGTTTCTTAGCCTTGTTGAAATCAAATATTGGAAATGTGTCCAGAGCAGGCTTCACCCTTGTCTTTCAATCAACAAAATCTTGCAATCAAATAATAAGATATAAAACAGCCACACAGATTAACATGTATAAATAACATTTTTATCCTGATTTCATATCGAATATATTTGGCAAAACATTGATCATCCAGCCGTGAAGTTAAGTTGAAGTTGATTATCTAGATACATTTTAGACACATTTTCAATTGTATTCAGATTGGGACAGATAAATTTTGAATGAATCCTCTTAATCCTTGACTCGTCTTTAGAAATAAAGTATTTTGGATAGGCTAAGTATATATTTTAAATGCATAATGAATGGAACTGAATGTTTTTCTTTTAATTACGTATTAAATTTTCTATTTGATCTATTTAAATTAGTTTTTTTCTGTATGACTTTTCATTAAAAATGATAATGTGAAAATTAAAAAGTAACTATAAGATTTATTAAAAGTTTAGTAATGATTACTAATGAAACTAGGGGTGTAGAACATCGCACAACTTTCAATTACACTGTACAATATTGGTCATTAGGGCAAAATTTGACATGGTGCTATTTACCGTTTTCTAATTTTCACTCATTTTAAAAAATGGTCTGTTTTGCGATATTTTTGGCAGTACTTTTTACATGAGCAAAAAAAAGAAGAAGAAAAATTGGTGATTTTAACATTACACTGTCTTTGCTTGTGTGTGAAGAGCAAAATAAATCAATCCTAATGGGAGATACTCAAAGGGCAGAAAGATCTGTGTTAAAAACTTGTTTTTCAACTTTTTACGCCATTAAAGCATTTTTTCGGGAATTTCGGAGGTGGGGAAGTTTAGAATATTTTAAGAGGCATTACCACAGCGATTTTGATCAAAATAGTTAGATCCGTTTTTTAGCAATCATTGAAAAACTTGATTTTTTTTCAATAGCAGCTACCTTATCCGCATGCGCAATTTTGACGAAAACCTTAATGGTAGGTCCTTGTGCTATCACCAAACCGGTCACCAAAATTTGAACACCGTCGGTCAATTTGTGCGGGAGTTATGCTGACCACGTACACATAGACAGATTTTCTAGATCATTTTTTTGAGATCAAGGTGTTCCAAAACGTGGGGAAATGCATTTTTTTTTTAACCGAATGCCTTATGTATACATATAGGTAATTGAAAGTAAAAATACAGAAATACTCAAAATATCCTGTAAATCACATTTTATTATTAGAGTTGTTTTTATATTCCCTTTCAAATACATTCGATTAGGGCATAAATAAAAAATTGCTTTCAAATCAATTAAAATCTAACATCACGAACCCTTTATATTATTATCATCTTAAAATATTAATCACTCTTAGTTAAAAATCCATTTCATTAAGTTTTATGCTATAAAGTTAATTGAATTACTCGTAAATTTTAAAATCTCACTTATAATTACTTCACAATTTTTTTAATATATAAATACTAATATTTTATTATTGAATAATTAAAAATTAAAATAAAATATAATGATATTATACGTATGGAATCAAATTGTTGCGTTGTTCTGGTTCGAAAGATTTGACGCCAAAGCAGATCAAAACTTGCAGAAATTTATTCCAAAAATAACTCTTCAGTTCTCTTACAGCTCCAGAACTTCTCGTTCTAGTAGACACAATACAGCTCTTTTCACCTCAATAGAGCACAAAACAGCAGTTAAAAACTTGACAACAACTGCTAAATCACTGCAAAAGACAATGCAATACAGTTCGCTCAGTATCTCCAGTCAACTAATTCAGTGACTCAAAATCCAAGAACTAACTTCAGTCAACAATCGGACTCAGCTAACAACTAGCTCAGTGACTCAAAATAGTCAACTATTCGAGTCAGGAATACAGCTCTCACATTGAACGTTGAGAGACAACTAACTCCATCACCCGCTCTCCTGAGCTTTTATAGGGTGACCTAAGAATATACGTTAACCTTCCTGAAACTCCCAGAGGTAGATGTCTGGAGAACTTTCCAGAGAGTAGTCGAAAAGACCTATATAGGATATGGGATACATGTACCTATACATGTACCGAAAATGTCGCCAAATGGTCGCCAAGTTTGGCAACATTTGGTGATTTCTCGTCAAATTTGGCGACAAAAATTAGTCGTTAAAACCATCGCCAACTTGGCTCTATCTCGCCATTTTGGCGAGATTCCCATTACCATAATGTTAAATGCCCTGCCCCTTGAAACTCGCTTCCCAGTGTTACCTCTGTAAAACTCGCTATCAAACATTGAGATGCTCACTGCAGGGAAACCAATTTAACGTCGAACTATTGCACTGTCTTATGCGAAATGTACAGAAATTTATCTATTTACAAAATTAGCACTACGAAATATTTACAAATTTACAAAAATTCGTAACAAAATATATTAATAAAATGACATTTGTTTAATTCATAATCATAATTCTAATGTCTTTGCTAATTTAGTTTTTAGTATATTAATTTTCATACTGAGCAACTAATATAAAACCTTAAACAAAATATAAAGGAAAATAGCTTAATCTTTTTATTGCAATCTGAACAGTTTTTATAGATTTGCTTATAAAAACTTAAAAATATTAATAATAAATAAATCACTAATTTAATTATTACTCCTCTGAATTTCACTAATAAGCATTTATTATAATGTTGTCTTTTGCTGTCTTTGTTGTCTAATGCTGTTATTTAAGCACTAGATGCGTGGCCCTACGTTGCGATGAGCCAGCGAATTTTGCATAGGTCCCATTTTATGACGCTTCGCTCGCTGAAAGGGTCATTATTACGCAATCCTAAGTTCGGAAAAAAGTTGCATTGCTACTGAAGCACAGGCTCACTGAAAAGTTCACCGGCTCACTTAACAAGATAAAAATTTTAACATTAAAAAAAATCATTAAAATTTTAATATTCTGTTTGTGAAGATGAAAATTTGAAAGCCAAAACTACTTATGTTTAAAATGTCGGAATTCTACACTTAAAGTAAAAGCTGATAAAAAATAAGAAATAAATCTATTTGTCAAGAAATAAAAAATTAATAATAAAATGTAATCCCGACCTACAAAAAAAAAAGAAGAAAGAAGAAGAAAAAAAAACTTGGAGTGTTTAAATTTTCTCCCCTTTTTCTTCGAACTAATTAAAATTTTAACAATCTGTTCATAAAAAAATTTAAAAGGTACTGATTAAAAATTAGTTGCAATTTAAAAATACAGAGGTGTAAAGGCATTTTCTTCAACCAATGCTATGAATAATAGATAGATTAGAAAGGTTAAAAAATGTTAATTTACAATATATATATATATACAATATATACAATATATATATATATATATATATATATATATATATATATATATATATATATATATATATATATATATATATATATATATATATATATATATATATATATATATATATATATATATATATATATATATATATATATATATATATATATATATATATATATATATATATATATATCCTTTCTGGAAATTTAAGAAGAAATAGAAGCGCATTTCACTGCAACTCGCGCTAGATCTGTAAAACCCGTTTTTCGACTAGTAGACTTATCAAGCAAAAAAGCAAACCTTCCACATTTGTGCTATCCGAGAATTGGCACTTCGTATATGAATCGTTATTGCTAAATTATAAGGTCCAAATGTTGAAATTATTATGCAAGCAGAAAAAACTTCCCAATGTCAATGTGTTTTATCATGTCAAACATACGATGTATATTTAACGTGGTAAACCAAAATGCATAATAGAGCCCAATTTAAGGAATTATTGGGGATAAATTGTAGGGTTTTTTCGCTTCCGTTTAGGAATTTGTTCTCTTGGAAAATTGAGGGTTTTTTTTAGTAATAACGAAACCATGTAAAGAAAGAAAGAAAAAAAAAAAAAAAAGAATGTTTCAATTTTTAAACAAAATTCTTTCTTGGACTTTAAACTAGATAACCTTAATTGAAATAGCTATAGCTAATAATCACAACCCGAAGATTCCGTAACAGTAGATGTAACTACCTTACCAATTATATGGAATGTTTCGGCACAATAATCACTTTTGCATATTGTTCACTTTTTTAACGCATTTCAATTCACTAATTCACAATTGTCCCAATTTTTACACAATCTCGGGGCATTTTGCGTTTGAAAGAAAATCTTTATATCAATGAATACCAATTACTGGGTACAAAAAAAAAGTCAATACACCCGTAATCGGAATTTCTCCTCTCATTCCAATCGATCCACAAAAAGATAACTCTTACATCATTCCACACACGATAGTAAACCCCAACATCATTGGCCAACCGAACTGTGAGTAGGCGGGGCTTTTGAATCCTCACGGATTGGACGCCGCACTTCATCGAAACTCCTCTAATTGGCCGAGATTTGCTTCCCTTCCTCTCCCTAATAACTCAAAAACCAATAAACTCCGCCAATTTGGCTAATTATCCTGGAAGCAAATCCTGTTAGAGACTCTGCCTTCTCGCCAATCTTCTCCTAATTGCGATGTTAAGTCATCCCTTTTCCCCGCGATATTTACGAGGCTCGGTCACGCATTCGTTTTCCGATCCGGAAAGCGTGTCTTGTGTGAGATTGCGATTGTGCTGGTCACTTTATGGGGTCTGAATCAATTTCATTATCTGGGATGACTTTCTAATGAATTCGGGTCACGCTTGGTGTGCCACTGCAAATATCGAAAAGTCGTTTCTGAAAAGGTTTTTCGTTTAATCGCTATCTGGTAGACGTCACCGATTTCAGGGTTACCTTTGAATCGTGGATTGTTTTATTTTGGTTTGTATTGCAAGAAGCCAAATCTACTGACATAATGGAGACTCTTGACAATAGAATCAAGTTTGTTCCCGTAATAATGTCTTACAACATATCCCCTTTTTCTCACTCTTTCATTCACAGTCTTTTATTCACACTTCTTATTTTCTCCTTATTACTTCTTTCTTTCTCTTGTTCTCACTCTCTCATTTAAACTATCTCATTTTCTCTATCTCATTCTCCCTTTCATTCTCACGCTATCTCATTCTCACTCTCTTCCTCACGCTCTCTCATTCTCGCATTCTTACTCTTTCAATCTCACTCTCTCATTCTCACTAGTTCATTTTCACTCTCGCATTCTCACTCGTTCATTTTCACTCTCTCATTCTCACTCGTTCATTTTCACTCTCTCATTATCACTCGTTCATTTTCACTCTCTCATTCTCACTCGTACATTTTCACTCTCGCATTCTCACTCGTTCATTTTCACTCTCTCATTCTCACTCGTTCATTTTCACTCTCTCATTCTCACTCTCATTTATAATGCAGAATGAAAAAAAAGGCGTTTAAAATCAGTTTTAAAGCACTTTTTTTTTTCTTTTCTTTTTTTTCCCCCAAAAAATAAATTTGCGATTTTAATAAGAAAAAGAAAAAAAAATTATGGGGTCTGAATCAATTTCATTATCTGGGATGACTTTCTAATGAATTCGGATCACGCTTGGTGTGCCACTGCAAATATCGAAAAGTCGTTTTCTGAAAAGGTTTTTCGTTTAATTGCTGTCTGGTAGACGTCACCGATTTCAGGGTTACCTTTGAATCGTGGATTGTTTTATTTTGGTTTGTATTGCGAGAAGCCAGATCTACTGACATAATGGAGACTCTTGACAATAAAATCAAGTTTGTTCCCGTAATAATGTCTTACAACATATCCCCTTTTTCTCACTCTTTCATTCACAGTCTTTTATTCACACTTTTTATTTTATTTCTCTCGTTCTCACTCTCTAATTTAAACTGTCTCATTCTCTCTATCTCATTCTCCCCTTCATTCTCACTCTTTTACTCAAGCTATCTCATTTTCACTCTTTTCCTCACGCTCTCTCATTCTCGCATTCTTACTCTTTCAACCTCACTCTCTCATTCTCACTCGTTCGTTTATTTTCAGTCTCTCATTCTCACTTTCATTTATAGTACAAAGTAAAAAAAGTCGTTTAAAATCAGTTTTAAAGCACTTTTTCTTTTTCTTTTTTTCAAAAAATAAATTTACGATTTTAATAATAAAAAAATTTTAAAAATTGGTAAATTTGGATCTTAAAGGAATTTAGAATAAAATCTCTCATTCACACTTTCTCATCTACACTATCTTATTCACACTCTCTCATTCACACTTTCTCATCTACACTATCTTATTCACACTCTCTCATTCATATTCTCTCATACACATTCTCTCATTTATACTCTCTCATTCACACTCTCTCTCATTCCTTTCTCTCATATATATATATATATATATATATATATATATATATATATATATATATATATATATATATATATATATATATATATATATATATATATATATATATATATATATATATATATATATATATATATATATATATATATATATATATATATATATATATATATATATATATATATATATATATATATATATATATATATATATATATATATATATATATATATATATATATATATATATATATATATATATATAGGTTTCCCGGAATCTAGAATAAAAACAAAACCATTTACAAAATATGGATATTTTTCAATTTTCAACCCATTCTTTTGGTTATGTTCAATTATTTTATTATAGTAGTACAGAATTTTGAAACATAGGGAATATCATTTTATGAAATGGCTTTTACTAAACTCAAGTCATGTCACTTCCGAACGACCTTGGAGTCTCCAACCAACAAAGACTCTAAGTTTAAAACATGAAGGTGACGTTATTGAAAATGATAATAGTAATAGAACTACGTGTCATATCTGGCTTAGGCAAAGAGGAGCTATAGTTCATAGTTGAAACAGGAACTAGTGAAAAAAAGGAGTTAAAGTCAAAAAAGGCATTTTTGTCACCAAAAAAAAAAAACAAAAAAAAAAAATCAAACTTCAGGTTCATTCCGGGAGACCTAAATATTTGTCGAATGAACTAAAAAAAATTGGTAAACATGTGAGCATAGTGGCAACTTTTTATCAACTTAAAATTTTAAATTTCCAAAAAAAGGTGCTTTACAATACGCCCTACTGCATAGGCACTGACGTAACGGTTTGAAATATAAAATACGTTACACGCTATTTTCGGCTATTTAATTTATGTCATTTCATTAGTGATCTTTTTTGCACTTATTCATGAAATTTCAATGTTTTTTACCAAGTAGTTTCTAAATGCACTGTTCTAGAAGATTGTAACATAGCGAGTATAGGGAATTATCCTTACTAAGACTTCTTCTTAATGGAAATCATAAAATAGAGACTCAAATGCACTAACTGCAAAATTGGAATTTAAAGATGTAAAAACAATTAAGCTATTGCATTTTTAATTAAAATTAAGCTATTGTATTTTTTTTCCTAGCATAAGTTTCACCAATGTAGTTGTTGGTGCAAATCTATATTTCACGAGTTATTTGTTACAATGTGTTATAGGATATCATTTTATAAGCATTAAGTATTAAGCAATGCTCTATATACAAGAATGCGTTATTGAATATAAAATAACTGTTGGAAAACTGGAGATATTTTCCAAACGGAAACTGGTTATAATGTTTGAATTTTTAATATTTTCTGTTTTATTTTTCCATATGCATAAAAGCAATTAATTAAAATATAAAATTTATTAATTAACATAAAATTTATTTTTTTATGCATGGCAGTAATGCCATTACTTCAAACTAAATTTAAGATAATAAAAAAAAAAATCCTTAAGCCGGATTTACACGCTACCAGTCGAGGTTCCAGTTTAGATCACGAGTCAGTGACGTCATATGACGTCATATGACGCAGGGGTGGGAAGTGCTAAAGCCCAGTTTGGAGCAATTTTGGAGCAGTCAAATTTAACATTTGGAGCAGATTCGCAAAAAGTTGGAGCAGCAAAATTTAGCTTTTGGAGCAGAATAAGAGAAAATGTAGCAGCAAAATTTGAAGATTAATAGCAGAAATATAATAAATTGTAGCTGATTTAACAAGAATTACAAGAATTAAAATTTAAACTTGTATAATTTCATTTTTCTACAAAAAACATGTATTATTAAATTTAAAATTATAAGATATACATACAATTACAATATAAATATAATTTGTAAATTAGCAAAATTAGAAGGCCAAAACTACTTATATTGAAATTTTCAGAGCTCTAGATCTATTAGAAGTCGCTTTGTAAAATTATTAATTGAAAAACAAATTAAAATTTTAAAATTCTGTGTTTCAAAAGTCTAATTAGAAGTCCAAACATATTTAGGTTGAAAATTTCAGAGGTGTACCTCTATTTGAAGTCACTTTGGAAAAAAAAAAATTTAATTAAAAAATTAATTAAAAAAAATAATAATAATAACGTTTTGACATTCTGTTTGTCAAATGTACAATTTGAAGGTCAAAACTACTTATGTTGAAAATTTCTGAGCTGTAGCCTTATTGGAAGTAGTTTTGTAAAAAAAAAATTTATTAAAAAAAAAACTAATTAAATTTTAACATTATGTTTTTAAAAAGTCTAATAAAAAAAGGCCAAAACTACTTACATTGAAAATTTCAGAACTGTACCTCTATTTAAAGTCAGTTTGTAATAGTAAAAAAATTAAAAAAAAAAAATAAAAAAAAATAAAAAATTAAAAAAAAAAAAAAAAAACTAATTAAAATTTTAACATTCCGTTTGTCAAAGGCCAAAACTACTTAGGTAAAAAATTGAAAGTAAAGTTTTACACCTATTTTAAGTAGCTTTCTATAAATCCACTGACTTTTTGTTTTATTATTATATAGGACACATTTGTATAAAAATAGCAATTCTTATAGCAAAAATAGCAATTCTTATAGCAAAAATAGCAATACAGTAAAATTAAAATAAGATGTTTCTAAATTTTTTGTAAATGTTCTGAAATTTTGTGAATTTTTTATTTTATTTTCCAAATCGGGTCAAATTCAGCGTCAAAACGGCGATTTTATCCTATATGCCGTTCTATAAACTTATAAAAAAGTGTTTATTTTTATTTTTTTTTAAACCGGAAACATTCAGGGATTTTGATTACATTTCTGTGATACTTAATTCCAAAAGTAAAACGGCCGTTTAAAAGTTAATTACCAACAGCCGACAAGTAAATTAAAAAACACATCCCTAAATTTAATAGAAGGTATCGTCATTACGCGTGTCGGAGCGGAAATATTCTTTTTAAATGCTTAGTAAAAACATTTGATAGTTATACACCTTTAACTTTTTACCAATTCCTTTCTTTATATTTAGAGCAAAGAGGGTGTGGTAAAAATCCGGCGAAACACACTTAGTCAAGGTACGTACGAAATGGCCATCTGTGCTAACTAGTAATCGGAAATTTTGAGGCTGCCCCCTAAATATTATTTAGCAATAACGCACGAGATATCAGCTATCAGCACTCGGCGATTTGAATTTGTCCCGATGCAAGGCGCGTTTGAACATGAATGCGCATGCGTGAATGTCGATTTCAGAGGGATAATCCACACATTGCATTCTGTTAGTGGGAAAAATCGAATGTTTTGTAAATTCGTGAGAAAACGGCCCTTGAGGTTGCCGTAATTTCATCTCCACATAGATTTGGCGTGCGTAATCTGGTTTAGAGCTTTAGCGTGAACGTTTAAAGAAAGATTTAAAGCAAAATTGGCGCAGAATTGCACTTAAATGTGGTTTTGTAGCAGGTTGGAGCAGGATACCACTTTTGGCGCGCGCTGGCGCAATTGGCGCAGAATTCCCACCCCTGATGACGTCACCAGGCTACTGGTTCCAGTAAACCAAACATTTTCTATTTACTGGCACCGGCGACTCCGATCAACCAATCACGTGCGCTCTCCCGTGATCACTGATAGACGGCGCAACTGTTGCTTAGCTGACGTCACAGAACTGGCGATTTAATTTGGAGGCCCGAATGGTAACATATAAATCAGGCTTTACAAATTAACTACCTTCGTTAATAACTTTTCAATAAAAGGCACTCAACTGAATGGATATAATTTAAATTCAAAATGGCCAACACTTTAACTAATAGTAATAAAGTTTTTAAATTAATATTTTTGCTTGTTGGAAAAAATGCAGCATTTATTATGTATAACTTAAAAAAGAAATAAGCTTATTCTTAACAATGTTAGAGAATAATTATTATGATTATAAAAAAAAATCATTATTACTACAATATTCATAATTTATATACTCGGTCAAGATAAATTAACGACAACGAATTGAGTGAAAAAATAAATTCGTTTTGGTTTAAAATTTAAGAAGGCTGAAGTGAAAAAAAGTCTTAAGTAAAATATTAAACTTGGCAAAAAAGATTTATTATCCTCTGAACACTTGACATAAATATCACCAAGATGGAACACAAATAATTGAACAGTTCCATTTCCTTTTTTTACAAGTAATTTATAATAAAAGTTATTCGTGGCAGGAATTCTTTTCAATTAACAAAAAACATGGCCGCTATTTATTTGAACTGACTGAATTTGCATATGCGTCTTGCAGAGCCCTTCAAGTTTGTTTTATGCTCTTATATTTTAACCATTTATCAGCGAAATGTAATCAGGCACGTCTTAGTAAACAAGTAGTGTACTACGCTGTTTCATCTGCGCCCTCCGTTCCCAAAGGTCGTTCACATTTAAATACAACTCCACTCTTATTGTTTTTAAAACCAATGTTCTTCTCCGGGAATCTGGCAGCTTCACGAGGCTCTCGCAGAGTCTCGCGGACAAACGAGATGTCTCTGAATGGCTCGCTGGGGAAATCACTGTGAACAGATAAAATTGATTTGATAATTTATGCGACGTGAAACAAATTTAATTTTATGAGAAAAAGTGTGTAGTTTTTGTGTTCCTCCTATCTATCTTTTGTTTGGAGATTGCAGAAAAGCACTTAGAGTTAATTAGCTGTTTGGAGTTTGGAGTTTTAAATAAAATTTCAGCAAATCAAAGTGTTTTGAATAAGATGCTAATTTATTTTTCTAAACAATTCAAGTTAATTTCGAATGCAGAGTTAAAAAGAAGTTATTTAGTGAATTAGATATTTCAGTACAATAAGGAGACTAGAAGTTACTGTATCGAGTTTACTCTTATAAATTATGTTTATATATTTAATTCGAAATCCAAAATTACATGATTGATTTATTATTTATACTATTTATTAGATCGATAATTTGTTCATTATACAATATTTATGATCGTCATTATTATTCATTATAAATTATTTTATATCGTCATTATTTATAATATATCATTCTTATCATTGTTTATTTTGCTACTATTTTTTTTTTTTTAATTTGATTATATTTGTTATTTTTATTATTGTTATTATTTGTATTCTACTTATTATTCAAATTAACCTTACTCTGATTTTTTATAATTATTCTTACTTTTCTGAGATATTTATGATTACTGATATTATTCTTGTTATTCTAAGTTATTATGAATATTCTGATTATCTTTATCGTTTTTATTCTTACTTTTCATCACTTTGAATCGCATTAGTTCAAAAAAAAAAAAATTTACTGTTTTTGAAACTTTTGAGTGAATATTTGGAAATTACAATGAAGGGGGTAGGGATGGGGGGCTGTAGTGCTAATAACAAACTACTAAGCTGACTATTAATGAACTTTCCTAGTCTGACTAACTTTTAACTACTTTTTACGAAGGTAAACACTTATTGGCCAAACTGAAGTTACTGTTACTAGGTGGCTATCAGTAATTTGTCCTGCATAATGATAAATTGTAATGTTACTGTTACAAAGTGGTTCTTTGTAATTTGTTCTATATAATGGTAAACTTTAATGTTTGTGTCTACTTAGGTCATAGGAAAATAGTTAATAAGTTTTCCATATGGTTAGCATCAACTAAATGAAGTTGTTAAACTTCAAACCATCATTTAACGTTTTGACCTCAGTTACAGATACGACTAACTTTTGTGCTCACCACGAGAATGCTTCTGTTAGTGTTTTTTAAATAACATCTTAAATTTGTGAGTTTAAGAGTGTTATGGGTGCAACTTACTCTTTACAAAAACATCTTCAAGTAAATCCTACCTGTATAAAGATCCCTTAGTCAACAACTGAAAAGTTCTCGACTTTGTCGAACCAAGCAGTTCTGTAAATGTCGTTCTACTACTTACTGATTTAGACTGCAGTAAAGCAAACCTGCAGGATGGAATTTTCTATAGTAAAATATTAATTAAAAAAAAACAAAAAACGATCGGGTATTCTTTGTTGAAATATATTTGACAATGTGTTTTACAAAATGAATGGAGTCACATTTCAATAAAAAAAAAAAAAAAAAAAGTATAATTTATTTCAAAAGCATTGATTCATTTCTTTTTAATACGAATTAATTAGTTCTTTTATAGAAAATTCAATTCATATTTTAAATAAGATACCTCTAACTGTTTTTAAGTGATGTTTCCTTCCATCTCAGAGAATAACATTATATACTTTTTATTATACCTTCATACTTTTTTTTTTTTTTTTTTTTTTTTTTTTAAGACCTTTATAAAGAAATGTATTGCACTTTTGAGCATAATTAACATCTCTTGTAACATAATTATGTAAATGAAAAGATTTTTTTTTTATTTAATTTAAAAGAAATTCATAGAATCATTTAAATGAAATCCATTAAACTTTTTAAATAGAATCGAACATTTTAATTAGTTATTTTATATCTTTTCAAAAGAATGAATTAATGGTAGTATCTTACACATTATGTAAATGTATAAATAAAATTCCTCAAATTACGAAATTTTGTACTGTATTACGATCGAAAGCTAATTTTTGAAATACTCGAAAAATGAAACCTCTAGGACAAAAATTAATTCAACATTTTGATAGATATTTTTGCTGCGGTTTGCTAGTCATTGATTTAAAGATGATATTTTTTAAACATTTTTTCTGTCAGTAATTTTGATGAATCCTTCCAGACCAAAAACCTACTTTCTTTTTACCATAGGTTTATAGGCAGGTTTATAAATTTATATATTCATTGTATTTTTATACTGTGGCAAAGTAAAAATGAGTTTTATAAAGTTGATAGTATTCCTATAAATTCACAATTAATTTCAGATAAATATAAAATAAATTCTATATTCTAAACAAAAACAGTACAAATCAAATTCTACTCAATCACCGTAATATTAAACAAAAATCATGCATTCTTAAAAAATGTAATAATTACCAAAACAAAACTAATGCTCTTCTCAATTAGTTTAGTAACTACTAAATATTCTCTATAATTTATGAAATACTTCATAAGAAGCTTATGCAGATCGTTATTTAGTTATTTGGAGCTCATGGTCTGATAAAACGCTTTGACCAATCACAATAAAATTAAAGTTAAATTAATTTGTATTTTCTGCCAATCACAGCCCAGTATTTCATTTCCCTCCTTTCTGACATTGCGGAGACCCGTTACATGTGACGTTACCATGCATAAAGTCCATTACAAACAATATTTTAACTTATTTAAACAATCTAAAAAATAACATATCGTTGTCTACTTTCACATTAAATAGCTACCTAACTATCCTTACATAACATCTACGCAATCTTCTTTTCTTAAATCAATCCAAACCCACTCCATAACATTTAACGCTTAATAACCCAATACTTAGTTCATATAGCAAATTCCTCATTATCATTCAGAGCGACTCCCGCCCCAAACAACTTAAAAACTCATTCCAAAACAAGAGCTTAATGCCAAGTTAATTCCAAAAATTAAAATCACAAAGTCTTCAGTATAATAACATTCCCATTCTGTACCAATCGAATCATATAAAGAACTTACTGCATCCTGTTTTTATTACTGAGAAAGTTTTGTAAATTTCCCGGCTTTCCAACAAAATGGCGGGAAGGAAATCCAATCATATTCCCACCACTCATTATTCGAGAACAAGAGAGAAAAAAATGGCTCTTCAAATCTCGAGCAGGATTCCCAACACGCACGTGGAGTGATTCGAAGTGAAGAATTTTTTCCCCTCTATTATCGTCTGCTTTGAATTTGAGAATGGTGCCGAAAGGGGAATCTTTTTATAAGTTGCCAACGGAGAGTTATAAGTGATAGGAAGTAGAACGGTTGAGTTGAGTTGAGGGGATTGTAGTGCAGTTTCTAAATATCGTTTTCAGGTTTCGGTAGATTCGTAGTGCTGCGTTAGCACTAAGCGACGAAAATGGTTGTAAAAATTTGTTTATAAATTTTCTTTTGTAAAAATAACTTAATGTTACGCTGCTCACAGTAATGTTAGGTGCAGCAATTTTTATGGCAAAGAGTAAATTTAGTGTTCCAATAATTTAGGGAATTTTCTCTGACCTAAGTCGCTAATATCAAAGAAACGGAAGAGTTTATACTATGTATTACTTATAGTCCGAGAGGCGACTGCAATTTTTTGGACCCCATCGAACTTCATTCTGAATTTTTTATAGAAAATGGAGAAAAGTGAGTAGATTACGAATCCACTGGTATGCAGTGGCAAAAATGGCCGAAACTGATCAAAAATCGACTTGGAATGAGTTGAACTAAAATCCGATTGCCAAATATGTTATAACTTGCTAAAAAGAGAACAAACTTTTTCGTTTGGCAACCCATTGCATTTTGATTTAAATGAGAAAAAGCCCAAACGATTTCTGATCTCTGGCTCTGAAAATTTCTATTTTTTAAAAGTAAGCCAAATTGGCGACATTAGTTACGTCATCAGTGACGTAATATTTATTGCCAACTTAGCTCCCTTTTAATAGATGCAAGTAGACCGTCGCCAGATATCTGAATCGTCTGCAACCTTCTTAATTGAAAATTAATGAGTGAGGGTTACCAAATAAAAAGAAAAAAATGCTCATTATTTGGCAAGTTATGGCGCATTCGGCAATTGGATTTAGTTCAACTTATTAAAAGTCGATTTTTGACCAGTTTCGGCCATTTTTGCCACGGCAGACAAGTGGATTCGTAATCTACTCACTTTTCTCTAATTTCTTTAAAAAATTCAGAATGATGTTCGATGGGGTCCAAAAATTGCAGTCGCCTTTCAGCCTATTACTTTTAAACAATTCTTGAAGTGTTTTACAATTTTATGGTAACTTAAAACACAAAAAAAAAATTTAAGAAAATTGACTTGAAAGTTATTTAACGCAGCATAATGTATTATGGCATCTTTTTGGCATTCTATTCTTTTTACTGCTTATATTCGATAAATTAATCAAAAACGTTGCAAAAGAGGTTTTATTGCACACTAGAAAAGCTAGATTAATTTCTATATAGATCTGATCGTAGCATTAGTTGATTTTGTTTTTTGAGAAAAAAATACCCCACAATTCCATTTAGTATTATTCCTATGCCCCAAATATGTTTCAAACACTTATGAGTGGGAAAACGCTAATTATTAAAATACCTGTTTTGTGTTAAAGAAACTGTTACTGGAACTATTTCTGGCAAAGCAAGCTCTCTTAGAAAAGTGGATTATCATAGTTTGAGTTCATTGCATTTGCATATTGAATCCAAACAGCATAGTTTCTATCTAAAGTTCAGTGATTGGTGAGAGTTAGCTAGTGGGAAAATAGCCATCTAGCTTAATTTTTTAAGGGCAAACTTAAAAAAACCATTGCTCTAGATAAGAATAGGTTAAGTCTACTTTGAGGCTTTTAAAAGTACTTGGTAATTATCTATTATACCAAGCTTCCTCGATGTTAATATTTGTCTCACCCCTTTTCTTCTGGAAATAAATTGACAAGCAGAAAACACCTGTTACCAACGAAATATCATCAGGAGAACACCGGAACCCTAAACAGTTTTATCATCCCTCTAGGAAGTTCTAATTGTGGGCTCAGCTGGCAGCAAAAAGCCGCCCATTAGCACAAATACCCCTACCAGCCAATCGCGGGTATCACAATTTAAGAGATTTTTTTTTATTCTTCTATCTTTGGCCCAATATTGCTCCAAAAAGGTTGCTTTTTTTCCCCTTTATTCCTCTTTAGCATGTAGCGTAGAAATCTGTAGGTCTGGTAATTGTTTTCATTTTTGAGTTCTCTTTCGTTGAAGATTCATCTTCTTGCTTTGGCAACAGCAGAGAAGTGGAATGGACAGTTCCCACATTTTTTTCTTTTTTATTATTCAATTCTAAATGTTTCGAAAAGGCCATTAACAAAAAAATTTCTGCTCACTGCCCTTTTTCTTTTTTTAATTTGCGACCGAAGTTCGCCTGTTAGATTTGGCGGGGAAAAAATACACATTCTGCTCGAAGCTAATGTGACGTCACTTGATCTGAAACACCTTGGCTTCAAACGCAGAAGCGGAAACCAGTTTTGCAAGTTTCTTACAAATCAAGCCAACTAGTACAAGATACGGCAATGGTCTACCAAATCAACACCAACTATTTGCCAAAAACCTCACGATAACCATAGAAACGGAGGGATCTCTTGACGTCACAGATTTTGTTGAGTGTTTTGATTGGACTGGTTTTGGCTCGGTTTCGGGGCATTTTCTTTTCTTAATATTTAAATAACTAATTTTTTTTAAGAATTTTTTTTTTTTTTTTTTTTTTTTGAATATTTGGAATCAGAAAGAAATTCTTTATAAATATAAACTTCGAATCTATCTGTCAAATTTAAGCTTATTGGATGATGGCAAAAAGGTTAGTCCCATGAATTGTAGCGTGTGTAAAAGAGGTCTTTTAGTAACAGAAAGAGATAGATTATAAACTTTATAAATTATGTACAAGTACAACTTATTATCTCGCCTTTCGAAGTTTGTCCAATTTTGACTTTTCAATTAACCTGCCAAAAATTAATATCTTTGCTTTTGTTTGACTTCTTCATAGATACATTATCATAAAAATTTACTAATATGTACTGTTATAATCGTCATTAAAAGAAAAGAATAAATTGAGCAAATGAGAAAATGATGTCACAATTCTCAGAATTTTCAAATTAACTTTAACTTTTCATCAAGATATAGTATTTTGTTAATTAAATATGCGAATTTGTATTTATTAATTGTGGCGTAAAATATGTCGCTGAAGGAAGAAGGTGAGTTAAAAAAAATTTCTAAGGGTTGGAGAGGAGTATGTGGATTTATTTTTAGCAATGGACAATTCCCACATTTTTTTATTTATTTATTTATTTATTTATTTATTTATTTATTTATTTATTTATTTATTTATTTATTTATTTATTTATTTATTTATTTATTTATTTATTTATTTATTTATTTATTTATTTATTTATTTATTTATTTATTTATTTATTTTCAATTTTAAATGTTTCGAAAAGGCCATAAATACAAAATTTTCTGCTCAATGTACGGTTTTTTTTTTTTTTTTTTTTTTAATTTGCAATCAAATTCCCCTGTTAGAGTTTGGCGAGAAAACGATTCATTAGGCTCGAACTGAGTGTGATGTCAAAAGATATAAAACATCTTGGCTTGAAATGCAGCAGCTGAAACTAGTTTTGCAAGTTTCTCGCAAATCGCGCCAACCTGTACGAGATACGACAATGGTCTACCAAATCAACGCCAACTATTTGGCAGAAACCTCACGATAACCATAGAAACGGAGAGAGCTCTTGACGTCACAGATTTAGTTGAGTGTTTTGGTCGGACTGGTTTTGGCTCGGTTTTGGGGCAACTTCTTTACTTAATATTTAAATAACTAATTTTTTAAAAGAACTTTTGTTTGGATATTTAGAATCAGAAAGAAATTCTTCATAAATATAGACTAATTTCGCTCGTTTTCTAAAAATACGGGAATTGTGGACAAATTAACAATCGTATTTCCTCTTCCAGCAGTGGTCAGGTTGCAAACACACATTACAAAAGGGGTAAGTGATCCTAGTATATGATTCTCATAAACGACCTTATGCCCATTTTGTTTGGTATTGTAACTTCTGTAATCCACTTATTTAATAAATATCTTTTGGTATTTTCGTATTATCCCGTCACCAGTTGTCAAGACAAAAATTTCGTCAAACTGATTCCTTTAGTCTAGTCAATACGGACGAAGGCCACGCAGCTGAGGCATTCCACAGGAATACCCTGAGACTGTTCCTAGCCGTACCTCCAAAGATGACAAGCGAACTTTCTGTCGACAGCAAAAAGTTCCCCAACGAACGACGGGATAATACGTTAATACATTATTATTATTATTATTATTATTATTATTATTATTATTATTATTATTATTATTATTATTATTATTATTATTATTATTATTATTATTATTATTATTATTATTATTATTATTATTATTATTATCATTATTATTATTATTATTATTATTATTATTATTATTATTATTATTATTATTATTTGTGTGCTAGGGAGTACAATTCCATGAACTACATATTTGTCTTTGGGGGTAATAGGGTAAGGAGAGGGGGGGTAGGAAGAGAGAGAGCTCCTATCTTGCAGTTGAGATAATTTTAGCATTTCACTAATTTTTTACATTCGCAATGTATTCCTTCACTTTTTTTCTTTTATCTCCGAACAAAAAAAGTAAAGATTAATATTATAATCCATAAAAACTAATATTTAATTATAAATCCCCATATGTATTGCAAATTTTATGTTCAATTGCAACTTATTGAGTTCAGATCAAATCTTCATAATGCTTGACCACTATAAAATAAACATTCATTTTAAACCAACATGTGTTGCTATATGTCAGCAAACTCTTGTAATGTATCTTCCCTCCGTAATTCTGTATATAAGAAAATATATCTTAAAAATATATTTTAAAAATATATATATTTCCACATTTTATTTGACCCACTAGCCCAACTCAATTGGGGCAATTGTTTGCAAGCGGGCACATGGCGGATTCCCCACTATGTAGAGCTCTGGAAACACTATTTTTAAGAATGAGTAAAAGCGACATTTATCATGACGAGTAATCTCATTTCGATTGTTGGCGGGCCAGCTAAGGTATTTCCAGGTTTGCTCCCACGCGACACCCAACTCACTTAAAACTAGGGGTGTGGAACATCGCACAACTTTCAATTACACTATATTGATGATGTAGATTTGTGTAATTTAACATTTTTATATTTTCATCAGTCGCTTAGAAAAAATTGCCAATTTGGTGATATTTTTTGTGATAATTCTTATATGGATCTTTTTTTTTTAAATATATATATATATATATATATATATATATATATATATATATATATATATATATATATATATATATATATATATATATATACTATATCGAAAAAATGGGAATTTTGGCAATTTGCTTCTAGGTAAGTCTTATATTATCCTTTCTTGTAAGTGAAACTGTTCAGAGATAAAAAAAAAATAATAATAATAATAATAATAATAAAAAAAAAAAAAAACGAGCGTTGATGAGGTATAAGCTCAAGGAAAGAAAACTTTATGTTAAAGACATTCGTTTTTCAACTTTTTACGCCATTAAAGCATTTTTACTGGAATTTCGGTGGTGGTGATGTTAAAACCACCTTAAGAGGCATTACCACAGCGATTTCGAACAAAATCGTTAGAGCCGGTTTTTTAGCAATTACTGGAAAACATGATTTTTTCAATGCCAGCTACTTTACGCGCATGCGCGATTTTGACGAAAATCTTAACGATAGGTCTCATGGCTGCCACCAACTAGCACACCAAATTTGAATATCGTAGGTCAGTTTGTTCGGGAGTTATGCTGACCACATACACACACACACACACACATTTTTATTAGATCACTTTTTGGAAATCAGGATGTTCCAAAACGTGGAGAAATGCAAAAAAATCAACAACAAAAAACAACAAAAAATTGACCGAATGCTATACTTTCATTACCCTATGTATACAAATGGGTAATTGAAAGTAAAAAAATTCTGGAAATCCCTTTCCTTTGAAAAATTAGTTTAGTCCATCGATAATTCATTGTTGTTGAGCAGTTTAGTCAGAGCATAGCTATTTCTGGAAACATTTTAATACAATTAACCATTTTTGATTGAAAGTCTAATCTGTTTTGAATGTTGGTATCTCTTATATATAATCTTCATTTCATGGCCGTAGAGACAAGCCCCCCCCCCCCCCCAAAAAAAAAAAGTTGTGTGAAACCTTGTTTTACCACTTCCCCTTCTTGACTTTGTGTAACTTGTTATAAGTATTTAATCGAATCTTTGACCATAACCTCCCTCCCCCCCCCCCCCCCGAAAAAAATTTCTGGCTAAGGGCTTGCTTCACTTATAATAGTTTACAATCTACTGCTTCTTCTACCATATAGTTAACGAGAAATAAAAAATCACCTTTTAAACTATTAAACATTTGTTGGCCTCCTCAAAATTAACCAAATATGGACATGTTCAATATAAAATATAGATTTTTTTTTTTTTTTTTTTTTTTTTTTTTTTTTTTTTAAATTTAATAGCTTCCACACACACAAAAAAAATGTGATTCGATTGATTTAAAAAGAAAATATCACTAATTTAATATATATCTATATCTATATATATATATATATATATATATATATATATATATATTTTTTTTTTTTTTTTTTTTTTTTTTTTTTTTTGTCGGGGCTATATATAAGTTGTTAAAGCTGAAAAATCTTTCATTCCAAAAAATTCAAATGCATATTTTGACTCTTTTGCGATCGTCCATTGAAATTATATATATATTTTTTTATTGTTGATTGAATTGTATAAACTTGATCCACTCAGTAAAATAAAATGTTTTTTTTTTCTAACGATTAGCCAGAAAGTGTCGAAATGCTTCCAAACAAATTTATAATTTCACAAACAAGAAGTTTAAAGTAATCGAACAAAATCAAGAATTCTGGTTTTTTTTTGTTTTTTTTTTTACATCATAACCATACCTAGAAAAATGAAAAATTGTTATTTCATTGAAAATCTTTGTACACATCATTGCTATTATAACTCTTTTTATATACACGCTTTTATTAGTTTCATCTGTATATTTGCTTGTAACCGACTCTTTTGGGTTCGATTTTGCCCTACTTTGAGCGATCAGATTTGATTCAAACTTTGCACACTTGTCAAAGACCGACGACAATACAATAATTCAATAAGTTTGTGGCTTTATCACAAGGATTAGCTCGTGCTGCCCTTGCGACGTTAAATTCCAACCAACCAACCTTCTCCGGAATCGAACCCTGGTGTGCCGTTACCCATTACAATCCCAGTAATCACAGAACCTATAATCGACAATTGATAAGGCAGACATTTGAAAGATTTGTCGTGGGAACGACGGTTATACAAAGCGTGTTTTTTTAGTCGCATTATCCTTACCAGGATCTTCAGGATTAGCGATTTTTCATATTCAGAGACACGGTAGTGTTTTGTGACAAGTAATACGACGTGTACTAAGGCATACACATGACTTAAATTTGAGACAGGCATGTGACTATTGCAGGAACAACTGGAGAGTTTTGTACACTTAACTAAAAAAATTAACTAAAAAAAATTTATAGATTACAGAAAAAATAATTAATAGTTTAAAAAACTAAAAAAACACGCTTTAATAGAAAGCTAAACTAAAAAGTAGAAAATAATTAATAGTTTAAAAAACTAAAAAACACGCTTTAATAGAAAAGTGAACTAAATAGTAGAAACTAATTTTAAATAAGTTTGAAATAAGAATAGAGTGATTAACAAGAAATATTTATTTTATCGTAAAAAAGCTTGGGGTGCTTGATGTCAATTGTTGTAAATATTTAATGACAGATATTGGTAAAAGTAGAGCCATTTTATGAAAATATCTTAAAAAGCACCCCTCGGGCTTTTTTACGATAAAATAAATATTTCTTGTTAATCACTCTATGCTTAATTCAAACTTATTTAAAATTATTTTCTACTTTATAATTCACTTTTCTATTAAAGCGTGTTTTTTAGTTTTTTAAACTATTAATTATTTTCGACCCCTTTGGAATTCGATAGTAAACCATTTAAAAATAGCCTTTTAAAAGTAATAACTTGTGACAACTACAAAAATTATAAGGACATATGATTTTAAAAATGTGTTCGTTCTATTTTCAGAAAAGTTACAAATTATGTCTCCCATCCCTTCCCAAGCTATTGGGATTCAATGCATGCCGAATTTAACTCAAATTTAGGCATTCTACAAAACGCAGTATGTAGCGCCATCTATTGGTAAAATGTTAAAATGAATTTTGTATTGTTATAATTTGTTTATTCTAAAACAAGGGTGCAACGAGAAAATTAGAGTGGGAAAGGATTTCAATCAGGCATTAATATTTTTTTTATTTTTTTTATAATTTTTATTTCTTTAAATTCAGTTAGTAAAGGTAGTAATACTTTTAGGCGAATGGACAAACACTAATATCAAGCTAATTTCACTATTTGTTTATGGTTGAAATACAAGGGCCATAATGTAGCACTGTAATATCGTAAACAACTTCTGATAAACAGATACTTTAATAATTTTAAGTATCTTTTAAACGGCATTTTATATTGGAGATAAGTAAACCAAAAATAATGCATAGCGATTTTTTGAGAGATTGGATATTTACAAATATGGTTATTTAATAAAAAGTAATTGGACCTAATATAGGTACTTTTGTGCGATACCATAGGTACAAACTCTGTCTGATAATAATGGTAGGTTAAAAACGTATTCTCTTGAAATTATTTTTATGATTGCCAGGGGCGGCCCGTGGTCAAAAATGTTAGTGCAGCCAGAACAGTGACCTCACCTCATTTTTTTTTTTTTTTTTAATTTGCAACTTCTTACATTTTTTTTTTTTCTTTACTTGATACTAAACGCAAAGTCAAGTAAGAAAACGAAAAAGTTCTTTCGTGAAAACTGTGCTTTCGTTTTTGATCCACAACTTTAAAATTTTTCAGGCAAGTTCAAATATTTGTAAGACACTTAAAAAAGGCGCGGCAACCAGTACATGGCCATTCCATCAACAATCCTGAGAAATGCATTAAGTAAACTCATCCCCCACCCCATGTATTAAGTCAGGGGCGTAGCCAGGATTTTTTTTCGGGAGGGGCTGAGAAATTATAAATGTCAACTTCGGAAACAATAATTATCATTCAATAATTTACAAATCAAAATTAATCAAACTAAAAAACAAATAAACACTTTTTGGGATTGTAATACTTTTAGCACATATAGCGTTCACTGGAAAGAAAATTTATTCGTTAAATGTAGTAATAATCAAATGACCCTTTCTTTTCACAATCGTGACATTTAAGTATTAACCCTTTGCACTCCAGTGGCGCCTCTCAGGCGCCACACGATTGGATGCCAAACCACTAGAGGACCATTAGGTGTGATGCGGAAATTCGATGCAAGGCTAATGACTGTGTTTAGTTTCTATGAAGCAAATCCATAAACACCAGCCGAACCTAAAATGTCTCGAGTTGCTGATTCCTCCGCGCGAAAAAGGCCTGGAGTGTAAAGGGTTAATATGCATGAATAATACTTGATTAAGAATGCTTTATTGAAACACAATAAAAATGCTTTTTAAAATAAGGAAATGAGAAGAAATATCACATTTAAAATAAAGTTTAATAATGGGACAATTGTATTTAATTAAGAGGCATTACAAAGTTAAACTGAATTTTCTAACAGTTCCACTGCTGGCAAATTTGTTGAGAACCATCTCGTCTGAAACTGAGCATTGCCTATGGATATTCAGCAAAGCCAGTCCAGTTAAGCGATTTTCGCTTGTCGTACTTCTAAGATAAGTTTTCAATCTCCGAAGAGTAGAAAAACTTCTCTCAGCTGTGGCTGCTGACACTGGCAGAATGGATAGGATTTTGAGCAAAACGTATACGCTGGGGAAGATGTTTTGGTCGCATTCATACAGCGACCAAATCGCTGAGTTTGGTAACATTTCGACCGACATCCACTTTCTTTTCCACAGCTCCCATCCACCTTCAATCACATCTTTGTAAGTAGGAAGATCATCTTCATAAAAGGAGATGCATGGTTCAATATCTTGAAAACTCTTCCCAACAGCGTGTTGCGGAATAAGGTTTTGCAAGGAAGAAATTGTTTCTTTATGAGGCAAAAAGAGCTCATTTAATGAAGATATCATATCATCTAAGTAGGGCGTAAAAATTGTTATTCTATATAGTATTCTTCAGTTGTTTTGTAGGCTATATTTGGGCGATTCTTTTGGATTTTACACACTCTTTGTGTTTTGACTTCTATATTATGTTTTTCAGCTAAGGTTTCAGCTTCATTATATATAGAATTAAACTTATCCACATGGTTGTTTCTCATTTATTGCAACATCGTCGTTATGTTGCTGACTTCACCCAAAGCACTGGCCAAGTCAATGTTAGTACTTTGCAGATACTCGGATAGGTTGTATGTGCAACCGAGCAGTTTACTGGCGATGCACAAACATACTAGAAAAGAAAACTGGCATGTGCTTTGCAACAAAATGTTTGGCTTTTTGGACGAATCGTCTGTTGCGAGGCCCTTGATTTCCTCTAACGAAGCGATGATTGGCTCTAAAAACTCCTTGAACATTAAAATGGCTTCATGACGTAAAATCCAACGAATTTCACATAACGTCTTAAGTTTCGTCTGTTTTGTGTTGGATTTCAAGTCTTTAATATTCTTTTTCAGAATATCTGTTCGTTTTGTAGATTTATGAAAGAAACTGCAAATTTCTGAAATTACACCAAAGGCCTTTCGGATGCCCTGAACTTTCGTTGCGTCAGATATGCAGAGATTGAGAGAGTGAGATACTCAATGGGTATATACAGCTTTCGGGTATTTTCTCTCACCATAGCTTGAACACCACGAAATTGCCTACGCATGTTTGACTCCCCGTCGTATCCTTGGCCACGTAGCTTGTTTAAATCAAAGCCAAGTTTTAGCAAGTCTTCTACAATTGTAGCTGTAAGACCTGCACCAGTTAAATCAGTGACAGGAATAAACGCAAGGAAATCTTCTCTAGTTTGTACAGTTGCTTCATCAATATACCTTATGCATAAAGACATTGTTCTATTTGAGAAATATCTGTTGTTTCGTCGGCAATGATGGAAAAAAACTCTGAATTTGATACTTTTTTAACTATTTCGGATTGTATGAGCTCTCCAAAAATACTTATGATTTCGTTTTGAATTGATGGGCTTATATAGAATTTCAAAAAATTAGAAAATAACGAAAACTTGTGTTATTTTCAAATTTTAATTATCCAAGCATAAATAGATCTATTTCTGACTTTCGAGGTTTGAAAATTTCGGGGGGGGGGGGCTGCAGCCCCATCAGCCACCCCCTGGTTACGCGCCTGTATTAAGTAGTATTTCAATATGTTTCAAATTTATAAGGCTCGTCATGAATACGGACTAAAACTTCCATACACAAGTTCACTATAACCAATGCATCAAAAAGTAATGTAACGGGGTGTGTGTGTGTGTGTGTGTGTGTGTGTGTGTGTGTGTGTGTGTGTGTGTGTGTGTGTGTGTGTGTGTGTGTGTGTGTGTGTGTGTGTGTTTTTTTTAAATCACTCACTTAATAATATATTTGTAAACCTCACACCGTGCCTAAAAATGAATTCGTTCAAAAGAGGAAGCAAATCACAATAAAAGATGCGTTTTTTAGGACAGTCCAAAAAAGACAAGCAAACCTACGATTCTGACGGAATATACTGGTTGGTGCTAATAATCCAGATGAAAGGTAAGTGTAGAATGTTGGTATACAGTCAAACCCCGTTAACGCGAAGTCGATGGGGCCGCCGAAATTATTCGCGTTAAACGAATTTCATGTTAAACGAATAAATTAAGTATGGTTCAGTAAAAGGTAAAGGTTAGTTTTAAGTACGGAGAACTGCTTTTACTTGCTTTAAACGGGATTTCATGTGAAGCGATTTCGTTTTAACGGGGGTTCAACTGTATTTTGTATTTGCTTTTAGGTTGTTTTAAGATCACGGAATACTTCATTTATATTGACTAAGCCAGATATTGGGAAACTCAAACTGATACGTTATTTGACATGACAAAATGTATTCAAACCAGTATTGATTTTGAACTCTCATTTATTTTTACTCAATAAGTAAAAATAATTGAAATGGTTATCGCCAGGAAGACGCATGGGAGGATGCTTGCATTCCTCTAGTTGCTTAAATTTTTATAAAAGTGGAGAAAAGGGCAAAATTCGCTGAAAAAATTATACTGTGTGCCACTTAATAATATATTTTATATTTATAGTGAGAAAAAATAATTTTGAAAAATCAGGGTTTGAACAACAAAAAAATTAATTTCAGCCTTCTACAAATAATACTGCCGGCACCCACGCTAATGAATCTGTCTTTTTCCAAAAAAGTAAAGCATTTGTTGATGTTACATATTTAATTTTCCTTAATATAAAACTGATAATCTGGTAACGTAAATGGGTCTAATACATAGAAATTGGGCTGTGAAATGTATTTCACAACCCAATTTCTATTGTATTCAATTCAAATGTATTTGAAAATGTAAAAATAAATTGCTTTTCGGTTTGAGAAAGCTTACACTAACAGTTATTTCAGAGTATATTTCAAATATTAGCAGCAGTTCTTAAAAAAAAATCTTTTATCCCAAGTTTAAAAAAAATCAACACTCAATACAGTGGCGGTGATAAAGGGGGGAAATTGCCACTTATCTTTATTAAACTCTAGTGATTTTGATGGCAATATCATGTAAATTTTGCAGTTTGCTTTCTCCTCCGATTCATACCCACTTTTGACGATTGTCACACCTTATCGTCACTCGACGTTTTCATCTCGAGAAGGAGAAACACCATAAAACTTTCAATCGATATCTACAACAATCGCAATCTTTTTAATTCATTTTGAAAACAGATTTCGAGGAGCTACAGATCTGGGAATTTATCCGAACTCATTTCTTGTAAAAGGCATCTCTGAAATTCTGAAAGTCAGATGTTTATATAAAATATAGGCTCCAAAACCTTGATCAGCTGATGATCCTATTAAGATGCGTTTTAAGTCAATCTCTTATAGAAATTTTTCTAAATAAAATTTAAAAATAATAATAATAATAATAATCATGTAAATAATCTGTTTAAAATGTGCTGTAGATAATCAGTTTAGAAATATAGGCCAATAATATGTTTGAAATATTAATGTTGTGCAAATAATATGTTGTGTCAAACAATCTCTTAAAATGGGTTGTGTAAAGCAAATTATTTAAAAATCCATATAATTTAATATATTAAAAAATAATTTAATGATAAAAAATTAAACACAAATTTTTTCTTTTTAATTTTTGAGGTGCTCTTTATCTGTTTTGAGATTATTAAAGAAATATTAATAAAACTATTAATTTTTAGTAGTAAATGTCAACCTACCCCCCCCCCCCCACATCCTGTTCCTCAGAGAGAAAAAAAAACTCTTTATAACGACGCGACACAGCGTTCCTGACCCCAAAACCTCTCCTTGGTTGTACACACCTGTTCAAAAATAATTTTTTCGATTTTTTTTTTTTTTTTTTTTTTTTTTTTTTTTGTAAAATTGCATTTTGTGTCTGATTGTGAAAGTGTGTGTGTGGTTGAAATGATTATTCAACAATAATACAAGAAAGTATGATGATGCATTAAAGGTCAGAGAACAAAAAATGTCAACATTGTAATTTAAATCATTAATTAGTTTAACCCGTGATGAAATTTTACACTTGACCATTTTAGCACACGAGGAAGGTAACTGTTGTCTTCATGAAATTTTGTTCATGGGATGAGTATTCGTAATCCTAAATTTATGTAATTCTACTTTTAAAATCTGATATATGAAGAACACCTATTGTAGTGAATTTGAGATTGAATTTTACAATGTTAACTTTGCTTCAACAAGAGCTTTCATTTGACGTTTTGCACCTGTCCGCAACATTTTTTGTTTTGTATGAAAGCGGTGTTCACTTCAGACGAACGGATGATAGAACCTTTGTACTAACTCATGTCTCCATAAATTAAGAACTAAAAGGAGGGTATGTACATTCTTTTTCAATTTATACTAGCTTAAAAATATCAAATGCCTGAATTGTGCTCCAATAATATGATGACGTGCATTATTACTCTGACGTCACTAACTTAAATCTCTATAAAATTCATTCTGGTATTTAGTCTCATCACAACTACATACCAGAATCAAACACTAGCCGGTAGAGTTCAAACCGATTCCTAAAGATTATTGGTTGAAAGTCACGTGATTTCTTTATAAGAGTTTGCCAGGAACTATTCCTACTTATTTCTTATCTTGGCGCAATTTTACATAGAGCCAAAGAATCAAACCTTAAGGTTTGAGTTTATGGTATTCTGCATCAGATTATTTTTTAAATAATATACTTTCTATTATCTCATTGATGATCAATCATTGATCTATTCAAATGGCCAAGTGTTTTGAAAAAGGTAGCTAGAAGTAGAAAGCAGACTACTTGTGCTAGAGAGGATATATTGCCAAATATAGCAAACTGGTTTGTTTAGGCAAAACATCCCCAATTATGATCACGTGACCACTAACCAATAATATATAGGAATCGGTTTGAACTCGAACGTCTTGTAACCAAACCAACCACATTACATTAAAATGTAAACATTGGATCTTTATGTGTGATGTATAAAATTTCAGGTGTTGTTAACTTGCTGAAATAAGTTTTATGTTATTATTTTAGCGAGGTAAGAAAAAAGAGGGGTTCTGTTATTCTCAAATATATCTGTTATTCTTATAAATTGAACTTAAATTTTCATAATTTTGCAAACGTGAAAATTATGAATGATTACCAAAGCGGATTTAAAAAGAGACAAGCCATCTATTTCGAAACGTGCTCGATTATATGAATACTGTTTGCCTTGATATATATTAAATTCGTTGATTGATACTTTTCATTCAAATTTTACATTTTTACGGTTAGAATGGTTTAAACGCCCCCTCCCCCCCTTTTTTTTTTTAATGATTTTGCTCCAAGTCTGGTTACCCGGTACCTATATAGTTCCATTACAACTTGGCATCCATTTTGACAAATCTGTAGTTCAATTCTGTGGTAGTGACAATGCAACTTGGCGGCATTTTGCAAAGTCGCCAAAAGGAAGCGGAGGGGGGCGGGACATTTTAACCCATTTTTACTTTTCATTAGTAAAAATATTCACAGGAAAAAGAAAGTAAAGCTAAACCATGGTTCGTACTTTTTTGAAAAACCTTGAAAAGTGCTTGGAAAAAAAATCTTTCATTTTCAAGTGCTTGAATTCTGTAAAAATATGTTTAAAGTGCTTGAATTTCATTTTATTTTCTAAAAATATAGCATCTTAAAAACTTATGGTCAACATAGTGAGCAAAATCTTTTAAATTAAGTTAAGCCAATCAGCAACTAGGAAAACATCGTAGTTGAATATACAAAAATATCGTCACCCCCCCCCCCCCCTCCCCCTCTTTGATGAGTACAGCCTGCACATCCACAACATATCTGGAATATCCTATCAAGTCACGTGAACTCTTTTTTCGTTTTTGTATCGTGTGTGCTAATTTTTTGCACACTGTGTAAAAATGGCAGTGAAATGCATTTTCAATTCAAGCTGATTAGAAAAGCCAGAATATAATATTGAAAACTGTGTTAGATTTGCACTATGTAGTTTGTGTGTAAAAAATGTCATGATGTCTTCTATAACAAGTTCGATGAGGATTGTTCGAGCTATTTCTAATGATAAAAAATACCCCAAAAGCGGAAATAATTCGCAACAATCAACATCGTCAGCGCGATAAAGGGGCATGTAATTGAAAGCAAATTTTTAGATGCTGAAATACAATGGACATCGAAAATCATAAAAAAATCACTGCTCTTATGAATTGAATGAAAACATTGATAAATTTTGCACATGATGCATGATTGCATCTAAATTCTAAATTTTTATGGGGAGAAAAAAACTGCATATTATACAGTATTTGTAATCAAGCCTTCAGAGTAGATTGGAAGACACTTTAATCGTTAAGACTTTTGTATTATTATTTGATGAAAGTCTCAATATGATGAAACAAGACAATTAAATGGATACTCACATACGATATTGGCGTAATTACAAAAGGAGTACTAGTTACTTTACTTCGGTTTTTATGGGACATGATCATTGGAAGGTTTTCTTTTTCTATTGTAACCTTAAAATTTTCTATCATTGAAGCACACACAAAAAAAAAAAAAAAAAAACTTTTTTTTTCGTATTTTCTCGATTTGAATATGCACCGTTTGCCAATAAAAAAATTTGGATTTTATTATAAAAATATTATTTGTGTGGATAATGCATCCTTGAAAAGTACTTAAAAAATCCTTGAATTTGTTTCTCCTTCAAGTGTACGAACCATGTAAACGTACTAAAAAAAACGTAAACTATTCACAAGAAAGAAAATGATTTTTTTACTGAATAACTAGACTTAAGTCTTTCAAATATGTTTAATGTATCCTCATTTTTTAAAATACGAACAGCTTGAAACCCTTCTTTATGTTATAAATTTATTTTTATAATTGAACTTCAAGTATATTTTTTAATAAATTTGAGTTCAATTTAAGTTATCAGTCATCAACTCAAGAGATTTTAACTCTAAATAACTTACGTATAAAAAAATATTGTAACCATTCCTTGCACTCTGTCTCACTGATGGCTGCACCACATTATTTAAAAGCATAATAATCCTTAAACTCATTTTCCCTATTAATAATAAAGCAATGTAATGTTTGACAATAGTTAATATTCAATATTGTGCCTAACAGTTGCTGCTTTTGGCTCAGATTTACCTTACGAAGCGCTTTGGTGCAGTTTTTCACATTTGGCGTTAACAGTTTTAAAATGGCAAATCCACTTTTTGGCAACCCTATTGGAGGAAAGGATCTGAAGGCGATTTTGATGTCATTTTGGATTTGGCGATACAGCCATGTGACGTCATTTTCATTTTGGCAATTTTCGGAAAAGTCGCCAAGGGGTCTCGTACAGTAAATCTTAACCCTGCTTTTAATTATAATTTTGTGTATTCTTTCAAAATGTGTGCTGTTTTAGTTTAAAAAAATGTGCTTTACCACAATATTAAAAACGTGTTTTATAGTTTCATTTAAATGTTGCTTTGTGTGAAGTATTATACAAATTGTTTCTGAATAAAAAAATCTGTGGTAAAATTAATTTTCCTATGTTTTTGTTTTCAGCTACCTTGTTCTGTATACTCAAAGATAAGAAAAGCTTGATTGGAATCCCACACTTTGACAGTGATGCAAGAAAGAAAATTTTCTTTTTGCTACTTATATTACAGAGAATTTCTCCCAAGGAAAAGATGCAATACATCACAGACCCAACTCTTCGGAATGTCTAAAGGGAAAAAATTAAATATGAGTTAATTTATAATGAGTCAATTAAATAATTGACTAAGGGCATTTGAAAATTAAACTTTTTTTTTTTAAAGTTGTTTTGTAAAGGTCAATGACTTTGGTTAATGTAAAATAGAAGAAAAAAATCGAAATAGCGTGCATAAGGTTCAATCTCCCAAAACAGAGTTGAAACACCACATGCTCGTGATAAGGAAATCGAAATGTTTTTTGTGTTATTGAAAATCTTTCTGATTGTAACATGAAAGCAAAGAAGTATGTTTGCAAAATTGTTGAAAAACCTCCTGTTTGTTCCTTACAAGGAAAGAATCCTGCTTGTGAGGTTGATGAGAAACCTCTTGTTTTCAAAACAGAGGAGAAACAGCAGGATTCTAATGCCTCTAACATGGACAAAAAACCAAAAGTTTGCCAACTTGTCCAGAATCCTCATGTTTCCGACCCAGTGCAAAACCAAAATTTCTGCAACTTTTGCAATAAGGCATTTACTCGAAAAGGTAACCTCACAAGACATCTCCTCATTCACACTAAAATAACTCCAAACCAAAATTTCTGCAACTTTTGCAATAAGGCATTTACTCAAAAAGGTAACCTCACAAGACATCTTCTCATTCACACCAAAATAACTCCACTCGCTTGTGAAATTTGCGGTAAAACTTTTTTTCGAATGGATGACTTAAAAACTCACCAACTTGTGCACAATGGTGAAAGGCCTTACAGTTGTCATGTGTGTAACAAGTCATTTTTAAAAGAAAGGTATCTTACGAATCACCTCCATACACATATAGGAAAAAAGACTCATGTATGTGACTTATGTCAGAGGGCATTTTTAAGAGCTGGTGACCTAAAGAAGCATTTTCGAATCCATACTGGAGAAAAGCCATATGCTTGTGATTGGTGCGAGAAAGCATATTCTGGAATAGGAGATCTCAAACAACATTTCCTTACACATACTGGAGAAAAACCGTATGCTTGTTATAAGTGCAACAAGGCGTTTGCTTATAAAAAGAACCTCAAGTATCATCTTGCCACTCATGATAAAGCTTTGTTAAAATTATGAGCCATCCATTTCCATAATGGACAATTCCCGTATTTTTTAAAAACAAGTGAAATGAGTCTATATTTATGAAGAATTGCTTTCTGATTCCAAATATTTAAACAAAAGTTCTTTAAAAAAATTAGTCATTTAAATATTAAGAAAAGAAAATGCCCCAAATCCGAGCCAAAACCAATTCGATCAAAACAGTCGACAAAATTCCTGACGTAAAGAAACCCTATCGTTTCTTTGGTTATCGTGAGGTTCCTGCCGAATAGTTGGCATTGAAAGAGTTAGCGTTGGTAGACCATTGCCACATTCCTTGCAGGTTAACGTGATTTGCGAGAAACTTGCAAATCTGGTTTCCGCTGCTGCATTTCAAGCCAAGATGTTTGCGAAACTGTGACGTCACATTCAATGCCAGAGAAATGAGTCATTTTCTCGCCAACATTTAACAAGGTAATTTTGATCGCAAATTAAAAAAAAGAAAAGGCGCATTGAGCAGAAATTTTTGTGTTAAGGGCCTTTTCAAAACATTTAGAATTGAATAAAAAAAAAATTAAAAAGTGCGGGAATTGTCCATTGCTGATCAAATGGTTTTGTGATGAGTGAAAACAACAGATTACTTTCAAAGATATAGATTTCAATATTTTATGAAAAACTTAATTCTGAATTTGATTATAGTTTCAGAAATTAGTTTTTGCTTTTCATATGTCTAAAAAAAGTGTTCAAATTCAACTGAGATATTCAAAAGTACCAAGTGGTTAATACCACAAGGTGCTTTTAGTGCATGTGTATCACTAAAATATGTGCCATTATTGAATGTTTAGATTTCATTTCAATTATCATATAGTAATTTTGATACAGATACACAAAAAGCACCTTTGTAGCTATTTGTAATTTTGTTTAGAGGTAAGAACTTAGCACCATTTTTGGGTTTAAAAAAGAAATATTTATGTGAGGTGTATGATTTAAAAAATTGTTTATTAAGCTAACAAAGCCAAATAGTTACCATAAACTACAGTTCCCTACTGTGCATGTATACCACTAAAACATTTGCCATGATTGAATGGCTTCTTAATATATATTCCATGTATATTTAAATTCACTTTGCAAACCAAATTTATTGTTTTTTAATTAATAGGATTTTACTGATATTAATTTATAATATTCTGTGAAGGTCTCACGATTGACAATAAAAAGTGTGTAATTAAGCTGTCTCTAAAAAACACAATTTTGATTTGACAGTGCTACAGTATACTGTATATATATAAAAAAATTAAGATCCTAGATTGGTTGGGTATATATCAATACTATCTGCATACCCGGTCTTTCCTACGAAATTTTACCATGTGCATTTTAGTAATCAAAAGACATTCATGTATTCCACATTTCAGATGTTCGATTCTGAAAAAATGATTTATCAAAATAGGAATACCGTCTATGTTTGCTTTTGTTGACATTTGTTCTAAAATTTATAACTGTGAATATATTGGAAATGAAATATTTAAATGTCCCACGTTTAGAACGTTTAACACCCTTTTGACCCTTTTTAATTAGTTAATCAAAATTGCGATAGTCTATTAAGTTCATGTTTGCTATTAGCTCTAATTTTCGAAGTTGCAACTGTAAAGGAAGTGAAACATTAAGATATTCCTCGTATAGTTTGGATGTTGCTTCGACTTTTCATCGCTTAAAAACTCATTAATTGATATTGGAATAACTTATTTTTTCGACATTTACCTTTTTTAACCTTTCCACCGAATATTAGAGTTGTGACTGCATTCTTCTTCTTCTTTGTTTTGGGTTAGTCATATAGGAGGCACCTCTGCTTTAGGGTAGTAGTTCGAGAGGCAACTGCAATTTTTGGACCCCATCGAACATCATTCTGAATTTTTATAGAAATTGGAGAAAAGTGAGTAGATTAGGAATCCACTGGTCTGCCGTGGCAAAAATGGCCGCAACTGATCAATAATCGACTTGAAATGAGTTGAACTAAAATCCGATTGCCAAATATGTCATAACTTGCCAAAAAGAGGACAAACTTAATCGTCTGGCAACCCACTTCATTTTAATTTTCAATGAGAAAAAGCGCAAACGATTTCTGATCTTTGGGTCGGAAAACTTATATCTTTTAAACGTAAGCCAAATTGGCGACATCAGTTACGTCATAAGTGACGTAATATTTTTTGCCAACTTGGCTCCCTTTTAATAGATGCAAATAGGACCCTCGCCAGATATCTGAATCGTCTGCAACCTTCTTGATTGAAAATTTAAGAGTGAGGGTTACCAAATTAAAAAAAAATGCTCATTATTTGGCAAGTTATGGCGCATTTGGCAATTGGATTTAGTTCAACTTATTAAAAGTCGATTTTTGACCAGTTTCGGCAATTTTTGCCACGGCAGACCAGTGGATTCGTAATCTACTCACTTTTCTCTAATTTCTATAAAAAAATTCAGAATAATGTTCGATGGGGTCCAAAAATTGCAGTCACCTCTCAGTCTATAGCATTTTGTACTATGCTCCAAACCCAATGTTTCTTAGCTCCATTTATTCGGATCGCACACTTTGGCAATAAAGTTTGACAAACCCTTGATAGAACTAAGGTGTAACTCTTTAGTGTTGGTGACTCCTAAAGTAGTCGGTCGAGTGAGGGCAAGAGCATCACATTCATATATAACATTATGTGCCGTTTCCTCGTTTTTGTGACATTTCCTACATATGGGGTCTTGTTGAAAAAGTCTCATTGTATGAAGGCGTTTTCTGAAATGGTAGTGCCCTGGACTAAATTAGAAGTGTGACATTTGAATATCCCTTGTTTGGAACATTTAACCCTTTTTCGACCCCTTAAAGTGGGTTAGTCGAGATCGAAATAGCTTACTTTTTCTATGTTTGTCTTTGTTGACATTTGTACCAATTTTCAGAGTTGTGACCAAATGGGAAGTGGCTCATTTGAATATTCCTCGTTTGGAACGTTAAACCCCTATACAGGTACATGGGTACAGAAAGTGTCGCATATGGTCGCCAAGTTTAGCAACGTTTGGCGATTTCTCGCCAAATTTTGCGATCAAAATTAGTCGCCAACTTTGCACTATCTCGCCAAATTTTACGATCAAAATTAGTCGCCAACTTTGCACTATCTCGCCAAGGGACCGAGATTGCCATTAACCATAATGTTAAATGTACTTCTCCCTGCCAAACTCGTTTTCCAGCATTAAGAGACGCATTGCAGGAAAGCGAAGTAAAAATAAACTCTTGCACTGCCTTATATGCGAAATGTACATAAATTTTTCTTTTTACATAATTAATACAACGAAATATTTACAAACATACAAAAATTCGTAACATTGCCCTCCTCCCAAGGACTACACGTCCCGGGCAGTACAGTCCTTGTAAAGGAAGGCTTACCTTCAAAGCAATAGCAAACACTGCGTTCATTACTAAACTTACTAATTTATATACAGAAAGACAGAAACATTACTAAATAAACAATAAACTTACAAATTTATATACACATGTGACCATGGTCTTAATAACTATATACACCTTATACATTAGGGGGATTACAAACTATGGCCTTAGTAAGGGGCTAACCTGTCGTAATGAGCGACTCGTAAGTTTAGAATGAGATGACTTTCGGATTCGGACCGTGACATCATTCAGCCGGTTGAGGACTGAGTAAGGACCATAGACTGGAGTTAGGAAGAAAGTCCTTTTCGTCGTTTCGGGTTCCAGAACCAAACCTTGTCACCTTCGTGGAATTGATGTCCTGTAGCCTTCGGGTCGTATCTGGTCTTCATCTTCTCCGTCCCCAAATGGATTCGCTCTCGGGCAAGATAGTGCACAACTTCAAGCCGTGCCTGAAGATCCTCAACGTACTCCTCTGGTGATGATGGTGCATCCGGGTGGCGGCCAAACAACAGATCACACGGCAGACGAATAGCCGGTAGTCTCGTGGACAGCTCTGCGATTGGCCAGAAGAAACAAAGGTAACTTCTGATCCCAGTCCTGTTGGTTTCTGGAAACCATCAGTGAGATGTTGTTGAGAATTGTTCTGTTTAACCTCTCCACCATGCCATCCGACTGTGGGTGTAAAGGCGTCATCTGTGTTTTGTCTATGTCAAGTAGTTCAAAAAGTCCTTTAATTACAGCAGAGGTAAAATTCCTTCCTTGATCAGAATGTATCTGAAGAGGCACTCCAAATCTGGAAATCCAGCGTTGAACCATTACCTCTGCAACAGCGGGAGCCTCTTGATCAGGGATTGGGTACACTTCGGGCCACTTCGTAAAATAATCCATGACAACAAGGAGGTATCTGTTGCCGTCAGCAGATCATGGTAGTGGTCCCAAGATGTCAAACGCAATCCGTTCAAAAGGCGCTCATACTTTGTAACGTTGCAGTTTTCCTCGGTCCTTTCTGAGCTGCACAGGCTTTACATATGATCGGCACCACTTCTCCACGTCAGTCTTCGCCTTACTGCAGTAGAACCGCGCTCGAACTCTTTTGCAATGTCTTTTATACTCCGAAGTGGCCTCCAGTTGAACTGATATGTAGTTCTTTAAGAACGTCTGTGACTCGGGATCTTGGAAGCATTAGCTTCCATAGGGATGTCTTTCCATCATCAGATTCGAACTTCCGGTACAACATGCCGTTTTGAATATGGAGAGAGTCCCAGAGGGCCCAATATTGCTTTGTAGTAGGACTATAGATGGAAATGCCCTGCCAAGTAGGTGTCCCATTCGAAGACTCCTTTAAAATGATTATTGGCTTGATATCGGGATCTCTCAATTGGTCTTTTCTGACTTCTCCATCACTCCACAGGTCTGGATCCGATAATGTTGAAGATGTAACTTGGCGTATTACCGGATTGATCAGTCTTTAACTCGTTTCAACCCTGGAACAATATCGGCAGCTCTCTGGGCAGGGTCTCCTAGACAAGGCATCTGCGTTTCCATGTGATGATCCTTTCCGATGACGGATATCGATGTCATACTCGTGGAGTCTCTCTATCCATCTGGCTATCAGACCTTCGCGATTCTTGAAATTTAGAAGCCAGGTCAACGATGGGATTCCTGTCCGTACGGAACAGGAATTTTCTGCCGTAGATGTAATGATGGAAATGTTCTACGGCTTTAATTATGGCAATCAACTCTTTCCTGGTGACACAATAATTCCTCTCCGATTTAGATAGGCACTTACTCCATTATGCTACGACTCGTTCTTGGCCGTCTATTTCTTGCGACAAAACAGCACCGACACTCTATCGTTGCTCGCGCACGTGTCAAGAATGAATTGTTTATCGAGCTGAGGATACATCATGATAATTACAGATGTTAAAGCCTCCTTCAGTTGGTCAAATGCATTCTCACTGTCTTTCGTCCACGAGAATTTCTGCCTGCTCTCTGTCAGTTTGTGAAGGGGTCTTGCGATGTAAGAAATATCTTTCGCGGATCAACAATAGTAGGTGCAAAGCCCCAGGAAACCCTTCAGGCGCTTAGCTGATGTACATCTTTGGGGCATCTCCACTCTTTAACTGCCGACACTTTTACTGGATCTGTGCGTACACCCTCGGCAGAGATGACATGTCCGAGGTAGGTAACTTCATGTCGGAATAACTTACATTTGGCCAGATTTAACTTCAGGTTGGCGTCTTTTAATTTCCGCAGCACCTTCCTAGCCTAGGCTGTAGAGGAATAAGTTCTTCAATTTTTTTTTTCTCAAGAAAAACTCAAACCACTTTCAGAAGACTCCAAAAAACATGAGAGATTACATTGCAACCAGTGGAAATACTAGTCGTTGCTGCATGTGAAAAGGATGCCGAATATTTTCCTAATGCTCTAATTTGTTGTTCTAGGTGCGAAATTTATTTAAATGTGTAAGTAACAAGTACAAAATATACGACTCTGGAAATACAATAAACAGCACTCTTTATAGTATACAATAATAATGCGTGAATAGTAGTAATTGATCAAACAGCTAGTGATTACCACAGTACTGATTAGCTGTTTTAATGTGTAGTTGGCAGCTTTTACTTACTAAAATGAGTTTCTCTTCCTGTTTCCAAAATTCCAAATAGTTGTTTTGAGACTATAAGTAGAGTTTGGACCTTTTCACTCTAAACCGATAATATGCTTTAGAAAAAAAGTTTAAACACAAGCATACATTGAAAAAATGTTTCTTTAATTTTTGAAATGTACTCTCATTTTTTAACACTAAAAAAGTATTAGAAAACTGACATATCTGCATAAAAAATAATTCATTTGAAGATATTTAATTGATTAATTAAAATTTAATTTCCTAATTTGGGTCTAATTGCACCAATCATATCTCAGTTTGTAGTTTATTTAAAATTAATAACAAACGACACGCAATGATTTGATACAAGAAACATACTAGAATTAAAACTTGAAATTAAATTATTTTTTTTTCATAATTTTGTTTTGAAAGTATTTAAAATTACCGACTTCTTATATAAACGTCAAGATTCAAAATTTAGTGAAAATTCAAATATTGCATGAATGAGTTAGATCCCAGTAGGTTTTTTGTCCCGCATTATGCACTTATTACAAATAAAAATTCAAACTGAAGTTATTTTTTTAAAATAGCGGAGATATATCGACTTCTGGCGGCCCGCATGAAGGTTTTGTCGTGAGGCTAGTCAGTGTATGAAATTATAAATATTAAATAAGCAATACATGTTGCACGTTACTTAATGAAGTCTATTATTTAAGGAAAAACTTTACAGGCATTTTACGTTAAGCAGTAACACAGCGAGGATTCATTAGCACGCTAATAAAAAGAAGCAAGTGAAAAAAGTGGATTGCTGGATTGTTCGAATCCGAAGAAGTATTAATCCAACCGCACCGTAGTAGAAGTTGTAGTTATTACGACGTCGCATAATGTCTGTTCATCATGACGTCATGTCCACTGCACACTCCCTCCCCAGTGTCAAACGTATGACACGAGATGCCTTGGGAAGTGCACTCGTCGACCTGATCGAGTTGTCACAGGCTTGCTCAATAGAACCCTGGAGCTTTCTAGATCACTTGAGGCTGAAGTATTGTGAGTTGCTGGTGCATTGGCCGTGGCTGGAGCACTGGGCGTTGCTGGCGCATTGACCGTGGCCGGAGCACTGGGTGTTGCTGGCGCATTGAGCATGGCTGGAGCACTGGGTGTTGCAGGGTTCACCGCGTCAGACTCTTGTGAAAAAAATGCTGGTTTCAGCCTGTCTAAGGATATGGTTCGCCTGCTACCCTTGATGTTGATGTCAAACGTCTTATTCGATCTTTGCAGGACCTTGTACGGTCCATTGTAGGGGGCCTGCAGAGGTCCTCGGACAAAGTCCTGGCGAACGAAGACGTGTGTGCAGTCTTTCAAGTGTGGATGGACGAAGACTGATCTCCTTCCATGGCTTGATGTTGGCACCGGTCTGATCTGTGCAAAATGGTTCCTTAGATCCTCCATTACCTGTTTGGGGTCAGTTTCTGTTGGTGTTGGGTCGAAGAACTCTCCCGGCAGGCGCAGCGTCGTTCCGTAGACCAGCTCTGCTGTTGATGCTTGTAAGTCATCCTTCAGCGCTGTCCGGAATCCCAGGAGTATGGCTGGCAATGCCGATGACCAGTTAGGAGTATCGTAGGCTTTTATGGCTGCCTTCAGGGGTCGGTGCAACTGCTCGATGAGTCCGTTAGCTTGGGGGTGGTACGGTGAAGACCGGATTCGCTGGATACCAAGTAGGTTAGTGAGGCTCTGGAAAAGTCGACTTTCGAACTGCCTGCCCTGATCAGTGGTTATGCGAGAAGGTACTCCGAATCTGGATATCCATGTGCTGAAAAAAGCAATAGCGACAGTCTCTGCTGTGATGTCAGCTACAGGGACAGCTTCCGGCCAGCGTGTAAATCTGTCGATCATGGTCAAGCAATAAGATTTTCCATTTGATGGGGGCAAGGGCCCAACCAAATCCAAGTGGACATGGCCAAATCTATCCGCCTGGCCAGGGAATTTGCCTAACGGGGTTCTGGTATGTTTCGTGACCTTACATTTTTGGCAAGCTATGCATGTTCTTGCCCATTGATTGCAATCGGAATTAATTGAAGGCCAAGTGAAACGAGAACGTACCAATTTTGATGTTGCTTTTATTCCTGGGTGTGATAATTTGTGAATTGAATCGAAAATCACCTTACGGAATTTTTCTGGTATATAAGGGCGCACATTTCCGGTGGAAATATCGCAAAAGAGTGGGATATCAGTTCCAGGTAAAGTTACTTTTTTTAGTTCCAAACCGTTTTTAAAATCCTTCAAAAGCTTAAGCAACTCAATATCGTTTTCCTGACTTTTTGCGATTTCGCCATAATCGATTGGTGAAGGCATTTTGATCGTAGCTATTCGCGACAGAGCGTCTGCCATTATATTGTCCGTCCCTTTTATATGCAAAATGGTAGTTGTAAACTGGGAAATAAAATCCAGCTGACGAAACTGTCGAGGTGATGCCTTCTCTGGCCGTTGTTGAAACGCAAAAGTCAATGGCTTATGGTCCGTATAAACAGCGAATTCCCTTGCCTCTAACATATATCGAAAATGTTTAATTGTGGCGTAAGCTGCTAGTAGCTCGCGATCGTACGCACTGTATTTACATTCGGCAGGCGAGAGTTTGCGTGAAAAGAATGCTAGTGGTTGTGATTCTTCCTCAACAATTTGGAAAAGTGCCCCGCCTATCGCGAAATCCGAGGCGTCTACCTGCACAATGAGTTTTGCATCCGTTTGTGGATGAGCTAAAAGCGTTGCTTCGGACATAAGTTTTTTACAATTTTTAAATTGTTCTTCAGCCGACGTAGTCCAGTTGAGGGGCGAGTTATCATTCTTTTTTGAACCTTTAAGAAAGTTATTTAACTCATTTTGGAAATATGCTGCTCGAGGCAAAAACCTGCGGAAAAAGTTTAGTAAGCCAAGAAATCGTCTGAGTTCCTTAACTGTTTTTGGCAACGGGTATTTTAAGATTGGTTCCACCTTGTCTGGCAGCGGCTGAGTGCCATCTTTTGTAATTAAATGACCCAAAAAAGAAATCTCTTTAACTCCAAAAACACATTTTGAAGCATTGATGGTTAAACCGTACTCGTTTAGTTTTCTACAGACCATGCCGATATGTTTCCTGTGTTCAATTACATTGTCGCTAAAAATCAAAATATCATCCAAGTACACAAAACAAAAATTGAAATTGCCTACCACCTCATTCATAAACCTTTGAAAAGTTTGGGCGGCCCCACACAATCCAAAATTTAAAAATGGAAATTCGAATAAACCGAATGGTGTACATACTGCAGTTTTAGGGATATGTTCCGGATGAACAGGTATGTTAAAGTATGCACGTACTAAATCAATCTTAGAGAATATTTTTTTTCCACTAAGAGCATTCGAAAAATCCTGAATATGAGGGATGGGGTACCTGTCTGGCACTGTACAAGCATTGAGCCGACGATAGTCACCAACAGGTCTGATACTATCTGTACCCTTTGGCACAACATGAAGTGGAGATGCCCATGGAGATTTCGACGGTCGGCAAATGCCCTGATTGACCATGTATTGAAATTCTTCCTTTACCGCCTCGTACATCTTTGGATTTAGTCTGCGCGGACTACTGTGAATTGGTGGACCTTTGGTCTCGATGTAGTGAACTGTAGTATGCTTAACTTGTTTTAGTTTTGGTGAAACCTCAAGAATACCAGGAAACTCGGACAAAATAGAGTGATAATCCGACATTCCTGATACTAACTTTACAGAAGACACGTTGTTATTTTCTGTTTTTATACCAGATTGAGTTAACTTTGTGGTCGTGTCTACCAGTTTCTTGTTTTTTAAATCTACCAGAAGCCCAAAATTTTTCAAAAAATCAGCCCCGAGGATTGGTGTGGGAACTGATGCAATTAAAAATGTCCATTCAAAACAACGTTTTAGCCCTAAGTCTATTTTAAGTCGTTTTGAACCATAAGTAAAAATTTTGGTGTCATTAGCAGCAAATAGTTGCAACGGCTCTGGCTTTAGTTTACTTGCATTGTTTGGTGCCGGTATACATGAAATGTCTGAACCAGAATCAATTAAAAATTTCAAATGCGTGCGTTTGTCGAAAATGTGTAAGCGACAAGATGTTGTGGCTACCGATTCCGTCGCTTGAATTTTTTGCTCAGCGGCAGCCGAATCTAGTTTCCCTGTACCGCAGAATTTTGCTGATCAGAGCTATCGAAATTGCATGGCGGTTTGCATTTAAAGGCCCTGTCACCAAATTTAAAATGATAGTAGCATTTACCCTCGAAATTTTGTCTTTCCCTTGATTGCGAGTTTTGTCTCCTATTACGACTTTGGGATCTATTACAATATCGTCCTCGATAATTCTTATCTCTTGGACGAGAGAGACGTTCGACTTGCTTGGCCAATTCCGCGATTTCTAGTCGGAGGGCACCGATTTCTCCACCGGGGGAATTTCTATTTATGTGTTGGTTCATAGCCATAACAGCATTGCCTGGGTTATCAATCCGCACCTCGGCAATTTTGTCGGCCATTTTGGCCAAGTTATCTACACTTTCAGTGCTGATTGACAAAATAGTCTGCATTTCTGAGGGAAGTCTCTGTAGAAAAAGAGTTTTTAGAAAATCATCAGAAAAAGCAGTTCCTGCTAATTCTCGCATTTTTCGTAACAGATGTGACGGTTTTTCGTCACCTAATTGCAATTCCGATACTAACTGCCGGATTTTTTGCGTTTCCGATTGCGAAAATTCCTGTATTAAGCGTTGTTTCAAAGTTTCATATTTGTTTTCATTAGGAGGTGATAGTAATATGTCACTGACTGTGGATAAAGTATCCGGATCTATTGCGGCGACTACATGATTGTATTTTGTTAAATCACATACGATTCCAGCCAACTGAAAATTGCTTTCTACTTGAATAAACCATATTTTAATTTTACCCTTCCATAACGGTGGGAGTTTAGCTGCCACCCTTGAAATCTGCTGGTTCTGACCAACCTCATCGCTATTCTGAATATTCAATCCTGCATCACCGTTATTCATCGTTGTTAGTTTTCAGAATATTTTCAAAAACGAAATTAGGATAACACATTAAACTCTCACTTGCCAAAACGAAACTAGAAAAACGTTTACAATAAACATTCTTTTAAAAACAAATTATAGGACACAAGAACCCCATTTGGAACGAAATACATCCTAGCCATGCGGGATAGAGAAGAAACATGTCTCACCTGTAATTATTTGCTGCTGCGTTAATCAGTCATTCCAGGTCACCAGTGTCGTGAGGCTAGTCAGTGTATGAAATTATAAATATTAAATAAGCAATACATGTTGCACGTTACTTAATGAAGTCTATTATTTAAGGAAAAACTTTACAGGCATTTTACGTTAAGCAGTAACACAGCGAGGATTCATTAGCACGCTAATAAAAAGAAGCAAGTGAAAAAAGTGGATTGCTGGATTGTTCGAATCCGAAGAAGTATTAATTAGGGATGGGAAATAAAAGAACAGTCTGCTATTTTGAGCCTGTTCCTTAAAAAGAGCAAGAACATCCTGTTCTTTGATCTCACCAAAACCCTGTTCCTTAACATTCTTCGATGATATCCTTCCAGCTCCGATCCTATGCGTCACACCTCTGACGTCGCACTTGAGGAAGAAGGTTTCGTTTCCCCCTCTCCCTCCACACACACATTCCTCATCCGTGATCTCTCTCCTAACAGCAGGGCTGCGTTGCGCAGGCGCAGAGTAGATGAACAACATCGGTATGGAGTACTATCGATGAGCAGGTTTGTTTCAAAGAGCCAGTTCTTTTCAACCAGCTCTGTTCAGAACAGTTGAGCTGAGTTGCTCTTTCCGAACGGCTCAGTTTGAACTGCTCCGTAAAGAGCTAGTTCATTTGAACTATTCCCGTTCACTTGTTCTCTGCTCATTCCCGCTCTGTGTCGGAACGGGAGCTTCTACAGAACTGGTTCCGTGTTTCTCGGATATGCTGTTGATTTCATTATTAGGACTGTGTTGAAATGCTCGCGGGGTGGAGGGGGGGGGGATCTTTTCAATTAATTTCAGCAGGAATAATGCTTATATGTTGTTGTTTTTTATTGTTTTAATAATAATAAGGTAATTATTTCATTTCTCGTTTATATTCAAACTATCAATGCATTGAATGAAACTGCGTTTTTCTTATATTGTAATGTGTTACAAGTGTGTTTTTAAATTAAGTAAACTTAATTTTTGGTAAATTTGGAAAAAGGAAACATAATTTATGATAACAAAATGTTGTGGAATATTTAACTTTGGAATTTTTAATTTTTTTTTTTTAATTTTTAATGTATTAGGTCTATGTTACATTGGTCCGGTAAATCCCATCCGGCAAAAAAACAAATTTTTTTTTTTTTTACTCTGGTTTTAAATTGAAATTATTATAATTTTTTTTCACTAGATTTGTATGTAACAAATAAAAGCTAGTTTTGAAAGAATTAAAAAAATAAATTTGCGGAGTTTATAATAAATTTGTCAAGAACATGTTCTTTCACAGAATTCTCGGCATGTGAGGACTTGCAAACAGTTTGACTTTCTTTACTTACGAAATATATACACAATGCATAATAGGAATACATAATTGAAAATGTTGAATTCTGCAATTTCGGTATTTTCTATTATGCATTCTGCATATTCGGTTTTTTATAATGTGTATTTTATAAATTCAGTATTTTATTTTGTCTAGACCAACCCTCCTGGATCATAAGCCTCTTCTTGGTCTTCTAATTTGTATTAATTAAGAAAGAAACGAAATGTCGTATTTTGTTTAACGCAATTCCAAAGGTTGCTTGTCATACTCTTAAGGTGCTAGGTTCGAATCCTTATAGCAGGCTGAGTTGTTCGTTGTGTTTCGAAATCCACTGTAATGAATGTTGTATTTTTTATATAATGTGTAATAAAACTAGTGTGTCCCATTATATTGTAAATCTATTGTGAAATATTATTTTGGTAAAAGGACCTGGGCTATCTCTAACATTTTTGTTTCAAGTTAATTTTTTCTACACTACATTATCACTGTGGGAATCTTTCACAAATTACTCATACTCTATCGCCCCATCGGGCCAATGCAATTTCTACTATCCAGAAACGAGTAGGCACGACAGTGATTGTAACAAATTATCTCTCACTAGTTGTGAAGGTGTTACATTTGTTTTTTTTTAATTTTCTCCAGTATAATAAGTGTTATATAGCAAGATAGTTATAATATTATAAGAATTTTGTTTTCAGAAACGAGTATGTTCAAAAATAATTTAAATTTTTGAGTTACTTATATAAAATTATAACTTTCTAGAAATTAAAAAAAAACAAAAAACTAAAACGTTGTTCAGATGGCGCCGATTAAATGCGTGTTTTTCTTAGCATAGTTTACCATTGAAATGAAAACTAGGGGTGTGGAACATCGCACAACTTTCAATTACATACTGACGTGAACTTGTGTCATTTACCGTTTTTATATATTATCCTTTATTATAAGTGAATCTGAGGGGAGAAGAAAAAAACAATCGTTGATGAGGTATGCTCAAGGAAAGAGAACTTTTGTAGAAGGCATTCATTTTTCAACTTTTTACGCCATTAAAGCATTTTTATAAGAATTTCGAAGGTGGGTATATCTAGAACACCTTAAGAAGCATTTCCACAGTGATTTTGATGAAAATCGTTGGAGCCGTTTTTTAGCAATAATTGAAAAACATGATTTTTTCAATGGCAGTTACCTTGTGCGCATGCGCAATTTTGACGAAAACCTAAATGGTATCCATGGCCACCACATACCCGCATACTAAATTTGAACATCGTAGGTCAACTTTTTCGGGAGTTATGCTGACCACAGACGTATATTTTTTCTAGATCACTTTTTTGAAAGCCGAATGTTTCAAAACGTGGTGAAATGCAAATACAAAATCGATTTTTTTTTTTGACCGAATGCTATACTTTCATTACCCTATGTATACATATGGGTAATTCAAGCGTTTTTTTAGTCCCAAAATTTTTAGGTTTGCCATTAAAACACAAAAATCAATTTATATTTTGTTTAAAATATTAAATTTATTTAAAACTAGCTGAATACCCGTGCTTCACTACGAAATTTTATCATGTGCAATATTTCAGCTACCTGTGAGGCCTCGCGTTGCGGAAAACTGTCATTCGTGTATAGGAACCAGTTTTTGGCGCTTCACTAGTAGGAAGGTTCATCACTACGCAAAATCGAGCTCGCTTCGTTTGCTGAAAAGTTCATTGACACATAAACACAGGCTTACTTTACTCGTTGAAAGGTTCATTGCTATGCAAGCATAGGCTCGCTTCGCTGGCTGAAAGTTTCATTGCTGCGTAAGCATAAGCTCACTTCACTCACTAAAATCTAATTGCTACGTAAAGCCTTAATATTGGAAGCCTCTCTCTTGTCGAGAAAAAAAAATTCCCCTTTAGTACAATAATACAACACCCCTTTAAGATTATTTTAACATGAGTTTGTGGAAAGCAAAATTAGAGACCAAAACTACTTATGTTGAAACTTTCAGAACTCTAGGCCTATTCGAAGTCGCTTTTTAGGAAAAAATTAATTAAAAAACAAATTAAAATTTTAACCTTCCTTTTGTCAGTCCAATTAGAAAGCCGTTGTGGCTTTCTAATTGGACTGACAAAAGGACTTTGCTACTTGTGTTGAAAATTTCAGAAATGTAGCCCTATTTGAAAGCGTTTTGTAAAATATATATTAATTAATGAATTAAAAAGAAACTGAATAAAAATTTAAAATTCTGTTTTTCTAAAGTCCAATTGGAAGGTCAAAACTACTTATGTTGAAAAATTTAGAGCTGTAGTCCTATTAGAAATCGTTTTGTAAAATATTAATTAATTAATTAAAAAGAAACTAAATAAAAATTTAAAATTCTGTTTTTCAAAAGTTCAATTAGAAAGCCAAAACTAATTATGTTGAAAATTTCAGAGCTGTAGCCCCATTAGTAATCGTTTTGTAAAATGTTTATTTATTAACTAAAAAGAATTAAAAAAGAACAAAATAAAAATTTAAAATTCTGTTTTTTAGAAATCCAATTAAAACGCCAAAGCTACTTATGTTGAAAATTTCAGAGCTGTAGCCCTATTAGATATCGTTTTGTAACATATATATTAATTAAAACAATTAATTAAAAAATAACTAATTAAAATTTTAACTTTCTGTTTTGTGATGTATACAATTAGAAGGAAAAAACTACTTATGCTGAAAATTTCAGAGCTCTACTCCAATTTTAAGTAGGTTTCTATTATAGATCCACAGACAAATAGACAGACAGACACACAGCTTATTTTACTATTATAGATGTTTTTGAATGTCTAAGGATACAGACAAAATAGCTATTATCTTGATTACTAAATACATGCGGCATTGATAAAGAGGATTGTATGATTTATTGATATGATTTCATATCCCCTCCCGAAATTTTTTTCTTCTGGCTACGCCCTTGGGGTAAATGAAAGTAAAAAAAAATCATTTCTAGGGTGTCGGGAAAAAAATTATACAATATTCACCATCGTTTGTGATTTTGTATACCTCCATTAATTTCTAATTTAAAGTTTTAATTTATTTATTTATCCCTTTTAATAAATTATAGACTAAATAAAATGCAATAATATTTGTTTTTGTCCATTGAGGTTTTGAACATTCTTTGAGTCCCAGTGTTTTGGAAACTTTATATATTAAAAACTCCATTCACTTAAAATTACTACATTATAAATGCAAATATTCAGCCTAAAATTATATGTAGAGCTTATAATTTAAGGAGTGTGACTGTCACAATCATATTTTCGAAAATATCAAAAAGTCTTCTAATTTGTATATATTATTCTGACGCAGTCATAGGAAAATCAAACAAAAACTTAGTAACTTTCCCTCTCATTCTTTAAAACGCAACGTCATCAGAGCAGCGGAGTGCGGGAAGATTCGTCCTTGACCCTTGTGATCTACCCCAAAGACCGACCGGCACTTCTTCGCAATGATTTCGGTAAATGGAAAAAAAGAACTGGTTCTTCAAAAGAACGGGTTAATGAGTAGTTCATTTTAAAAGAACAGGAGCAGAGAACACCTGTTCAGCAAAAAGAACGTAAATATCACATCTCTAGTATTAATCCAACCGCACCGTAGTAGAAGTTGTAGTTATTACGACGTCGCATAATGTCTGTTCATCATGACGTCATGTCCACTGCAGTTTCAAAGTTGCGGGCCAATTTCCACACCTTGTGAAATGGTCCATTAAAAATACATTTTTTAAACTTCTTGCGGGCCTGTACTCGCATCTGCACCGTCTGAAAGAGCCTTATTAATCTGTTGAAGTGATTGGTGCAGGGGGATGCTCAAGTCCCCGATATTAGTCCGAACAAAAGGCGTCCTCCGAGAAGGTCAGGTGGTTTGACCTTTTCCTCATTAATAAAAAGTTAACCAATGGTCAACTGGATGCTACGTAAGTAGCAAAAAGCTAATAATAAGCCTTGATGTAAAAAATATCAAATGCATACGTGGTAAACAAAGTTATGAAATATGTTGTTCTCCAAAATGCCATGTTTAATGTCTTTAATAAATTACTTATCACCTTCAATAAACTGAACTAATTAAAAAATTCCAGTGCAGTTGTGGGCTTTTAATGGTTTATCATATTACTGTTTAAATTGTATAATATTTTAAAAACAAAAAACTTGAATAAACAATTACATTCAGAATTTAATCAGATATGTTTGGTTGTTTCTACCCAATGTAGCACTGTAGCTCCTTGTGTAGTGACAGATCTTCCCTCCTCGAAAAGAAGGTGTGGCCGTTTTGGCCAATAAAAACTAAAGTAAACACAGATAACCAATGAAACTCGACGTTTCTCAATATATTGCAAAATTTAGGGAAAAGCTAACTCCTTTCTAGGGAAAAAATAGAAAAAGTACACCCTTGATGTAGGGACGTGGGGAAATTATACACCAGGCAACTTCACTTTCATAATAAGTCAGTTTAGATGATTTTTTGGTTCTAGGTCTGTTGGCTGAATTTATGTTCTGTATACATATTTTTCCTGTTACCTTTTTCGACCTTATTAATTTTTATCAGCCTTTACACCGATAAGTTTCCTTTATAATTTTTCTTTGAATTCAAACTGCAAAAGATGTTTTTCTGTGTCCAGTAGCTGCTTTATTCCTCTTATAGAATTTTGCAATAGTGATTAAGACGATAATCAGCAGAAATGGAAAGGAAAGATAGGTTTCGCAATCCCTTTTTTCGACCCAGTATGGCTGTATCTGGAGCTGCATTAAGTGGCAGTAGTTTGTTACCCGCGCAGAAAACTTTGAAAGGAGTTTTAGCTGGTGAGTATGGTTCCAACTTAAATAATTTCAAACCTAAATTATCTCTCGTTTTATTTAATAATCTTATAAGAAATATTTCTGCTGACTATCGCTATTCTAATAATTTAACCGAGTTCAGAAAACATGCTTACTTAATCGGTGTGAATCTTAAACACAAGGTACGAACCCCTTCCTCAATGAATTAGCAATTGAAATATTTAATGCTAATTATATCTAAGCTTAATATTCTGTAACTATGAAAATTCAATTTTACTAAATATTCTTCAACCATAAACTTCTTATGATACATAATTAACTCTGTATTAAAACTTGAAATTTATCATATTTGGCACCCAGTCTGCAGTGGTACAGTTCTATATGTATTCCTATTTTCTGTAAATGCAATTTATTAGTTTGTAGTTAAGTTGATTAATTTGTTAATTTATATACCCTGAAGTAACTAGTGTATCTTTCTTTTTCTGTTGATTTGTAATTATTTTGATTTTGCTTATTGCCAATAGTAATTTCATTGTCTGGCCATTTAATCCAATTCTAATCTTTTTTATGTTCTGGATGTGTTTTTTTCCTCCCTATATACAAAGCGAAAATGAATAAATAATATGCCAATTTTAAATGCTTAAGTCCTCTGCTTTTGATTAATAATTTTACATTGTTAAATAATTTACAATTTCACATTTATTTAAAAATCAAAATTTTCAAATAAATAAAAAAAATTATTTTGGTTCTTTGAAAGAGGGATTCTATGTAGATGGTATTTCGGTACTTTATGAAAGGTTAGTCCATTTGTGGTATACTATATTTCTTTGCAATATAGTACAATATCTAACTGATAAATGTCTGAAAAAAGTTATTTCTCTGATCATTCTAATATGCCCTGGCTGCACCAGGTTCAAAGATAAATTGTTGTGTGTATAAGAAGGTTCAATTTAACTAACTTTCCATTTAGAAAAATGTTCTATTGAAAAAAAATATTAACTAAAGCATTTTTTTTTCTTTTCTTTCTAATTTCATAATTGTTTCCTGTATGAAAGTTTTTAGGCCAAAAACTACTACTTAAGTTTATTCTTGGTAACATTTTTAAATATTATCACTGGTTCAACAGAGCAAAATAAATGCTTTAATTATATTTTAAGTACTTCATTCCAGGGTTGGTATGGTTTAAACCACGGTTGAAAACAAATGGTTTTTTTCTAAAAACAACAACAAAAACAATTGGTTTTTTTTTACCCACTGATGGTCATGGGAATGGACGAAATTCAACAGTTGTTTTCTCTGCAATAGTTTTTAAATAATATTTCTAATTCAAATACATAATTTTTTAAAATTATTTTTTATTTATTTTGTTTTAGATAGGTTATAAACTATCATCCTAATAAAAATATTAAAAAAATATTTTATTTTAAATTTTATTTATAAATTTAAAAATGTTGTGTATTGTTGGAAAAACTGGGGATCAAATGACGTATATAGGGTGAACCTACCAGTAATTGACCAGTTAGTGCAAGTTTCTACACATTTAATTTTTTTTCTTAAAAAATTATTAACGGAATGTTATGAAAATTTCCCAAAATATCAATTGATTAATGAAGCTCAATAATAAATGAACATGGTGTTCCAGTCCTTTTTACAATTTAAAATATCATCAGAATTTCTTACCAAAAGCAATTTTGCCAGTAATTGACCACAGCCATGTTAGTAATTGACCACTTCCATTTCCTGAATAAAACCAAAAGTTAATTGTTAAATTCTGTTATAAAATGCTCTAATATTCATAAATTAACTATTAAATGAATTAAAAAAAGAAAGTAAAAATAAATATAATCAATTTTAATCCATGAAAATACAGGAACATCAATGTAAAATATAGTATGATGGTTTTATAAACTTTAGTCATCAAAGTTAGTTTTACTGGTAGGTAATTATGCGTATTTTATTCAAAAAATTAAAACAAGAAAATCAAAATAATATAGAAAAGATTATCTAATCCTATACTTTCAATTCTGAATAAATTTAGATGAAAAGAATCGAATGTAGAGGATATTATTTCTTGAATAGTTTCAAAATCATCCGTTTTTCTAATGGAAATCATTTTCTTTCATTGGCATTTATCGAATTACATAGAAGAGTTTCTTCTGAGGGTGTAAGAATTGTTGAGGGCCCATTTTTCTAAATTCTGGGGTTTTCCCTCTTAGCTTATTAATCAACGTGGAATGAGGAATGTTGTATTTTCTGGCAGTTTCTCTTATTTTCCCAATATTTTCTCTTGAAAAAGCGTAGATTTCAAGACCTCTTCGGTGTACTTGAGAAAGGATTTCTTCCCTTCCATGAGTGTTTAATTTTAATGATTTCAGAATTCTTATAGCCTAGGTATATGCTTAAACCTATAAAAAAAACTTCCTTAATGATTTATTTATAACTCAATTTCTTATCAATATTTAAGTTAATTTTCTACTTTAATTTTTTCCTGTTCATATTAAAAAATATTACTAAACATATATCTTATTCAATTAAGGTGTGAAAAGTAATTTTGATATTTACAAGGGTGTTAGTGATCTGTAAATTTTCCGGCTTATCTTTGACCAATGCTTTTCTCTGTCAATAGACCATTTGATCGGATTTTTTGAATTTTTCAAGAAATAAAACAATTTATAAAATTCTGGCAGACATTTTATGTACCAGAGTGTTAGTTTAAATAAAAATTGTAAGTAACCTACATAATATTTGTGTAGGGTAAAGTGGAAGTATACTTAAAATTGACTTTTGACCATTTCTTGACTTTTAAAAAAAAATTATGTTAAGAAAGTAAGCCTAGTATATTTAAAAATGATCTAATGTACACATGCAATAAGAAAATCCATCTTAGAGTTTAAAAATGTCTTACTTTTGTATTCTAAAGTTGAAAAACTAATACTTAACACCCTTATCAACACCAATTAACTACAATGGTCAATTACTGAAAAAATCAATTTTTCTGGACAAATAGTAAGTGAAGATTGCAATAAAAGCATAAATCTTTGTTATCACTTTGTTTTTTCCCAGAAAATATGCAAGTAAATAAAAATTTAGTAGTTGACAATTTTGGTCAATTACTAAAAATATAACACTTAGCCTGATCAGTAATTGACCATCTGTTTTTCATAATTTGTTTATTAGTTTAAAGAAAAACTACTTGTATATTAATATAAAACAAACATAAATGATCTACATACATTATTTGTATTAAACCATTTAGGAATTATTCATGTTGATACTAAAAAATCAAAGAGAAGCTAAACCACCCTTCACTAATAGTGTCAGTCACTCATATGAGACCCTGTGACATACCTTTGTGTTTGTTAATTTTTATCATCCAATTGGAAGCTTGGTTACCCCTATAACTTTTGGCATTGGCTTTCATTAGTTATTGGATATATTTTAACCAATAAAAATTAGAATACCATCACAACAATTCTTGTTTACTTCCTTTTTGTGTCATTTTGGTCAACTACTGGCATGTGGTCAATTACTGGCGTATCACCCTATATGTGCATGACCGTCGGTGGATTAAAGAATAATTTAAAATTTTATTTGTTTATTTAAAATTAGATTTTTTAAATTATTTGTTGTTGCAAATAAATCTTGTAGTGAAAGACTATTGAAGTTTTTTTAAGTATCGACAATAAGTTTTTATATTAATCTAATGGATTTATTAATGTTTTATAATTATTCAAAATTATTAAAGTTAATTTATAGGCTGCATTTTAAATTTGTTTCTGAAGTAGAGGTTTTGTGCTTTAACCTTAACCTCTTTAATAACTTATTTCTAAACCTTAAAAATATCATTTTGAACAATATATCACCAGTACTGATGAATCTAAGAGCATGGAATATGCATGATGCAGTAAACTATTACCATTGTATCCTACTGTATATACATTGAATTTAAAGAATAGTATCTCTAAATAAAGTTTTAAAATTTAATACGATTTGAATGTCCACGTAAGTAGCAACAATTGCTACTTAGTTTAAATTATTTTCGGAAAGAATATTAATTGTTATTTGAACATTAATTATTCTAGTTAATGTCAAATTTTATTTATAAATATGTATATTTGTAATTAAAAAAAGATTTTTTTTAAAAAAATCCTTGTTTAAACCAAAGAAACCTGGTTTAAACAAAAAAATAATCTTAAAAAAACCAACAAAAAAAAAACATGTTTTCCCCCCAACTCTGCTTCATTCATATAGTATTTCCAACATTGAGTTTGTCATTCAGCAGGAATGATGCTTGAAATGAAAGTTGTTTCTCAAGGTGAACAGTTAATCACACTTCCACTTCCTTGTGTTCCTAAGGTGATGAAATCAATCAATGACTTTATTTACTTTGACATGCATGAGTCAAAAAAAAATACTTTAGTTATTTCTGTTCTTTTTCTGTATTTGATGTTTTTACTAATAAAATTCCAACTATAGAATTCCACTTATCCAGATTCACTAGGAGCTGACCTAATTTAGATACTCATTAATCAAATATATTGATAATTGTTTAATTTAAAAAAAAATTAGTTTTACTTCTATAAAAAAAATAATGCTTTAGTAAGTCATGCAATTTGATTTTTTAAAAACATTTTTAATTTTCTTTATGGTAAGTTTAAAAACTATCTGCTGCTGTTAGTTAATTTTTAAATCTTTTATAATAACTTTGATTTTGTATGTATGTTTGTCAATGGCGGCAGAATCTTTCGGAGGCCGAATTAACCCCCTTATCATCAGCCAATCGAGTTGAAACTTGGCAGATAGATTCGATGGCAATGCATTCTTTCAAATTTTTTGGCTGTTTCTGTCATTAAAAGTCGCTTTTACTTAATACTAATAAACCAACTTGCAGTTATCAAATCGCGTTAAAAAAGCATTGAACCGACCATTATTGAAACTGTTTTTTGTTACCAAAATTTTTGTCAAAAAATAAATAATAAAATTACTTTAATCAGAATAAATTAATGATATTTGGATGCGAGAGCATCAATTTATGTTCATTTTTAAATAATAAATTTTGAAACGTAGTTTGCTGCACATTTTGCAGCAATATACGTTATAGAAATGTATATAGCAATGTTTCTGATATAGTCGCTGTGTTAATGAATATAAAAATTGATAATGCATATAAAGGATTTTTTAAAAACTGTTTTGATGGGTTATTAAGACCAAAGCCATAATAAAATTAACAAGACTGCTGGTGACTCATTGTTTGAATATCTTGAATTAGGATACTTTTTTTTTTTATCATTCACTGATAAGAAACATTTAAAATGCATGTTTTCTGATATTTTTTCCAAAAGTGATCTGGGTAATTTCGGTTCTAGATAACTGGAGTATATTTCCAAAAAAACAAAAACAAAAAATGTGTGTTTATATCTGTGCTCTATCTTTCTATTTATTTTGTTATTATGTTTGGTTCATAAATAATTTTTTGTCTAAATACAACTGCTGTATTTTCTAAATGCAGGATTGCCATACATCTGGAAAAGAGTGATAAATCTGGATTAGATTATTTTAGGTGTTAGGTTCATGGAAACTATACTAAACTCTAACTTGACATCACTAGACGATAGATCTTCAAAGTGCTCATTGGGAATTAATCCATTTTAGCGGAGTGAAGACATAATTCTCGCCAAACCTTATAGCCTTTTGTTCTCTACAGGGTTGTGGTTTGGCGAACATTAGGCTTTCACGCCGCCAAAATGGATTAAATACCTATGAGCACTGTGATGATCTAGTGTCTATATGTAAAGTTAAGTTGAAGTTTAGTATAGATTGTCACATCAGGGAAAGTGAAAACATGGAAAGGATCTTTTCTTCGTAGTGACTAAATGAATTTAAAATTGCTTTAGTTGCAATTGCTCATAAAAGTTGGCTATGCATATAAGAATTTATAGCAAAGACTTTGTGTTTATGAGTTACTTTTTTAACTGATTTTTAAATTATTTGAATAATTTTTTAATTTCTAATTATAGGTGGTATAACTGGTGGCATAGAGATATGCATCACTTTTCCCACAGAGTATGTGAAGACACAGTTGCAGTTGGATGAACGTTCCGGAAAGCAACGTTACAATGGCATAATGGATGTTGTAAAACAAACTGTGAAGAGTCATGGGGTGAAAGGGCTGTATCGAGGACTAAGTGTGTTGATTTATGGATCTGTTCCAAAGTCAGCTGTGAGGTTTGTATGCCTTTATTTAAAGTCTGACTTTGGGTGCTGCGTTCGGCAAATCTCTGCTTATAACTGAAACAGGATTAATTCCTGTAATGGGGTCAATTGTAGTTATTATGAGAAATTTTAGCTTTTGCCATCTTTATGTGTTCAATATATTATTTTTCATCTTGTATCTTATGAAGTTTTGCTTCAGAGTAGAATACATTTTTATAGGCATTTCAACCGTTGTAAAAACTCTTGTATTTTTTTTATTAATTATAATTCAATATCTATTATTAAAAATTGCAATGCTATTCAATCTTTGGGTAACAGTTTTTTTTTATCAAACTTTGATTTTATGCATGAAATGTATGAGGAACTACACAGGCTTTCTATAATTCTCTGCAATAATTTAGTTGCTTTCCATTATTGGTATTTTTAATGCAATTTATAATTAATATAATTCAATTTAATTCTGTACATAATTTTTCAGTTTTAAATGGAAGTGCTTTTTAAAATTATCGAATTTGACACCATCTGTTTTCTTTTCCACTTTTTTCTGTTAGTCCAACAGTGCAACAATCTTCTTTAATGGTTGTTGCAAAAGAATTTTCTTCTTTACTCCCCTTTCCTCGTAGATTACTTTACAAAGGCCTGCGGTCTGGATAAACTTTGGATGCGATTAGTCGCAAATGGCAGTGCCCTTCTACGATTGGTTATTGAAGTTCCATGACCACCTCAGGGTTTTGGCATTTTGCTTATGCATGTATAGTACCAAAATGAATCTTGATAGAATACAAAGCACTACAATATAGTTTTTTTTACATAACAGAGTGACCACTGAACTGGGAAAACATGGAAATCGGGGAAATATCAGGGAGCTTTCTGATTCTGGAAAAAATCAGGGAAATGTCAGGGAACTTTCTGATTCTGGAAAAAATCAGGGAAATGTCAGGGAACTTTTTAAAATTTAATGAAAATCAGGGAAATTTTGTATTGTTTAAGGCACGTTCATCGATATTTTAGGCTCTATTTACATGGAGATTTGTAGTGGTAAGCCATTAGAAGTTAAAAGTTACGAAATAATTTAAACTTTTCATTACCAGCAACACCATTTTTTAAAAAATTGCATATTATCTCTTTAGAATACATGTTCTATATGATCAGGGTGTCTAAACTAGGGATGGAACGGATGTGTGTTTTGCCGGATACCGGATTTCGGATATCCGGGGTACCATGTCTACCGGATACGGATATCCGAAACGAATTTCGCCGGATATCCGGCCGGATATTCGGTCCATATACTAAAAACAATAGTTATATGAGATGCTATACGAAAAAAATCGTCATGATATGAAGTATTAAGTAAATTATAATTAGTGGTTTTTAGTTCACCGCGCTGCATGCCACAGGTCCATTGTTTGATTCGCGGACTGGGCAAGGTTGACTTAGCTGTTTATACCTGAAAGAAATAAACTGAGGAGGACCATGCATGCTTGGGAACTAAACACTGGGGTTCAGCGTCAGAATGACCATTTGACTGAAACATCTGCTATGTGACACACAAATGCCACAGTCGAGAAAGCTGAGCTGGGCCCAGCAGGCCTTAGTCCACACGGGCTGTCACGCACTGAGTTAATTTTTTTTTTATTTAAACTTTAGTTGATGAGTGAAAGAGATCTTTGTTGCTGATTTTATATCTAGTAATATTGATACTTTTAGTTTTTCATATAGTTCTGGCAGGGCTTTATCACGAAAATAATTTCTATTTGGAAGCGGATAACGAGGAGCTAGGTATTTTATTAACTGACCAAAGCCTTCTCTATTCACAATGGAGAATGGTTCAGCATCAAGAGCCATTAACTCACCTAAAATTATATTAAAAACATTTTTTTACAATGTTGAAGTGCAAAATATAGCTACTTTCAATTTACTTCATGCATTGTTTATAATTGATAAATGATTACAAAATTATACCGTAGGCATTTGTTAATAACAAAAGATTTATTTTAAATATTTTATGAAATTGAAGTCTATTTTTTTTTTGCAATGCACCTAAAACATTACGGATTTAAAGAAATCTCGTAGAAAACTTAAATTGGATCTATCGGAATATTCAGTCTTTAAATATAAACTTAAAAATTTTCGAACCCAAAATTCATCAACATTATGTTATACCATATTTAAAATGTATATTTAATATAAACAAACAAAATTAGTACTTACATATTTTTGCGGTTAAGGCTTTTGCTTTAGGATCATCTAAACTCCACAATTTTGGTACAAATAATTTCGATTCCAATGTTGTCTGCGTGCATTTCTTGTTTTGATGAATTGTTTTTTCTTGTTCATCAATATTTGATGCATTTAGTGAGTCTTTTAAGCTTCGGTGAATTTCCTTATGCACACTCATTAAATGGTTCCATAAGGGTTTTTGTGGAAAAGGAATTTGGGCTTTTGCAGCGCACATTTTTTAAACGATTCTGTGGAGCAAGTAACACATAGGGCTTTGCTTTCGTCTTTTCCATTAATTTTAAAATACTTCCAAATGGGTGATTTTAAATGAGCCATTATTAAAAATTATAAATTGGATTGTAATTGGAGAAAACTAAAATTCAATGCATTCTAGAGAGCTAAATATAATTCCACATTGTGGCGCTGCTTTAAAGACCTAAAAATTACAATACTTCATTTTACGTCAGAAAAAATATACCAGCTTTCAACTTCTGCCAATGAAAAATCAGAAATTAGACCATACCATTCACAGCATAAAGGGGTAGGGTATTATCGTCGATAGAACAAAAAAAAAAGCATTGAGGATTGCGCATTGGCTATTTATTGCTTTTTACTCGCTAGCAAATGTCAGAAAAAAAGGAGGAAGTGATAATAACTAAAATTCTTAACAAATCACTTATGTTATGGAAAAAAAGTACTATTTATTAGTATTTCGGTTCGAGTTTTACGGAGAAGCATTCAAATATAACATCTGGAATTAATCAGATCATAAACTAGGAATGAAAAGAACATATTGCAAAACACGTATGAAGGATGTGTATGGAAAAAGATTGGAGGAATCCTCATCCTATCAACTCGGCGTCAATAATACGGCGCCTCTTTCTGTTTTCGTTTTCTAACTTGACTGCAATTTATGTCCAAGAAAAAAAAAATTTCAAAAAAAAGTGTAGGATGCGATGTTCCCTTTTTCCGAAAAAGATCATTATTTTTTTCAAAAAATTATTTCTTGTGGATACTTGGTGGTCGGATATACAGCCGGATATCCGAATGAAATTATCGGATGTCCGGTATTTCAAATCGGATATCCGACGGGGTTTCGGATATTGAAAAATCAGCCGGATATCGGATATTTGCCGGATATCCGTTCCATCCCTAGTCTAAACATGGAAAACCTAAGAAAATTGGGGAAATTTAGAAAAAAGTTTGCCCTAAAATCAGAGAATTTTTTTGAAATCTGTCAGGGAAATCAGAGAATTATTAGGGAACTTTTTTCCCTGATTTTTGTGGCCACCCTGCATAAAAACGTTTAAATGTTTTTTTATAAAGTATATATAATAGAAAACAATTGTTTAAAGGCACATTTGCATTGTTTGCTGAATTGGAGTTTTGAATTTACCGGGAAAGTAATTTATAAATATGTACTTGTTATAGATCTGATTGCACTCCTTGAAACTCGATTACTTGGTACTGAAGTATTTTCCTTTTAAATATAATACTTCATTCTGATTGAATTGTACTTTGGCTGGAAAGCATTGTCTAACATTAGTTAAGTTAAATAAAATTATTATATCAAATCTGAGCTCTTTAACAAGTAACAAAGTAAGCAGATTCTACAATTTTATGCACCTTTTAAATTAGTCAATTTTATGTGTAGTTTGTGTAGTTGCCTTTTCTTAATCTCTTTTTTTACAACTGAAATTTGGAGAATATTCAAGTACTATGTCTTGAGAATAATATTTGACACATATTAATTTCTTCCCAAGGATTTGAAGTGCATTTATCTAGTGTGAAATTTAATTGTGTTGTAGCGATGTGCGCTAATGGGGAGACGAACTCGGGACTCCCAGATCTAGAGAGCGATGTTTTAACCACTATTAAAAAGTATTTACTAGGGCCTATGTGTTGTATCTGTCTTTTGTACATAAGACCTCCATAGTGTCATTAAAATTGGTAAATCGCATGTTTTTTTGTCTAATTTTCGGATATAGTACTTTCCGCATTCCTTTTTGACGGATTTTTGGCGTTTGCATACGATTTTAGTCTTTTTACTTTTTCTCCTAATCTCATCCTTGATCAATATAATTTTTTATGCGAGTTAACTAGTTATAAGACATAACTTTTATTAATTATAAATTTTTACATTTCTGAATTTAAACTGAAGCTTTTTACTTTTGCTTAAATAAGTTCATCTTTGGGGGGCAAATAGCACAGCAGGATGATTGCACCCAAGGTCAGACAATTGCTTGTATTAATAACTATGGTGGAATGTTTTGGATTTGTTGTGATGTAACTAACATGTCTGAATTGATATTTTATTTGAAAAATACGAACATTGCTGAATTTAGTTTATTTTTTAACTGAATTCTTTTCTTCTAAACTTTGACTTATTTGCATGATTTGAAGACTAACTAAAAATATGTGCTGACTTTTGCCGATTTTGAATAAGAATTTTTTTTTATGTGCAAGTTTTACAGAATTGGATCTTAGTAATTCAGTATTATAATTTGTTTTTAGTTTGACACCTTAAAAATCTAGAACAAGCAAGGCTGTTGAAATTACTTTAAAGGGAGGGAAGATATACTTGTTTACTATTTATCATTAAGTATCATTCTTTTTAGTAGAATAAATTTTCCTTTTATATTTTAATGACTTCCAGATGAATAGTTGCCTTTCCTGTTTTTAACCAGGGTTCATACGCCTTAGGGATAACCTGGAAAACTCAGGGGAAATAAATCAGCCTTGAAATCCCAGAGAATTCTCAGGGGAAAAAATCCCTCTTAAAACCTGGAAAAAGTCATTTTTACTCTGGAAAAAATCCTGCTCTTCGGCGCTATTTGTTTACCTAAACTCAAGGACTTAAAAGTCACAGAATTATTTGATAACATAGACTTGCAGAAGGTTATTCTAAAAGAAAAGACTTTTGTCACGTTATTGGAAGAATTTGTGTAATTGAGGTTTGACTATTTTTATCTGGCTTGCTAAAATAATTAAAATAATAAGTTCTTAGTAAAAATAATTATCTCCGCAATAGAAAACACGACCTTGAAAAACTCAAGGAAATCTTGAATTTTTTCTTCTGAAAATGGGTCTGAACCATGTTAACATAAAGCATGCTTTTTATAATAAGAACTAAGAAAAAGTTAATATTTTTTTTTTAAATAGTTAAGGAAAATTACAAGTTGTATTTTCTCTAATTTAAATAGGGATTGAAATTGTTAAGCCTTTTTTCATTCTTTCCTACTCGTTTTCCTAGAATAACAGAATTATCCTCAATGCTGTCTTGGTAAGAACATTCTTCACTAAAGACTTGGTTCCATCTTTATTTGTGAGAAGGTAGATTTTCTTGTAGATGGTACTTAACACACTGAATTTTTAAAGGTATTTTTTTATCGAAACATGTAGGAAAATGTTTTAGGATGTTACTGTAACATAAAATTTAACTGTTATTCTAATTGCAGTACACAAGTGGTTTCAATAAAAAAATTTTTTTAAGAGAACAATTGAAAGTACAGAAGTTATTGAGCTAAAGTAATGATTAAAAATTGCTTTTTCTGAAATATGCCATTTCAGGCAAAATTTCATGTGTATTCTTGCTTGGATTTCTTTTGAAATATTCATCTTTACTAATTTGCATGGTTTGTCAGAATTTCGCTAACACATAATGTAGATTCAAATTGTTTTGCATTTATTCAAATTTTTTAAACTGTTTCCAATTCTACTTACCTTTAATTGCTTTCCTGTAACAATAAAACATCTTAACAATTAATTTTCTCCATTACTAACGGTAATTTAATTCTTAAAATCTTTATATTTTTTAATATATAATTTTTTTTTTTTGCTTAACTACTCACTAAGAGGCTCTTATGTTGGCAGCAATTTCTTTCAATTGGGCGAATTCATCTGACAGTTTCATTTGGGAACAAACAAATGGTGTTTGGCACATCTAACAAATCAACTATGACTTGCATTTCAGATTTGACATCTGAAATGCCAAACTGTTTTTCTTCAATTCTTAGAATATTAACAGGTAAGGGAATTGTATATAAATCTTACATTTATTGGGCAATTCCTGGGAGACTGATACCTTTTCACCATTTATGTCGAAAGTTATTAATAGATTGTATATATTTTAAGTGGTGGTAGAGAACAGAAAAGCATTTGTTTATATATGATACAGTGTGAAGTGTTTAAGTGCTTGCATGTTTCATAATTTTTCTTTCCTGAAAAATCATTCTTATGATTTTGAATGTGATAAGAATCAGTCAAACCCCGTTAACACAAAATTGCTTTACATGAAATTCTGCTTAACACAAAGTATATGCAGTTTTATGCCTGATGAAGCTTAAGCTTAACATAAATTTATTCGTTTAACATGAAATCGCATGACATGAAGAAATCCCGCTGAAGGCAAACAAAAATGCACCCTATAAACCACTATTTTTTAGATGAAATCTTCATTATTTGAGGCGAAATTGAAAGTATTCCGACACATTTTTAAAAAAATTCATCAAGTTGAAAACTTAAAAAACAGGAAAAATGCCCGAGTTGTTAAATTTCAATCAATTCACTGACAAATGAGCCGATTTGGCACGAATTTAAAGTGCATCCCTGCAAAAACTATTTTGTGGCGTTACATGCCCTTCCTGTATCCAACAATATTTAAGAAATTAAAATCATCTAATTTGTAAGTTGTTGTTGATATGAGTCTAACACAGCAATCATTATCTTTATAAAGCAAAAAATATGAAATGAAATTGATAATTTCTTTAAGGAAAAAAAAAACAAATTCTGGCCAACAGCAATGATTTAAGAAAATCGGCAAGTGATTGATGCCGTAAATCAATTCTAATATGCAAGGAACGGAATGTGAACAGGCAAAAATGTAGACATGAATTAAAAACAGCTTTACCAAATTCACATATGGTTAGCTGTAGTTTAAATCTGCATTAATTAGATGAAAACATGTTAAGATGGTTAACACGAAAAATTTCAGCGGCACTCCTACGATTTCGTGTCAGGGTTTGACTGTAGTTATAATATTTCTTTAAAGAAGGCTGGTATTTGCATTTTGCTCAAAATTTTTAATGGAAATTAAATTATGTATGTGTTCTGCCACACACAAATTCCATGAATGTTTCTTTTGAGAGATTTTTAATTTATAATGGCACATTGCAGTTTCTTTTCAACATTGATACAGGCTGGTAGTCATGTGTCCTTAGTTGAACTGCCTTGTGGGGGTTTTCCAGGTTGTTTCCCATTTGAGGCAAATTCAAGGTAGTTTCTATCTTGAAGATATTCTCCATTCACACATTTTGGCTATGTTATAGCATAGTGTAGCTCTTATGCTAGGAAACGACCAATACAGTTGAGCTGTTTGTGTCATCAGCTTTATGAATTTACTTTGTTTAATTTTAGCCATGGAAATTGGTACTCGAGAAAACAAGTCCATATATGGGTCAGTTGCGTTTTATAAATGGTGATGAAAAAAAAAAAAAATTGAAAAATGCATTTACCCATTAAAGAGGACTTTGAAATGGATAAAAAGTCATTGTTTTTATTTAGATCATTTAAAGTATATTTTGAATTTTCAGATTTTTTGGAAAAAAATTACTTTTATGATATTTAAAAAAATGCTAAGGCGAACCACAATAGCAATTTATTAGCAAATTAAAAAACTAAAATGTTGTTTGGCAAATTTTTGTGCTAACTGTCCTTAATGGGTTTATAATAAAAAAAATTAACCATCTTAGAAAATAAAATGGTGCAAGTTCCATTAAAAAAAAAATAAACAATTTGATTTTTTTTTTAATTGTCATTTGCGAGCCAAGGTACCCATATATGCGTAATTTGAAGTTCAACATAATTAGAATGAGGGTAGTATTTTTTCTTTTAATAGTTCTATAAACACGATGGATGTATTGCTGTTTTCGATTCATGAGCTGCTGCTTCATATGTAAATTTGATTTTAGAATGGCAGTGGTAAATGAGGATTTCTCATGATTTTTCACCATGACAAATTCGTAGAATATTTCAAATTTATACAAATATCTGAGAAAATTAGTTATCTTTCTTATCAAAATTGCAATCTTTATTGTCAAAACTTTTACGGCATAGTTATCTTCATTTTCTTGATTATACAATAGAGTAAATTAGGAAATATATTGTGTGAATTTTGTTTTTGTAACCTGAATAGGTTTTTTTAAAGGAAAGTTTTAAACTTAGAAGACTGCTAACTTCTAATTTATTCATTTGTAAACATCTATCGAAGATAAATGCTTGCTTTGCTGTTTTCTATCACCTCTTAAAAGTTTGTAACATGAATTTAGAATAACTTTATGTTGAATTGAAATTGCCTCGGGAAGCAATGTTTTGTAGTAGTTTAGATTTTTTAGGATTTTACTTAAATCAGGCAACTTTATTTTGAAATTTTTTTTTAAAATTTTTTACAGTAAAATTACTGCTGTAGTGTAGTAAAATAAATGTAATGTATCATCAGTAGTAGGTCTAAAAATTAAGCATATCGATATTTCACTTTAATAACTTGTAATGTTAGTAGATTGTGTAATAATTAGAAGTTAATATTTTAATTTCTTAACATGTATCATTTGTCTCGATGGAATTTCCTTATTTCCCCCTTTTTTTTAGTATAGCTTTGAATTAAATTGACGTAAAGTTTAGCACGTAAATTGAAAAATGCTGATTGTAGTTTCAGTAGTACTTGTAATGCTTTTGTATTTTCAATAGTTTCTGACTTGAGTTTGTTTTAGCTTAGCTTCATATTGATATTTGCATGTAAAATTATAAAAAATACCCAGTTATATTAATAGATTTTTTGTATATAAAAGTGCATTTCATTATTTGAAACTGCTCAGTGGCACTGTTATGCAAATACTAATTAGTAGGTTTCTCTAATATTAAATACTATTTCAAAGCGATTATTTCTGTTTGCTGATTTAATGATATAAGGAGCTTGAATTCAAAGCGGGTCAGATCTAATTTAGAAAGTTTTTAAAACCAGACCTGGTAATATTTGTCTGAAATTATGATAGGCTTGGCTACGTTCAATAATCTTTTTAGAAAACACTATAAGGTTAAGTGTGGTTTTTTAAATGTTGCTTATTTTAATGAGTTTTTCTGAAATGGATCTTTCGAATGCAAATTTCTCGTATCAGTTCTATGTTTTATATAATAAGGTTATTTTTCAACATTGTTTTTTGTATTTTACATAAGAATAAGGTTAACATAACTATAATTACATACTTTCAGTCTTAGCTTATGTTGGTTTCTTTTTTACTATTTAGAAATGAGAGTAGTCGTAGCTGTTTCTATTGGTTCTCTGTTTTAATTTATTTTTTAAAGTGGCTATATTTATTTTATTGTCAAATGTAAAAGGCTTTCATATCAATACAGTCTATTAAAAGTTGAGCCGCTCAGGATTTCATCTGATCAGATGACTGCAATACATTTTTACAAACTCTCTGCTAGTTCTTCAATGTACAAAAATCGGCAAATTTGAAAGATTTCAAAGAGTTTTCTTTTTCAATTGTTAGGGCTTATTACAAAATATTTTCGGTACAGAAAATCTGTTGGAAAAACCTCTTAATTCTTAAACTGTCATTTAGAAATGCGTAAAAAAAAATGTAGTAAAGTAGCAAACCATTAATAGTTTCCAAAAAAAATTATTTTGGTTTGTCAACACGATGATTAACTTATTGATTCAAATAAATATATTGACTATATTCTGTGACTGAAAATTATCTTGTGGAATCAATCCAATAAGTACATGCTACATTTCTCAAGTATTATATTGTATGCTGCAGGTATAACATTTATTTTGAGTACCTCGTCGTTTAGAAAGTTGTTGAAGGGCTTTTGAACTTATACAGTAGACAGAATTTGAACTTATACATATATCAAATTATATAAAACAATCTGTTTTTAAGTAGTATGGAAATGCTTATTATATTAAAGTGTTCTTTATTTGTCTATTTTGTTGAACATGTAGCACTCTTAATTATAATTTTTAAGGTTGAGAATTCAATAAAGGTTTATATTAGTTGAAAGCTAATTGTGAATGTTTGTGGCCATGACTTAACCCATTAAAACTACTTTGAAATGGATAAACAGTCATTGTTTTTAACTTTTATCTTGTTTATTTCCATCATTTAAGCTATATTTTGAAATTTTCAGAGTTTTTGGAAAATTATTTTTGATTTTTAAAAGCACTACGTGGAACCACAATTGCAATTTATTAGTAAAAAAAACCTAAAATTTTGATTGGCAAGTTTTCGATTTGGTTTTCTTGCCAACCGTCGTTAATGCATTAAAAAAAACTTATTGCCCTCAATTTTTATTCAGTATACATTTTTTTTTAAAGCTGAAATTGGTCACCATAATACCAAATATTGCATATAAATTTTCGAGGCCTTTTTAATTGTTTGGTTTAATCTTAAAAAGTTTTACTTAATTTTTTTTTAAACTAGAAGTTTTAAATTCTTAATAAAAATATTAATTTTCTTTTTTACGTAATTAATCACAACATTTGACAACTTTGCCTATGTATTACGATGTTGCTTTTATTCTGATGTGCTGATTAAGTTGTAAAATATGTCGCACAATTTAAGTTTTTCCTTACTTGTTACTTTAAATATTTATGCAAATAGCAGGTAAGCGACAAAATGTTAAAGAGGTTTTTGCATTTGGCTAGTCAATACCCAATTATATGCAGTGCTTTTGCTCCAATATATTAATTTATTTACAAGTTATTTATACAATAGTCAAGCAACTCTTGTTAGAACAATAGTTCAGCCACTCTTGTTAGAAATGTATACTCTGAAAAAACCTTTGATGTTTTGCCCGAGATTTGGGCGATAGTTGCTTATTTAGCTTAGTAACTTTTTCTTTCACTAATTATAATTTAATTTGGATGTTATTTATAAGTTATGTTGCAAATTTATAATAATTAGCAGAAAATAATGGTACAGAAAATTACTATTAATCAAAGAATGATAATTTGTTATCTTTTTTTGGATTAACAGTAATTTTGTGGTTAAAAGTTAATTATTGCCCATATTGCTGTTTAGGGTTATTACTCAGTGCTCCCACGGTCATTGAAAGTCATTTAAAAATGCTTAATCTTTGTGAACTTGTTTTCAAAGCATTGAAAGTGCTTGAGAATGCTTAGAGGTGCTTAAAAGTCCTTAATTTTTAAGGATGTTGTGTGCCCAACTGCAAAATTCATAAAAATACAACTCAGACTTATTCCCGTGGGATCGCCACTTATCTCATTCTCTGACATATTTGTATTAAGCATCTACCAACTTGTAACTTTTTTGGTAGAAAATACTTTTTTGAAAATTTTATTTATAGACATGATGCATGAAAACAAATTTTCAAAGGTCCTTAAAAACTTTATTTAGGTCCTTAAAAGTCATTGATTTTCATTCTGTGATTTGAGTGGGAAGCCTGTTACTGCTAAATATAAAGGCAGAAATGTAATTTATAATCAGGTTTTTATTGAAGAAATTTTTGCTAAGTCCTGATTTAGGAAATTTCGATAAGTTTTTTCTTAAAGAGTAATTTTTTATTCATGTTTTGAAAAATGTAAAACTTGCATTCATTTTGATAAGTAGATTGAAGGATACTTTCCTCATAATAGAATATGTAAATATAGATCAGGTATTAGTTTTAATAGGTCCTTTAACAGGTGTACTTTATGACGGACTATTTTTTCAGATAATTTTGTAGAGAGTTGGTAAAAGGATCTTAATTCGATACTTGCATACCCTTTTTGTACTTATATATTCATTGTATTTTTTTTTTTTTTAAACTAAAATTAAAAATGTAAAGTAAAGCTTCTAATTTTTTTGGGGCACTACGTTTTTTTTGCTGTTTTTACATTTTTGCTCTTGAGTTTATATTTTTATAGAAATAGAAATATTTTTTTATAGAAATATATTTTAAATATTTTTTAAAGAATTAGAAAAGTAAGTGATTGATAAACATATTGCCATCAATTGGATCCATTAAATTGCATTTTTTGAAAACTTAAACTAAAACAGTTTTTTTTTTTTATAGATGTTGGTAGGTAATTGTTGTTCCTTTTAAATTTAATCTTGTAGACCAGAGTTAGCCACTATGCGGCCCATGGGCCGGATTTGGCCCCCCACAGATTTTTCTGTGGCCCGCCTTCAGCACAGAAAATTTAAAAAAAAAAATCAAATTTCACAGTATGGACTTGTTTCTTTACATAATTGTAATTTGTCCGAAATAGTATGTGTTAACTATGCAGAATAGAGTTCTCTTCTATGTGCCTGAAGAAACTATATGAAGAAGCTTTCAGTTCATCAAGAATAAATACAAGAATAATTTAACTAAATCTCATTTGGACAGTTTATTATGATTGGCTGCAACAAATACTACAACAGGCATCGACTTTATCATAAAATAAACTTAACGATTTCAACCGCCATCGTCTCACAATTGAAATCGACTAAAACAAGAGTAATCTGGAAGTACAGTTTAAATACTTTTAATAAAAGTTAGGTTAAGTCACTGAGCTAAAGAATATGGAACTGGAGGGGTGACTGAGCGTGCTGAAACCGAATCACACACTTTAGCGAGTGTGCTAATACCTCAAGGCAAAAGCGAAGAACGGCAGAACAGGAAGGAGAAAAGTAGTTCCTCCCCATAGTTTCATGCATTGATAATTATGGGGGAAGTTTTAGCTCTTCACTTGCAATCAGCAAATTTTATACAGATACAAATTATTTTTGATTTGAATAGAATTCTTGCTTCCAAAGTCAGGATATTAAGGTGTTATTTTATTTGGAAATTATACTGTTTGGAAATGTGCCAAATCAAGCAAAATAGAAATTTAGGTTACAGGATCTAACTTATTTGCCATGTTTACAAGATAGAAATTCGTGATTCGGATGTTCGTGAATTTGGGCCAAGTATGTGAATTCAATTCAAATGCGCATTTTAGCTCTTTGAGGCACGGTGGGATTAAAAATATCCCATCTTTTTAAAGCATAGTACTGCAATTTGAGGCTTTTTTAGAACCACACCAAAACAGTGCAGTAGCTACATACACAACAAAATTTCTGAGCAACATGGATCTATTTTATTTTTTAAAATCTTATATCCAAATGTTCGTGTTGCCCTTGCACCAAATAAATTAAAATCCAATCAACCTATGCCCCTAAAGTGTTAAGAAGCACATGTTGTCCAAGAGATTTTAATCCTTTTTTGGACGTTTTAATTTTTAGAAATTGTGTGTTTTTTTTAAATACCAAGCTAATAATGACTTTAATTTTAAAACACTATTTTAGAAAAAATGTGCGATAAATTTTTCTATCATATTACAGAAATGAAAATAATGTTGGTTGTCAAAACATTAAAATAAATTGTTGAATCATAAAATAACAATTGACAAAAACAACATAGTCAATTTGTTTTCCTTCCATTTATTTTCAAGTATTGCATACAAAACAAAATAAGAGACCTTTAGACTGATGAGCTTAAAGACAGACAGTAAATAAAAAGTTTTGTTAATTTTGCAAATGCAATATTTTTGTACAGAACTTTCACATATTCTTTTTTAAGAACTTTTTGAGCAATGAGTATCTTGATGAATGTCTTGGAAACCATTTATATTTCTACTTGTTCATTTTGACTGTATGCATTTAGATTTAAAATTAGTAACTTATTACATTACTGTTACAAATTATTACATTACTATTACAATTTACTATATACTTTTTTAAATATAGAGAGATGGCTATTAAACTGGGTAGTAAAACATATTTAGAATGGAAAATGTCAATTTCATTGAAATATTAATTGATAAACAAATCCAAAGAATTAGTTTTACTTTAAGATTTTTATTGAATTTGAATAGCATAACATTTAGAAATCTTATCATGCAGCCTTCCTTTACACTAATTAAATTATCTATACTAATTCATTAAAATTAGCTATGGTAACTAGTATTGCACACTATAGACACTGTTTATGCTCAGTTATTATATCCTTATACTTTCTCAAGAAAATAATTTATAGATCAGAGGAAAATATACTTTGTAGATCAGTTATTGAAGTAAGTTCAGAATATGACAAAAATTGCTATATCGTATGGTAACCAGATCCTAACCAAATTATTGCAGACATTCAATATCGATATTGCAATTTATTTTACTAAATATTTTAATACCATTTGTGTCAGAAATAATATTCAGTTTCTATTTGAGTATACCATAATTGGAATTACAATGTCATTTTCAGTAGCTTATAAAATATACCATCACATAATATATTAAAAGATAAATTTATACTTCTTCAATAACAAAAGTATGAATAATGCAGGTGTACTTACTGGTAAAATGGAACAATAGTACTTGCACTAAGGCTTTAACATAAGCTTCGCTGGATACGCTTAGAATCACTCGAAATTGAACACAAATTAAATAAACAAAAACTTGAATCTTTTCAAGGCAAAGATAAAAACTCACCGACTAATTGAAGATTTCACGCTGCATTCTTATTTATATTAACGTGCGAGACATTTCTTGAAGAATTGCCTTAAAAGTCTAGCATGTGCAGGGTTACTGTATTAATGAGCGTTGTTTGCAAGCTCACTTGTAAAAGAAGTCAAGGTCGTCACTCCAGTGTTTTCTTTAGCTCAGTGGGTCAAATTCAATTGTCACGTTGGAACAAAAGATTCACTTCTTTTGACTTTAATTTACTAATAAAGAATTTTTTTTTTAATTATTTGAAAAAAAGAAACAATTATCAATTGTAAATTTACTAAGATGGAAAAAAAAAATCAATATTTTTTTCAGTTTTCAGAAATGCTATGTATTGTCAAGTCGATAATAAATATACATATATCGAAGTATTCGGCCTGCGAACGGCTCCATTATAAGTCATATGACCAGCCTTTAAAAGTTAGTGGTGAATGCTGATTTAGACCATCATGTAAATGTATTAAATTATGAGATTTAATTGAAATTAATAAAATTATGAAATAGAAAGATAAGTGATTTCTACTTAGTCATAATGGCTACAGAATCTGAAAATCAGGATTTTTTTTTTTAATTTAACGAAAATCAGGGAAATATGCTATGGTTTTTGAAGGTGTGTTTCCCCATTCATCCGTAGTTTGATGCTATTTATCCAGCGAATTGTGGTGGTAATCATTAGAAGGTTAATGTTACGGAATAATTTAAACTTTTCATTATTACCAAAACTATTTTTAAAAAAGTGGCATACCTTTTTGACATACATGTTTCATTTGATCTGGGTGTCTACACATTTGGAAAAGTGAGAGAAATTTGAAAAATTTTTACCATAAAATCAATACATTAATTTTTTTGAATTTCCTGAATTTTGTGGCCATCCTGTAATGGTACTTAATTATATATTTTATAGTTTCAATGAGTATTGTATTCTTAAATAACTATATATGTTATATTGATATTTAGTGGTTTTTTTTAAGCTTAAGCGAATTCCTCATTGTATTTCTCCAGTATAGATAAGTTTATCAAATTTATGTAAAAAAAAAAGATTTTACTATATAGGATTAGACTATTTTTGGCTAATGTTTACAAATTTTGCTTTCTAGATTTGGCACATTTGAATCTCTTAAAAAGAAGTCTGTTGATGAAAAAGGCAACTTAGGACCCTCTAAACGTCTCTTATGCGGTTTAGGAGCTGGGGTTGCAGAAGCAATATTTGCAGTCACACCTATGGAGACAATCAAGGTTAAATTCATCAATGATCAGCAATCTGCTAATCCTAAATACCGTGGGTTCTTTCATGGTGTGAGAGAAATCATCAAACATCAAGGTATGAGATTAAAATGATTTCAAGGTTTATTTCGATTACAGCAGAAATATCTTGGTTGCTTGTGTTTTTCTTTTTATTAATTTGTCATCTTTTCAGTTCAGTTAAATTTAACTCTCGTAAAGTGTAAAGGTTATGTGTGCGGCTACAGTTATGGTAAAAGGGTGTTAAATATAATTATTCATTTTTATTTTTCTGAAATTATTATAACATGGGATTCTAATTATAATTAGATGACATAGTACTTTCAGGTGGCATAGTGAGTTTTCTAAAAAAAAATTGGGTCAGAATTTTAGAAATAATTCTAAAAATCTCTAGAACATATTAGGGATAATTTAAAAAAAAAAAAAAATGTAGGGACATTTATTTTAAAGCTGACTTTGGCTCCTAACAGACATTCTTTCTACATGTTTTAATACCAAAAAGAAAATTGCCAATTTTTAAAAAATTGAATAACTAATAATTAAAATCTCAAAAGATTTTTTTTCCTTTAAAGGATTATCTGGGTTTTTTCGCGGGTTTTGAATAAAAATCGGGGAATTTTTAAGGTTTTTAATTATTTTTTTTAGGAATTATTGAAAAGTTTAGGTACAATTTTAGGAGTATTGGAAATTTTAGAGTGAATACAACCCCTGTACTTTTATTAAAATTTGTTTGCATAAGTATGTATGTTGTATGACGAAGGGGTAAAAATGAAGAGGCTCTTTAAAATGACAGCAGGTTTATTCGTTCCATACGTTATCACTAGGTTCTTAAACCTAAACTAGGAGAGGTTCCTTTCACGTCCGTTCACCTTCACTCCTTCAATCATACTCTCTCTCTCCGACGAAGTCGCCGCTAGGGGATTACATTAAAAGTGCCCTCTACATCACTTGGGATAAGACACTCTGCCATCCTGATTGAGGAGGACCACCGACTCATTGATATATACTAAACCTGTAAATAAAGATATTGAAAAATACAGCACAATAATAAAATTTAAACAACATTAATGTCTTGAAAATCACAACATATAGTTCTTAAAAATTTAAAGTCTGTTCAAAAAGTTCTTGCACCATAAAAAGTTGAAAAGTTTGTAGAAAGGAAAACAAGTCGCTTCTTAAAAAAATTTGGGTGAAGGAAAATAGAAAAAAGTCTCTTCTTTAAAAAGTTTGTATGATAGAAAAAAAAGTCTCTTTCAAAAGTTCATAAAAAGAAAGAAAAAAAGTATTTCCTGTAAAAATTTCGTAGAAAAGAAAAAGTATCTTCTCTAAAAAGGTTCTTGTAAAAGAAAATTAAAGAAACTCGAGTATCTTCCCAGCACTTCATCATAAAGATTAATATTTTAGCTAATAAAAGTTAACGAAAAACAATCTGCATAAATCTTTGAATAGCAGACGGTGAGTTGCATAAGTCATAAGTACTTTTGGAAATTATTCCGTCGATGTATTTTCGCTTGAAGATTGGAGTTTCAACTGGTAGGAAAAGCTTCATTTGAAAATTTGTACTTTCCATTTTCTTTGGTTTGTAAATCTTGACCATATTCATAACAGTATTTCGTAAATTATCGTCGTTAATGTGCAAGAAATCCGCTTTGTTTAAACTCACGCTATCCCCAATTGTAAACAGAAAAAAAATTCTCTTTTGTTTGTTTACATGCGCCACGTGTTTCAATTTGTTTACATACCACGCCTACTTCCTCAGGTAGAAAAATGTGGTTCTTCATATGACTGCTTGTCTATTCTCCTGGGGACATTAAGCCCCGCCTCCATCAACGGAGAACCGATATTTTCTGTTGAGTCATTTTTTTATGACCCTGACACGTGTCATCTTCTTGCATTTTCGGAATCGGAAGGATTTGAGAAGCATTTAAAATGTTGTTATTTCTTTCAGCAGGAAAAGTTATGTATTCCTCCTTTTTTAAAGCAACATAGCATTTTTTTCCGTGCCGATTTCGAATTGGTTTTCATTCGGGAATGGGTATCGTGTTTTTATGCTTTCGTTTACATTAGGTGGTATTATTAGGTTAGCACAAATATTATCAGAGGATTCTGCAGTTACCGGAATTTGGATATTGTTCTTTAAATGAGCTAGTTTTATTTTAGCTTCTAACTGTGCAAGTTTAACTTTTTCGATTTCTTTTTGTTTTTCATTAGCCTCTTGGGTTTTTCTATCAGCCTCTTGGGCTTTTCTATCCTCTACAACTGTTGTTATTAAATCTTTAACGAAAACTGGATCTTTAACGAAAATTTCACTTTTTTCAATTAAGTCTTTTAATTTTAGAATTGTGGTACCATCCGGTACAATTATATCTAACTCAGCGGCGACAAATGCAAGATCTTGCTTTCTGATATTTTTAAACATAATTAATAATAAGATGGATCCTACCTGCGTTTCTTGATTTTACTTCGCTTTTGGAGTTGTATCCGTTTTATGTTGTTGCTCTTTCGAAAAGTACTCGTTGTTTCTGGTTAGTGGTAGTTGGTCGATGTGGAATAACTTTGCTGACTTCGTCGAACTTCTGCTTGACGGCTGAAGTGGGACTTGTTCGGCGAAGCGACAGTGTTGTAGTTGCAGGTTTGATTTGGCTCAGGATTCTGGATTCTTGCTGGCTATGTGGAATAACGATGCTAGCTTCGTTGAACTTCTGCTTGACGGCTGAAGTGGGACTTGTTCGGCGAAGCGAGTGTTATGCAGTTGTATAATGACGACGCTGGTTGATGAGTTTGCCTTTTATTTGTAGATTCCACTGGTGGTCGCTGATTGCTGCGGTAATTCGTGAAGAGGATTTTGGTTTGACCTCTGGAAGCGTGAAAGTGCAGTTTTTATTTTGTGAAGAGGATTTTGGTTTGACCTCTGGATGTTTGAAAGTTTGCGTTTTTTAAATATTTTTTTCATCGTATTCTCGCGGGTAAAAAGCAGGCTGAGCCCCCATGTTGTATGATGAATGGGTAAAAGTGAAGAGGCTCTTTAAAATGACAGCAGGTTTATTCGTTCCATACGTTATCGCTAGGTTCTTAAACCTAAACTAGGAGAGGTTCCTTTCACGTCCGTTCACCTTCACTCCTTCAATCATACTCTTTCTCCGGCGACGAAGTCGCCGCTAGGGGATTACATTAAAAGCGCCCTCTACATCACTTGGGATAAGACATGTATTTGTGTACAAAAATTAAATAAAATAAATAGTAGTAAAATATTTGTAAATTAAGCAGAAGAGAGCATATTTATTGAGTACAAAGAAACTCTGCTTAGGTACAATGGTGTTTAAACACAGATTAATGAGTATAGTTGTTTTTAAAAACTTCAAAATTTATTTCATTAGGATTTGTAATGTTGGCTCTCAATAATTTTTAGTTATATGTTGGCTTAAGATATTCACAAAACATTCTAAGTTAGTATTACATTAGTAAACATTCTAGTCGTATGTAATATACAAAGTTTTATAAGTTTGGTAAATGTCAAAGATTCTGTGGGATGCACTAGGAAGGCTTTAATTTGGAAAGTTTTTGATTTCAAAGTTTATCTTAGATTTTAGATAGCTAAATAAAAGGTCCTTACCATAAACTATATTGTATCTATTGTTACTTCACAATTGCTGTATTTTTGGGTTTAATTTTCTTAACAACTATCTTATGTTTATCAAGTTGTGGTTGTTTTTAAGAGTGATGACATACTGTGGAAATCTTGAAGTTTGTTAATCTTTAAGAGTGGAATTATTGGATAAATAGTAAAAAGTTCTTAATATTGTGGTAAAAAATAAAATAAATGCTTGTTAGTGTCAAAAATGCAATCAATATTATTTTAGCATTTATAGATATAAAAAATAAAAAATATAAAATTTTGGCAATACATATAAAGGATTTATATTAAAAACTTTATTTTTATGGGTTATATTATTAAAATTTGTATTTTCTGAATAATAAAGGTTTTTAAAAGCAGGAAAAACCTATTGGCAGAAATCCATTTTTTTAAACTTTTTTTCACAATCCTATTTAGTTCATGCTGCATTTTGAAAGAATTTAATAATATAACCCATAAAAATAAAGTTTTTAATATAAATCCTTTATATGCATTGTCAATTTTTATATTTATTAATATAGCACTGCTTCTGTTGTCAGCTTGTGCTTGCATCTAATTTTAAATATTAAAAACATCTCTATCAGCAAAGTATGTGGCAAACCACTTTTCAAAATTTCTTCATTAATAACGAATATAAATTTATACATTGACATCCAAATATCTTTTATTTATTCTGATTAAAACAATTTTGGCAACAGGAAACAGTTTCTTAAATGATTTGTTAAAGCTATTTCAGCGAGATTGGCTGACGTCAAGTTGGTTTATTAGTATTGCGTAAAAGTGATTCTTTGGTGACAGCCCCCAAAATTTGATAAAATGCATTGTCATTGACACTGAATATATCCGCCAAGTTTCAGCCCGATTGGATGACGACAAGGGGGTGAATTAGGCCGCCACAGATTTACCCACCATCAACATATGCGCCCACAACTAAAAAAATCAAAGTTAATATAAAGGATTTAAAAAGGATCCATCTCCTTTGCAGGTATCCGAGGTGTGTACCAAGGGGCCAGTGCCACAATAATGAAGCAGGGGAGCAACCAGGCCATACGATTCTTTGTGATGGAGTCTCTCAAGGACTGGTACAGGGGAGGAGACCCAAACAAGAAAGTAAACAAGCTCATTGTTGGTATGTTTGGAGCAGTAGCTGGGGCCGCTTCTGTGTTTGGAAACACACCTATTGATGTCGTGAAGACAAGAATGCAGGTATGTTTTAGTTCCATGAGGATTTATCATCCTGCAAATTCTTTATTATATTCTTCAATACTATTTGATTCAATGTTCAGGGTTCCCACGGTCATTGAAAGTCATTAAAAGTAAAGTGCTTAATATTTTTGAACCTGTTTTCAAGGCCTTGAAAATGCTTAAAGGTGCTTAAAAGTCCTTGAAAATGCTTAGAAGTCCTTAATTTTTGTGTATGTTGACCAACTTCAAAATTTACAAAAATGCAACTCAGACTTGCTATCCCAGCGTGTCCGCCACTTATCCTCATTATATTGGAATTTTCTGACATATTTGTATTGCACATGCGAAAACTTGCAACTGTTTTGGTAGAATATACTTTATAAATTTTTTTTATACAGACATGATGCTCGAAAACAAATTTTTTAAGGTCCTTAAAAACATTAATTAGGTCCTTAAAAGTCATTGATAAGTCATTGATTTTCATTCTGTGATTTGAGTGGGAACCCTGATGTTAAACCTAGCTATTATGCAATTAAAATTCAAGCAGTCAATACAGTACTAGAATTTCTGTTTAATTTTCATAAGTTTTTGTGTAGTTTATTCCAGTTCAAACTTTAAAGTGTATGTTTATCCTAATTAAAGTTTAATTTTTTTAGGGTTTGGAAGCACACAAGTATAAAAACACCTTCCATTGCTTTTTAGAAATTGCAAGGAAGGAAGGTGCCATGGCGTAAGTACTGATTTTTTCATTGCTTTATTAGGAGGAATTTTTGCTTTGAGTAATTTTTATTTTAAATTTGTTTGAAGCTGTTAGTTGGAAGGCTTCCTATATTTTTTTGGGGTGTTAATGTTTGCAAATTGTGTAATGTTTAGATGAAGGGTGTGTATTGACTGTTATATGCATAATTCATAGCAAATGAGAATACATTCTATGTACTCGATAACTTATGTTCATAGCATGTAGTCCATTTTCTTATGATTGGCAAAGTGAGTCATTTCATGTCAAATCAACAAAAAAGAGTGGCATTTTCAACTGACCCTTTCACAATTCAAAAAAATTTTGCTCGCTTGTTGGATTCATAGTGAAAAGGAAAAATGGCCATATTAGGTGTAAATATTGTTTGGTTTCTGAAATACTGAGATTCAAAAATGGGCCAAAAGGTCAAAATTTCCCATTTCTTGCTTTATAAATTTGCACATAATTTTGTCCCTAATTATCATAGAACACTGCTTTTAGTTTCAATTTCTTTACTTAATTTATTCAAATGACATCCTATCAGCATTAATTTAACATTTTTATGAATATGACAAACACAAACTGCAAGTGTTCCACTTTCCCCTGTAACTGCACTTATTTGGTCGTATATCAGCAAACTTAAAAGACCCAATTATAAAATATGTTAACTCTTCCATACATTCAGCAAAAGATCCTAGAACTAAATTTTCATTATTTGATTCTTTTTAAAAATCTAGAAAATTTACATTTAGTTCCTTGTACATTCTTTTGCAATAAGTATCGCTAATATGGGAATTTTTACTTCGCACCCAAAAGCGATTATCGTGTGAGGTTAAGGATAAGGGTTCGCATTTAAATTTGTAACTAGCCATCCCATTGCAGTCTCAAAATGAAACCAGCAGATTTTTGTAGAGAATTAATGTATTTAGAAAATGTATATATTTAAAAAAAAAAAAAAAAAAAAAAACCCTTTTTAAATATCAAAGTTTAAAGAGCAAACTGTTTGATCTTAAAATGAAAATGTTTACAAATTGGTGCAAATGATGCACCATAAGAAAGCCCAAATATTTAAGCTTTTTTTTTTTTTTTTTTTGACACCAAAAGCAATGTTCTATGATAATTAGGGACAAAATTGTGTGCAAATTCGTGTAGCAAGAAATGTGAAATTTTTATATTTTGGCTCATTTTTGAAGCACTGTATTTCAGAAACCAAATGATATCAAACTTAATATTGGCAATTTTTTCTTTTCTCTATGAATACAACATGTGAGCAGAATTTTTTAAATTTCGAGAGGGTCAGGTTAGGAGCCGTGTTGATTTGATAAGGAACGACCCAAGTATTAACACACTTTATCTCATAAATGTATTCCCAATTTTGATATGCACAGCTGCAAAAAAAAGTTTTTTTTTTACAATTACTTTTTTACAATACAATTTACTTTCTTTCCATTGATGTTTGACATAGTTATTTAAAATCCTAATATATAAAAATGTTTTAAGTTTATCAAAGTTGTTTTAAGTTTGTCAAAAGCTCTTCAAGCTTTTAATTTACATCGTTTCATTGAATGATCTTTTTTGTACCTGCTTACCTAATTTCAAGGTTTTCTACTTGGTTAATTCTAAATGCACCATGCTAAGTTATTGTAATATAGCGAGTATAGGACAACATCCTTATTAGGACTTCTTCTTAACAATTTAGAAATGATGTATTTTTATTAACTGAAATTTTTAAAACTTATGTCGACTAAATTCAAATTCCGATCTCAATTTTATTGTACTTTTAAAGTAAATTAATCCTAGACAGAGTGGCCACAGAACCGGGAAAACCTGGAAATCAGGGAAATGTCAGGGAACTTTTTAAAATTTCATTAAAATTAGGGAAATTTTGTATTGTTTAAGGCACGTTCATCCATATTTTGGCGCTATTTACATGGAGATTTGTAGTGGCAAGCCATCAGAAATTTTATGTTACGGAAGGAATAATTTAAACTTTTTTTTTACCAGCAAAACTAATTTTAATAAAATTGCATATTATCTCTTTAGAATATATGTTCGATTTGATCAGGGTGTCTAGACATCTGGAATACTTCAGAAAATTGGGGAAAGTTGGAAAAAAAGTTTGCCCTAAAATCAGGGAATTTTTTAGAAATCTGTCAGGGAAATCAGGGAACTTTTTTTCCTGAATTTTGTGGCCACCCTGATAGAACTTTTCAGTTTTTTTTTTTTTAATTTTTGTCTAAATTGTTGCTAAATTATATAACACTAATTAATTTTACAGGTTCTACAAGGGCACTGTTCCTAGGCTCAGCAGAGTCTGTTTGGATGTAGCCATCACATTCATGATCTACGATTCATTTATGGATTTATTTAACAAAGTGTGGACGACGGAATAACTTCAGGAAGGCATTTTTTGTTACGTTTTTTTTAGGCTGTATAGTTTATTTTGTTAGATTTATATATTTTTGAAATGTTTATAATTGAAACCCTCAACCAACCCAGTGTTTGTATCGTGTTTACATGTTAGGGAAGCACATGCATGTTTTTTAAGGTGGCAGTGTTTGTTTCTTGTTCTGATTTCATTCGGGAAAAAAAATGTTTTGTATAACTTGTTTCTATTTCCAGATTTTACGGTGTATTTTAAGAGGAATAAAATTCAATTTGTCACTGTATTTATAGTTTGATTTGAATGCATTTTACACACATTTTTTTAATATGTTTGACAAAATGAGACTTGTGACAAAGTAATGACAACAATTAGTAAAAACTGATTTTTAAAAATATTAAAAAAAATAATAATAATAATGAAAGTAATTATATGGCATTATAGTATGAAGAAACATTATCGGATCTGCATCCATTTATAATTTTTCTTTAATTTTAATTTAATAATATGACTTATGACGAGTCCTTGTATTAATATTTTATAACTTATTAAAACTCTATTGTAGCTATAGAAACACTCACGAAAATTTAGAAGCGTTTGTATTTTTTAATGAATTTTTATTTATTGGTTTGTATTGTGGCTTGGATCCCTTTTTATTTAAAGGAAATTTCTGGAATGATTTTCTCTTGTTATCTAGCAATTTACATCGTGTACGATTCTTATCTAGGGATACAGGATACCATTAGAGCAGAAAAAACATTGGTTTGTTTCCTGTAACCCCAATTCTAGCCTTAAAGTTTTTTTTAGATTTTTTTCAAATATTTAATTATTTATAAAAAAATAAACTCATTCATACTTGAACCTGAAGAAAAATTATAAATACCCAGGATATTGGCCTGCAAAAATATATCCAAGTATTTTACACCACTGTTTACACATCTGATCACTTTTAAATCCGACATTAATACTTGTATAATTTCTTTGCGTATTTACTGAAAATATTTAGCAAAAAATAGTTATTTATGCAACTGGTGGGCAAAGTAATACTTTTTCAAACGAGGTAAAAGGTTTATTTAATGAGTGCAATAGCATGGTTCAAATAATTTGCCGAGTTTGAAAAAATGTACCTTATGTACCTTAATATTTTTGTCTATGTTACAGGAAACAGACCTTTTCTGGAAATGTTATATTATTCAATCACCCCCCCCTCAAAAAAAAAAATATTCTATTATATATTAAACTACTAAAACATATAATTTTGAACTCCTTAATAAAAACAATGGGAATTGATTCTTTTTTCACAACCGCTCCATTTTCATATAGATAAGTAAATATATTTTTTACTCTCTTCCCTCACCTCTCCCAAAAAGGAAAGTCTAGTTAAGGCCTTGATATGAATGAAATTCTATAGCTAAATAATAGAAAACTTAATTTTTAAATAGAAATTGATTTCAGTTTCGATTTTATTTTAAAATTTTTTGAGAGCAGAGAATTTATTCAAAGGGGTCGTTCAAATATTACGTAAGCATGTTTTTGGTAATTTTTGACCCCCCCTCCCCCCTTGTCAGCAAAAATAAGCAAATCGCATATCCCCCCCTCTATAATTACGTAAGCATACAGTAACCCCTCCCCTGCTCCTGATTTTTTTTTGTAACGTTAATAATCTAAAAAAAAAGTTAGGATTCAATGCAAATAATGAACTTTAACTCGCCTTAAAAGGGAAAAAAATGAAGAAAGAAACTTGTTCAAAACACAGCTCAATTCGGAATCTTGAACCTTAAACCAACTACTGTTCCATCTTAGTCGCCAAGCGAAACAAAAATTGTCTGTCACATAAGTTAGGTTTAATGTAGGATTCACGTCTCCAAACACCCAAAAGAGGGAAATCCCCTTTATTTATTTTGAAATTGCAGTATTTTGCATCATCAATGTTTGATTGTAATTGGCTGAAGGCAGAGTACGTCACTCTTATGTGACACAAGTTTAAATCCCTTAGATCGATTTGAATGAAAAGTCGTCTATCCTAGAACTCAATGTACAAAAGTGAAATTTTTTGTAAGTTTCAATTTTTTTTTAGAAATAAAGGGATTATCAAATGCTTACGTAAGCATCACTCATACCCCTCCCCCCCCTTGTCAGCAAAAATAAGCAAATCGCTAACCCCCTCCCCCCCCCCGGTGCTTACATAATATTTGAACGGCCCCAAAGATACGAAACAGATTTCAATTTTAATTGAGTGGTAAACTAGTTATTAGCTTTAGAAATACACAATCGACCTACAATTAAATGGCGCAAGTATAACAGTTGAATGGTAGTGTTTTCGATGGTTTGCCAAGTTGATTGTTTTTAAACAGTGATCACATTTGTACTTGTCCATCTGTCGATAAATATTTTCAATGCTAACGTATACATCTCCTTGCAGCAATAATAAAGTATAAAATCAGAGTTGTAATTATCAACTTAAGGAAACTTCTCCTACAAAAATTAACTTTAATTAAATTGGTAAATAGCACCTACTTCAAAGTTTAATTATAGTAACATTCCAAGGAAGTGGCAATTTTAACTAAAGGATTGATTTTAAATTATACACTGTCTAAAGTATATAAAATTGTCCAGTTAGCCCAAGTTTTTTTCCATTAAAATTCTTAATTTATAAAAAATTATAATTTACTGACTCAATAAGAATAAAAAAAATTTAAAAAAAAAAAAATTACTATTTGCTACTTTAACTTAATTTTCTTTACATTGCACAGTTTTAGTTATCCTTAACATGGCAGTTTAAGACAGTATAAGGTGAATATTTTTTACATTGAAATACTTTAACTTTTCAGTACTAAGAACAATTACATTTTGGACATTTTCTCTGAACAATGATCTGGTTTTTATATTAATGAACATGCTACTTCTGTTAGTTTTTTTTTTTTATTTGGTTTATATTTGAATACATTTGAAGTTTTTGTTGACAAAACAAATACTGTTACAAATGCTTGATGCCCAAACTATAAAAGATTTCAGATGCTGCAGTGATCTTTTTTTGTGATCAAATCAGTATTGTTCTCATAAAGAATGGTTACAAAATTAGCATGTAATAAAACACATTGCCAGCTGTGTCATTTGCTGTTTAAATCATTCTTTACAGTGGTTGCAATATTCCAGTTGCAAGAATGCAATTTCAAGTTATTATAGTCAAGTTAAATACAAGACAAAAGCAAAATATGTTAAACATTCAGCATAAAAATATTGTTTGGATCCATTGTAAAATAGCAATATTAAGCCTGGTTTTGTAATTCAACAACACTATCATAGGGATATCATAGAATGCAATGTAAGCGGTAAGATTGACTTGCAGGAAAACATTTTCGAAGCCAATAAAAATATTGTGTACTAGCGTAATATCCTGTCAACTATATGTTGGCAACTAAAAGTTCGAACCATTTGGAAGTCAGGATCAGCTAAGACCAGCTTTCGGTTGACTCGCAACTTCCTCAGGTGAGTGTTATACTGAGCATTAATCCGGATTGATCATTTCGACGGAATAAAGGAATCTGGTGAAATCTTTATCTTGTTGATGGGGTAATACGTAAATACCAATTATTGATTATATAAAATTATTTGGAACATATATGCACTTGGACACCAAGGAGAAATTTTTATAGATTTATTTAAGTAATTTTTATCAAAAATTATAGTTATAAGTTATGGTATTAAATAGAGCTATTTTAGTGAAAATAGTTATTTTTGGTGATATTGTTTAAAAGATTAAAAATAATTTTATATTAAAAACCTTCAGTTCTTTCTAAGATATATAAAGCAACCATAAAAGTACTTTGATTTATTTTTCAACTGTGAACAAAGGTGTCGAATTAGCCATACAGTACAGCTGTATTCAGATGAACTATTGAAACCGGACGTATTGCACCTACAATAATGAAAAGATTCAGAAAAATAAACTTAATTTTTTTCTTCGAAATAAGCCTTACTACTTAGGGTGACTACAAAAAAAAAAAATGCAATATCAACACTGCCAGGTAAGAATTGAGAAAAGTATTTTCTCTTTGATCGCCACAAAGGTACATCCACAAGGTGTCATTAATCAATATACAAGAAGAAATAACTTAAACACTAGACAATTGCCAAATTATAACAGCTTGGAAATTTGTACGAGCACCAAGTTAGTTGATCTAGAATAAGTAACACTGCTTGGCACAGTATCTTGGAATCAAAAAAGTTAGTCATACAGCTGAACTGTATATTTTAATGTCACAGTCTAGTATAGCTTCACATACACACTGCAAGTTCAATTCTTTTGTAAGCCAGGGAACCAGTACGAGGGTTCTCCCTGGAACTGTTCATCCACCCACACCAGCCCCTCCCGAATCAAATCAAAGATAGCCTTTTCAGCTCTAACTTTCTCCCATTGAAACTCCTCCATAAGGGTTGTAAGTGTAACAAACCCTGTAGTGCTCGCTTTCTGTATAACTTTAGTATGGTCAACACTCAACTCGGCAGGGACAGACTGGACGATGTATTCTTTAGTCGCACCGCAAGCAATCGTGCGGAAACCTTCCCCTAAAATTCTCAGTTTCTCTATTGCCCGAAGCAGATCGTCAAATCCTATGTCCTCCTGTTTGGCCGCGACACTCCTGGATTTTATTAGAAGTTTCCTGAGTTCTTCTAAATTCATAATTCCACCGTTGCGATGTCGAGTTGCGAGGCAAATCTCGACAATTTGAACACCGAGCTCGTAATAAAAATCGCCAACGCCGAGCATATCTGCCCAGAAACCTTTGCTTGAAGCCAAGGGATCGACGCCAGTGGCAGCGCACATTTCTTGAAATTGTTGACGGAACTGCGGGTTTTTCTTAATTTTATTCTTGTATTTGCTGGCGAACTCTTGCAGGTTGGATCGGAAGGTGTCCATTTGTTTGGTCATCTCTTGTAGTTGATCGTCTGCCATTTCGCTTCCTTTGTCTTTGAATCGGGCCTGGGCTAGCTGCTGCTTTTGAATAGCCCCGACTCCTCCAACGCGGCGACGCATTTTTCAAAAATTGGTTTGATGTCGTGATTGATTGGAAGTTTATGTTTTTTAATTTCTACAACCCAAGTCAGATTTCAGAACTTGATGAACTTTACGACAGCTGATGTTTTTACTTCGTTTCATTTGTTATTGCAATACTTGTTGCCAGAGAACCAAATGGGTTGTCTAAAATGTATTTCTGTTTTGTATTTTTAATGCATGTTGAGAAAATAATAAAAATAACTTAATAACTTTATTTTAATTATAAAATTAATGGTTTTTTGATCTAGAAAAAGATATAATATATATTTTCCAGAGAAAGAAATTAGAATGCTCAATATTTAAAACACACTGAAAATATCTGGCATCTCATAAATTACACAATGTAAACAATCCAGACCATATTGCTTCAAATTTAAATAAATCAAAAATGTTTATTATAATAAAATACACTAACTCTAAATTTCTACCAGGTGTTATAAACAAAGTATACTCACATTTATTGAAAGGACCAAATGTTTGCGTATGTTTTTATTTTCCAAATTCCTTTTTGCAAATATTTTTGGTTTTTCATCATGTTATAATACTTTAACAAAATTAAGCTTTAAAGTTTCGTTTAATCTTTCATAAAGTCGAAAGTTAAAGAAGTTCATCATTTTGCTGGGGCATTTTCATATTCGTTATTTTAATATTAAAATAATGTTTATTTAGGGATTTTTCAATTATTATTTTCTCAATTTATACTTTTATATTATTTAAAAGAAAAAAAAAAATTGTTCGATTGGAGAACCAATGATTAAAATGTGTTATACCCCCCCCCTGGCAACTTTGCAAAATGCCGCCAAGTTGAATTGATACTACTACTGAATTTAATTACAGGTTTGCCAAAATGGATGCCAAGTTGTAAGGGAACCATATAGGTGCCGGGTTACCATACTTGGCCCAAAAACATCGAAAAAGGTAGAGGGGGGGGGGGGTATTCTAACCGATCCAATCATCCGAGGTCCGTTTCATGAACCTTTTTAGATCTTTCAAAATTGAAGATTAAAATCGGCCAATGCAGATAACTTACTTCTGCAAGGCATTCATCAATAAAATTTAAATGTATTTTACTGTGTCCATTTGTTCTGAGATGTTTGGGCACAGTATAGTCCTTATGCAGTTCCAACACTATGAATGTCTGATGAACTAACTTAACAAAAGTCAGGGCTTGAAATTTGAACAATTCACACATTGGTGAATTCCTAGTCTATGGGTATGGGTTAGTGCATTTTTGAGAAGTTGTCGACAAGGCCAAAATGTCGCCAATTCAATATATAGGTGGCTGATTGCAAATCCATAAGAAGGAGAACTATTCAAAATAAACAAGATGGTGGGTGATTCAATATCCACCAAATGGCGGTAATGAAAAATGGCTGTTAATACTTAATGATATATGAAAGCAGATGGGATATGAAACTAATCAATAGAATATGATGTAATGTGCTAATTATTCACCAAAAAATACAATTACAGATTGGGAAAACCTGGAATATTGGGGAATTCAGTATTTTGGGAATTATCAGGGATTTTGTCAAAAAGTTTAAAGAAATCAAGGCATTTTCCGAAATTAAAGTGAAACTTTTAATTTGGACAGTTAAAGATAGACAGCTAACAAAAATAACAAAAAAAATGTACAAAAATATTAGAAAAAGTTTTTAAAAAAAAAAAAAAACGGCAAAAATTTGAACCGCAATTCGACCACGTAACTTCTCTCATTAAAATTTCCTGATAAACATTGAACCTGTATACATTCAGACTTCCCCAAGTCACCAATGAAATGACTACTTTTCCACTCATTTTTTTCTAATGTTGTAGCCTCTACCAGCATTATTTATGTTGGTATGTGATGGCCATTTTTCTGAGCATACGGCAATGAAATGGCCGTTATTTCCGTGATTATGGCGGGCGCTATAGCCATGAATTACGTTCTTCCTTGATGCTCATTTCATTGGGGTGTATGATGCAGTAGTCGCTGACGCTATTTCAAGTATTGCACCTGTCGGACATGGTACAGTTTTGATGAAACACAGATTTCGACTCTTTTTTTTTTGGCTCATTGGCAATCACAGAACTTGCTTACATTCAAACTTCCGATCATAGGTAAAAATTTTCAGCATTTTTGAGGCTTTCCATATTTTTTTTATTTTTAATTATGGACAATTACGGTAGTTACTTAACGGGAAAAGCTCCACTTTAGTTCATGTTTTTCAACAGCTGACAAAGAATTCAAAACGGAACCTGCATATGTTCAGACTTTCCCAAAAACCACTGATGGAATGAGTATTTTTCTTTACTGTCATAGCCTCTATCTGCATTATTTATGTTGGTATGTGATTGCCATTTTGCTTAGCGTTACGGCGATGAAATGGCGAAATTACAGAGAATTTGTTGCATGCTGATAATTTTTGTTGGATGTTATGCCGAAAGTCATGGACGTTATTGCAGAGATTTGCATCTGTCATAGTATCGGACATGGTACAGTTTAGCTGAAACGTCGCTGATATTAGTTCTTTTTTTTACTGAAATTTCAATCTTTCCTAAAATTGATATAAATCTGCATTACATTTTTATTGGGCTTGCTTGCAAGTCTCGCAACAGCAGAATCTACATACATTCAGACTTCCCCAAACCTCCAATGTTATGATAACTTTTACTGCAAATTGTCAATCTCTAATATCGGAATTATTTACGTTGGTGCCAGGTGATTATTTCCGCTGGGCTTTACGATGCCGTAAGGAACTGCTATTGCGGATTTGCGCTGCTACGGCGAATGCTATTGCCTAGATTTACGTTGTGATGATCATTTTCAGTGTGTATCATGTCCGCCTATTTAATAGCCACTATTCCAAAGGTTTTGCACTTTTATAATTGTCATTATCGCCGAAATTGATGTGGTTGTGATAGTAAATTTCGTAGAGTGTTACGTCAATATAATCGCCTCTATTGCAGAGATTTCCACCGATATAATGGGTGCTAATGCTGATGTTTACGTTGGTGTGATTGTCAGTTTGCCGATTGTTGTTGTAATGTAATTGCCGAAATTTGCGCCAGTATGGTGGCCGCTATCGCCGATATTTACATTGGAGTATTGTTAATTTTCCCCTAGGTTTAAGTCATTTTTAAACAACTATTGCCGAAATTTGCAATGTCGTTTTAGTGTCATTCGCCTAAGCTTCCATTTATGTGATAGTCACTGTGTCCGTGATTATTGTGTATATGAAGAACGGTTTCGCTGTTTGGTTTGAATCGGTGCAGAATGATTAGAATTTTAATTGAATTTTGTGCAAGAAATTTGTTCCAATTGCCCAATTTTACTGCATGTCCTTATTTCAAATTGTAATTTTAACTGCTATTGTATGTAAAATAGTTTATTTTAGCTTGAAAAATGTTTTACATTTTAATTATAGGTATAAGTAATAGTTTAAAAGTTAAAGCAATTTGCTTTATATAATTGTTTAAAATTGACTTATGAACATTTTTTGTAAAATTTTGCATGGGTACTTTACCTAAACAGTTCCTGCAGCTGAATTTAAACAAATGAAAAAAAAAATTGCAAATGATGAAATTGAACAATTTGGACAGTGAAATTATACAAGCTGAAAAGAAATGAAAATGGTGTAACTTCGCCAATCCAACCACATTCGAAGACAGTTTTTAAATACACAAATTGATATTTAATTTTTTTACCAATTTTATTTGATGCATAAAATATAAAAATAAAAAGAATTTATTTTACGGAAAATTGGGTGTTACAAGGAACAATCAGGGAATTTCAAAATAACTTTTCTGTGGACACCTTGAATTAATACATGTGAATGTTTGTAGAAGAAAATTGAGTTTACCATAAAATTGATGTTGTGTCTGCGCAGAAAAAAACAGAATCGCCACCTGTGAAACTTTATCGTCTACAGGAAGGTTCCAAATTCACTTGGCGATATTTACACACACTCTTGGATTAGACCCACACATTTTTTAACACAAGACATGACTGCATTGTACCTAATATTTAATTTGACCAGATATCTAATTTACAAATCTAAGTTTAACACCTTTTTTCTTTAACGTGTAACTGTAAACATAGTATTTTAATTAGGATTTGGGCAAAAGTTATATTACAATACATCATTGAATAATTTCATTTCAAAACTTAAAAAAAAAGAAGAAAAAAAAAAAAGAAAGTAACAAACTTTATACAAGTTTGTGTTTTTAGCTATGTTTATTTAGTCCTTTGTGTATATATACACTATAATTTATTTTAATTGAATTCTTAATATATTGATTTTTTGTAGTGCCTGTCAAGTATTGCAAAATCTATTAATTCCGATGATGTTGTTTCTAAAGGTAATACTTTTTAATATTGATGCTTCTATTACATTTCAAAGAAATTTTTAAAGTAATTTAGCAATGCAAATGTAAAATAAACAACATTAATTTTTTAGATCTATCTGGAACTTATCCATTAGCTTATGATCCCAAACAAGTTGAAAGTGGTTGGTATCAATATTGGGAAGAGACTGGTTTATTAAATACAGAATCAGTTAAATCTGGTGCTAAGGTAAGTAATGCTAGCTCTTTTAGATAGGAAAACTGTTTCCTAGATATCTTTTAATATTATTCATTTTTTAAAAAAAATGTTTTATAGGATACAAAGTCGGATTACTCTATTGTTTTACCTCCACCAAATGTCACTGGGAATTTACACATTGGCCACACATTGACTGTCACTATTCAGGATTGCATTGCAAGATGGTAAGATTTTTATCAAATCTATTTTGTTTCTGTAATTAATGTAGTACTATTTAATATTTAAAGTATGAGATTGTTTCTAAGTTTCAATTCTAAAAATATAAATGAAAGATCTTGCCTTTTAAAGCTTATATTTAATGCTTCTGTAAGCTTTTAATGTAGATTTAAAGAAGTATTAAGTTTTACAATAAAGAGGGGCATTGATATTTATGTTTTTGTTCCTGTGTTTTAAAGACTTTCCAGCTTAATAAATTTGATAGATATAAGAATCTTGAGGTTTCCTCAATGTGCTTAAATTATAATTTTCTATAGTGCTGCTGTGTATTGTATATTATCACAGCTACCTTACTCTACATTTTTGGTTTTCTTCCGTTTGATGGGTATCAGTTGGTGTAGTTGTTGCCAAGCTTAACTGTTTTCACATTTAAATGACATGTAAATGTATGGCTAAGCCTAAATGTTTTCGGTTTGTTATAGGTGATTTGAAGGTTGTTACTTTGAATGAGTTATCGCTGCAATTTGACTATTTTTATATGTTACCCGTCTAACGGAAGAGTATCTCATTTTTTACTAGTATTTCTAATTTTTTAACTTTGATTTTCAAACAAATAACACAATATGCAATTGTAATGAAACTATTCTTCAGGAGCAGAGATATTCTTCATATTGATTTATCATTTGAAGAATTTTAGTTTTGCATAAAATGAGAAAAGGAATCATCACAAAAAAACACCACCCAGAAAAATTTATAAGATATTAAAGAAAAGAAAAACTATTTTATTCTTAAAAAAATGTTTGTTAGGATACCTATGTGAAGCTACTAACATCAAATTATAATAGCGATGTGTGATAGAAAGATCAACATAAAAGAGGATTGTTAAAAATTTTAAAAGATGTTGCTTTCTTCTTTAAAATATCATGCTTTGACTCTGTTTTTTCCCTCTATATCCAAGCAACTTTATAAGACTGAAGAAACTTCATATTTCTGAAGCAATTTAAACTGAAGGAACAAATTCTATTTAATCAAAGGCTTTTGTATTACTTTATAAGTTTTACAAAAATCAATATTGTTATTCATTTTTTTTTTTCATCCATTACAAAAATGTAAAATGAATAAAGTTACAATGTTGTGAAATTATTTAGTCTCTTCAATTAACTTTTTTGTTCTAAAAGTAGAGTGAGTTATCTCTATTTTTTTTGTATAAGTATGGTGTAATTTTTGTATTATTTTATGTAATCTCATTTAAACTACTTAGGCGTCGGATGAAAGGTCAAAAAGTTATTTGGATACCAGGCTTTGATCATGGAGGCATTGCTACTCAGACTGTTGTTGAAAAGAAACTATTCCAGGAAAAAAAACTAACAAGGCAAGAAATTGGCAGAGAACAATTTCTGAAAGAGATTGACCAATGGAAAACTTTGTAAGTTGCACAATATGGTACGATTCTTTGAAGTGTGTAATTGAAAAACTGGACTTGTTCACAAAATCAAAAGCACATGTTTTCTTGGAAATATAAGGTATATGCTTACATTTCTTTTTGCATAAAATTTGTCTAGTCTTAAGAACAGTTTATTTTCAAGTTTAGATCAGATTTACAATCAGCATTGAATCATTACTTGTGGAACTCAAATGGATAATTCCCGCATTTTTTTTTATTCAATTCTAAATGTTTTAAAACGGCTATAAGTACAAAAATCTCTGATCACTGCGTGTTTTTTTTTTTTTTTTGTTTTTTAATTTGCAACCTAAGTTTGCTTGTTAGATTTTGTTCACTTCATCTGAACAACTTGGCTTGAAACGCAACAGCAGAAACCAGTTTTGGAAGTTTCTCTCAAATCACGCCATCTGGTATGGGATATGGCAATTGTTTACCTCACTCCATTTAGCAGAAACCTTATGATAACCATAGAGAGCGGAAGGATGTCATGACATCCCAGTTACAGTGGAGCGTTTTGATCGGACGGAGTTTCGGAGCATTTCCTTTCTGAATAAATATTTTTAAAGAACTTTTGTTTAAATATTTGGAATCAGAAGGAAATTCTTCATAAATATAAACTAATTTCACTCGTTTTTAAGAAATGCCGGAATTGTCCATTATGACCATACCCCATATGGATAATCGGATATTAAGATAATGAAATAAATCAGGTTATTTCATGGTAACAAAAAAATTGCTTTTGTATGTAATTTCATGATTGTGAAAACAATTTTTACATTCCTATTTCAGTGCTGTATTAAAATTATAATTGCAAATTCAGTTGTTTCACTGTCTTTAGTCATTTCTGTGTATCTAAGTCTTTCATCCATTTGAAGGCAAGTAATGTACAGATTGTTGCTCCACCCATTTGGTAGCTATTTTTATACTAGAGTACTTTTTCATCATATTTCAACACATAACAATTTAAATGCGTATTTTGTTGTTTTTTATTTTTACTCCTATCGATTAAGTCTATTGATGATCCAGATAACTGAAATTTGAATAATTAGAGTTCTTCTGTATTTACAATTTATTTTCTTGCAGTGTAGTAAAATTTAGAAAAATTAAAGTATCCTGTTTCGAAATTAGACGATTCATTTTGACATTTCTTCAGTGGTTGCATGTTTTAATCTGTATTTCTGTATAAAACTGTAAAGGCATTGTATTTGATTATTTCTGATAATATTTTTAAGGTTTTCATTATTTAACCTTGTCTGACAAATTTCACAAACCCAAAATTTGTGTTTTTATTGGCAAGGTATGTAAAGAGTAAAGAATGGAGTTAAATGAGAAGTTGTAATCAATATAAGTAAATGTGCTAAAAGTTAAGGCTAGGTTAAAAAAAATTAAGAAACATTTATGTATTATGAAACAAGAACTGTAAAAATTATATAGACATTGTTGTTTCTAACATTATTAGTAATGTAATAACCAAAATTAGGGTTGCTACAATAATTTCTGAGTTATTTAGAACATATGCCAATAATAACTCTTTTTTTCTGAAAACTAAATATGCTCACATGATTGTTTTTGTTTCAGAGATTGTTTAAATTAGTCTTAATTAGTAATCCAAAAACCGAAAATTTAATCACTTTTTCATTGTAGCAATTGTAAGTTGATATTTTCTATCAACATTCTACTATTTTCTAATTCTTTTAAGGACACAACACAATATTGAAACTCAACTGAAGAGATTAGGAGCATCGTTAGATTTTAGTAAATCTTCATTCACAATGGACCCAGTACGTGTCATTTTTTGTGCTATTTAGTATATCTACATACAAATGTTTTTGTATATATATTGAGAAACGTAGAATGTTACATGATTTTTTTTTTATTTGTAGAATGCTTCACTAGCTGTTATGAATGTTTTCATTAAGTTGTTTGAAGAAAAGTTAATTTATCGAAAAGAAAGACTGGTTAATTGGTCCAGTGCTATAAGATCTGTGATATCTGATATAGAGGTAAGATGTTTTCTGTTAATTTCTCCTACAAAAATTTAACTGTAAAAAGGTATTTAACAAAAAAAAAAGTTACAGCAAAAGTAGATATTTTTAGAATGAGGAACTTGCACGAATGAGGAAAATGAATATTTTTTGTATTTTCTAGTGTTATCCAACGAATATATTTGAGCAGTGCAATTATTTTTTTTATCTTTATGCTTTCAATTAATAAAAAACCAAGTTTGAAATTAGCTGAAATCAAAGCAAAAGTCAAGTGACCAAAAACACATAAAAAAACTGTGACATTAGATTAGCATAGATTCTGTAAAAAAATCTAAGGAAGAACCTCCCTCTCTCCTCATCTAAAACAGGTTTTAGACTGTTCATTATCTGCGCATTGACGTCACACGCAATAGTTACTTTTTCCCACCAAATCGCAAAGTGAAAAACTAAATTTTTTTTTTAAACCATCTATCCGATCTCAAATTTTTGAAAGAATGGTATTGTTTTTCATGATTTTTTCTCTACTTTTATTTAAAAATAAACCAAAAAATATGAAAATTCCTCATTATTTGAAAGAAAGTTCACTTATATAGCATTTTGTGTTCAAGAAATTTTTTATGTATGTAAATATATAATACTATTATTTTCTATTTATGCATTAATGGGTTTTTTGTTAAAAAGAATGTTTGATAAATGAATTGTGTGTGAATGATAAGTTCAGATTTAATATATGTTTTTATTAGCTTGATATATCTTTGTGCTCATAGTGCTTAAAGTTACTATTTGTGAATAATGTGTTGTATTGTTTTGTATTTTAAGGTTGACCATATAGAAGTTCCTGGAAAGAAAAAGGTTAGGATTCCGGGTTTAGAAGATCCTGTTGAATTAGGGTTGTTAGATTATTTTTATTACCCTGTGGCTGATTCTGGTAAGTTCCTGTGAAAAGAAATTTTACTTAGTGTAAGAAATAAATCTTTTTTTCACCCTTGTGTTTTAGCCTTAAAAGAATCTAATTGTGCATAAAAATAGATTGTTGGGCATGCAAACCAACCAGCCTACCATATAGCATTAAAGTAGTTATTAGATCCAAGAACTTTAAAGTAAATAATGGATTTGTATCTTTAAAACTTTAAAAAAATCATTATACAGTATTTTTGGTCTACTGACGTCCAATATAAACTTGCATTTAAAATTATTTTCGTTTGCCAAGTGTTGTAATAATGTATAAGTGCTACATGGCCCTTGTATTTCAAGCACCATTAAAACTATTAATCTTTATCTAATTGAATTTCAATAAAAAAAAAATCAAATTTATCTATAAGTATATGTAATACAATCTAGATAAAATGTAGTGTAATTTTGGGGTGTTTTGTATTACTCAATTACTGAATAAACACTGTTTTAATAATTTGGCATATATAGGTGACGACAGATAAAGAAACTGTAAAAATTTTGATGATATGGGAGCAATATCAGATGAAAAAGTTCTGCATAAGATGTTTTTATAAAGAAATAACAGGGACAATCTTTGATTGAAAACCCCTCCCACGGAAATTTTCTAGTTGCACCCCTTCACCATACCATCAACCTCTTCCAATAAGGAATTTACTTTAATCTGTAAGAGTCATGGATTGTTATGAACCCAATTGGGAAAGAAGGCTTTTTTTTTTATTTCTCATGCAAAATCACTTGAAATTACACATATTGCATTAATAATAATTTGCATAATTTGCATTCTAATTGTATGATAAAAATCTATTTTTGATACTATTCGAATATATATCTACTTTGTTATATGAGTATCTATTCTTCATATCATATAGTCTTATCCAAGAATTCATCTTTTGCAGATGAGAAAATCTTGCTTGCTACCACAAGATTGGAAACCATGCTTGGAGATTCAGCCATTGCTGTTAATCCTAATGATACAAGGTATTCTCATTTGGTTGGTAAAAGCGTGAGTCATCCATATACTGGCGAATGTCTACCTATCATTTCTGATGAGGGTATCAACAAGGATTTTGGCACAGGTAGTAGTAGTAACGAATTTAATAATTTTACAAGGTTCCCACTGTCATTAAAAGTGCTTAATTATTTTTAACTTGTTTTCAAGGCCTTCAAAGTACTTGAAAATGCTTAGAGGTGCTTAAAAGTCCTTAATTTTTGCGGCTGTTGTGTGCCCTGCAAAATTTATAAAAATACTACTCAGACTTGCTATCCCTGCTTATCCGCACCATATCAGAATTCTCTGACATATTTGTATTACGCATGCACCAACTTGTAACTTTTCTGGTAAAATATACTTCATTAAAAATTTATGTATAGACATGATGCCGGAAAACAAATTTTCAAAGGTCCTTATAAAACGTTATTTAGGTCCTTAAAAGTCATTGAAAAGTTAGTGGTTTTCATTCTGTGATTTGAGTGGGAACCCTGTTTTAATTGTTGGTTAATTAAAGTTTAAAAGTGTTTGAATATAGCTCGCTTTCTCTGTTTGGTGTTGGTGATAAAAAGCTATTTAAGGGTAGAAAAATTACTTACTTTTAAAACTTTGAGTGCCAGTGCGCTTTAAATTTATCAGTCCTTGTGCTGGCCATTTTCTTTGCAGCTGCGTTATAAGAATTCAATAAAATATAAATTCACTGTGGTGTGGTAACTGGAGAATAGATGAATGTGTATTAATACCACCTGATATTAGTGACAAAAACACTTACTAATATGTGAGCAGACCACAAAGTGTTAAGCCAGGCATAGCAATTGAAGTTAAGCAGGCTTAATTTTCCTACCATTCAACTCTAAATTAATTCATAACGATAAATTACATTCGAATCACTTTTTGTGGTTGAATTTAACTTCAAAAGTGTAATCTGTTTGGAAATATTTTAAACAATAAATAATATTCTAAGTTAAAAATATCTTCTTTTTGCAAACATAATTTTTAAGGTAAATTAATTAATTTTTTTTTAGTTGTATTCAAAATGAATGGATACATTTTTATGTTGAGATAAATTACAAGTTGTAACCAGATTCATTTCAGTAGGTTTATGTTATAAAGTTTTAAAGACAAATCCTACTAATTTCAATCAGAGATTGTAAATTTTGAGCACTAATTTTGCTGATTTTTAAAAGGATAGTTTTGAAAGGGCCTAACGGTGGTAATTTTTAAGGTGTGATGAAAGTTACTCCAGGCCATGATGTCAAGGATTTTGAAATAGGCTTGAAACACAATCTGAAATTGATGGATGTTTTTGCTGATGATGGGACAGTTGCTGCTGATGTTGAAAACTTCAAGGTATTTTTTTTTTATTATTAGCATACTTTTTGGTAGTTTAGTGTGTTCTTAGCTTAAAGTGTTTTTTTTTAAATTTATTTGTTGAACTCAAGTTGGTATAGACAGGTATCGGAAACAAATAAACTTATGAATTGACTCTAGACTTTGCTTTTTTTTTTTTATAGAAAATTTTGCAGCAATTTAATTGTGTAATTTAGTAAAAAAATATCACCATTTTTGCTGCTTGTTTATTCCGAGTTTGAGGATAAAAAAATTTAAATTTTATTCAAGCTAGCTTTTTCAAGTCTACTCTCTGCATTCCTTTCATTCTTTATGTCATGTGTATATTGATAAGTATCAAAATTCTGTATAAGTTTTCAAGTCTGCACTACTTTTAGATTCTGATCTTGTATGCAAAATTTGCCTAAAATTAATGGTTTTTCTTGGTTACGAATACAAAAATTTTGAATTACCAGTGAGAACTGCAATTCCACTTTCCTATTCTAAAATTTTATAAATTTTTACTTGCTAAGAAGATGCATCTAAGCAACCAAAATTGAAAATTTGAACAGGCAATCATATTTGGAAAACAATCTTAATTTTTCTTCAAGCTTTTATTCTGCATAGCCCCGCATCTCTGATAGATTCATTACTTCACAAACCTTCATTAATACAACTCTTCCCCTATCATGAAACAACCTTTTAAATCTTTTTCCTATTAGTACAATCCCTCCTTATTCCACTTTCTGAGGAAGAATTTTTTAAAACCTTTTCTTTGTTGAAACTAATCCTCTATTTGAAAATAAAAATAAAAAAGAAAGAAATGATACAATTCCCTATCCTCCCTATTCTATAAAGTTACCTTATCCTATAAAATTACCAAAGGCATAAATGAAATTTTATTTAAATGTTATTTAAATTGTTTATTTGTCAATTTTGATTAAAAGCTGAGCTAGAGTATTTTCAGATAAATATTTTCACTTAAAAGTAAAGTGCGCATACTACTTCTTTCAATTCTATGTAAAATTATTTTGACTTATTTTAAATGTAAGCTTCTCAAATATGCTTTTATTTCTTGTTTTGACATCATAATCAAAGTTAGATCACTTTAATGTAAATAGATTAGACTTATGGGACTTAAAAGGAGGTCATAGTACGGATCATTCCCTATACTCTCTATGTTACAATCTTTTAGCCCAGTGCATTTAGAAACTACTTTGTAGAAAACCTTGAAATTTGGTGAGTTGGTACAAAAAATTCACTTAATGAAATGACATAAATTGTTTTCATTTAATTTCTGCTTTTATAAATGAAAATGAAAAAAGCAAAGGACAAAACCAGGTGGAACCACTACATATGCATTAAAGTAAAGATTTCAAATATAAAATAAAATATATTAATCTATTTTTGAGTTCTGAATTTATGTCATTTCATTAAGTGATCACTTTTGTACCTACTAGAGTGGCCATAGAACCGGAAAAACCTGGAAATCAGGGAAATATCAGGGAGCTTTCTGATTCTGGAAAAAATCAGAGAAATGTCAGGGAGTCTTTTAAAATTTCACGAAAATCAGGGAAATTTTCTTTGTTCTGCAGGTACGTTTTCCCGTTCATCCACATTTTGGCGCCATTTACCCAGAGAATAGTAGTGGTAATCGTTGGAAATTTAACGTTTCAGAATAGTTTAAACTTTTCACTACCGCCAAAATTAATTTTAAAAAATTGTTCCTTTATCTCTTTTGTATACATGTTCTATTTCATCAGGATGTCTATATTTCTGGAAAAGTTGGGGAAATTTAAAAAAAAGTTTGTCATAAAATCAGGGAATATTTTAGAAATCTATCATGGAAATCAGGGATTTTATCAGGGAACTTTTTTTAGTATATTTTGTGGCCACCCTGCCTACTCACCAAATGTCAAGATTTTCTCCAAAGTAGTTCCTAAATGCACTGTGCTAGAAGATTGTAACATAGCGAGTATAGGGAATGATCCTTACTAGGACTTCCTCAATAAGATAGAGTAAGTAATTTGCTAAAAAACGGCTTTAACAACTTTGTTAAGTTTACTAGGACTTCTTCATAACTTATAGGACGTAGTTGCTGTGATGAGTTAGCAATACTATTAGCATCTTTAATAATCATTGTTGTAAAATAAGCTTTAAATGTTATGCTTTTCAAGGGTAAACATCGATTAATTGTACGGCAGCTATTGAGGAAGAGTCTGTCTGAAAAAGGGCTTTATAAAGAAGCTAAAAGCCATTCTATGAGCATACCCTTTTGCAGCAGAACTGGAGATATTGTTGAATCACGTTTGAAAGAACAGTGGTATTTAGATTGCTCCGAAATGGGAAGAAAGGCAGTTGAAGTATGTATCTGTTTCATTGTCTGTATTTTCTTATGGTATTATGTGTTATTGAATTTTGTTTAGTTAAAAGATAGATGTGTGTGTACTTCACAGTTTTAAAAAGTTTAATAAAATTGCTATGTGTGTACTGTAACTTATCACTTATCAAATCACTACCAATGCTGTTATGATTAGTGCACAAAAATGACTCGTCTAAGTTTTAAATATTCTAATTCTCCAGGCTGCTCTTTATTAGCTCATTTACTATATTTATAGTATTCTAAAGTTCCTCGAATTTATAGGTGTAATTATTTCATTTTTTTTTTTATATATATATAAATTCTTATTTTTAAAATTTTCACATATAATATTATTTACACTAAGAACAATACATTTAAAATAGCTTAAGAAAACCAATATAAACAATAGTTTAAAACAGCTTTTGGCAACAGTAACTAGTAAAATAACTTTGTTCTAAATCATCTGATAGTATCATTCTAATGTTAAGTCAATAGCAAAAAGTAAAATTCCAAACAAGTTATGAATTTAATTTTCATCGTCTATAAGACTCCTACAAGTTTTCTTGTCATGTGCCAAAGTATGCACATGCCAAATTTGAGAAAACATCAATTGTTAAAGAACCCTTGTTGAACAAGTGTATGTGGTTTTATTTTTATAGATCTTTATCAGATGGTTAGTGTTTTATAATTAATTTCTAATTGTTATTTAAATATTGAGTAATTTCAAAAAATCATATGTATGATTGCTTCCTTCCTTTAGACTGATCATCTTTCTATCAATATAATTTGAAACAGCACATCTTAAAAACTTTATAATACAATTGAATCCAGTTTAAGGAAATTGAATTATAAAAATAAAGGATAAGTTTGAATAAAATGTGTGTTAGAAAACAATAAGAAAGGTTAGGAAGTTTTGTTTAAAAAATGATACAATTTATAATATAAAGGATGTGCCATTTTGAAATTGTCCATTTAATTATGCAATGCTTTTGTGCAAATACCATAAAATGGGGTGAATAGAAACAGTAGGGTGAATCAGAACAGAACTTCATGAATTTACAAAGAAATTATTATTTTAACTTTTGAGATCCATATCATGAATTGAATTGCTATCTATACAATAGCCATAAATTAGAATCCTTGTTGCATATTTTTATGCACTGTCACCTTTACAAGTATTAGAGAGAAATTGCTATCTTTTATGGATAAATACATTGATAATTTTATAGCTTTTTAAGAAAAATATTGCTATTTAATCTTTAGTTTTGTTCTTTCCACTTTTGAATTTAGAGAAAATCTTCTCTTAGAGATCGAACGGGTAATGTAATGTTGTATTTGTTTTTTGTATTGGATCACTTATTTTCATCGTATTGTTTATGTACTTTTTTGTAACTACATTCTAAAATCACCTATTATAAATAGTTTGCTTTTTCGAAATTATGTTGTCACCATTGAAAATGCGCCATGTTCGTGTTTTGTTTTGTAAACTTTTAACTTTAGAAACATCATTTTCTTCTTGATTAGGCAGTGAAAAGTAAAAAACTGCAGTTTACTCCAGATCACCATGAAAAAGTGTGGTATGAATGGTTCAAGCATCTGAAGTAAGTTTTCTTTTATTTTAGTATTTAAAAAAAAAGTTTAAAATAAGAAAAGAAAGTGTTTAAATGGAAACATTCAACCATATATGTTATCTTTTACTCGGGATAAATTAAAAAATAAGAATAGAAAAAAGAATAATTCGAAAATAATTTTACTAAATCCCCAATTTCATTTAATTCTTTTTAAAAAGTTATTATTTTATAATTAAAAAACTCAAAGTAGGGTTTATTTTTAGAAAGAAAATTTTAATTCTGTATTACGTAAATAATCTTTGTTAACTTGGTCATAAACTTCATTTTTTTGCTATTATTTAAAATAACTAACTCGATTACTAATTACAATTAAGAAGATTGAAAATATTGTTTGTCTAATTTAGAAATGATTAATCAAGGCATGTAGCTGCAAAAAAATATAAATTTCTTGTATTTTTTATTTTTAACTTTTATAGTTCTTAACACCTTCCAACTTCTTTTATAACATAGAATTGGTACTACACCTGTATATTTGTAAAATGCATCTGTAATGAGTGGGAAAAAAGGAAGCTATAATTTAAATCAGTACCATACTGCAAATAGAAAATAAGATATATTCAAATGAAAAGTTTAGTGGCTTCATTTTCTTTGTAAGCTATTGAACATGGACTGTTTGTATTGACCTTGAATAAAGTATGTTAATTATTAATGTATTTTAACAGAGATTGGTGCATCTCCAGACAGCTTTGGTGGGGTCATCAAGTTCCTGCCTTCAAAATTCACCATAAGACAAAACCTCAGGTATATTTTGTAAGGTAGAAGTGTAAAATATGTTTCTGTAAAATTTGTAGTGTAACAATCAGATGCAGCCCGTAGTAAAATTTTTTTAGTGCAGCCCTGGAACAGTTACTCCCCCTTTCCCCTCCCTTCCCACAGTCATTTATGAATGGAAATTCTTTAATCCTAATTACTCTAAGTTTCTTTTCAATATTTACAAATATATGAAAAAGAAAATAAGAAATAGTTTATTTTAACTCGCTTATAATGGGGATCCATGTTTCAAAATCATTCAGTTTATAAATTTTAGTATTAACTTAAGTAACAAGAAAACACATGTGTAAACTTATCACATAAACTATTTATGTCTGGTGGTGAAAATTCTAAGAAATGCTCGTTTCTCTCCCATCCCTCTTGAGGCCGATCAAACGGTATAGTGGTTAGTGTGCTAGCTTCTAGACCGCGAGGTTGCGGGTTCGAGTCCCGGGTGTTTGTAAATGTATGTTGGCTTGTCTAATGACGAATGTTTCGGCGCATTATAGCCCTCATGTTGCTGACGGCGCCAGATAATCTGAAAACAACCAACCAACCCATCACACTTGATTTATGCACACATAGGGCAATCAGTGCATCAAAATTAATAGAACTGCCGAAGTTGGACATTTAATAAAGGGCTGCATATCGCCACAACGCTGTATACATTTAGTGTTTAGAGAGATTCCATTTGAACAGTTGCTACCATGCAACAGAGTAGCTTATTTGGAACTTCATTCTATAGCTGTAGCTCACTCAATGATTGTCAGATTTAGCTGATTTGTGAGGTTTTTTTTCTCAATTGTGTAATGCACAACAGGTTTGCTATTTATCAGATTTTTTATTCTTGCTGTAGAAATTCCATCTTCATTTGCAATTTTAATCTAAATTTTGGAAAAATAGTAAAATAAATAATCAAAGTTGACTAGCAATTAGTAAATTTTGATTTTAAACTAATAATTAGATGTATCCCGTCTGTACTTGTTACTACCCCACTAGCCACCACTGATAACAATTGTATAGAAATAAAGTTTTAAAGCAGTGGAAATGGATAGACTTGCCTTGGTACTTCTAGAATTCAGTGAAATGTCATCAACCTATAAAAACTTCTGTGGGAATTAATTAAGGTTCGGTCAGTTGTTGAAATTGAGCTGATTGGGCTTAATGCTGCTTTATTTTATTTAACAGTAGAAAGCTTGTGTTTCGCTGCTGTTAAGGCAAAACGACTAAAACTCTTGTGTGAGTCTGATTTTGATTTCCTGAATGATTTTAGAACTCTTGAAGAAGAATAAAAGAAGTTGTTAGTGTAATCTTGTATTGTGTAATCTTGTATCATTTCTCTGAGAAGAAAATTTGTACCAGCATGAAAAGGTTCAATTATAAAAATTATTGCACCGAGAGACTAAATATTTTGTTATCTTAAAAGTTGTAGATGGATAGACAGGCATCATGATTTTAATATTTTCTTGATATTGGTTCTTTATTTTGCCTAAATGCATAAAATTTCGAGATTGTTGTTATAGGAGAGTTTTATGTACATACAAAGACATTGTGGTTAATGATACGTATAAAAAAAATCTCTACTGGCTAAGTTTTAAAAGAATGTAAAAATATTGATTTCTCAGTTTCCAGAATATAGATCAACCATGAAATTCATTATTACCACCCATATGTTAAAGCCAGTAAATTTAACAATTTTGCTTAAAATTGGTTACTTACAGTTCGTCAAAAACGCTGTGATCACAACTTTTTTTACATAAAATTTTAGTACTTTAAATGTAACTTTAAAAAATTAGAAATCTGGGTTTAATTAAATTAACCTGTTTGTCTCTATTTAAAGTTATGAAATTTTTTCAAAAAATTTGATGTTTTTTGCTGGTTTACATCACTTTCACATGAAGTTCCGCTTTTTTTTTTTTGCTTGGGAGCTGTACTATATCTGAGTTATATTTAGGATGTAAAATTCTGAAGCATTTACACTATCAAAATTTTTGCTTTTTTGAGCATAATGGGCTTAAAAATACTTATAAATTACAGTTTGATTTTATGAAGTTACAGTTTGCCCTTTGTTATAATGCAATTAGCTGGAGAATATTAGGATATAATAAAAATTGTTAGGTTTCAATTTCAGGAGAAAGATCTGTGGATTGCTGCTATTAGTGAAGAGGAGGCAATAGAAAAGGCTTCCATAATGTACAATTTAAACCCTGATGATATTACAGCTATTCAAGGTAAAGCATGAAATTTCTGAAAAAGTGTCTAATTTGTTACATATTTAGATGCCTATTACAACTAGTCATATTTGAAACAATTATTTATAAATAATGACCATATAAAATATGATTTAAAAATAATTACATATACAGTAAAATCCTAATTTTACATTTTCCATGATGCCCGGATTAAAAAAGTTATGATACAAGAAAACATAAAATGAGGTAATTAAAAAAATTGCATTTACACAAAACTGAATATATATTTAATGTGATAAGTTCTTGTGTTTAGCTTGTATAGTACTATATGTGGTTATTTAATTATTTTACTCAGAAAATTGATTAAAAAAAAATCTGTTATTTTCGATTTTATTCTTTTTTAGGATTTCAATTCCAACAAAACATTTTTAAGAATTAAAAGTTTGTGTAAATGCCTTTATTGAGATTCGTGTTCTAAAAAGTCATTTTTAACCAGTATTAATCTATTTATGGCCAAATTGAATTATTCGTGGTATTTCTCTCCAAATTTGTATGAAATTGTTGAGCTAGATTTAAAATTCATACAATGCTTTTCTCCTTATCCTATAAACATCACATTTGTTTCGTTAATAATGAAAACAATTAGTTGAATAAAAAAGAACTGAATATATAGGAGGTGGTGAATAGGAAATGTTAAATGATTTTGTCTTTGGAGATCACTAATTCTTTATTAAGAGTTGACCCTCTTTATTCCCCTCTCCTCTTCTGCCTAACCACTGTTGTCTAAAATTATCTGTAGGGAAAAATAAATGCTCTGACTCAAAAATATTAGAAGGTTTGTTTAAAATCTACAGATTTTTTCACCTCCAACTAAAGAAAACAAAGGGGGATGGGGGGGGGGGGCGAATAAACTAGTCTCTTCTTGCCATACTTCTAAGACATAAGTTCCAGGGCCACTCACTGTTTCAGTTATTGGGATAATCTATACACTTGAGTCTATGAAAGCTCAAACGCATTTTCACTGTTTAAAAACAATATTTTTTCACATTCACCATAACATCCACTCTTCATTTTTCTAAAAGTACTTACACATTTTTTGATCAACACTGATTAAACTCAATTTACTTCACTCTCCTTACTCAAGAGTCTTCTTCTAATCAAAATGCAAAAGCAGAAATTTTTTTCTTTGAAAGACCTTCTGGAAAGCATTCCCCACTTTACACATAACTTGGATCTCACTATGTTCCAGTGCAGTATTACACCAGAATATCAATCTTGCACCAGAAAATTTGCAATATAACCAGGCAACTATTGATACTTACTCAAAGTCATATTTGGTTTTGAGAAATTCTTCCAGGGTTGAATATTTGGAGGGTGTCCCATTTCTGGCAGGAACCAAGTGTGAATTTGTGATTTGAAAGTGTATAATTTTAAATGACTTATATTAGTTACTAATATTTGTAGTAATTAACTTCTTTTGCCTTTCTTTTTAAAATCTTATTGCTTGCTTAATTTCTTGCTATTTATTTCTTGTTATAGTTTTTCACTTTACTTGATGTCCTTATTCAGATATCTCAATTTTTTTGAAATTGTAAGTAATGTTATTTGTCTAAGCAACAATAAATGTGCAATAATCTCCAATTGTAGATGATGATGTCCTGGATACTTGGTTTTCATCAGCTCTTTATCCTTTGACTGCTCTTGGATGGCCTTCAAATGTATGAATCTGAGTTTTGTCTCTTTAGTCAATTAATTTTAAATGCCAGGGTACAAAAAAGAGAATTGTGCAATTGTGCTGAAATTTTCTAGATTTATCAGTTTCTTGGATTTCTATGTAGTTATTTTCTGTAGCATAGTAAGTACCAAAGAATAATAGAAATTCTTTTGCCTTGTAATAATCAATATAGCTGTTTGCAATAAGTTAAATTTAAATTTTTTTTATTGTTTTTATAAATTGTTAGATATTAATGTATTTTTTAAATGTTAATTTCGCAGTAATGTTTAATTTTGAGCAGTGCGTTTTGTTTACTTTTTTTCAAAATACATATAAAATGTATGAACTATTTATGTATAAATATTTAATGCCTACCACATCGTAAAGATTCTCCCAGGTGTTAAGTATATATTTACATTACTACATATGAATTTGAAAGAAATATGACTATTGTCTATTCACCATAAGGAACCAATTCATATAAGGAATAAAATGTCACATTTGATAAAGTAAATCATTTTCAGCACCATACAACCCATATTTTTTTTAATTTTTTTTTATTCATCACAAGCAATTTCTATTTAATGTTCAAGGCTATCAATAATTTCATTTATTGTATGATCTTTAATGAAGACTGAAGAAAAAATTAGATGTACTAAAAGCTGAAATTTTATCTTTGTTAAAAAACGGAATTCAAAATAGTGTTAATGCTCTTTTGCGAAGTTTATATTTTCTTTGATTATCGAGTGACTTGCTATATATTACCCTTCACAATGTACAGTGACTTGTAATGTATTATCCTTCACAACGTACTAGGTGAAAATAACCAATAATAATCTCCTAAAAGCAACCCACTAAATTCTGATTTGTTTTGTTTACATAGTTAATTTTCTCCTTTCATCTTTTAAATTTTAAGCTGTAACTTCAGTTATAGTGAAGCATTTTCTTTTGAAAATATTTATTATAATTTTAATTTTAATTAGTGAAACCTGAATAAGAAAAAATAAACATTATATAAAACCAATTTGGAAATTTAGAATTCATACTCCTTAATAGCACCATTTTAGAAAATTCATTTGATGTGACAAAGTGTCTTTATTCTCTGAAATGAATATGCCAAAGCCAAGGTCCATAATTTAATTTCCATGCATATTAGCTGACCGAAGTATTTTCAAATGCATTAATTGCTATTATTTTAAGACTTTAGCTTCATGAAGTAGCTTGTTTTTGTTGCAAATGCCAGATTATACCTTTTGATAAGTTTTACTTTGATAATTATTCAGTATTGTTAACTGTGGTAAACTATTGTAAATGTTAGGCTTTGGAGAACATAATCTAGAAGATTTTAGAGGTTGATAATTATTTTACAAAGTAATTATACTTCATTTGTTGTGTTTGTTTGGAATTGTAAATAACTTATTCATGTTGATGATTGTAAAAATAATAATTTTAAATAAGTTACTTCAATACATACTTTAAAAAAAATTGTACTATTTGATCTCTCTGATAATCATTTTACAAAGTATCTAAACTTTTTTCATTATCCATAATTTGTGCATGTTGATGATTATAAAAATATTTTTTTAAGAAATAACTTCCAATTCATAGTTTGCTGTTTGTACTATTTGATTGATCTCTTTTTTGTTTATTTTAGGAAGAAATGGTGAAAAAATATTATCCTCTAAGTTTGATGGAGACTGGTTTTGACATTATGTTTTTTTGGGTAGCTAGAATGGTTATGTTAGGAGAACACATAACAGGATTCCTACCTTTCAAAGAGGTGATTTTTCATTAATTTTAAACATATTTACAATTATTATTAAAACTGTAAAATTATCTTAATATTTTCCTTAAGAAAACATATTTCCTTTACATTTAGTAAAACATATAATCAATTGTTTTCTATTTGATTAAAACTTTTTAAATTTTAGATTTTTATAACTTAGTTTCATTGTAGATAATTTTAACCTCAAATAAAGATAGTTTGTGAGGGGATTGTATTTATAATTTTCCCACATTTGCTATATATTTTGACTATAACAGAATGTATAGTAGATATGTAGATTTTTTTTTTTTTTTTTTTTTTTTTTTTTTGTAATACGTATTATATTACTTGATGTTGATATCTTTAGGTTCTACTTCATGGAATGGTGTGTGACTCACATGGTCGAAAAATGACGAAGTCATTAGGAAATACGATTGATCCCTTAGATGTGATTCAGGGAATAACTCTGGAGGTATATTTTGTAAATATTTAGAATCTGTTGCATTTCTTTCAAAACACTACAGCACTCCCCCCCCCAAAAAAAAAAAATATCTGAAAATGCACTTACCCAGTTGTGCATATAATCTAAAATGTAAAGGGTTGCTTGTTTCACCAATAGTGTAATCCTAATTGAATGGTGTAGAGACCCTCAATCAGTCTGTCCCATACACCTCGATACATTGTTTGGGTTACAGTATATGCCTAAGTATTTCTTTAAAGCATGTGAAATTTTTTATCGTTTTTAACAGCATTGAAGATGCATAGTTTGAAAGAAATAGAACCAGTTATTAGCTAGCTTGTAAAGCTTTTGAAAATTAATAATGCAAAACACCACTTTTTTTTTGCTTTGAAATTTTGTATTTAATATTTTATTGCTGTTTTTATACCTGCTAAGATAATAATTCCACAGCTACTGTGGTTTAAAAAATAATGTAGTGGGGCAAAGGTAAGCTGAAAACCCTCTTAATTACTTATGAAGCATGGGTGAAGTATAAGTCTAAAACAAATTTTTCTGGAAGGGAAAATATTACATTTCTTACTGTGTCTATAATTTTCATTATTTCTCATGATAATAAATTCGGAAAAAAAAACCTGAGTTCTCATACATACATTTGTTACAAAGACAAGTTATTTCAATGAACAAACAGAATTTACAGATTGGTTTTGCTTGAAGTACTAAAAATAATTAAAATTACACTTAAAATTTTCTTTTTAATTAAGTAACAAAGAAATATAAACAATGATATATTTGAATAGTCTTACTTGTGATACTTAAAACACAAAACATTAGAATTATTCACATGATTCTGCTCACAGAAATACAATCAAATTTAGGTGGCATGCTCAATCTCTGCCTTGTTCAAGCCCTGCAATTCTTCGTTGAGTATTATCTTGACTCAAACTCACTGAAAATACTAAATCAATATGTTTATAATATATTACGCTACAATAACCATTACTGATACACAATAGTTCGTATCAGTAATAGGACAAATAAAGTATGGTGGATGCGAGTTGTTGTCAGTAGCCAGATGTATCAGTTGAATTTCAAAATGTACATTGGGGTTGCATGCTAGAGAATTATGTGTGTGTTGTGTGTGTGTGTGATTGATTGTGTGTGTATGTGTGTGTGTGTGGTATTGTATATAGTGATGAATACAAAAAAAAAAGAAATAAAGGAAATATATAGAAGAAAACCAACAACCCAGTGAAAGAAACCCAGGATAGAGAGACTGATCACTTCATCAGGGAGTTGTTCAGCTGCAATATCAAGACAAAACGCGTTTTCTGTTATGGAACATACAACATTTGTCTAAAATGTAAGCCCCATTTTACACCCAAAGCATTTTAAAAAGGAAGGAAATTGAGAAAGAAAAGAACAATAAATAAAATAAGACCTGAAATAAATTTGAAGAAAATAGAACTTTCGAAATAAAAATGCAGAAAAGACCAAATAACATACCTTATGCATATAAAATTATCTTCTATCTGGAGAAAACATTTAAAAATGAAAAATAAGGAATTACTTTTTGTAAACAAACGGTTATAGCACTGATCCGCCTGTGAAAATTGCGAGTATGAAGGAGAAAAACTTTTTTTTCTCTTCTATATTTTTTCTTCTTTATTTCTTTTTCTTCTAATTATTACTATTTCAAGTGGAAGAAACCCAGGATAAAGAGACTGATCACTTCATCATGGGTACGATCAGCCGAAATATCAAGACAAAACGCTTTTTCTATTATGGGACATACAACAATTGTCTAAAATGTAAGCCAGCCCCATTTTACCTGGAAAGCATTTTGAAAAGGAAGGAAATTCAGAAAGAAAGAACAATAAATAAAATAAGAACCCAAAAAAAAAAAAAAAATTAGAACAAAATAGAACTTTCGAAATAAAAATGCAGAAAAGACCTGATAACGTCTTATGCATATAAAATTGTCTTCTATCTGGAGAAAACATTTAAAAATTAAAAATAAAGAATTACTTTGGGTAAACGTGCAGTCATAGCACTGATGCACGTGTCAAAATTGTGAGTATGAAGGAGAAAAACTTTTTTTTCCTTCTAAATTTTTAAATTTTTTTTTTTATTACTATTTGGTTTGTGCTCAAGGGGTGACTTTAAGAGCCCTTCAACATAATCTCATATATATATTTTTGTTATTTTGTGTTGTTTTCTCAGTATTTGTATCATGTTGTAACTATTTTTCACTGTATTTATTTATATTATATATACATACATACTTATAGATATGTGTGTGTGTTTAAATATTGGTTGCATGGGAGACATAAGATTTTTCCTGACCTGCAACTCTTAATTCAGGGACCTAATTTAAGATCTTACTTATCTACTAAGGAAAGTCATTGGTTGATAAAGATTTTCAGGCTGCAATTTCTTTTATTCGAGTAGTCTTTCGTAGGCGAAGTTATTAAGTGGAAATTATTTGTAAGCTGTTTTAAATTTTTACTCTTAAATATGAGTTTGTTTCTTCATTACATTAGCAATCATATTTGTCATTTCAGGGTCTTTTGCAAAGAGTTAAAGACTGTGAAGATACATTGACTCCTGAGGAATTCAAGACCATGATGGGTGCTTACAAACAAAACTTCCCGAAAGGCATACCAGAGTGTGGAACTGATGGCCTGCGTTTGTCGTTGCTCATGCATGATGTTCAAAGTAGGTGGCAGTGAGGGAGTCTAAACTTTATAGTTCTTTAAAAAATTAAGAACATTTAATAATATAAGTTAAATAAGTTAATTTAATTAGTATTAGTACTGAGTGTCCAAAAACTTTGTAAAAAAAAAAAATTAAAAGAAAAGAAGAAAAATAAAAGAAAGGGAAAATTCTTATATATTCAAAAGTTAGAAAAAATCTCATACAAATAAAATATCACGTTTTCCCAATCTTCTAATTTCACTCCTATTGTCTTAATTTTTTTTATACATCCTTTACTGAAATTTCATTTTTATTGTGATAAGTTGAATAAAAATGTTTATTATAAGTTTTTCTATGATGTTATCATAATTGCAATATTTTAAAATTTATAATTGGGCTAATATTCTGTAATTGTTAAAAGTTTTTTTTTTCTTAAATTTCATTTTCGTATAAATTTTTATTTTTCCATTAAGTACTAATTGCTTATAAGGTTTTTTCCCTTATAATCCCAATTTAGCTCACAATATATTAAGTAACTCAAAAGAAATGAAATATGACCGTTCATAGGCAACTATTTGATTTCATAATTTTTTTTGGCTCCTCGTTTTACTTGGCAAGATTTTTCAGATCTAATTGTTTTTGGGCTATTCCATTCCTTTTGTAGCTCTATTTATGTTCAAGATAGGTAAAATGCAGTTGGTGGATGTTATGGCCCTAATCATATTGTTGCTTGTAAAAATTATGTAAATAACTTGATAAATAATAAATTTGATGATAAAATTTCTAGAAAATGCTTATCCTCTTTGACACTTTCCATACTATGACACTATATAGCGACTTGGGGCTTTAGTTTTGCATTCAAAATACCAACTCCGTTTTATTTACTTGAAATATCCATCCTCCTTACTATACCGAAATTTTTTTTTACGCTAATATTTTGTTTGCAAATATTTACACTGATGTAACATTTGCAAACAAACAAAACATTTGCACTGATTATATTTACAGGGTTTCCGCACAAATCAAAAGTCATGAATTTGGACATTGGGTAAATTATGTCATGGAAAGTCATGATTTTGAGCAAAAAAATGGCCATAAGTCATGGAAATACAGTGAATTTCATGGAAACATTTTAAGTAAAATCGCGTAACTGTGACTTCATAAACTGCATTATCTCTATTCAGCTCATCAAAAATTCATCTATGTTTTTATTTACGTTTTGACAGAAACAACGTTCACAGTTAAAAACCGTGGCCTAGGAAAACACTTCTGAACTCCAAATTTGTGACATCACACGAGTAAGGTCTCGTGGGTGAAAAAGAACGCCATAATATTTTAACTGAAATCAACAGTTTTGATAAGCTTGTGTTTACACTTTTATTATTCTTTTCTTTTTTTTTTTCTCTTTTTTTTTTTTTCTCTCGTCTTTCTTCTGTTTTGCATTGTTGGTATCAAAACATTTGAATTTTGATGATATAATTTATTATTATTGACTTGTTCTTCAAATATTTCTTTATTATTAAAGATTGATTAGCTTTTTTAAAACTGAAATATCAAAGGATGAAAAATTATTTTTCTCTATTTCTTATGATTTGGAAGTTACTGAAACAAGGTTTTTTTACGTAATTTAAAATAAAACTTTATAAAAATCATTTTATGGCACATTAATTTATGTATGTTCGTGTTAGTAAAATTCATATAGGTTATTATTATTATTTTTTGTGTGTGTGGGATTCGATTTCTTGAGTCGTAGAAAATTATTTGCTTCAGTCTTGAAAAGTCATGAAAAATCATGGATTTGTGAGGTTTCGTTTTGGCAGAAACCTTGTATCTACACTAATGTTTTGTTTTACAAATTTTTATTCTAATGTTTTGTTCTTTTAAGATCAACGCATAAATGTAGATGTGAAGTCTATCAGAATATGTCGTCATTTTTGTAATAAAGTCTGGCAAGGATTTCGATTGTTCACGCAAGCTATCCAGAACTTGCCAAGAGAAAGTCTTACTCCTCTATCCTCTGAAGAAGTAAGTGTCATATTTCTATTAGAAGCTGTTGTTTTTGTACTCTTTTATTATAAAAATAAAGGTCATTCATGCATATAATTGTTTTTAAAGGAAATTCATTTATATTCCCAACAGTTTCAAAAGAACTTGAAAGGTGAAATTAAACAGAGTTGCTTATTGAAAATTCCAAACCACCACTATGATCAGGGTTCCCACGGTCATTAAAAGTGCTTAATAAATTTGAACTTTGTGACGCTTCCTTACTGGAAGGTCTGAGGTTCAGAAACAGAGAGAGTAAGATCAAATTTCAAACACATATTTATTTAACACACCAAAATCAGTTGCATAAAAACATTTCAGTTAACACCAAAACAGGTGCATAAAGAAATATTCAAGTTGACACCAAAACAGTTGCATAAAGAAATATTCAAGTTAACACCAAAACAGTTGCATAAAGAAATATTCAAGTTAACACCAAAACAGTTGCATAAAGAAATATTCACAAATAATGAGACATTTTAGTTAACACCACAGAACAGTTGCATCACCAGTATACATTCGAGTCGGCGGCCAACAGCTGGTCGGGAACAATGTGCGGCAACAAAGCTTTCTCATCAACGAGCATTGGAGTCGGCGGCAATCAGCTGGTCGGGAACAATGGGCGGCGACAAAGCTCTACCACAACCGGAGGTACGGCTGGGTATTGCCTGAACTGAGCCCAAACGAAACTTCACCGGCCTTAAATACTGACAGCTGACGTCGTTTACTCAGCTCACCTCAGTTTCTTTCTGCTACTCCCGTTCGGCACTTACCATACCTATATCGAACCTAGACCATACCTACACTCGAACCTTAACAACCTCCAACAAAATGTCACAAGGTAATCATGAGTTCTAAAAATGAGGTTCGAACTAACCAGGTCTGTTACAACTTCTTTTCAAGGCCTTGAAAGTACTTGAAAATGCTTAAAGGTGCTTAAAAGTCCTTAAAAATACGTAGATGTCCTTAAAAGCCCTTAATTTTTTAGGATGCTGTGTGCCCAACTGCAAAATTTATAAAAATACAACTCGGACTTGCTATCCCTGTGGGACCACCACTTATCAGCACCATATCAAAATTCTTTGATATATTTGTATTACACCTGTGCCAACTTGTAACTTTTTTGGTAGAATATACTTTATTCAAAATTTATATATAGATATGCCTGAAAGCAAATTTTCAAAAGTCCTTAAAAATATTATTTAGGTCCTTAAAAGTCATTGAAATGTCATTAATTTTCATTCTGTGATTTGAGTGGGAACCCTGATGTAATTTACTTGATTTCATCTATTGTTTTATTTATTTTTTATGTTTCAATTATGGAAAGGTATTAAATACTGGAACCTCAAATCTTGTATAATTCATTGCATGATTGTCTTTTCAAGATCATAAATATCATATAAAATGAAATGCCCCTACTTTGAAATGAAATACAGAATTATGAATGAAAGTGTGCGATTATTACCTTTCAATGATAAAAATAGAGATAAACAAAATATAATCCAAACTGTAGAAATTGTCATAAAACTTTTCCAAGCACTATTTAAATACGCATCCACATTGTTTCTGTACAAAATATAGAATTATTTATCTGATAAAGTTTTTTGTGATGGTACTCTATATCCAAGTTAAGTGATGTCAGTTGTATATTATCAAGGTATCCAGCAACAGTTAGAATATGGAAAACAAAAAAATTCAGAAAATTTATTAACTGTGGAAATACCAAGGTTTAATTTAGGAATTTTTCAAGAATTGTTATTAATTCAGATAATAATAAAAACAAATTTTCTTCCTTCATAATTTAAAGTCACAAAAAGAAATGTCTTAGAAAAAAAATCACATTATCTTTCACTAAGTTTCATATTTTTTAGAAAATTGTTGAGCAAGTTAATTTTTGTGGGTATATATATAACGGTACTTTGGGTGTTTACCATCATAAGAAGCAAGTTGAGGTTACATAAAATAAGAGTTTATTTCCAGGGACAGAAGCCAGGTGACATTTGGTAAGCGCAGTGAGTTACATTATGTCAAAAAGGGCGTACCCGAACAGAAAACTTGGTGGTTTATATATTGGTGGTGCTCCCAAGAAACCGGTCTAAACCGATTTGAGGCTAACCAGATTCAAGGCGCATCATTCTAATTCCGGAAAATGCTAGAAAATACTAACCCTTTTCCTTACGAAGACAATGCTAGTGCTCGTTTAATACATAGTCTTTAACCAGCAAATACGCTTAACTTGTAAAATTGTTTTTATTTATATGTATTAAATAATTACTGTGTATTATGAGGTATTATAGAAGTCAAAGTGTAATAATAGGTAATATAGAAGTCAAGCGAAAAGGAAAGTTCCAATGAGAATACATTACATATATTTCCTTAAATTTAGTTTTTAATGGTTTGAATTTTAATTACAGTCAAATCCTGTTATCGTGAAGTCGATGGGGTCACCGAAATTGTTTGCTCTAACCGAATTGCATGTTAAATGAATAAGTTAATGTTAAGTTTTAAGTACGGAGAACTGTTTTGACTTTGTGTTAAATGGGATTTCGTGTCTAGCAATTTCGGGTTAAAAGGGTTTGACAGCATTTTCAATGCATCTTTCGACAATGATTTTACGGAGACACAAATTAGACTACATTTTATTTTTTATCACATGCTAGCAATATCAATGTTCTATTAAAAGCATTTGTTAACATGTGTTTAACTGCTGCTTTTTAAATCCTTTATATTAGATTTTGTGTGTGTGGGGGGAGGAATGGTTGGCAGGGTATGTTGATGAGGGACATATCTGCGGAAGGTCTAATTAACCCCCTTGCCATAAGCCAATCGTTCTGTAACTTAGCAGATAGATTCGATATCGATGACAATGCATTCTATCAAATTTTGGCGGCACTGTCACTTAAAGGTCGATTTTACAAAATACTAATTATAATTAACCAACTTGGCGTCATCCAATTGTGCTGAAAAAGCATTTACCTGATCTTTGAAGAAACTCTTTCCTGTTGCCAAAATTGTTTAATAAATAAATAATAAAATTGTTTTAATCAGAATAAATAAAAGATATTTGGATGTGAGTGCATACATCCACATTCATTTTTAATGAATAAAGTTTGAAAAGTAGTTTACTTCCATATTTTGCTGTCGAGAGATTTTTTTTAATTTTTAAAATTAAATGCAAGCACCAAGCAAACTCTGACAACAGAAACCGTGCTATGTTAATGAATATAAAAATTGGCACTGCATATAAAAGATTTATATTCAAAACTTTGTTTTTATGAGTTTTATTAGTATTTATAGTTTTGTTATGTTATTATATAATTTATACATATTAATGCTTTCTAATAGGTGCTCAGTATGAACAGGACGAATGTTGATCATTGGATACTGAGTCGTTTGGCAGGATTGGTGGCTGACAGTAACGATCATTTGGAACTTTACGAGTTTCACTATACTGCAGGTGTTTTGCGACAGTTTTGGGTTCAAAACTTTTGTGATGTCTACATTGTAAGCTGGCTTCTTTTAACACCATGTTTAGTTTTGTTTAACTTTGATACGGATTCCATTATTTAGAGATCGTTGTTCAATGATAATCTATATAAAATATTTTACTTGGACATTATCTCTTTTTTAACTCTGTGGATCATGGCCGTATATAAATGTCCTTTGATCCCTAGTTTTTCCAGCAATACACAACATTTTTAAATTTATAAATAAAATATTTTTTAAATATTTTTATTAGGATGATAATTTCAAACCCATTTAAAACAAAATAAATTAAAAAAATTATATATTTGAATCACAATTATAATTTAAAAATTATTGCAGGGAAAACAATTGTACAATTTCTTCCATTACCTGGACACTCAGAGGGTTTTAATTATTTTGACAATTTTATAAATATAGAACGTTTAAAATTCGCTAATGAAGAATTTAGATTTAATATTAGATTAATTATTTTGATGTGTATGCTAAACTTTTCAATTAATTTAAGAATCTTGATAATCTCTGTGTTTTACTCATGAAAACTCCATAAGAAAAAATACTTTTTTAAGAAAATGAAACTTTTTTTTTGGAATCAGTGAATCAAGCCATAGAATCCAGATTTACTATGCAGTTTTGCTTTAATGCATTTGACTATATAACTTTTTCCTAAAACTGTTATTTGTACACTGTTAAAAAAAAAAAAAAAAAAAAAAAATCTTAATGATGGCTATATCTTTGGTTCTAATTATCATAGAATCTTGCAGTTTGCACCCAAATATTTTGTTTGCAATTTTCTATAAGCCTGATGTAAAAGTTTTTTCTTAGGGGGCTGTTTACTAAGTAAATTTAGGTCTGTCTTGAAAAATTTCAATACGAACCCCTATTTTTTATGACTTCATTCAATTTAGAATACCTCGTTTATCCTAGATACCAAATTTCAGTTCATTATGTTGAGAAACACATCACTAATGAGCGAAAATGTTTTGGATGATCTTGAGGGCAAATTTCTTAATCGCGGGGAAGAATCAAAAGTTTTGCATGCTTTAAGACGTATTCTATTACGTAGTCCCTTAAAGTGAGCTTTTTAAAAAAATTTCTAAAATATTGAGAACCAAATATCAAAATGGAATGTAAAAAAATCTGGAGGGGTTTTCGAACATGATAATTCTAATAGAAGCAACAAAATGATATGTTTCTATTTAAAAAAAAAAATTAAACTTGTTTTATTAATTAATTATTAAAAGAATGTTTAATACAAAAGTTGCATGTTATTTATGTTGTTCTTAAACAAACTATCCTTTGAAATAAAAATTGTTAAAATATATTAACTATATAAGAATTTATGGCCAAAAAACCAAATTTTCTTTTTAACATTAATTTGTGATTTTTTTTACATCATTTAAATTACTAACCACTCATTGGAAAATTATGAAATTTGGTATTTAGACGTTTTTTTTGGATTCTAAATCTAAATATGGTATAATATTATGGGGTCGCCATTGCACTTTTTTAAGTTTGGTTTAGTTTTAATATATAGATGACCCCTCATGATAAAAATATATATACATACAATTAATAAAGACCTTCTACAATTTACATAGGTACTTGACTTTTGTTATTTCATCAATTAGAATACAAGATATAGCCATCGTTCGGATGATTTTTTTTTTGCGTACTGTATCACTTTGAAAATAATAAAACACTGATATCTTTTCCCCAGGAATATGTAAAATCAGCTATGATGGAAAGCAAAGAGAGGCATCTCTTTGTGTGTCGAGTGATGTTAACATGCATCGAGACCTTTTTGAAGGTAATCTCTCCTATTATGCCCTTCCTCTCGGAAGAACTGTATCAACGACTGATGTTGATTTCAAACATCAAACCTCACAAAAGTGTATCTATTGCTCAATATCCTACTGCTGACAAGGTATGTACTCATCCATTCTATTCCTACTGTTTGCCTCAAGCAAATATTACTAGATTGAATCAAAAGTTTGTTTTCATTTCTGTTGTCCCCTCCATTGTAAACCTGCATATTACACCTGCCTTATCCGAGCATTCATTTGGCGTAAAAGCTTTCGTACTTGACTGTAGCTTTCACTTTGTGTGACATCAGTTAATGAGTGTTTGTGTTACAGCTTGCTATAACAATATACTTGCGGGCAAAAAACAAGCAATTCAGCTTAATTTATATTTTTTGGTTAAAAAAAGTTTAATACAATAGTATTTTTTTTAAAGTTTTGTGGATGAAACTTGCTAACGTTTAATAGTATAATATTGTGTGAAAATTTATAATAACAGGAGTGAAAATCTTCCGTGTCTCTGAGGCTTTTCGCTTTTTTTTTCTGAAAAGTTGTCCTTTTTAAAAGCTTTATTGTTTTTAGTGGAGTTTATGGGGCTTTCTTTATCAGACTGAACTTGACCAACCCATTGCCTAGCCTTACCTAGAATTTTTTTTGTCTGCTCCACTGTTCAGTACATGCATTAGTAAACAAATATATTCTTATACAGCTGTTGTTTTTTTTTTTTGTTTTTGTAGTTCAATATAACGCTTTGTTTTGACTGTTTTTACCCCTGTAATAGAAACATTTACAATATTTCCTCTACATTTGAAATAATTAAATTTTTGTGAACTATATAAATTATCTGTCAGTTATTTTGTTTATTTATATTACAAATAAAATATATTACATTCCAAATTTGTTTTTAGAAGTATTAAATATGGTTTTATTGAAATGTCCTCTAGTATCCAGGTTGGAGAAACAAAGTATTAGAAGCTGATGTACGCACTGTGATGGGTTTAATAACTGTTACTAGATCTCTTAAATCAAAGCATGGTGTATCTAAAATGCGACCAGCAGGTAATTGTTATTATTTAACAATTCTAAAATTTGATTATAGTATTAGCTGAAAGAAAAAACTAACAAATAGTAAATGTTTAAAAGTATGATTTTGAATAATATGTGCTTTGAGAGCATTTGTTATACTGCCATAACCTCTATTGTATTGGCAGAAATCCATTTAACTGCTTAATTTGCTACCTATTGTTTTATAGTGTTGCTCTTGGCCACTATAAATTGCATTAATTGGTTAAATTTTGTCTTTGTTTGCATAAGTGTTTATTCTAGTTTTCTGATTTTTCAGTATACATTAGGTTTGTGATGTCTTGCATAGAAACAGTAGGGCACATTTGTGTTTTTATAATTTTAGTAGGAAGTGTTGGCTTATTTGCGAAATTACTAAAAAAGAAGCCTTTAGACAAAAAGAGTAGATTTTTTCTGGAAAGTGCCAGAGCTATATAATTTTGCACATGCAATCTTAAACAATCCATGGGTCAGTTTAAGTTACTGCCATTGCAGATATGTTGTGTTAGATAGTTTGCCAGTTATGAAATGATTTTTTAGAACCACCTATGGAGAAAAATAAAATTATATATTTTCAATTTTTATAATAATTATTTTTATTACAGTTTTTGTTATTTTGATATAATTATTTCTTGTAAGGATAGTTTATAACTATATTTTTGTTCATAATTTTGCAGGCGTGTATAATTTGGCAATTAATTTTTTGAAATTTGCATCTGAAAATATTTTGTTGTTAAAAGTAAAACAATTTACTGATGATTTGTATCTGTTATTGTTGCCAGATTTCCTCTTTTTAGTATGCTTGGTAAAATTTCCTTATGATTTTTTTAAACATGATTTTTATTTGATCTGGATAAGAATATGCCCCTTGACAACCAACAAATCATTGTGTTGAATACAATTCTCATTTCTTGCTGAACATTTTTGAATTTCCAGTTGTGATAGCTGTTGAAGATGAGGCTACTTTGTCTTCCTTAAGCCCATTCAGCCAACTGATGATCCAGTTGGCCAAATTGGGTTCCGTCACTTTCCATGTTACGCAGGGGCAGGAGTTCTTTGAGCAGTATCCTCAAGATGCTTGGGTCTTCCAGAATTGTGAGCAAGGGATTACAGTCATTATGGATATTGAGGTGAGAAAAGGGCATATTTTAATTAATTAAATTGAAATAATTTTAGATAAACTTTTAGTAATGCTTATTTATTTCTTTGTTAGTTAACTTAATTATTCTAACAAAGTAAATAATTTTGACTATAATACATTCATCATATGTTGTTTTTTAATATTTGCTTTTTAGTTGTAAGGTAGGCTAATTTGTTATGATTTTGAATGGTTTCTTTAATTGAATTTTTTTTTACTTTTGACTTCCAAACTGTATGGTATTTCTATACTCTTTTATCTATAACACAATTTATAAAGTAGTATATATATATATATATATATATATATATATATATATATATATATATATATATATATATATATATATATATATATTTTTTTTTTTTTTTTTTGATTTACAAATTTACTTTATGCATGATTTTAAAAATAAGAATCACCCTTAAAGTTATGAGTTGAAAATTTTAACTCATGCTGTCAAAATACAACTCAAAATAGGAAGGGTGTTTTTATTTTTCTTAATTTTCTTTTGCTGAATTCTATAAGTAGTTTTTTAATTATTTATGTAAAAATTTTATATTTGTTATGTTATATTTGTTAAATATCCATGCAGATTACATACATTGTCATGAAAAACTAATCCTGAGAGTTGCTATTAGTCATTTCCACTGTACAGATTCTCATTACTCTGTTGATAATACAAAATTCTAAATTTTTAAACAAAATCAATCTAATAAATCTGGTTAAATTAAATTAATCTGATGGAAGTCAAATAAGTCTGATAAGAAATAAAATAAATCTGGTTTTGAATCGTAAATAAAAATGATCTTAAATTAAATATGATTTTTTTTTTACACCTTGCTGGGGTTATGTAATTTTATGGAGTAGTATAATTAAATGAATTGAGAAACATTTTTTTTTTGTTGTTGATTAATGTTTTTACTATAAACAGTTTCTTTATATGAGAATCTGGTATTCAAGAAGTGTATATATTTTTAAAAAGCATGAAAATATGATAACTTGAATTAAGCTTATAAAATGTTGAGCATATACTGAAAATTCTAATAAATATGTATAAGTTTGTGATCCTCCTGTTACAGCATTTGAATTAGGAACATTGAATTCAGTTTAAGATTATGTTTTTATGAATGTTGTATAAATTACCTAGGTTTGCTTATATATTTGGTCATCTGTACTTATTATTTTTCTTTTATAGTAATTTTTAGATACTTTGATAAAACAAAGAATTATTATTATTATTATTATTATTATTTTGAAAATTTAGCAGCTGGTGTAGTAATGCAAATTTAAGATACAGATAAAAATATGCAGTTATCGGGAATATAAAACCTTTTTTAAAAGAATAAAGGAGTATTTTCTGAAAGAATGAAGTAATATTTTCAAAAATAAAATTTTAAACATTTTTGTTTACAGGAAAAGCCTTTTTCTCAGGGTGAAAATTACAACGAATTGGATAAAATCAGATTAGAGCTCGACAAGTTAAACAAGTTGACGTCTGATAGTGGGTATCGTAAAAATGCTCCATTGAGCGTGCAAGAGAAAACAATGGCAAAGGTAAATTCACTTTTTTTTTTTGCTTTTTAATTTCTATATGTTAATACTATGTAAATTACTGGTATATTTGTTTTTCAAATTGATTTATTTAAGGAGATGGCTATAAAATAATAAAGCATGCTTATTTTCTGTGAAGTGCATGAGTATATGAAGTCAACTTCAAAATAGTCTTGAGTTGAAGTTGGAAAACACCCCTGCGGCAGCCAAATATCAAAATTGACTGCATCAGGTTGATCTGATTCCTTTTCACATAAATTTAGAAGACAAACTCAGATTTATTCCGAAAATTATTTCTCATCCTTAAAAATGTGAAAACAATTTTAAGCTATAGTGATTGTTTCTATGAATTTTAACCTATTATTTTCGCTTTTTCTTTAAATGACTTTTTCAATTTCACTGAGTTGGTTTTTGTTTCACTTTGTTGATGTAAAAGTGACAAAGAGTTTTTTTTCTTAAAAAAAAAACCTTTGATATCTTAACTTTGCAAACTTACAATTTGTGATGGAAACAGTAGAAACAACGTTTTTCCCTTTTTCCCCCCCTCCCCCCCCTAATGGTGGGCCCAAATGCTCGCAGTCATTTGGACTTACCCCGGATTCGAACCAAGGCCCACCAACATGGTAATCTGATGCCCTAACCACTATACTGAATGGGCGACGTGTGGAAACACAGTAGTTGGTGCAATATTTTTTGATTTTTAGGACCTGTTAAATAGGTTTTCTGTTTCACTTGTAGAAGAAATTTTTCTTGTTTCAAACCACTAAATGTGTCGTAAGGTGGGAACAGGGTTCCCACGGTCATTGAAAGTCATTAAAAATACTTAATATTTTTTAACTTGTTTTCGAGGCCTTGAAAGTCCTTGAAAATGCTTAGAGGTGCTTAAAAGTCCTTGCAAATGCTTAGAGGTGCTTAAAAATTCTTGAAAATGTTTAGAGGTCCTTAAAAGTCTTTAATTTTTGTTGATGTTGTGTACCCAACTGCCAAATTTATAAAAATACAACTCAGACTTGCTATTCCTGCGTGAGCGCCTCTTATCTGCACTGTATCAGAATTCTCTGACATATTTGTATTATGCTTGCTCCATCTTGTAACTTTTTTGGTAGAATATACTTTATTTAAAATTTATCTATAGGCATGATGCCTGAAAACAAATTTTTGAAGGTCCTTAAAAACATTAATTACGTCCTTAAAAGTCATTGAAAAGTCATTGATTTTCATTCTGTGGTTTGAGTGTGAACCTTGTGAGAAAGATGCACCAAGATTTTGTTAATTTTTGCCACCACGTAAAGTTGTTGATTTATGTAAATATTTTATATTATTTAAACCACTGTGTGGTAGTTTGTTTTTGCTATGCTCTGTATCTTATATTGTAGCTTATGTTTTCCAATAAAGAGATCAAAATCAGGTAGCAGTTTATTCATTTAGTCCCCTTTTGCTACATTTTTTCTCAGAAAGTAACTGGAGTGAAAACCATTCCTTTGTGGTTAAATCTGTAATACAGTTTCTTTTCACAAGTAGCTCTTTTTGAATAATCTCTTACTTTTTTTGTGACAGAACTCTAGTTTTGCAAGGTATTCAAGGCTATAGTCATTGCAACTGTAATTAGCACTCAAAAGAATGTGTTTTATTTTTTATTCATGCTAGGTGACAGACCCAAATAATTTACCATGATTGGTGAAGTCTATTAACTTAAAATTTTATCATGGTTCTGGTACAAAGTAATTGACAAGTCTAACATGAATAATGTATACAGACGTCCCGATTTTGGCAAGTCAGTCCCGCTTTTCATCTCGCTGACCAAATGTCTCCCCAAATAGTCCCACTAAAGTCCTTCTAAATAAAACAAAAACGTCTACAGAAATTTGTTAATTAAGAAAACTAAGTACTGATGAAATTTCTGGAGGAAGAAAAATCTGGTCACATTAAACATGAAGTCCTGATGAATTAATTTAGATAACTTATTAGGAACAACTTTTATTGCTTATAGTCAATTTGACCAATTTATTATTACTCCAAATTACTATTGCCAATTAATTTTTATGAAAAGAATGAATGCATTACTTGCATGATATCGAAATCATGCTTCTAAAACAAAATATTTTCGTCACTGTACATTTACAACTATATATGCAAATTCCTAAAAGAGCTGTCAGTTATAAAATCAATTTGTTTTCCATTATATTTTTAGAAAGCATCTTTGGAAGGTGAATTGCAAAGACTTCTGAATTTCTATGGGAGAAATGAATCAGAGAAAAGGGAAAAAGGTGGATCCTGAAAATGTCTGAAAAGAACTATATTAGAAAAGAAATATAAAACCCTGGTAACTATACTTAAAGTGTTCAACTGACATTAATGCTGGATATTGAGTTGACAAGGGAAACATATTTTATGTTTTAATGATGCAACTGATGTATATGGTTGTATAAAATTGCTGTGAAAACTAGTCAAAAGGAACTATAAAATACTTCCTTGTTGTTTTGTTTGATAATGATAGAAACTTCATATGAACTAGTTGGGCATAGCTGTTAATGTAATAACTGCATTGTAATATAGTAGTCATATGACATGGACATTGTATATTTTAATAAAGAATAAGGATTAGTACAAAAGTTTTGAAGTTTTATATTAAATGTTTTTGGTGTGCTTCAGTTTGTTCCTAACAAGTAATAAAAATTTACAAATTCATTAACAAAATAACAGTCATCTCTAGCAAAATGATAAACACTTAAAAGTTCCCTATCTCCTTAATAAAGTTCCAGGTCAGACCCCTATTGTCAGAGGTATGTTTAAAAGAAATCTGGGTCCTTTTATTGATTCTTCACAAAACTGTATGAAAAAAGAACATTTCATAAGATGTTATGTTTGAAAAAGTACTCTTCATGGGAAAATCTTTCATTGGCTGAAGGGCAGCTCTTAATAAACATTTGAAAACTTTGTTTGATTTTTTTTCTTTTTTTCTTTCTTCATGAATAAAGTTTCTTTTTTTCACAAATGCAACATTTGTGTTTCTTAAATTAAAATTAAGATTTTTTTTTACAGAATTATTTGAAAACGTTTTTTTTTTTCCACAACTGTTTTTAAAATTCATCTGCAAAAATGTGAGTTTCTGCTTTTTTTACTGAAGTTTCAATCGTTGACGAGATTAATGCTAATTTTATGGGAGTAAGGAAATTCTTATCTTTACATGAAACTGAGCCAATTCATGGACAGGGTTCCCACGGTCATTGAATGTCATTAAAAGTGCTTAATATTTTCGAACTTGTTTTCAAGGCCTTGAAAGTATTTGAAAATACTTAGAGGTGCTTAAAAGTCCTTGAAAATGCTTAGAGGTCCTTAAAAGTCCTTAATTTTTGCAGATGTGTACCCAACAGCACAATTTTTTAAAATACAACTCAGACTTGCTATCTCCGCGTGACCGCCACTTATCCGCACCGTATTGAAATTCTCTGACATATTTGTATTACGCATGCACCAATTAGTAACTTTTTTGGTTGAATATACTTTATTAAATTTATACATAGACATGATACCTGAAAACAAATTTTCAAAGGTCCTTAAAAACATTATTTAGGTCCTTAAAAGTCATTGAAAAGTCAATGATTTTCATTCTATGATTTGAGTGGGAACCCTGATGGAGTTTGTCAAACTTTCAGGTGTGGTGATCACTTTTGAATAGGTTTTTGTAATGTGAATGTCTCCATCACTGCTATTTGTGTTAGTGTGACGGTCATTTTGCCAAAGTTTCCTCTAATGTGATAATCGCTATTGTTGATTTGGGCCATTGCAATGCTATGTTTTTTTGCCGAGTCTTCCACTGACCATATTAGTCCCAATTTTTGTAATTTGTGCTAAAATGGTAATTGATTTCATGGTTTTGATTTCATGCAGAATGAATAAATTTTCTATAATTTATTTTTATAAAATTAATCAACTCTAATTAATTTATAGTTGTCCTTCTTTAAAACTTGAGATTTTAGCTGCAATGGACGATTTCCGCATTTTTTATTCAATTATAAATGTTTCGAATAGGCCAAAACCACAAAAATTTCTGCTCACTACATTTTTTTCCCCTTTTTTTTTAAAAAAAATTTACAACCTATGTTTGCTTGTTAGATTTTAGCGGGGGAAATGACACATTCGGCTCGAATCCAATGTCTTAATCTAAAACAACTTGGCCTGAAACGCAGCAGCGGAAACCAGTTTTGCAAGTTTCTCGCAAATCCCACCTTTTTAAAAAAAAATTTCACGAATTTTTTGCTGAATTTCACGAAAGTCAGGGACATTTTCTATTGTTTTGAAGGTATGTTTCCTCGCTAATCCGTATTTTGGTGCCATTTACCCAAAAATTCCGTTTACCCAAAGAATTGTGGTGGTAATCATTCAAAGTTTAAAGTTACAGAATAATTCAAACTTTTCACTACTGCCAAAACTGATTTAATAAAAATGTCCTATTCATATTATATTTTTAGCATATATGCTCTATTTGTCCAGGGTGCCTGCACATCTAGAAAAGTTTGACACATTTAAAAAAAATAGTCAGTAAAACCAGGGAAACTTTTTGGAATCTATCAGGGAATTACAGGGAACTTTTTTTTCTGAATTTAGTTGCCACCTTGTTCCTGCTAAATTTAGTGTTGAAATGTTGAACTGTAAAACAAAGTTATCACTTGAAGTTCGGCTTCTATGGCTTGGAAGCTGCACTATGACTGTATAATGGGTGCCATGTTTTATTAAAAGAGTAAAAAAAAAAAAAAATATTTGTTTTATTCGAAAGTGTTAAATTTTGTTTTAGGATCCATTTGTTCAACTTTATAAAGAATGTATGAATTTGTAGTGTTGAGGCATCTTGCATGTAGATGTTCTGTGTATTACTCCTATATTTAAGGACAACAAGTGTTCAAATCCAAAATGTATAAGAACAAAGTTTATAATTGATTTTTAGATAATGTCAGTCAATTATGATAGATTGTTCGAGAATTGTCCTTGTATGTGTATGCCTTTTGTAAAATATATCATAAGTAATCTGCTGTGATCTAAAATTGTTTATGATATACTCATATGCATTTTTGATGTTTTTTTTTACATAATGTAAAAATGTCAACAAAGTCCCAGACTAAAAATAATCTTGTATAAAGATTCAACGAAATAACTCTTATTTCTAAGTCTTTGACTATCTCAAATTAAGTTGCAGAATTTTAAAGAACATATAGTTATTGAAATTGTCTACATAGAATGATTATGGATGAAAAAAATAAAAATAATAATAATAATGAGCGTTGAAAACTTTTCAAATATGACAGCAAATGTTGTCATATTTATCTTGATCGACTTGTATAAAATCATAAATGACGTTAGAAGTTTTTAGCATGGAAAGTGACATTAAAATAGTGCAAACAAAACTTTTGATTTGATATTTTCTATCTTGCGATCTCAAATCGATTGATGTATTGTAAGAAATATATACTCTTGTAATTTTTTTAAATTAAAAATTTATCGCAGATTCTCGTTCATCATTCCAGAGTATTTTAAGGGTTCCCACGGTCATTAAAAGTGGTTAATATTTTTTAACTTGTTTTCCAGACCTTAAAAGTACTTGAAAATGTTTAGAGATGCTTAAAAGTCCTTATTTTTTCACTTATTTTGTTCCACATCAAAATTTTCTGCTATATCTGTATTACACATGCATCAACTTATACATTGTTTGGTTCGTATTTTCTAATTGGTGGAGTAGAAATCGAGTGGTTTTAATTACATACTGTACTCTGTTAGATAAACTCTTATGATTCGTGTACGTTTTGGGAGCCAAATGATTAAAGATCATCATTAAAGTCTGTTTATAAGATAAAATGTCAATTGTGTATGACAGATTTTGGTATTAACGCTCTTGGCAAAGCAACTATAAAGTCACACATAAAAGACTTGATGCATGAAAACGAATTTTTGAAGGTCCTTAAAAGTACTTTTTTTATTGATTTTCATTCAATAATTTCGGTGGCATTCCCGCATTTTTTAAATTTTTTTATTCAATTTTAAATTTTTCAAAAAGGCCATAAACAGAAAAATGTCTGCTCAATGTGTATGACACTCCAAAATATGTCCACTAAATGAGAAGACTTTTAATAGCGCTAGAATATCTTTTATTTTTACCTTCAACACATTTACAGTTACGGCAACAAAACACACAGACTGGTACCTGGGGAGGATGGGGGAATACACAAGCACAATTAAATAAAAACAATACCGCTCACCGTGGCAGCTGGATTAAGACGTCGGTAGACGAGAGCATCAAAAAGTGCCACATGGGCAGCGTCCAGCATGGCACCGCTACATCAGGTACTGCAGCGTGGTAAACATAACTGCACTTAAAATAGACGAGACGAACACTAAGGTAAATTAACTAGCGCGAAACTATAACATTGTGAAACTATACGAAAACTGTACGAAACTCTTCGAAACTGTACGAAACTATTGCGAAACTCTTCGAAACTGAGGATCACACCTCAAGTTGCCGGTTTTATAGTGCCTGTCGCAGGTCCGTACATGTGCCGTGCCGTGCCTCTCCTATTTGTCAAAAGACCAACTACAGGTGGATGCGTTGAAAACATGCGCATTGGTAAGAGTGACGTGCGATGCACCGTCACATGTGCTTTTATTTAAAAAAATTAAATTTTGCAATCAAAGTTTCCTTGTTACATGTTGGCAAGAAAACAATTCATTCGGCTGGAATTGAATGTGACGTCAAGGCTTCCCAAACATCTTGGCTTGAATGCGGCAGCGGAAACCAGTTTTGCAAGTTTCTCACAAATCGCACCAACCTGTACGAGATATGGCAATGGTCTATCAACGCCAAATATTTCAATGCCAACTATTTGGCAGAAACCTCACGATAACCATAGAAACGGAAGGAAACTTTGACGTCACAGATTTTGTTGAGTGCTTTGATCAGACTGGTTTTGATGCATTTTCTTTTCTTAATATTTAATAACTAAATTAAACTAATTTCACTTATTTTTAAAAAGTGCGGGAATCGTCCATTGGAAATTTCTATTTCATAATTGTATTATTTTTGTGGTTTTGAATTCAGTCAATTTATATTCATATGATTGACTGCTAATTTTAGAAAGTTATTTATTTCAATAATAATTTATCCATTATTTAAAAACATCCCTGCTTTATATCTTGTTCGTTTATCCAATAATTTATTAACTCTCATCTAATACTTTTGTATCATCATGTTCATTTGTCCTTTTTTTTGTTGTTCATTATTTGTTATTTTAGTGCAGAAAAAATGTATAAAAGTTTAAGTAAATAATAAAGGTAATGATTTTGTTTTAAAAATTCAGTGTTAACCTTTTAATTGTTGTTCACGTAAAATTCAAAGAGTGCATCATTTGTTTCAAATATTCTATTCATTGCAATCTTTCGTGATTTCAAAGTTTATGTATGATTACTCTATTTGTAAGTGAGTGTATTCTTAACCCTTTGCACTCGAGCGGCGCCTCTCAGGCTCCACGTGATTGGATGCTGCAACACGAGAATAATACTAGGTTTGATGCGGAAATTTGATGCAAAGCCAATGACTGTGTTTAGTTTCTATGAGGTGAATGCGTAACCTCAAACCAAACCAAAAATGCCGCGAAATGTCTCGAGTTGCTGGTCCCTCCGCGTGAAAAAGGGCTCGAGTGCAAAGGGTTAAACCTGAAGGTGTAAAGTGCTATATTCGTAGGTGAATCAAATGTGTATTGTGATTGGATAATGAAGTGTTAATATATAAATTTGTTTTTAAAGGTGCATTTTAACAGTGTCAAGGATGTCCTAAGTGTTGTCATGTGATAGAACTCAATTCAAAATAAGACCTTGCATAAAATCCACTATTTATATTTAATTTTAAAAATAATTTTTTCTAAAACATATATTCAATTTTCCAGTTCATTAAAATGGAAAGTGCAACTTGAAGGTTTTCCTTTTAAAAATGAGGTTATAAATTTGAATATTAAATAGTCTGTTTCAGCAGGTTTCTAAGTGTTATTTAAAAAAAATTTTTTAGCCTTCTTAATTGGGTTAGTTTTTTACTGGTGAAATTTTATATGATGAATATTCTTATAATTTTATACAACCCTAACAAATATATGTATGTATGTGTAAAGCTATTTCACTCTTTTTAATTTCAAGAAAATTTCTAGGCATTTTCTGTTTTGTTGTAAATCTCTGCAACTTTGGAAGTAACAAATTGTATACAATGAGAATAAATAATAAACATGACACTAAGATAATTGAGTTTGTATTGATTGAAACATTGGAACAAGGCTGAAGAGGTTTTACAGCAGAGTTTCACTCAAGTGTCATGTTTTCTTCAAAATAAATTTTAGTGGACATATAATTTCCTATTTGTAAGAGAGTGCATTCTTAAACCTTAAGATGTAAAATGTTTTTAGATATGGACCTAGAGAGTAATGAACTTTTAAGAAATATTTCAAATTTGTAGAAAAATTGCTATATATATATATATATATATATATATATATATATATATATATATATATATATATATATATATATATATATATATATATATATATATATATATATATATATATATATAAAGGAAAAATAATGTGGTTATCATTTAGCGTACGGTGCCTCTTGGCGACTTTTAAAAAAGGACTGTTGCCAAATCCAAAATGCCGTCTAAACGTCATATTACCGAATTCAAACGGTCACTCGGGTTGCCGGAAAACCAAGTTGAAAGGGTTCCCACATTCGACTCCAAATCGCCAATTTTCAAAAAGTCGCAAAGAGGCACCGTACAGTAAATCTGAACCAGTTATGTCAGAGCTAATGACGTATGATAAATTTCATTTAATCAACAACAAGTTCTTAATTTCTAATCGCTTACCATACTAACTGGGAGACATACATCAAAGTTATTATACTATTAGTGGTTTTTGTTTGACTGTTTGAGAAACAAAAACAGAGTGGCCACAAACCTAGAAATCAGAGAAATATCAGGGAGTTTTCTAATTCTAGGGACAGGTCATCAGGGACGTGTCAGGGAATTTTTAAAAATTTTACGAAAATCAAGGAAATTTTCTTTGTTTAGAAGTTGCGTATTCCCTTTCATGCACATTTTGCCGCTATTTACTCAGAGAATTGTGGTGGTAATCGTTGGAAGTTTAATGTTACAAAATAATTTAAACCTTTCATTATCGCCAAAATTATTATAAAAAAATTGGGTACTTACGTATTATCGCAACCAGGTTGGCGCGATTTGACGGCATTCAATTTCACCAGTAAGCAAAATAATTTCTTTACGAAAACCACGTATAACACGTAGGGTTGCCGTAAGTAGGGTCGCCAAATTCGGCGATTTATGCGAATTTTGGCCTGGTTGCGTTAATACGTAAGTACCAAAAATTGTCATATTATCTCTTAAGCGAGCATGTTCTATTTGATCAGGGTGTCTACACATCTGGAAAAGTTGGAGAAATTTGAAAAAAAGTTTGCCGTAAAATCAGGTAATTTTTTAGAAATCTACCTTGGTAATCAAGGAACTTTTTTCCTGAATTTTGTGGCCACCTTGAAAAATGCAAAAAATATATATATATGAGAAATGGAACCCTTTCCTCAAAACTTTTTGTATCCAATATATCTATCTCTCATCTATGCTAGTCGAGTCCCGTGTAGGCATGGGTGTTTGTAAATGTATGTTGGTTTGTTAAATGACGAAATGTTTCGGCGCATTATAGCCCTCGTGTTGCTGACGGCGCCAGATAATCTGAATACAACCAACCAACTCATCTATGCTAGTTAGGCTCAGTGGTACAAGTGGGAGTAAAAAAGTGGGGGGATACCCTAAAGTTGGTGAAAGTGCACCCCCCCCCCCCAACAATAAGTTTTATAATTTCATAATTATAATAAAAATATTAATTAGTAAGGAAATAATTTATACCTCCTAACACAAACATTGAACAAGAGTCCAAAATTTATTGTTATTTAATAAATATTCTGCGACTTAGTTTTTTTACTTAAAAGTAAGAGATAAAGTGAAGTAATAATTCAGCATTATATACATAAATGTTTATTTAGATTTAAATAGGGCTTCTAAATGTGCATACTTTCATGAAATTAAATTAAAAGATAATTCAAATATGGTTTTCCAAAAAAAAAATCCAACTTGTTTTTTTATGAAACAAAAATATAAATTTAACTAAAAAGAAAGTTCCTCCAAAGTTAAAAGTTGACCAAATGTAACAGTATTTGTTAATAAAAGTAGTATAATACATTTTTACAATAATATGTTACTAGAGTTTTTTTTTTTTGTGTCTTTCTTTTTTTGAAAACTTTAAATAATTTTTTTCCAGTGTCACTACATTTAAAGGTTAACGTTATTTTTCTTTAGTTGTTTTTAGACGGAATGAGTGTTTTTAAAAGTGAGGGCATCGATTTCAGTGATTTTAAAAGTAAGGGGATGGATTTCAGTGATTTTAGAAGTGGGGGGACGCGTCACCCCTTATCTACCCACACTTTTAGCACTGGTTAGGCTACTGACCTACTAACTAAAAGTTCATGGACAATGGCGTCCTTTGATATGTTCATGTTTCATTTTCAAGTTGCTTGTCAAAACCATGGCCTGTGAAAACAGCACTCAAGGATCTGCCGCGACCTTCATAACAAAAAACCATCTATCTCTCCTCTTGGCTACATCTTCTAAGCGAAGGTCAATGTTCGCCGAATAAGATGGTGAGGAACCATTTGAACAGATCGCGTTCTGATAATGCTTTGGCGTTTTTGACGGTTAAGAAAGTTTTTTTTCTTTCTCAATCTTACAATTTTTTTCGGATGCGGAAAGCAGTGGAAGAAGCAAGTTGGCAGAATGCGACAAATGGTTTCGTTTTACGTGAGCTATTTTTTCATAGGAAAAATAGGAATTATTCTAAAATTTATGTTGTAAAGAAAACATAGATTCATCACAAGGCTGCTAATTTAAGCAAAAACCTTGTCGACTGTGGAATTTAAAATAAGACTGTGGAATTTTATTGCTTTTGCATGAAGTTCATCTTTTTTCTTAGGATCTGTGCCATATCTGTCTAAATTGTATATATAACAAATGTTATGAAGGTATGTCCATGATAATACGCCCTAGACGGCTCTAAAGAGATAGATATTTAAATATGACCATTCTGTACTGTAGTTTAGTAATGTATTTCTCACTATCTGTCAGAATTTTCTCACTGTCTGCCACATTATGGAAACCATCATTCTAAAACGTATTTGCCTGTATGCTCGAAGACATGTGGTTCCTGTTTCTTTAACCACACTCGTCAATGTCCTTACCACACAGTTGGTTTCCAAGAGTATGGCAAATAAAGATGGAAAAATCTTTTATAAGTGTTTTATTTAAAAATTTCTTATATTCTCATTAGAGTTGAAAAAAAAAAAAAAAAAAAATGTGATACTTTTGATGGAGATCTTATTTTCTTAAGCTTAAACCAATTTTTACCAACGACATTTCTGATTTGCTTTCTAGGGATGTTGAGCCGTAGCGGGCTGGGCACTGAGCTCTGGAATAGCTGGGGAAAAAAAGTTTATTTGAATCTTATAGCAACGAAGATGAGAAGAGTAGAGTGTGGGTAACTTCCGGGTACTTAGAAACACCCATTGTTTACCCAGCACGTCATCCTTGATTAGAGTCACTGCGTTTATTTGAGAACATAAGCAGCAAGGTTCGCTGGATAGAAAGGGAATCCCAGTCATTATAATTTGCAGTCACTGGAACCAAGAATCAGTTCCCTGACAGTGTGGGCGTCAGATTTATCTTTTTTTCTCTTCCCTCCAGCTTTCATTAGTTTCACTCTTCTCGTCCCATAAAACATCGGACAGTCGCGATGTTGATAGTTACCAGATGTTGACGCTTGTCACCAAGTCTGCCTTCGGGCCTCCAAACCGTCATTCCATCTACCCCCCCCCCCTTTTTTTGTTCTTCCGTCCCGCCACAATCCGGATACGGTGGCAGTGGAAGACCACTGGAATCGTCTGCAACAAGTGGGAATCGACAGTTTTTTTAGATATTTATTGAGATAACTCAATTTTGGCCTGAAAGTGTTCTGCAGCAACGTTTAGGTTTGATTCAATTGGAGATCTTCTAATGAATATTTAGAATTAAAGATGTAGTGATCTTGAAAGCTTCTTGGAGTTCCTTCTCGTTGTTGGGAAGAATGGCGATGATGGCAAGAAATGTTCTTAATGAACGGACTAGGACGTACTTATTTACTTTGTGTCTGTGCTTTTGGTCAGTGTTCCTCTTATCAACAGCTCAATTACCATCAGGTAAGCTTTTTAAATGTCTTTTATATAGCTTCAAAGATAATGTATTTCTGTTGCTGAATTCTTAATTTACCACGCACAAAAATTAATTTCTAGAATATTCATTGATGCATTGCTGTGACGTAATGAAGAGGGTGGGGAGTGGTTGAATCCTAATCACATTTAAGACACGTATCCCTCTCCTAAATAATCAAATTCATTTAATTTTTAATTTAAAAATAACAATATCAATTGTGTAAATCGATTTGCTATAAATAGTTTAAAAAAAAGAGACATTAATGCCAAATTCAATGATTTTGGGTTGGTTTGCCACTGCATACAAGTTTCAAATTTCAATGAACGAAGTGATAGTGCTGAAACTTCACTTCACTAAGGTTTGTACTTCTATAAAGTAGCAACCTCATTTTCTCAGATCATTCATTGTTTTACCTCGCACTTAATAACTCTTTATAATATTGTTATTCCATCACACCAAGTTTATTGTCAATATTTTGGCGTCGATTTGTCCAGTTTGAGGTGAAAACGTTCAAGTAATCAAATACTTTTAAATCTCATTATCAAATTATGCGAAATTTGCCGACTTCACAACCTGCTGAACCTTTCAAAATTTTGAACCTCCAAAGAATCTGTTTAACTAAAAGTAAGAACTTATTGGATTGCCACAGATAAGTGGATTAATATAAGGGCGCAACCAGAATTTTTTTGTAGCAGGGTTTTTCAAATAAGCACTAATTTTGCCCTGTATTCCTCTGACCTTAAAAACCCTTCCCTGGCTGCCCGCCTGTGTCGAATGAATTCGTATCAACATCAGTGTAATATAACACTACATCAACTATGTCATTAAACACAAAAACAAATAGCTTATTTACAGCCTTATACTGTAGCCATTTAGGAAGAGTTTAAGTTATAAACTCGTTGAGTGTGTTTCTTTGAATTAAGGTATTCTGATGAAAATTTCTGTGGGAGGGGTTATTAAACAAGCACTAATGTTGCCCTGTATTACTCTGACCCTAAAAACCCTCCCCTGGTTGGGCACTTGTGTCGAATGAATTCGTACCGTCATCAGTGTAATCTAACATACATCAGCTAAGTCATTAAACACACGAACAAATTGCTTATTTACAGCCTTATACTGTAGCCATTTACGAATAGTTTAAGTAATAAACTCGTTGAGTGTTTTTCTTTGAGTTAAGGTATTCTGATGAACGAAAACAATCTTCCTCGTAGCTATTCATAGTCTTCTACTTATCTAATTTTTTCCATATTTGTTACCTGTCGTTTCAGAACTAAGGTTAACGACAGATAATTTTCGATAGCTACTTATATGTTTTGTTAATTAATCTTGTAACAGGCCGCACATATGACATATTTTTGAAACCCTCTAATAAGTTAGTATCATTTGATACCAAACACAAAACATTGGAAGATAACAAAATAAAAAAGAATATTTAAAGTAAAATTTGAAAGTATTTTTTTTTATTATTTGAATGTGTCTCTACATGTTCCAAACTTATTTTAAAATGCATAATATGCTAGCTAAAAGAGTTGAATTCGCCCTTTCAACTCCTATCCTCGATTTCACCACCTCAAAACAGCTGAATGAAATTGTCTTCCCCATAATAGGAATTAGGCAAGATATCAGATTTGAAAAAATCCAGTTCCTATCGGTTTAGTTTTTTGGTAGATTTCAAGTTATGATCATGCTCATTTAAGGGTTGGAGAGGGGAAGGGAATAGTGGGCATTTTTGAATTTTCATGTGACCTTCGTCTTGTTTCGGAGATCAATTATGAAAAATTTCATCAAGATTGAAAAAAAAACTTAGTTTAGGATCGTACCTTTAGCTGGTTAAAAAAGGGAGAGGGGGTGGTTTAATCGAAATTTCTCGTAGTTAGTAACATTTCCCTTGTTTCAAAGATCAAATGTGCAAAATTTTCTCTAGATCAGCTTAAAATTGAGGATTTCAGTAAAATCAAAGCACACATAAACAGATAATGACACTCTTTTTACTTTCAATTATCCATATGTATAAATAGCATAATGGAAGTATAGCATTCGGTCAAAAAAAAATAAAAAATTTGTTGTTGATTTTTTTTCATCTTTCCACGTTTTGGAACATACGGATTTCAAAAAAGTGGTGTAGAAAAAATGTGTGTGTGTATCAGTGGTCAGCATAACTCCCGAACAAATTGACCTACGATGTTCAAATTTGGTATTCGGGTTGGTGGTAGCCATGGGACCTATGTTAAGGTTTTCATCAAAATCGTGCATGCGTGTAAGGTAGCTGCCACTGAAAAAATAATGTTTTTTCAGTAATTGCTTAAAAACGGCTCTAACGATTTTGTTAAAAATCACTGTGATGGCAATGCCTCTTAAGGTGTTCTAAACATCCCCACCTCCGAAATGCCCGTAAAAATGCTTTAACGGCGTAAAAAGTTGAAAAACGAATGTCTTTAACACAGAGTCTTCTTTCTTGAGCGTACTTCATTATTGATCGTTTTTTCCTATCTAGTCAGTTTCACTTATAAAAAGGATAATATGAGGATTAGGATTATATCTAAAAGTATATCGCCAAAATCACCATTTTGGCGGAGGAGGTTTTTTTTTTTAAATAAAAAAATGTACAAGAATTATTGCAAAATATATCGCAAACTGGCAATTTTTTCTAAATGTATGATGAAAATATAATAACGGTAAATGACACAAATCCATGTCAGTATTATAGTGTAATTGAAAGTTGTGCGATGTTTCACACCCCTAGTTTATATAAATAAATCTCTTAACCTTGTAGAACTCCCATTTTAAAATCTTCTTTATGTCTCTGAATAATTTCGTTTTTTTTTCCACCTGAAGATCTGGAAAGAAATCTCCAGCTAGAGTGAAGGCCCTAGAACACTCTAGCTGGAGGTGTAGAGCAGTAAGTGGATAGTTCTGAATCTTCCCATGTCAGGATTTAATGATTAAATTGTTGTTTGATTGATTACTTCGTGATTTGATAAAAGTAGAAAAAGGGGGAAGGAGAAGGCCCAATTATTGATTTCGCAACTTTAATTACCACCTCATACAGGTAAAGTGAGGGTACTAGTATAGTACAGGTACTATACCAGAAATGTAGCAAAACGGAAAAAGGGGCGTTGATACTAGAGGTCGGCGATATATCAAAAGGACGATATTTTTATCGATATTTAAAAATCGGTCGTAAGAATATCGATACGAATCACCGATATATCGATATTTTGAAACGTTTTTAATTTTTTGATGATCGTTTTGTAGTTCCATGTGTTTTTTCGATTTCCTTTATTCCCTTTTCAAAAACTTCAAAACTGAAGTTTGGACTTGGCTGAGAGACAGTTAAAAGGGCACCCTAACCAAAAAGAAAACATATTGTAATTTAAAGATAAGATCATTTATTAGTAGTCATTAACATAGCGCCGTTTCTGTTTCCACCGTGTGTCTGGAATTTACATCTAATTTTAAATATTAAACACATCTCTATCAGCAAAATATTCGGTAAACTACTTTTCAAAATTTCTTCTTTAAAAATAAATGTGAATTTATACATTGACATTCAAGTGTATTTTATTTATTTTGATTGATAGTATGATTTATTATTTATTTATAAAAATAATTTTTATAATTTATTTATTAAAACAATTTTATCATGAATTCATGAAAAGTAGAAATATGCCCCGAAAAACTTCGTTTCTGGCAACAAAAAAAAATTATGTATCGATATATTTTTTTCGATGTAACGATATAGTATTGATAATTATTTTGATCGATATTTCCGACCTCTAGTTGATACAGTCTCGTGCTGTTGTGGTCCTATATGAAACAAATCGAGCAATCAAGTAGCAGAAAGTAATGAATATATAAAAAAAAAATATTTGGAATGTGGGATATCATACAACTTTCAATTACACTATAATTTCATTGTCGATTTTGATATGGATTGGCGTAATTTACGGTAATCATACTATCGTTAATTTACAAAAAAATTCAGTTTGGCGATTAATATTACATTGGCAATACAATAAAAAAAGAAACTACCAAACTGAAAAAAATGATTGGGGATAATTTTTATATTGTCCATTTTGATTAAGTGAAACAGAGGAGGAGCAGTCGCTGATAAGTAATGCTCAAGAACAGATAACTTTATGTTAAGGACGTTCATTTTTTAAATTTAAACGCTTTTATTAAATATTTACGGGAGTTTCTAAGAAAGGGATGTTCACGACATTTTAAAAGGTATTACCACAGCAATTTTGATCAAAATCGTTAGAGCTGTTTCTTGCCAATTACTGATAAGCATACATTTTGTAATAGCAATCACCTTATGCGCATGCATTGTTTTGACGAAAACCTTAATGGTTGGTTCCATGGCCACCATTAACTCGTAAACAAAATATTTTTTCAAGTCTCAACACCATATACTGTTACAGTGAGTTTCATTAAAAAATTGCCATCCAACACTTTTGAGCTTTGAAAATCTTCTTTCTGTTAAGAAAATATATCCTTACATGTGTTCCAAGTCAATGATTGATTCACGGGACTCCCAGAATGCAACAGACGATTTTTTTTTTTGCTATGTAAATGTTTGTTCTGTTGGAACAATTTTGGTGTTAAAGTGTTGTTTATTAGTTCTCTTTTTATTATACAGTTAATTACAGAAAATATATTCCAAAATAATATAAATAAAATAAAACATAAGTAAATGCACAAAAAGAAACAAATCTATATTTTAATATCAAATAATTAAATACTAACTATATTCTTATGAAAAAAACCTCCTTCGAATGTTGATGTTAGATGATACAAAATAAATAAATAAAAAAAATTTATAGGAGTGAGATGTAAAATAAAGTCACAGTTTTTTGCGTTTTCCCTACAATTTATAAGAGTAGATATTTAATTTTACGTATCATATCTTCATTTGATCGAAAAAGACAAAAAGGACACTAAATTACACAACAGCATATTATTATAATTAATAATTACTTTTATAAAAACATTAACTGTGAGGCACCGCGCTGCTGAGAACCCGTTGAAAGATATAGAAATTTACATTTAAGAAAAGTGGAACAGATGTAGTATATAGGCCATTTGGCGATTTTTTTCATTAAACGATCAGAAAAATCACAAATATCAAAAACACGGAAACTAAAAGAAAATAACATAAATAATAGTAAATCTATATATTTAATAGGCAATACGTTTTTTGGGGTTAGTCCGTCCGCCTAAACTGCTCAACCAATTTCAATGATCAAGGTGTCATTTTAAAGGAAATAAGCTGTAGATTTGCCAAAACGTGCCAAAATAATTTATTAACACTTTATTAATTAGTTAAATTTCAATATTTTTCATCATTAAGCTACTACAAAGCCTCAATGATTTTGAATATATGAATGGCAACATCCTTACATATGTAAACAACAAACCCGTTGCTAATTTTAAAGCTCTTTTTAAACTCTTCGTTTCAAAGTTGATTTTTTCTGTTTTTCTGAAGCATTTTTGTATTAGAGTAATTATTATTTTGAAGTATTTCTATCCAGAAAAACCAACCCAAGCGAGGCGTTCAGGGGTTGGTGAGTGTAGCTCGCTTTGTTTTTTATCAGAATAAATGAAAGATATTGGGATTTCAATGTAAGGAAGTCTGAATGTTGGCGGATAGTATATTTAACTTTCTATTATGAAACTTGCAATTTGGGTGTTTTCTCTATTAGGCCTTACATTAAATTTATAAAAATTTGGTTACATTTTTTATGGCTGGCAAACCTATTCGAGCTCAGCAAGACGTTTTAACCACAAATTCTAGTGGCAAAGCCCACCCAATCCGAGCGCAGCGAGGCGTTTGGGGGTTGGTGAGCGTTAGCGAGCAGGGGGAGAAGCCCCCTAGTTTAAGTTAAAATATAATTATTAAAGGTACTCTTCCGTTAGCCAGTTACCAGTTGGCGCCACGCCTAAATGTTTACACGTTTAAATGACGCGTAAATGTATCGCCAAAAAACATTTTGAGATAATGTTAACCCTCCGTGGAGAAGTCGAAGTCCTTGTAACCATTTGGGTCCGTGGTTACAAGGACTTAAACTTGGTACATTTCTTTTGAAGGGGTTTAACCCTTTAGATTCGATATTAGCACGATTAAAATTTCGCTATTGAAAGTAGTTAAATTTAATGCTGATTTATTAAATTAAATTAACTACGAGTTTAAAGGTTTTCCCGTGTCCGGGAAATCTTCTGGGACAATATATCTAATCATTTAAACTTATGGGACTACTTGTTTCAAACGTTTAGGATATTCTAATAGTAACCATATATTGTGAATAGATAGTAAAATTAAATGAAAAATAATTTTTCTTCATTGATGTTATAAATTATTCCACTGTTAAGAAGAAATCCAAGTAAGGATAATTCTCTATACTCGCTATGTTACAATCTTCTAGCCCAGTGCATTTAGAAACTACTTAGAAAACTATGAAACTTTGAAACTACTTTGAAAATACTTGAAACAACTCTTGAAATTTGATGAGAAGGTACGAAAAAGATCACTTAATGAAATGACATAAATTGTTTTCATTTAATGTCTATCGATTATAAATGAAAATTAAAAAATCAAAAGACAAAACCCGGCTAAGCCACTGCATAGCTATTGACGTATGGACTTCAAATATAAAATAAAACATATTAAACGCTATTTTCGAGTTTTTAATTTATGTCATTTCATTAAAGTGATCACTTTATTACCTACTCACCAAATTTCAAAGTTGTATACGAAGTAGTTCCTAAATGCACTGAGCTAGAAGATTGTAACATTGCGAGTATAGGGAATGATCCTTACTAGGTAATGCCTCTTAAGGTGTTCTAATCATCCCCACCACCGAAACTCCTGTAAAAATACTATAATGGGGTAAAAAGTTGAAAAACGAATGCCTTTAAACACAGAGTTCTCTTTCCTTGAACATACTGCATCAACGAACTTTTTTTTTTTTTTTTTTTTTTTTTAAATCTGCTTAGTTTCACTTACAAGAAAGGATAATATAAGAATTATCGATAAGTATATCGCCAAAATTCCCTTTTTGGCAAAGTTTTTTTTTTTTTTTTTTTTTTTTGAAAAAAAGATTTATTTAAGAATTATTGCAAAAAATATAGCAAACTGACCATTTTTACTAAGCGAATGTTGAAAATATACAAACGAAAATGACACAAATCCACATCAGTAATATAATTACCATATGTACACATAGGGTCAAAGTTTAGCATTCGGTCAAAAAAAAAATTTAGTTTTTTTTTTTTGCATTTCTTCATGTTTTGGAACATCCTGATTTCAAAAAAGGGATATAGAAAAAATGTCTGTCAGTGTGTGTGTATGTAGTCAGTATAACTCCCGAACAAATTGACCTACGATATTCAAATTTGGTGTGCGAGTTGGTGGTAGCCATGGGACCTACCGTTAAGGTTTTCTCTCCAAAATCGCGCATGCGCGTAAGGTAGCTGCCATTGAAAAAAATCATGTTTTCCAGTAATTGCTAAAAAACCGGCTCTAACGACTTTGTTCAAAATCGCTGAGGTAATGCCTCTTAAGTTGTTTTAAACATCCCCACATCCGAAATTTCTGTAAAAATGGTTTAATGGCGTAAAAAGTTGAAAAACGAATGCTCTTAACACAGAGAGTCCTCTTTCCTCATCAACGATATTTTTTTTTTCTTCCCTTCTTCCCCCCCCCCCCCCCGTTCCCCCAAATTTCCCTTTTTTTTAATAAAAGTCCCATATAAGAATTATCACAAAAAATATCGCAAAACTAGCAATTTTTTCTAAGCGACTGATGAAAATATAAAAATGATAAATTACACAAATCTACATCAGCAATATAGTGTAATTGAAAGTTGTGCGATGTTCCACACCCCTAGTTTATTTCAGAGAATACAAATTACGAATATTTTCGTTATTTTTTGCCGATTCTGTATTCATTATTACCATAGTTCTGGCTAATATTAATTTATTAGAATAAAATTTTGCGCTTTATCATTATTGGACAAAAGAGATACCTAACTATGAGATGTATGATCAAATCTGAGGAAATATTCTGTTTCAATTAATCTTTTTTTTAATTTTATTTTTTTATTTATTTATTTTGTAGCCTTGTGTACGACATGGTTTGATATTGTATTAGAAAAATTGGTATATCATCAAAATAATTGAAAGAGAAAAGTTGGATAAGATGGTAAAATTTGGAAATTGAAAAGGGCAGGGTGATTGGAATCTAGTAAAGCAATTTAAGGTGTATGTATAGGTTTCGACATTTTTTTTTAAATTTTCAATTTAAAAACGAGGAATTTGCATATTGAAAAGTACATTATTTGTTAAACTTTTTCCAATAAAAAAAAGTTTTAAAATATCATTATAGAAATTTTAATAATTAATTAACATTTAATCAATTAATTAGGCTAAATTTGAACGGAAATTACAAAAATTCTAATTCATCCACAGATACAATATTGGTGTTTAATATTGCCGAATACTCTGCTCTATGTTTTGACATTATTAACAGAATTATCCAGCGAGTATGTTTTGTGATATCTTGCTTTAACTGAATGTATGAAAAAAAAAATCCATGTTTTTTTTATTATTTTTTTATTTTTAAACAAAACTTATCTTTAAAATTATATTTAAAAAAATATTTATTTACTAATCACTTAGCATTTAGAGTCAAAATATTCAGCAATTTATGTAGATTTTATAGCAAAAAACAAAAAAATATATGTTATTTAAACTGGAGTTACTAATGATTGAATGAAATGCAAAATTTAAGGAACTGCATTCTGATAAAAACTTTTAAAAGAGCATTTTTGATATAAAAAACTGTTATTATTATATTAATTATTATATATTTACATTTTAGTTTGCTCCTCCATCATAGGGCTTTCCTTCTTTTGTGGCCGACCAAACGGTATAGTGGTTAGCATGCTAGCTTCTGGACCACGAGGTTGCGGGTTCGAGTCCCGTGTAAGGCATGGGTATTTGTAAATGCATGTTGGCTTGTCTAATGGCGAATGTTTCGGCGCATTATAGCCCTCGTGTTGCTGACGGCGCCAGATAATCTTAAAACAACCAACCTTCTTTTGTGTTGTTTTTATAATGTTTTTGTTTTTTGAGGCCTCTCAAGTCTTCACCGATTTTTGTGATATGAAACCTATACGTATACCTTAAATGTGACATTAAAGTAATAGACTGAGAGGCGACTGCAATTTTTGGACTCCATCGAACATTATTCTGAATTTTTTATAGAAATTAGAGAAAAGTGAGTAGATTACGAATCACTGGTCTGCTGTGGCAAAAATGGCCGAAACTGGTCAAAAATCGACTTTTAATAAATTGAACCAAATCCAATTGCCAAATGCGCCATAACTTGCCAAATAATGAGCATTTTTTTTATTATTTGGTAACCCTCACTCTTTAATTTTCAATTAAGGGTTGCAGACGATTCAGATATCTGGCGACGGTCTACTTGCATTTATTAAAAGAGAGCCAAGTTGGCAAAAAATATTACGTCACTTATGATGTAAGTAATGTCGCCAATTTGGCTTACTTTTAAAAGATATAAGTTTTCCGAGCTAAAGATCAGAAATCGCTTGCGCTTTTTCTCATTGAAAATCAAAATGCAGTGGGTTGCCAGACGAAAAAGTTTTTTTTTTTTTTTTGGCAAGTTATGACATATTTGGCAATCGGATTTTAGTTCAACTCATTCCAAGTCGATTTTTGATCAGTTTCGGCCATTTTTGCCACGGCAGACCAGTGGATTCCTAATCTACTCACTTTTCTCCAATATCTATAAAAAAATTTAGAATGATGTTAGATGGGGTCCAAAAATTGCAGTCTCTTCTCGGACTATAAGTACTGTCGTTTATAAGGAAAATAACACACTCCAGGAAGACTAGGCGGTGGGGGTTGCTGTAGAACAGTGTTAGCCACTACGCGGCCCGCCGGCACCACAAAAGATTTAAAAAAAAAAAAAAAATCACGCTATAGACTTTTCGTTTTTATATCATTGTAATTTATCGGAAATAATATGAGTTAACTATGTAGGACAGAGTTTTCCATTACGTGCCTGAAGAAACTATATGAAGAAGTTTTCAGCAAGGTGGTTTTCATCAAGAATAAATATGTTAATAACTTAACTGGACCCCTCTTTATCATTTGGACAACTTATTAAAATTAACTGCAACAAATACTCCACTCATAAAATAAACTGTACGATTACGACCGCTATCTTCTCACAATTGATGTCGACTAAAACGGAGTAATCTGGAAGTACAGTTTAAACACTTTTATTAAAAGTTAGGTCAAGTCGCATTGTCACTTTGAAACAAAAGATTTCTCTCTTTTTCAGACTTTGATTACTACTAATAAAAACTATTATCTTTTTTTTAATTATTTGAAGAAAAAAAGAATCCAATATGAATTGTAATATTGTTGAGATAATTTTTTTTTGTGTGCAGTTTTCAGAAATGCTATATATTGTTAAATCGATGATAATTGAAGATGCATATTTTGGTGTATACTTACCTCGAAAAGCTCCAGTATAAGTCATACAGCCCACCTCGAAAAGTTAGTGGCGAACGCTGCTATAGAAGCATAACTCGTCGATTGAAAATAAGGGTAATGTATACTGTAAATAGGCAATGAAAGTCTAGAAAGTAGCTGTCCTTTTACTGGAATCCCCATAGAAATAGAAATAGAATATTTGCTGTAGGAACAAGACTAGTCTTGCTGGTCTTGTTTCCACAATAACAGACAATACTAGACAACGTACCGGGAGCGATTTTTGAGATAGATAGTATGTCGTGCTATCCTCAATTAAGATATTAATATACATTTTCGATCCAAATCAATATCGATACTATATCGTTGCATAAAAAAAAATATCGATACATGATTTTTTTTTTTTTCAGTGTTTTTTGAGGCAAATTTCTAATTTTCATGAATTGAATTCATGTCAAAATTGCTTTAATAAATAAATTATAAAAATTGTTTGATTAAATAAATTATAAAAATTGTTTGATTAAATAAATTATAAAAATTGTTTTAATAAATAAATTATGTTATCAATCAGAATAAATAAAATACATTTGGATGTCAATGTATAAATTCACATTTATTTTTAAAGAAGAAATTTTGAAAAGCAGTTTATCGCATATTTTGCTGATAGAGATGTTTTTAATATTTAAAACTAGATGCAAATTCCCGTCACACGCTGTCAATAGAAACGGAGCTAAGTTAATGACTACTAATAAATGATCTTATCTTTCTATCACATCACGTTTTCTTTTTTGTTAGGATGCCATTTTAACTGTCTCTCAGCCAAGTCCGAACCTTAGTTTTGAAGTTTTTGAAAAAGGAATAAAGAAAATCGAAAAAAAAAAAAAAAAAAAAAAAACAAGAAAAAAAAAACACATGGAACAACAAAACGATCATTAAAAAACTAAAAATGTTTGAAAACATCGATATATCGGTGACTTTTATCGATATTTTTACTATCGATATAGTTAAAAAAATATCGATAAAATATCGTGGTATCGATATATCGCCGACCTCTTCTCAATACTCTACAACGATCAATATCCTCCTTTTGTAGCTTTAAATCTCTAGTGCATCACTTTTTTTTCTCTCTTTTTAATGAAATAATTGTATTTCGTTTGCTTTTTTTCATCTCTGAACCATTGAAAATATACACAAAAATCCTAAGTGCTTATTTAATTAAATAATTAATTAATATCGCTGTGTAGCATATATGCAACATCATGTGTTAATTAAGATTTTTTTTAAAAAAATTTTTAATTTTTTTTTTAAAGATTTCTCTCCGATAAGTTTGTAGTATATAGATAAATTTGTAGATATACAATAACTTTGACACATTTAAACCGATAAGTTTGTAGATAGAAACACTATGCACTAGAAAGATAAGTAATGCACATGTACACATGTACTTTATCTTTCATTTAAGTGAACGGGCTTTAAAAATGTCATTGTAAAGCAAAACACTTTCTCCTGGGAGATTACATTTATTTGCAAACTTTCGTTACTTTCTGATCAAAATTTGGACCGTGTTTGGAAACTGCGATGTAAGAAGATATTTAATAATATAACCCATAAAAACAAAGTTTTTAATATAAATCCTTTACATGCATTGCCAATTTTTATATTCGTCAACACAGAGTCGATTCCGTAGACAGCATGTGCCTGGTTTTTGCATCTAATTTTAAATATCAAAAACATTTCTATCAGCAAAATGTGTGGCAAACTACGTTTCAAAATTTATTTATTAAATATGAATTTCACATTCAAATATCTTTAATATATTCTGATTAAAACCATTTTATTATTTATTTTTTAAAAATAATTTGGCACAGAAAAAAGAGTTTCAACAATCGTCGGTTCAATGCTATTTTCACGCGATTGGATGACGGCAAGTTGGTTTATTAGTGTTCAGCTAAAAAGTCCTTTTAGTGACAGTAAAATGACCAGTTTAGTGACCAAAATTTGATCGAAACACACACAAAATCGAAGTTAATATAAAGGATTTAAAAAATACCTGTAAATGATCTTTTATCGGAATAGAGTTGATTTTAAGTAATAGTCTAATAGATAATAGTACAATAATAATAGGCATGTAACTTTTGCGCTTGTTTGATAAAATATTTGTTGTCCCGTACAATAAGCACGTAATACTAATTTTGAAAATCATTTAACCTTTCAATATGGAATGCTGATCACAAACAATTACACAAACCATTTTAAAAAGTATTTTTCACTTATCTCACGATTCATCAAAACATGAAAATTGTGCAAAAAGTCCCAATCGATTGTTGGACCCCTAATATAATACTTTCATTAGCCTGTATAGCATATCAGGTAATAAAAATCAATAATCGAATGAATTATACTTATGATAAATAATATAAGTAATACAAGAAAATAACACTAATAATAATGAAGTTGAATACGTCATACTGTCACGTGTTTTCACTCCATTGAAAATTACGTTGCAGTGAAAGAAATTTCGCAAGATATGGTAGAGAGTTAGAAAAAAATGCAAACGTTTTACGAAGGTAATTTTTATATACCACAGATATTTTCAAAATAAATTCCATATTGTAGTGGAAGAATATGAATGAATGTGTCATACCAACACTTACCTTCTCTGTAATAAATCTCATATTGTAGTGAAAAGAGTTTTACAGGGATAATTTTGACATGCCAACAGATATTTTCAAAATAAATTCCATATTGCAGTGGAAGAACTTAGATGAATGTGTCATACCAACACTTACATTCTCTGTAATAAATCTCATATTGTAGTGAAAAGAGTTTTACAGGGTTAATTTTGACATGCCAACAGATATTTTCAAAATAAATTCCATATTGTAGTGAAAGAATATGGATGAATGTATTATACCAACACTTACCTTCTCTGTAATAAATCTCATATTGTAATGAAAAGAGTTTTACAGGGATAATTTTGACATGCCAACAGATATTTTCAAAATAAATTCCATATTGTAGTGGAAGAATATGGATGAATGTGGCATACCAACACTTACCTTCTCTGTAATAAATCTCCTATTGTAATGAAAAGAGTTTTACAGGGATAATTTTGACATGCCAACAGATATTTTCAAAATAAATTCCATATTGTAGTGGAAGAATATGGATGAATGTGGCATACCAACACTTACCTTCTCTGTAATAATTCTCGTATTGTAGTGAAAAAAGTTTTACAGGGATAATTTTGACATGCCAACAGATATTTTCAAAATAAATTCCATATTGTAGTGGAAGAATATGGATGAATGTGGCATACCAACACTTACCTTCTCTGTAATAAATCTCATATTGTAATGAAAAGAGTTTTACAGGGATAATTTTGACATGCCTACAGATATTTTCAAAATAAATTCCATATTGTAGTGAAAGAATATGGATGAATGTGGCATACCAACACTTACCTTCTCTGTAATAATTCTCGTATTGTAGTGAAAAGAGTTTTACAGGGATAATTTTGACATGCCAACAGATATTTTCAAAGTAAATTCCATATTGTAGTGGGAGAATATGGATGGATGTGTCATACCAACACTTGCCTTCTCTGCAATAAATCTAATATTGTAGTGAAAAAAGTTTTACAGAGATAAATTTTTATACACTAACTCATGTCTTCCCTGCAATAATTCTTATATTGTGACAAAAGTTTTACAAAGATGAATTTTATACACCAAAGTATATCTTCATCACGCTGTGATACATCTGACGTTGCAGAGAAATAAGGTATACAGAGAGCTGAGTGAGTGTGTCCCAATACTTACATTCTATGAAATAAATTTCATAAAAATGAAACAGAGTAAACCTTTGGTACTTAATACTAGCCTTTTACGTAATAAATATCTTGTTATAATATAAGAATTGCGCACTCAATGAAAAAAATGCGTACGTTTCAGTAATCAAAACAGAATGGATTTAATGTTATATATGTAAATAGTGCATCCTTGATTTATATGTATAATTACCAAACATATGTCATTAAAAAACGTCGTCCCACTAAGAAACACGTAAGATTTATTCGATAGTGTACGTTCTGCCAGGGAAATTGGTTCCTCTCTATTCTAAACTGTAAAGGGATGGCTATTATTATTGACGTCCTTTTTACTTTAGGTTTAGCATCATGATACTAATTTCCTTCTAGACTGAGAGGCGACTGCAATTTTTGGACCCCATCGAACATCATTCTGAATTTTTTATAGAAATTGGAGAAAAGTGAGTGGTTTACGAATCCACTGGTCTGCCGTGGCAAAAATGGCCGAAACTAGTCAAAAATCGACTTTTAATAAGTTGAAATAAACCCGATAGCCAAATATGTCATAATTTGCTAAATAATCAGCATTTTTTTTTTATTTGGTAACCCTCACTCTTTAATTTTCAATGAAGAAGGCTGCAGACGATTCGGATGTGTGGCTATGGCTTACTTGCATCTTTTACAAATGAGCCAAAGTGGCAATAAACATTAAGTCACTGATGACGTAACTGATGTCGCCAATTTGGCTTACTTTTAAAAGACACAAGTTTTTCGAGCTAGAGATCAGAAATCGTTTGCACTTTTTCGCATTGAAAATCAAAATGCAGTGGGTTGCCAGATGAAAAAGTTTGTTCTCTTTTAAGCAAGTTATGACATATTTAGCAATCGAATTTTAGTTCAACTCATTCCAAGTCAATTTTTGATCAGTTTCGGCCATTTTTGCCCCGGCAAACCAGTGGATTCCTAATCTATTCACTTTTCGCCAATTTCTATAAAAAATTCAGAATGATGTTCGATGGGGTCCAAAAATTGCAGTCGCCTCTCGGAACTATTAGGGTAGTTCAGCATGAAATACGAATCTCCTCCCTTAATTCCAAATAATAAAATTTCCAGTCTTGTAGTAATCATTGTACTTAACGTTTTGCAGGCTCCGTGGATCTCCTTAATGCGGTGGGCGTTGGAGACGAGCTGCCACTGGGAGTGAGCGCTTCCACTGGCATCTGCGACAACAGGGCTGTCAGTATAGACGAGGAGGGAAAGCCCGTATACGGTCGACCCGACACCGCATACGCTGTCACGCAGACGGCAGTGCTCACTGTCACCACGTCACAGCTATTCACAGGTAAGCGGGTAGCATATGAAGCTTAGTGTAAACTATAAATATGGGGAGTATTGAGATTTACGTTAGCTTGATATAGTACTTGTATTATATGGATAATTATATATACTATTATCGCTCTTACTTTCAACATTTTTAATTCAAAACTTTATATTTTCTGTGCGAATAACTGCATTGCTACATTGAGTAAAAATTTCATAATAACATTGATTGTAAGTTACTGAATACCTCGATGTTAGAATGGTTATCGTGATATTCGACAAAAATTAACAATTAGAGCGTCCATCTTTTGCTGTAATTACAGCTGTAAGGGATTAGTTAAGAATCTTGAGTATACATTGCAATTTTGGTCAAAGAGAACATTGAGTTGAGCACAGGGCTACAAAGAGGATTTAGGATTTTGCATCATTTGAGTATAGTGATAGATTAAAGGAAATTGAATATGTATAATGTGCTGTAGGAGAGAAGAACTAGAGGATATTTAATTAATTTATTCAAAATTATTAAACAGAATGAGACAAAGAGTTTGGAATTTATTACAGATAATAGAACTAGGGATCATAGTTTTAAATCACAGTTTAATACAGAAAGGAGGAAACATTATTGCAACAATAAAGGGATTGATTAATGGAATTTTTGGCCTGTGGATATAGTGAATTCAATTGGTGTGAGTGATTTTAAGAGAAAATTGGATATTTATTAAGGTATAGTTAAAGGTCATTGACTACTTTTAGCTGGGCCAACTTTGCTGGGTATCGTGACTTCTTTTGTAATTGCATTTTGAGAGTTTATCGACTTATTTTCAGTCTGTTTCGATAAAAAATAAGGAATAACAAGCCATTTTTGCAAGCCAGTTAGATATATCCTGGCAAAAATTTTACCGATGAGACGCTTTTGAAAGCTAAATTTTCACTTCATTCCAAAGGTTCTCAATGTGATTGAGGTCTAGGCTTTGAGCAGATTAGTTCAAGTACTAGACACTCATACCCATAAATTATCAGCTACATTTGGAACGTGCAGTATGGACTGGTGAATCCATTATTCTGACCTATTATTTTTTTTAAAAGTAATAAGTCCTTTCCTGACTATTGCCCTAAGGTGAGAAGATATCAAAATAGTTCCAAAGATAAGGAAGAAGTTGGCCTCATATTAACCTTTCTCCACCAGTTCCAGATGGATAAATGACTGGTCAGAGCCACTATACTTAAAATGTGTTCGGAAACTCAAAATCAGATTGTGTATTTTCAATATACCGCTCAGAAGATTCCGCGATAGAAAACATTTAGCATTGATTTTCTAAAATTTTATACAGTGTAGAGCAAGGAAAAGTTTTTCATGTTCAAGAGGGTGAAATGATAAAGGGGAAAATCAAATTCAATTTTAAAATTCGAACCGAATTTGAAGAAATTAATATTATTAAAATGGCAAAAGATTTGTTTCACCCACTTATGTTGAGGTAAAAGAGTTTTAAAGCAACGATTTCTTTTTATTAGCTGTTAGAAATAGCTTGTGTAAAGGCCAATTTACACTTGATCAGTGAATGGAACTCTAGCAGCTAAGTTGATTGGAAGATCACTTTCACGCTTTAATCGGAATGACATCTTTGCATTTGCACAGTGCCAATAACTGGAACGACCCATCCAATGAGTCAGTAAGCTGACTATCAGTGGTCGTGGGAGAGTGCAGGTGATTGGATGACGGGGTTGGCGTGTCAGCAAAAAGAAAATGTTTGATATTCTGGATCTTCCAGCTGCAAGCAATCATATGACAAACTGGCTTCTCCAGCGACTGGAATGAAGCGTTTACACTGAGCTAGCGAGCGATAATGTCAAATGTCTGGAAATCTTGACTGCTTCCGACTGATAACGTGTACACTGACACGACACCAATTGATAACCTAAAAATCATCCTTCATTTCTCACTCAGAGTTGGAAACAGCATTCAATAGCAGTAGATACATATATTGAACTATGTGAGTGTGTTTCTGAAGCAGAAAAAGACTGACATTTGACCGTTTCCACCTCGTGCTGTTGCAGGTTCTTTCCCCTCTGATTTCTCCATCCTGGCCACCATCCGTCCCGACCAAGGGACGGAGTCCTTCCTCTTCACCATCTACAACAATGTCGGGGAGGAACAGATGGCGCTTGGTGTCGGGGACAACGTTACCTTCATGTGCCGACAGTCAGCAGACCTGCCCACCCTGGCCCGTGTTACTTTCCCGGTTGCACTCAATGATGGAAAGTATGTGCTTTGTGCTCCTTTAACTTAGACATAGTTATAAGGAAATAGAAATATTAAGTTTAAAAGAGAAAATATGTTTTTGTCTTCTCAATCATCAAGATATAGAAAGTAATTGTCTTAAAAAAAAATTGTCGATATTTTGTTCTTATTTTGACTTAATATCACTTGCTGATTCCCAAAGTGTTAAAATCTTGAGTATAAAAATACTGAATTGATTTCAATGAAAGTCAAAAGCTGTTAAGAGTCAATTAAGTCCTAACAAAAATGCAGGTAAGGGAAAATGTCTTGAAGCTTAAAAATCAAGGTTTTCTTTTATTTTAGCACGGTATCAAAGGGGATTGTTTCCATGACTATAGTTAAAGAAATCATTTTTTCATCAACAGATATAAAATGCAAAAAATCTTTGGTTTCAATTTACTTTTCTAATACCACAAGATATTTTTTTATTTCCAATAAGTTAATAAGGTTTTTTTTTTTTTACTAATGTCTTGGTAACCTTATACAAAAGCTATATTCGTGTAGGACCAGTAGCTGTCATCGAATGCATCAAAAGGAAGAAGTTTCATAGAAAAGATAAAACGTTAAATATTATCGCAGGTTTTCTTCTTCAAGTAGAGTTTTCTCCCCTTCTTGATGTAGACCAGTTCTTCTTGAAAGACCATCAGAAAAGAGTTTTCCTCTAGAACTTATATACTTTACTTTTAGTATTTCAGATGTAGGCACGCCCGATTGCCGCCCAAAGGCTAAATTCCAACTTAGATAGACGAAAGAATTCCTGGGTACTGCAGTCTTTGTTTTCAGAGTGATTTAGACACATGGTAGCGATTGTGCTAGATAGTTTCGTGTCAGTTGTTGCGATGCTTGTCAGAATGTTTCCAGGTGTTCCATTGAAGACGTAAATTCTGGACGTTTTTCCATGAATAAACTCCTGAAAAGCATTCCTCCATTCACTCATGGACTTGTTTCGGTAGTCCAGGTATGGTAGTTCGATAGTCCTTAATCTAACAAACTTTTGGTACATTAAAGCTCTCGTAAGCTATTGCTGCTGAAAATATTCAATGCTGCCAATCAACCAGCTGTAATTCGGAGCAGTATAGACTTGCGCATTTCATGCAAAATTCAATATAATAAAACAACGCAAAAAAAATTACATCTTTGAATGAAAATATATATTTATTTCATATTTTTATGTTTCGAAAAGTATCTTATGAAATATCAAACTCATAATCTACGGCTACTTAAAGCCGACTTAATTTTATTCAAACACAAACAAAGCAATACAATATCAAAAATTTGACTCTTTAGAGCAAATTAATTCTAAATTGGTTTTCAAACCCACTTCCAGAACTGTTGGCAGCATTATTTGACACAACCAACCATTGGGATAATGAAATAACTTTGGAACGTCTACAATGTGTTCGCTATAACTGTATTGAAAAATTGCAATAGAACTATTCAATTAATGTTTTCATAAGCATAAGTTTAACTAATGAACAACGTAGCCGTATTGAAGATGAAGTTTATCACTACAAATCATTACACAGAATCATTTACCTTTATATAATCTTTAAAGAACATGGATATTGATTTTCTTGCGTCTTACTACTAGAGGTCCGAAATATCAATCAAAATAAATATCGATTCTATATCGTTGCATCGAAAAATATATCGATAAAATATGGATATATCGATACATGTTTTCTTTTTTAATTTGATTTTTAATTTTGTCAGAAAAGAAGTTTTTCGCTGCAAATTTTTACTTATCATGAATTCATGCCAAAATTGTAATAATAAATAAACTATATTAATAATCATAATAAATAAAATGCATTTGGATGTCAATGCATAAATTCACATTTATTTTTAAAAGTAGAAATCTCGAAAAGTAGTTTACCGCATATTTTGCTGATAGAGATGTTTTTAATATTTAAAATTTGATGCAAATTCCAGGCACACGTTGGCAACAGAAACGGATTATATTAATGACTCCTAATAAATGATCTTATCTTTCCATTACATTACGTTTTCTTTTTGGTTAGGGTGCCATTTTAACCGTCTCTCAGCCAAGTTCAAACTTTATTTTTGAAGTTTTTGAAAAGGAAATAAAGAAAATCGAAAAAACACATGGAACTACAAAATGATCGTCAAAAAACTAAAAATGTTTGAAAATATCGATATATCGACGACTGGTATCGATATTTTTAGTATCGATATTTTACAAATAATATGGATAAAAAAATCTTCATATCGATATATCGCCGACCTCTACTTACAACTCATTTAATTTGAACTAAACCAAGAACAAGATCACTTTTTTTTTAGTCGAGCACAGAATTAAAGCCATCGTATTTATAAGTTTTACAAGAATGGATAATGTGCCATACATGGATGTTTTGTATGTTGCAGATGGCATCGTATGTCCCTAAGTATCAAAGGCGACTCAGTGACATTTCTCAGCGAATGCGGGGGACGTCAGATGACAGAATCCCTGGGACGAAGTGAAGACGCCTACACTGACTTGACAGGAATCCTCATCGTTGGATCGCAATTAGTGGATGGACTGTACTACGAGGTAAAAAAAAAATCTACTTCTCATTGAGAAGACATTCTTAAGAGTAATTTTAGACTTTTATTCCATAAATCTAATAGTCCGTGAGGCGGCTGCAATTTTTGGACCCCATCGAACATCATTTTGAATTTTTTAAAGAAATTGGTGAAAAGTGAGTAGATTACGAATCCACTGGTCTGCCTTATCAAAAATGGCCAAAACTGATCAAAAAGCGACTTGGAATGAGTTGAACTAAAATCCGATTGCCAAATATGTCATAACTTAACATAAAGAGAACAAACTTTTTCTTCTGGCAACCCACTGCATTTTGATTTTCAATGAGAAAAAGAGCAAACGATTTCTGATCTCTGGCTCTTGAAACTTGTATCTTTTAAAAGTAAGCCAAATTGGTGACATCAGTTACATCATTAGTGGTGTAATGTTTATTGCCAATTTGGCTCATTTGTGAAAGATGCAAGTAAGCCATAGCCACACATCCGAATCCTCTGCAACCTTCTTAATTGAAAATTAAAGAGTAAGGGTTAGCAAATAAAAAAAAATGCTCATTATTTGGCAAGTTATGGCGCATTTAGCAATTGGATTTAGTTCAACTTATAAAAAGTCGATTTTTGACCAGTTTCGGCCATTTTTGCCACGGTAGACCAGTGGATTCGTAATCTACTCACTTTTCTTCAATTTCTATAAAAAATTCAGAAGGATGTTCGATGGGGTCCAAAAATTGCAGTCGCCTCTCAGTCTATAATGCAATACTTTATCGTCGTACTTCCCTTGTAAAAGCAATATTACAAATTAATATGTTTTTTCCCAGATAGAATAAAGACGATTAGAGTTTATTAAGTACTCATTCCATGACAATTGACAGTTTTAAATTCGTAGGAAAATAGGTTTATTGAAGGTTTTCGTTTTCTCCAATAGCCGACGATGGGATTTTCGACTAAGATTTAAAAAAAAAAAATACTGTTAGAAAAAACGTACAGAATATTTTTTTTTTCTTTCAAAATTTTATACTGAGCACTACTTATTGTTGTTATATTTGGTAAAAATATTCGTTATGTTTTGAAAAGCAATATTTCATTTAAAAAAAAAAAGGTATTACTTAGGTACTATGGAGCAGGTAAAAGACTAGATCTTAAGTCTGAGTTTAAAGGACAGATAAATGTTTTTTTTTATTGAATAAAGTGTACCTTATAACCAAATAATACTTAACATATTTTTACGAAAGAGTCTATAAAATGAGGATTTACCATTTTTAGGATCAGTGATTCCAAAAGACATTATTCAATTTTTCAACTTTTCCATAATTTTTCCCATCAATTTTTTTTAAAACTCAACTATGATTTTAGAACTATTTTGAGAAACAAGTACATTGTTGCATTATGTAATTAGAGAGAATATTTTATAGTTTATTGTATTAAATTATTGTTGTGAAACAAGCATGCACTCGAAATGTTTTAAGGCTGAAAGGATAAAAATTCGTTTAATTTTTTTTTTATATATATTGAAACACTGACGGGAAAATTATTTTATGATCACTATTGCTTCTATTGTAAGTAAAATAATGAAAACAACTGCGTTATCGATCAATATATATTTTATTTGTAGCAATGCCTAACTTTCCTTTGTTTTGTTTGACGTGATTAATTGAGAGGATGGCAGCGTTTACTGTTTTTCCACACATGCTATTTCGGTGAAAGACTACTTTTTTCTTAGTAAAGATCACTAGAAACTTTATTTTACAGTGAATTTTAAACTTCTGTATCTGGCTTCTGGTAGTATCACAATTAGTGATTCAAAGCTAGAGCCAGAGGAGCTTCAAATACAATAAGAGTTCTGCAAACGCAAATTTTCACCATGGTGAAATATGATGACATTTGTGATGAATTATGTCACCTCATTTAAGCACTGCATGGTGAGAATTGATCCAGTTTCCCTTGCATGCCAGAGCTAAATTCAAATTAATACTCTTTGAAAGCGTTATATTTCCTGGGAATTTCGGAGAGAATACAATAATCGAAGATGCATTGCAAGTAAAATCATCATAGGTATTAGAGAACATACATTGTGTTAAAGAATGTATATTTCAGTATTAAGGATATTTTATACTTTTTTATAATTGTTTTTGAATCCTTTGTATTAATTTCGATGTTGTTTGTTTTTGTTGGGTAAAGTCTTCGGAGGATTCAAGTACCATCATCCAATCATTCTGAAACTTGGCATATAGACTCGTTGACAATAACAATGTATTCTACTAAATTTTGGGGGTAAAAAAGTTATTCAATGACATAGACTGGATTTTTTCATTTCAGTGGTCAAAAACTATGAAAGTTCAACCTTAGGTCAAAATTGTTTAAATAAGCTGCAACTACACATAAAAGCGCCAATGTATATAATGGCATTAAAGCACAAACTGATTGAAACTTTTAAAACCTAAAAACTTTTGATGAGTGAAATAGAAAAGATAAAAAAAAAAGATTAATGTTAAAATATTGAAATTTTACCTTTTTTATATTATCTTTTAAGCTAAATGTTATATTTTAAAACAGAAATAAAAAAATTAAAAATTCTGTGAAGAGAAAATGTTTAAAACTGTATAAATTAAATACTTCAAAAATTTGAATAGCCAATTGCTAATGGTTAGGTAGATATATCGATTTGAATTTGTAATATCTGTCTAAAACACTAGTGCTCGAAAAGCCGACCAAACGGTATAGTGGTTAGCGTGCTAGCTTCTAGACCGCGAGGTTGCGAGTTCGAGTCCCGTGTTAGGCATGGGTGTTTGTAAATGTATGTTGGCTTGTCTAATGACGAATGTTTCGGCGCATTATAGCCCTCGTGTTGCTGACGCCGCCAGATAATCTGAAAACAACCAACTAGTGCTCGAGAAACACACTTTAAATCAGTGATTCTCAACCACTGTGCCGCGGCACTTTTGTGTGGCGCCAAATTCTTAAAGTGTGCCTCCAAATTTAGAAATGTATATAGTAAAAATTATAATGCTTTTTTTTATTACGAGTAAAGTTTAAATTAAAGAAAATTACTTATATATATATATATATATATATATATATAAGTAATTTTCTTTAATACTATTTTTTACTCTAGTTTTTTACGTACAAACCCCTGCATGTGTGTGAGTGTACGTCTCGTTGTCTGATGTTTGGAAAGCACATCCATTGAGACTTTGTTTCCGACGAATTCCGCTGGCGATTTCAAAGATCACCTAGCCATTTTCGGATTAGATTTCTACGCAAAATCCCAGTTTCGCCCAGCTGTACCATCTGAGCTTCAGCCCTTTGATCATAATTCGCAACCAGAGTGTCGAATTCATGACAAGTTTTGCCCCGTATTTTCAACCCATGTTGACAGCCGGCTGGCTGTGAAGTCACTGCTGCTGCGTGGGCTACCATCTTTAAATTTTTGCGCATTTGGCTTCGCTGCGACGTGGATATCTTGCGTCAAAGGCCACCTTTTGTTCGTTGGTCAGGTCTGTGAATGCGCCTTGCAGCATTTGTTTGATTCGTGAGCGCCGTTCGAGTTGGGGATCTTTTTCTTTGTGTGCCGCCAAATCTTGAAGTCGTTAAAAGTGTGCCGCGACAAAAAAAAAAGGTTGAGAATCACTGCTTTAAATAGACGTATCAATGCGTTACATCCCATTAGTGATGTTTAAATAACAGGTAATTTCTTGGCGTTCTAATCACCGGTGGAATAAGATTAAAACATCATTCTTTCCAGGAATGTATGAACTATTTTTTTTTAAATAAAAATAAAAAAAAAATAATAATAATTTTTAAGGACATTTTGGTACTTGGTCCCTTTAAATGTTTGTGCAATATTATAACCTTTTTTTTTAATACTTCAACTTTTCCTTATTCTCCATTTCAACCATCCCAGGGTGATATCCAACAACTCCATATCGTTCCCAGTCCCCAGGCAGCCTACGAGCATTGTGCGGACTCGATGCCGGACTGCGATTTCCCCCTCCCTTATTCCCAGGGTCCAGAGGACACTGTCTTCCCAGTCTCTCCGGACAAACCCCCAAGGAGAGGATACGACGAGGAGGACGAAGACGAGTTTCCGGAGTATCCCTACCCGGATGCAACTCCTGGAGTACTGTTCACCAACTTCTCGACACCGGTAATGTGATGAAGAGGTTTTAAAACTGAACTTCTACTGAGTGATTTTAAAATTAAATAATTCATTAATAAATATCCATAGAATAATGACATTAAAAGTCAAGTTATTTTGGAAGCTGTAAAATTAGGATACTAAATTTTCAAAAATAGTAACAAATGTTGTCAACAGATGGCGCTGTACACTGTAGTTGTTATGAATAAAGCGTGCTTTGAAGATCATAGCGATCTGTCTTCGGACAGTTCCACTGTTTAAACGTGAAAGAAAGTTAGGGTGATTGCAACGAATGATTGCAGCGGACAAATTTATAACATATTTCTTTAATTTTGCAGCTACAGCGCCATCTGATGGCAACATTTGTAACTAATTTTGAAACTTCTGTTTCAGATTTTTACAGCTTTCAAAATAACTATACTTTTTGTTTCATCTTTCTATTTATCTTTGTTTTTGAGTTATTTAATTTTAAAACCAGGGAATCCGTCGCTGAACACTGTGCACTTTGTTGTGTGTGCGGTTCAATGGTGGATGTAGTTTTATAATTAATTTGAATTTATCTTCTAGGAGGAAACTGGTTCAGTCGATGAGAACACAGGTTATCATTACTATAATGTACAGGTAAGTTTGGTATAATAACATTCATATTATTGTATAAGAAATTATAGAAAATTAATAGATAATAGTTCTTCAAATTGTAGGTGTTAAGGTAGAGATATTGTATTAATGGCATTAATTGAAAAGAGAGCAGTGTGTTATATTCTTGTCTTACGATACATTTTAAAAAAGCATCTTCATTAAAACATAAATTTTAAATTCAGTTAGTAAAGGTTTACTTCTTTTTTTCTTAGACAAACTTATTTATGCTTTTATGTTTATAAAAGCGACATAAAGCCATTTAACCTGCGCAATGAGGTTTGTGCTCAGCATTTGGGTTTTATATAAATTGTACGACATTAAGTGAATTTATTTTTTGCACACTTCATATGTTTCAAGCAAATTAACTAAGACAACTCACTATTGTCGTTAGAATAAGAGATTGGTATTTAAAAAAAAAAAAAACTCAGTGTTTATTCTAGAAGTGATTTGTATCTGAAAATAAATAACGTGATTTGAAAGTGGACTGTTTGTGGATATCGAGTCCTGGAGCTAGTATCAGCGAAAGGTGAAATAGTGAAGTGCAGAGGTTAGTTTAAAAAACTGGAATCTCAAGCTAGGTAAACAGAGTCGCAACGTGCAAAATCAGTTATTAAATGGTGAAACGTTTTGCCTTTATTTGTTAACAACAACAGATGCAAAAAAAAAAAAAAAAAAAAAAAAAAAAAAAAAAAAAAAAATGGCAGCACATCCTAAGAGGAAATCCTAGTAAGAATCTTTCCCTATACTCGCTATGTTACATTCTTCTAGCCCAGTGCATTTAGAAACTACTTTCTATAAAACATTGACTTTTGGTGAATAGTTACAAAAATGATCACTTAGTAAAATGACATAAATTTAAAACTCGAAAAAAACATCCAATATATTTTAATTTATCTTTGAAAAATCCTTACGTACATGCATATGCCGTAGCTCCACCTGGTTTTGTCTATTGCGATTTTAATTTTCATTTATAATAGACAGACATTAAATGAAAATCATTTATGTCATTTCCTTTGGCGAATTTTTTCGTACCTACTCACCAAATTTCAAGGATTTTTATACAGTAGTTACTATATGAACTGGGCTAGAAGATAGTAACATAGCGAATATAGGGAATAATAGTCCGAGAGGCGATTACAATTTTTGGACCTCATCGAACATCATTCTGAATTTTTTTTAGAAATTGTTGAAAAGTGAGTAGATTACGAATCCACTGGTCTGCCGTGGCAAAAATGGCCGAAACTGATCAAAAATCAACTTGGAATGAATTGAACTAAAATCCGATAGCCAAATATGTCATAACTTGCCAAAAAGAGAACAAACTTTTCGTCTGGCAACCCACTGCATTTTGATTTTCAATGAAAAAAAGGGCAAACAATTTCTGATCTCTGGCTCGGAAAACTTGTGTCTCTTAAAAGTAAGCCAAATTGGCGACATCAGTGACGTAATGTTTATTGCCAATTTGGCTCATTTGAGAAAGATGCAAGTAAACCATCGCCATACACCCGAATTGTCTGCAACCTTTTTAATTGAAAATTAAAGAGTGAGGGTTATCAAATAAAAAAAAGCTCATTATTTGGCAAGTTATGGCGCATTTGGCAATTGGATTTAGTTCAACTTATTAAAAGTCGATTTTTGACTAGTTTCGGCCAGTTTTGCCACGGCAGACCAGTGGATTCGTAATATGCTAACTTTTCTCCAATTTCTATAAAAAATTCAGAATGATGTTCGATGGGGTCCAAAAATTACAGTCGCCTCTCAGTCTTTTCCCCTCATTTCTTGAAAGTCCATGCTAAGAAGACCAGACACTGTAAAACATAATATGTGTCCTAAAGAAGTATTGAAAAAAATATTGCAATTAAATTGTTCACTCAAGTTTTAAAACTGCTGTTTTATATAAAAAAATAAATAGTTCTGCAATTTTTAAGAGTTTAATTTATTTCCCTAAATCTGTTTGTTTTTATTTATTCATCAAAAACGATTTTTTATAATCTCGTTATACTTTCTCACAGGGAATTCCTGGTGCTCGTGGATACCAAGGTCCTCCTGGTCCTCCCGGTGCTAAGGGTGACAAAGTAAGTCATTTCATTCACAAATTTTTCTTTTATCGTAGAATTAGCGATCGGTGGTTGCATGCCTCTTCACAAAGATAGCTAAAATTTATTGAAGTTTAAAATTGTTATATTTATAAAAAGGCATGCCTCAATGACGCTGGTAAACAAGCACTTTTACACACAACTGTTGCGAACTTAAAACTTTGTATCAGTGTTTTTTTTTTTTTATTATTATTATTATTATTATTATTATTATTATTGCAAATGTATCAATGAAACTTCTGTTTTTCTGGTTTGGAAGAGAAGTAATATTTTGATTGCGTTACTTTTCAATGATGGATTTTGGTAGTTGATATTACCCTTTAAGGGTTCCAATATTCTTTGTTTTCTATCGAAAAAATCGGATTTGGTAGTTACTTGATGTTTTAATTTAGTCTGTATGACTTCGGTTTTCCTTTATTCGCTTTTTTCTTCTATGAATTATGAAAATTGCTTCACTTCAATGGTTGGTTGGTCGAAGTTTTATGTCGCAAGGACAACACGAAAGCCCTACTGGGCGCAAATGAAATCACACCAACTACATATACCAAACACTACATATAGTCGACATTAACAGAGAAAAATCACTTTCTACCAAGCTATAAGTTATTACTTTGAAGCTTAAAATCTACGTATAAGGTAATACAAATTTATGGAAGATTACAAATTTAGATTACAGATTACAAATTTAGGGAAGATCTTAGAATACATTACAATATACTTTGCAGCAATTTTGAGGTATATCTTAGACGCAGAAGTTTTCGCACAAAAGTATGAAACATTATCAAATTATAAATTTGTCGCGATAGGCATTTTTTTTCCCTCTATATAATTGTGATTACAAATTGTTTCCTGATATCTTAAATAGATATCCTAAGGCTAGACTCTTCAAAGCATAAGTATGTAACATTAATGAATTGTAGACCTTTTCTTCTGTTCATAGTTTGTTCAATACAGTTAGTGTTACACCACATTTCTCACCGTATTAATAAACATTCTGAAGACAGAGGTCTTGCAGCAAAAGCATGAAATTTTTTTAAGCATTTAAAAAGAGTTAAGATTGATTTTTAACTGTGTATTTTTGTGTTATATTTTATTTTTGACATTTCTCTAGGGAGATCAAGGAAGAGACGGAATTAATGGTCTTGATGGCTCTGTTGGTCCTCCAGGTCACATATTTATGATTCCTGTAAGTATGTTCCTTTTCTTTATTGATTAAATTATTTTTAACTATTTGTAAATTTTTTGAAACGATCATTCCTTTTCAATTGTTGATTGATTATATTTTACCTTAACCTTTACAAATATTTATTGCTTTCATTGTATTAATCATTACATATATATTATCGGAACGGTGTTTCAATAAATTAAAGTTATTCTTGCAAATTCTTATGTTTATTTCTCTTTCTCGTAACGTATTAACATAAAATAAAAAAAAATCTTTAATTAGTATTTGTTTTTTTGTAAATACTATTTTCGATGCAAAATACTCTACAGTATGCTGTTAAAAATTTTCATGAATGAAAAATAATTTAAAAGTCTCAAATAATGAAACCCTAACGTTGAATCTGAATATGTTAATAACTGTTAAAAATGAATTCGTAATTTTTTTTTAAATTGGAATTAGTAAAAAATACTTTTTCAGAAAATTTATTTTTTGAAGACTGTAATATTTTCCCTGAATTATATTACTTAAATTATCTCTTTATATTATATAAATGATTTAAATAAACCTTTGAAATAAACCTTTACGGATTCTATGTTTAGTATCAACCCCAAGGTGACAACAAGGGACCAGATGCGGCAGAACCTTTGAGGCAGATGCTTAGTCAACACATGGTAAGTTAATGTTCTCTCTTTTACTCCTATTGAGCTCCAAATTATGAGTGTTACTCCCTTAAAATATCCAGACACATCTCTGATTGAACCATAAGTATGATGAGTATGACTTCATCTCCTATAGACTGAGAGGCGACTGCAATTTTTGGATCTCATCGAACATCATTCTGAATTTTTTATAGAAATTGGAGAAAAGTGAGTAGATTACGAATCCACTGGTCTACCGTGGCAAAAATGGCCGAAATTGGTCAAAAATCGACTTTTAATAAGTTGAACTAAATCCAATTGCTAAATGAGCCATAACTTGCCAAATAAGGAGCATTTTTTTTTATTTGGTAACCCTCACTCTTTAATTTACAATTAAGAAGGTTGCAGACGATTCGGATGTGTGGCTATGGCTTACTTTCATCTTTCACAAATGAGCCAAATTGGCATTAAACATTACGTCACTGATGACGTAACTGATGTCGCCAATTTGGCTTACTTTTAAAAGATACAATTTTTCCCAGCCAGAGATCAGAAATCGTTTGCGCTTTTTCTCATTGAAAACCAAAATGCAGTGGGTTGCTAGACGAAAAAATTTGTTTTCTTTCTGGCAAGTTATGACATATTTGGCAATCGGACTTTAGTTCAACTAATTCCAAGTCAATTTTTTATCAGTTTCGGCCATTTTTGCCACGGCAGATCAGTGGATTCGTAATCTACTCACTTTTCTCCGTATTCTATAAAAAATTCAGAATGATGTTCGATGGTGTCCAAAATTTGCAGTCGCCTCTCGGACTACTAGTCCTAAAAGTTGGGTTTTATCATTTTGAAATTGGTTCTTTTAATAAAGACCATGAAATATTAAAGATGAATTAAGTTATGCTTTTTGAAGTAACTGGTCATATTCTAAATTTTAAATAGCAGTTTTGAGTTGAATACTGTTGAATTACAGTTTGATAAACAAGTTTATAGATCGTTTTTGAGTCTTTGTATTATTCTGCTAAAGATATACGTTTTATTAAAGTATAATTGCTGTCCAATTTACGGGAGCTATTAGAAAAAAAATCTTTTTTAACATCGAAGTAAAAGTTTTGTAGCGAGTTCAAATCAACTTGTAGATTTCTAAGAATCCAAATTGGCTTTCAAAAGAGAATAAATGTCTTTCAAAACAGATGTCTTAGAATAATTATGATGAAAATCTTCTGGCCAAGCACGGTTACAAATGAAATGCTCTTGCAGAAAGCAAAATTAATACCAATAGATGAGGGAATCAAACTTAGAAGATGCCGCCTAACTGGCTATATTTTGAGAATAAGAGGGCATGAAATCCCAAATGTTGCCCTCACTTGGGCACCTGATAGACTGAGAGGCGACTGCAATTTTTGGACGCCATCGAACATCATTCTCAATTTTTTATAGAAATTAGTGAAAAGTGAGTAGATTACGAATCCACTAGTCTGCCGTGGCAAAAATGGCTGAAACTGGTCAAAAATCAACTTTTAATAAGTTGAAATAAATCCAATTGCCAAATGCGCCATAACTTGCCAAATAATGAGCATTTTTTTTATTATTTGGTTACCCTCACTCTTTAATTTTCAATTAAGAGGGTTGCAGACGATTCAGATATCTGGCGACGGTCTACTTGCATTTATTAAAAGAGAGCCAAGTTGGCAAAAAAAATTACGTCACTTATGATGTAAGTAATGTCGCCAATTTGGCTTACTTTTAAAAGATATAAGTTTTCTGAGCTAAAGATCAGAAATCGCTTGCGCTTTTTCTCATTGAAAATCAAAATGCAGTGGGTTGCCAGACGAAAAAGTTTTTTTTTTTTTCGGCAAGTTATGACATATTTGGCAATCGGATTTTAGTTCAACTCATTCCAAGTCGATTTTTGATCAGTTTCGGCCATTTTTGCCACGGCAGACCAGTGGATTCGTAATCTACTCACTTTTCTCCAATTTCTATAAAAAATTCAGAATGATGTTCGATGGGGTCCAAAAATTGCAGTCGTATCTCGGACTATGAGAGAAGACTCCGACCTGGCCGTTTTAAGTTAATGTGGAGAAAGAGGATGAAGAGTGAGAGAGATAGGGCCGGATGGGCGAGCTGGAGAGAAGCAGGGGTTGCTGCAGGAGACAGGAGGATGGAGAGCTAGACTGAAGGCCTTATGCACCTCTGGTCACGTTAAGAAATGATGATGATGATGATGAAATTGACTCTTGGTATATAATGAAAGTTACAATCTTGAAGTTCAGTGACGGTAATAACTTGAAATTATTAGGTTTAAATGTTTACTGTTTCATTTCGGTAAAAGTTACTGTTTGTTGTTTATTCATATTTATTTCATTTTATATTAACCCTGCATACTTATAATGAAACATTTCATCATATTCATTGACGATAATAATCGACAGTTAAAGGGGAATACACCCTTAAAGTTTACCTGTGTTAAGCTACTGTAAATATTTTTTGTCATTAATTTCAAGTATGCTATTTGTTTAGTTGGCAATGAGAGGTGCCCCTGGACCAGTAGGTTTAACTGGATTATCTGGACCTGTGGTAAGTAATAAAACGATATCTCAAACTAAGTTTAATTTTTTAATCGAAGTTTAATTTAATTAATTGTGCTAGAAAGTTTTTAGTTGCAATAAAAAAAAATTGTTTCATTAAATAATTAGAACATATTAAAAGTAATTTTTCTGATTTTACATTTAATCATGCTTTGTAGGTTAAGGATGATATTTTTTTATAATGTATTTAAAAGAAAAATAATGAACTAAATAACAAACTAAGTTTAATTTTTTAATCGAAGTTTAATTTAATTAATTGTGCTAGAAAGTTTTTAGTTGCAATAAAAAAAAATTGTTTCATTAAATAATTAGAACATATTAAAAGTAATTTTTCTGATTTTACATTTAATCATGCTTTGTAGGTTAAGGATGATATTTTTTTATAATGTATTTAAAAGAAAAATAATGAACTAAATAACAAACTAAGTTTAATTTTTTAATCGAAGTTTAATTTAATTAATTGTGCTAGAAAGTTTTTAGTTGCAATAAAAAAAAATTGTTTCATTAAATAATTAGAACATATTAAAAGTAATTTTTCTGATTTTACATTTAATCATGCTTTGTAGGTTAAGGATGATATTTTTTTATAATGTATTTAAAAGAAAAATAATGAACTAAATAACAAACTAAGTTTAATTTTTTAATCGAAGTTTAATTTAATTAATTGTGCTAGAAAGTTTTTAGTTGCAATAAAAAAAAATTGTTTCATTAAATAATTAGAACATATTAAAAGTAATTTTTCTGATTTTACATTTAATCATGCTTTGTAGGTTAAGGATGATATTTTTTTATAATGTATTTAAAAAAAAAAAATTAATTTGTGACAAATTCTATTTCGGGGCAATACAAAAATTCATCTCATGCTATTTGACTTATAAGTTTTTTAAGAGCTTAATATATATTTTTAGGGTCCACCAGGATTCCAAGGTCCAAAGGGAGAACCTGGCGAGTCAGGGGAAGAAGTGAGTTGATTTTTCATTTTTACCTTTAGGAGAACCAGATTCGAAATAAATTCTAAATTAAGAAAAATGTATGCAATTAAAAAAAAAAATCCGTATTACCTATTTCCCCCCAAATATATGGTTTAAAGTAATGAAAATATATGTTTAAATAATTCTTAAACTTTATATAAAACTTATTATGGTTCTGTCCGTTTATTTCTTGTTCTTATCAAGGACTATAGGGACTAAGGCACCTCTGCTTCTTTTTAAGCATTTTGTACTAACCCCATATCCAGTACAGATCGGTAGTGGGCAGTACTGCACATGATGTAAGCACACACACGCGAAAGGGAGTGCGCAAGTCTACCTATAGCCACCGAAGAGTTCATTCCTTCCTCTTTTCGGTAGCTATTCAGTAGATGGCAGCACTACCAACCGTATGTGGAACTTCTTTAATTTAGAGGCAATACCAAGAAGAAGATTCCAGCAGAAGACTTGGCTTTGCCACCCACAGAGGTATTGATTTGTATGGGAACTTGGAGGACTTTTCGACCACCTCCTGATTTAACGTGCTCCAGTCACCATTAGCGAACACGGCGGTCTTTAGTCGGTCCCATGCTCGCAACCTCAGGGCTCGCAATCTTCTAGTTGCGAGAACTATACTCTCCCGATTGGGCTACGCGGCCCTTTGTCAGTTTATTTGCTCATCGAAATGACTCACTATACATGTCTGTATTTCAAGCTCCACCGTTGCGAAATTTACACAGTGTGTTTAAAATTCTTAGTTAGACATGGTTGTTGTAAATTGTTGTTAGATACCAGACTCCAAGCAGATAGCTTTATTTGTACTTTCCCTCCCATGGGAGAAATAATTACTATTACTTCCTTGATGATTTTCAGGCCGGATAGATGTAGCATGAAGCCGTAGTTATACTCTGAACATCAATATGTGTTATATGTGTGAAGGTCATGTTTATCTGAATTAATATGTAAAAGTACAGGAACTGATCAAGGGAGACATGTGTGCCCAGAGTCACCCCCCTTTTATTGAATAATGTTTAGTTCTAAGTTTTTTTACTCACTTGGGTAAGTGGCAACACCCAATTGCTCTTTTGGCAGCCATTTTGATAACTTGAAGGTAAAATCTGTGGCAAGTTATAAGTGGAAAACGTTTTTGTGTGGTCTGCCGTAACATTTTGCAGGTCATGTCTTTTATTGTTTTACAAAGTTGAGTCAAATACTTTTCTTTGAATTCTAGTAAATAATTTTGTTTGTAACATTAAGTACTAAAGGAGATGTTTATAGAAATCCTTTCTTCATGTGCATTTTTAGTAGAAAACATTTTATTTGAAATTACCAATTCGTGTACCTCGGACCACATAGTTGCTTATTGTGCTCAAATTGCCAAAACCAAAATCTGTTGGTTCTTCAAAGCGATAATGCATGCAGCTCATTTTTTTGGAATCAATTTTTCAAGTTATGAAAATTCTTGTAATTCACTAATAATTTGACACATTGCAATTTATTATGGTTTTTATATGATAAACCAATGACTGATAATTACTTGATATTGTTTCTTTTATAAAATTCATCTGTGTATGTTTGTTTTCTATTAATTATGGACTGAAACCACACTTAAAGAGAATAGCCTTAGGTACATCAGCTTCAGGTCCTAAGTACAACGAAGTCTTGTACCTAGGACTATATGTGAAATTTCTTTAAAAACCTTCTATTTCACAGAATCTATTATTTTAAGTATTTTTATTAATTCCAATGCGAAGTAATTACTATAACGATGTATGCATATCAGTTTCCCATTTTTAAACGACTCAGTGGCTCATTTTTTTGTCCATTGAAAAAAGGCGGCCCTAGGTACACAAGTCTCCCCTACTATTTGAAAACTATACTACACTGATAATCTCATTTAAGTATAGCCGACCAAACGGTATAGTGGTTAGCGTGCTGGCTTCTAGACCGCGAGGTTGCGGGTTCGAGTCCCGTGTAGGCATGGGTGTTTGTAAATGTATGTTGGTTTGTTAAATGACGAAATGTTTCGGCGCATTATAGCCCTCGTGTTGCTGACGGCGCCAGATAATCTGAATACAACCAACTCATTTAAGTATAAACTGAAACGATGGTTTTTCGTTCTATAGTAATGAGCCGGGGGAGAATCTTGCGATTTTTCATTGTTGCCCTAATGGCAACCACTAAAATGATCTTTGTTGTCCTTGAACTTTTCAAAGTTACAGATTATATAAACTAGACATTCGTTTTACTGTAGTTAGAATGACTTAATAAAGGTTTAGTCATAAAATAAATGTAATACTTACTTGCTTAGTCAACCGGTAAGAAAAGAAAATTAAATTTCATTAAATTTCAGTATGCGGATCGATACCTTTAGTTATGTAAATATGCAAATTCGAAAAATTAAAAGAAAAGAAAATTAAGAATATGAAAAGAAAATCAAAATTAAGAAATGCAAATCTAAGAAATTTAATTTGCGGTCCCAAAAGGACATTTTAAATTTTTGCTTAAGTTGCCCTTTTGAAAATCTAATTGCTTCGGGCAATCGTGCAAACACAAATTTTGATCCCTGTTTCTGAGTTAATTGGCATCCAATTGACTCAAAATACTTAAGAATTTTAGTCAGATCTCTTTGGAAACTTAGTTGGAGCTTCGATTTCCCAAAATAAATTATCAATAATAAGGGAAATCACGTTAAGGGATCTGTCTACTTGGGAAGCATGAAAAAAAACCGTCATTTTTATTAATTTTTTTTTAAGAATACTGTTATGTTTATTGATATAAAACTTGTTAGGCTTAACAAAATCATTTGTAAATTACAAAAAAAAAAAAAAAAAAAAAATATTAATTTCAACCAAGTTTTTTAGTGTGAAAATGCCATTTAAACAGGAGTCCTCAAAAAGAAGGTAGGTGTGCGCTGTTGAAAAAATCTCAGAAACTACTGAACTGATCCTTGTGAAATTTTAACCACATATTCTGTACACTTATCGCTACATTCCGTACCAGAATTATTGCATAATTTTTATTTTTACTAATTTTTGAAACATGAAAAGACACTTTTTTTCTCCCTTTCTTTTTTCTTCTTCTTCTTTTTTTCTTTTCTTATAAATTAATATTAGAGGTACGAGATATAGCCAATGTCACACTATATCCAAAATCATTCAATTTTTTTGTTTCAAATCGGCCGTTGTTCAGATTTTTTCAACAGCGCACACCTACCTACTTTTTGAGGACTCCTGTTCTCCTGGCATTTTCACACTAAAAAAAGTGATTAAAATCAATTTTTTTTTTTTTTGGAATTTACGAATGCTTTTGTGAAGCCTAACAAGTTTTATATCAATAAACATAACAGCATTCTTGAAAAAAAAAATTAATAAAAATAGCACTTTATTTTCATGCATTCAAAGTAGCCAGAGCCCTTAATAAGATTAATAAGGGCAGTTGTGTAAGTTGAAATGGTTACTGTGTTTTCTGCAGATTGAATAGCATGAAATGAACAGAAGTTCTGTTTGTCTTCAGTTCTTTAAATGCAATAAATCTCTTTCTTGATCAGGGTCCCCGAGGCTTGCGTGGGATGATGGGCCATCCAGGTAGACCTGGTCGAAGGGTAAGTTGAGTAAGTACAAATCTATTTAAAATAAGAAAGAATACTATTCTTAAGCTGTCCAACATCTAGACGAGTCTTCATTGCATAACATTTTAATGAACTTAATACCAGAGTATTTCTCTTGATATAAAATCTACTGAATCAATTATTTTTGCAAATAACTTAAAATGGATTTAGTTATAAATAAAATGTGAAAAGAAGTAAATTTTTTCCATAATGAAAATGTATTTCAAATTGAAAATTTATTTTTGCATGTACAAGCATTGGACATAATTTTAAGTAATTAACAGTTTTATTAAATTAAAATTTAGTCATTTTAGTTGTATAAGAATTTCATACCAAAGCAATAAACTTCTTTATGTGATCGATGTAAGATTAACTAAAATTTTTAAAAATATTGAAATACTAAAAGGAATAACATGTTAAATTATTTATTATATTTGTATTTACTGAAAAAAATTGAATGATGAACAGTTTGACTAATTAAGAAGTACTAGTTTTTGTTAAGTTAAAACGGTCATTTTCATCTGCATAGCCCTCAAGTTTTTTAAATTTTTTATTATTCAGTTAATTTGTGTGCAATTGCATGTTTAAATATGAAGTATTATTCCTTGTTTTTTGACTTAAGTTTACTATCCCTATCACAATTTACAAAGTTTAGTTGTTTAGTTGTATTTAGAATTTGGAATAATAGTTAAATTTTTCGTGACGAGATTTTTTTTTTTTTTTTTTTTTAATTCCTTACAACTATATTTACGCCAACAAAATGTAAAGATTTGAAGCTCATTTCTCGTAGTATCAATTCGTAAATAAAACTTATCAATATCTTGCAGGGATCAAGTGGAAGAGATGGAGAAAGAGGACCACATGGACCATTGGGAGCAAAAGTAAGACTGACTTTCTTTAAGAATTAACATTGGAATACTTAATAAATCCACTATTTGTCGTAAATTACTCCATATGGTGGATTCTTTGTTTGACGCACGGGACATTTTGGCTCCTTTTTCTACTTGTTAACATATAAAACTTAAAGATAAATCTACTAGTTAAGTTTTTATTTTATATAAAAGCCCTTGGTGATAAAATTGTATGGAAAAATAAATACTTTAACTAGGTCAAATATGCGTTTATATCTACCCATGCAAGGGACGTCCATGGCCCGTGCTTTGGTGGTTTGTAAATGTATATTTGACCTAGTTAAGATAATTATCTATAATAGTAAAACAAGCTGTGTGTCTGTCTGTCTGTGGCTCTGTGGATCTATAGAAACCTACTTAAAATTGGAGTAGAGCTCTGAAATTTTCAGCATAAGTAGTTTTGGCCTTCTAATGTTATGCATCACAAACAGAATTAATTTTTTTAATTAGCTCTTTTTTAATTAATTTTTTTAATTAATTAATAAATATTTTACAAAACGACTACTAATTGGGCTACAGCTCTAAAATTTTCAACATATATAGTTGTGGCTTTCTAATTGGATGTTTAAAAAACAGAATGTAATTTTAAAAAAAAATTTTTTTTTTATTAATTAACAAACTTAATTTTATTTTACAAAACGATTTGTAATTGGGTTACATTTCTGAAATTTTCAACACAAGTAATTTTGGCCTTCTTATTGGACTGACAAAAAGAATGTTAAAATTTTAATTTGTTTTTCAATTAATTTTTTCACAAAAAGCGACTTCGAATAGGCCTAGATCTCTGACAGTTTCAACATAAGTAGTTTTAGCCTCTAATTTTGCTTTCCACAAACCCGTTTTAAAATAATCTTAAAAGGGTGTTGTATTATTGTATTAACGGGGAATTTTTTCTTCTCGACAAGGGAGAGGCTTCCAATATTAAGTCTTTACGTAGCAATTAGATTTTACTGAGTGAAGCGAGCTTATGCTTACGCAGCAATGAACCTTTCAGAGAGTGAAGCGAGCCTATGCTTGCATAGCAATGAACCTTTTAAAGAGTGAAATAAGCCTGTGTTTATGTGTCCATGAACTTTTCAGCGAACGAAGCGAGCTCGATTTGCGTAGCGATGAACCTTCCTGCGAGCGAAGCGCCAAAAACTGGGTCTTATACACGAATAACAGATTTCCGCGACACGAGGTCTCACAGCTAGCTAAAATATTGCACATGCTAAAATTTCGTAGCGAAGCACGGGTTATTTAGCTAGTTTTTCAATAAAACTTTGCCACCAACTGGAGTTATATAAAACAAAAACATAACTGCTAGATTCACTATAATTTTAGAATTCTAATTTGTTTACGAGTAAGAAAAAGGGCCAAAGTGTCTCATGCACATTGCAAAGCATTGCATGTACAATAAAAACTTTCAATTTAAGGTACTTGCCTACGTTGGGAGCACTTTTTAAAAAAAAAATTGAGGTGGGAATATTTTAAGTACCTTTTTATATTTAGTACTGCTATAGATTAGTAATACAGTAAAAAAAATTCAAATTTATTATTATTATTTTTCAAAAATTGCAATTTTGCATGGAATTTTGATGAAATATTTCAAAAACTTAAAATAAGATAAATGAAGAACTATTAAGTTTTTTAGGAAATAAATTGCATATAAATAAACTACATGCTTTTATCTAGGGCATATACTACATTAAGAAAAATATATTTATTAAAAATCTTTTTATGGATAGTCGAAAAATAAGTTAGTGATTTTTTAGTTTCACCTTGTTTATATTCAAACTTTAGGTTGTATTTTATAAAATAACCATCCAATCGCATTTTCGATAGCACATTCCCTAGAAAACAATCAACAAGAGAAGCTCGAAATTTTTTATAATGATTCGTGAAAATTTTTTTGAGTTATGACATTTCAAATTAGCAATATTTGTATGAAAATCAATTCCGAGAAAAATGCATTGAAACTTTAAAACACACAATTTCTATATAAACCATATTACTTACACACTTAAAATGCACCTTCTTTTTCAATTTTTTATTTATTAAAAAGAAGAAAATATTAATATTTATAAGGAAATCATTTTTTAATCGGCGACTTTTGGTTTTGGTGTGCTATTTCCGGTCATTTCCGGTTATAATTTACAGTTTTTGATCAGTTTCAAATTGTCATAACTTTTGTTCAAACATGCGCATAGTTAAAATAAAGATAGTTTTAGAAATTTAAAGATTTGGGCTAATATATTCATGAATAATATATTTTTGTCAGATTTCATCAAAATCGACCTTTTCAACGAAGGAAAGTACCTTAAATGTACTTATTTTCAAATGATTTTTAAGTGTTATAAAATTCTCCGTAGGGGGATGTTGGATTGCCGGGAATGCCAGGATTACCAGGAGAAAAAGGAGACAGGGTAATAGCTTTTTTTCTTGTTACAATAATCAAAATTTGTGAAATTCGGAATATTTATGAAATGTTTCCAATGTTTACGAAAGCAGTCTAACTGTCTGCATTAACTTATTTTAATTTAACCATTTGAAGTCAATGAATAAGCTATACCACATAAAAGCATAAAAAATAAGGATCATGTAATCGTTATCGTGTTTTCTTTGTAATATTTTACATTATTTAGTTACAATTTTCTTAAAGAACGTATTCTGGGATGTGTGTATGAAATTTCCACATTTATATTGATTTTGGTATTTTATAATTCAGTTGGAATTTGATATTTTTATATTTTAATTTGTATTTAAATACAGAAATATTTCTTCACTAAACGATGGAGAATTCGTATGAAAGTTGATGATTTGATGTAATAAGTTCCTCTGTTGACATTTCAGTAATGATATGAATAATAAATTTATCATTTCATATGTTCATAATAAAAGAAGTTTATTACTTCTAGAATTGTTCAAATTTAACTCAATGTATAATTATGTTTTGAAATTTCCTTAGGGATTCACAGGATCACAAGGAGAGCAGGGTTTGATAGGTCACGATGGACCTCAAGTAAGTTTATTTTCAAACTCATCTATAATATTAACTCTTTATCTAAATTTGAAAGTTTATTTTCAAACTCATATATAATATTAACTCTGTATTTAAATTTGTAAGTTTATTTTCAAAGCCATCTATAATACTAACTCTGTATTTAAATTTGTAAGTTTAATTTCAAACTCATCTATAATATTAATTCTGTATCTAAATTTATAAGTTTGTTTTCATACTCATCTATAATATTAACTCTTTATGTAATTTTGTTATTTTATTTTCAAACTCATCTATAATATTAACTCTGTATCTAAATTTGTAAGTTTATTTTCAAACTCATCTATAATATTAACTCTGTATTTAAATTTGTAAGTTTAATTTCAAACTCATCTATAATATTAATTCTGTATCTAAATTTATAAGTTTGTTTTCATACTCATCTATAATATTAATTTTGTATTTAATTTTGTTAGTTTGCTTTCAAACTCATCTATACTCATCTATACTATCAAACTTATTGACTAATATATTTGTACGCAATAGTATGAAAGTAAAAAAAAAAAAAAAAAAAATATATATATATATATATATATATATATATATATATATATATATATATATATATATATATATATATATATATATATATATATATATTTTTTTTTTACTTTAATACTATTGCGTACAAATATATTAGTCAATAAGTTTGATAGTATAGAGTTCTATATATTAGTCTATAAGTTTTTGATAGTAAGTTTAAAACAGTTCTTCGTATTTCACTTATACATTCTAGAATAATATTTTTGGAATATTTTGCGAAATTACATAATAATTTAATCAATTTTTAAGTTCATTGTTTGATTCTTTTTTCAGGGAGAAGAAGGTCAACCTGGAGCACCAGGACTTCCTGGTGATATGGTATGTAATTTTATACACACGTTATGTTTATTTTCAGTTGATAATAATCTAAATTTTAAAAGAAAAAAGATTACTTTCACATCACTTTAAGATTTGTATTGATCCTCAGGCTCTTGTATTACCTTCAGAACAAATATTTTAATACGTTCTCGTATGTTTTCAATTTTAACGAAGCAAATTGTTTTGTACTTAATAATTTATGTCTTTATTCTCACTAACTTGCTATAGCGAATGATTGCATACAGAATAAGCAATGCTACAGAAATACTTTTCTGTATTAAACAATTTAATCAAATTTCGAACCCTAAATATATATTTCTTTTCCTATTTACTCAATTTCACTTAGCTATTTATTGTTCATCATATCAGGGTGTTCATTAAGTAACTATGCAGTGTGTAAACTAGAGTTAGATGTTCGAAGTGCTGTTCCTGGACTTGGAGACACAGATTCACACGTTTCTGCAAGTTGTGAAAGACGTTGTGATGAACGTCGGGAGTGACTTCCCGGGAGTGGAGTTGCGTCTTGCAGTTCCAGTAACCGGACCTGCTGACAAATATACTGTGTATTAGTACCTATCACAACAACAAATGGCACTGCAAAGTTACTTTATGAACACCCTGTTTGATTATAATTTGAAGTAGTAAGTTATGTAGATGCGCAGTCAAGTTTGAGCTTCTAAAAAATATACTGTGTATTTGTACCTATCACAACAACACACGGCATTGCATTATAGTTACCTTATGAACACCCTGTATGATTGTGCTGTGGAGTAGTAAGTTATGTAGATACACAGTCAAATTTGAGCTGCTGACAAATATACTGTGTATTAGTACCTATCACAACAACAAATGGCACTGCATAGTTACTTTATGAACACCCTGTTTGATTATAATTTGAAGTAGTAAGTTATGTAGATGCACAGTCAAGTTTGAGCTTCTAAAAAATATACTGTGTATTTGTACCTATCACAACAACACACGGCATTGCATTATAGTTACCTTATGAACACCCTGTATGATTGTGCTGTGGAGTAGTAAGTTATGTAGATACACAGTCAAATTTGAGCTGCTGACAAATATACTGTGTATTAGTACCTATCACAACAACAAATGGCACTGCATAGTTACTTTATGAACACCCTGTTTGATTATAATTTGAAGTAGTAAGTTATGTAGATGCACAGTCAAGTTTGAGCTTCTAAAAAATATACTGTGTATTTGTACCTATCACAACAACACATGGCATTGCATAGTTACCTTATGAACACCCTGTATGATTGTGATGTGGAGTAGTAAGTTATGTAGATACACAGTCAAATTTGAGCTGCTGACAAATATACTGTGTATTAGTACCTATCACAACAACAAATGGCACTGCATAGTTACTTTATGAACACCCTGTTTGATTATAATTTGAAGTAGTAAGTTATGTAGATGCACAGTCAAGTTTGAGCTTCTAAAAAATATACTGTGTATTTGTACCTATCACAACAACACACGGCATTGCATTATAGTTACCTTATGAACACCCTGTATGATTGTGATGTGGAGTAGTAAGTTATGTAGATACACAGTCAAATTTGAGCTTCTAAAAAATATACTGTGTATTTGTACCTATCACAACAACACACGGCATTGCATTATAGTTACCTTATGAACACCCTGTATGATTGTGCTGTGGAGTAGTAAGTTATGTAGATGCACAGTCAAGTTTGAGCTTCTAAAAAATATACTGTGTATTTGTACCTATCACAACAACACACGGCATTGCATTATAGTTACCTTATGAACACCCTGTATGATTGTGATGTGGAGTAGTAAGTTATGTAGATGCACAGTCAAGTTTGAGCTTCTAAAAAATATACTGTGTATTTGTACCTATCACAACAACACACGGCATTGCATTATAGTTACCTTATGAACACCCTGTATGATTGTGCTGTGGAGTAGTAAGTTATGTAGATACACAGTCAAATTTGAGCTGCTGACAAATATACTGTGTATTAGTACCTATCACAACAACAAATGGCACTGCATAGTTACTTTATGAACACCCTGTTTGATTATAATTTGAAGTAGTAAGTTATGTAGATGCACAGTCAAGTTTGAGCTTCTAAAAAATATACTGTGTATTTGTACCTATCACAACAACACACGGCATTGCATTATAGTTACCTTATGAACACCCTGTATGATTGTGCTGTGGAGTAGTAAGTTATGTAGATACACAGTCAAATTTGAGCTGCTGACAAATATACTGTGTATTAGTACCTATCACAACAACAAATGGCACTGCATAGTTACTTTATGAACACCCTGTTTGATTATAATTTGAAGTAGTAAGTTATGTAGATGCACAGTCAAGTTTGAGCTTCTAAAAAATATACTGTGTATTTGTACCTATCACAACAACACATGGCATTGCATAGTTACCTTATGAACACCCTGTATGATTGTGATGTGGAGTAGTAAGTTATGTAGATACACAGTCAAATTTGAGCTGCTGACAAATATACTGTGTATTAGTACCTATCACAACAACAAATGGCACTGCATAGTTACTTTATGAACACCCTGTTTGATTATAATTTGAAGTAGTAAGTTATGTAGATGCACAGTCAAGTTTGAGCTTCTAAAAAATATACTGTGTATTTGTACCTATCACAACAACACACGGCATTGCATTATAGTTACCTTATGAACACCCTGTATGATTGTGCTGTGGAGTAGTAAGTTATGTAGATACACAGTCAAATTTGAGCTGCTGACAAATATACTGTGTATTAGTACCTATCACAACAACAAATGGCACTGCATAGTTACTTTATGAACACCCTGTTTGATTATAATTTGAAGTAGTAAGTTATGTAGATGCACAGTCAAGTTTGAGCTTCTAAAAAATATACTGTGTATTTGTACCTATCACAACAACACATGGCATTGCATAGTTACCTTATGAACACCCTGTATGATTGTGATGTGGAGTAGTAAGTTATGTAGATACACAGTCAAATTTGAGCTGCTGGCAAATATACTGTGTATTAGTACCTATCACAACAACACATGGCACTGCAAAGTTATTTTATGAACACCCTGTATTATTGTAATGTGGAGTGATAAATTATGTAGATTCACAATCAAGTTTGAGCTTCTGACAAATATACTGTGTATTAGTACCTATCACAACAACACACGGCATTGCATAGTTACTTTATGAACACCCTGTATGATTGTGATGTGGAGTAGTAAGTTATGTAGATACACAGTCAAATTTGAGTATAAATAGGTTTGACTGGATTCTTAATATTTATAGGGACCTAGAGGTTTTATAGGACCACGTGGCTTCCCAGGATTGCCAGGACCTCCAGTAAGTTAGTTAATTTACTTAATTTAATCAAAACATATTTAATAGAATTTCCATATGTTTCTATATATGTTGGCTGGAAAACCTGCGTTTACTAATGTATCTTATTGCTGTGCTCTCTGTAACTAATGCATTTAACGTACTGTTACAAGTGTGTACTTTTATCCTCAGAACTTGAATGAGTGTGTATTTTATTGGTTTAATTTGAAATATGTAAATTTTTATTTTAAATTGGTAGGAAAAATTGTGATACAAAATTCTAACGCCGGAATATGGGGAGGGGGGCATTGAAAATGGATGTATGCAAGTAATTGTGATTGGTTCATTTTAAAATGATGTTATACATGACAATTTGATAAGCTGCAGATAACCAATATTAGACTTATATTCCCATATGGTTTCAAAACATGAGTAACGATGAAATCGCATTAAAGTTGGCCCTCTATTGTCAAGATAAAAGTTTTGAAAAAGATACCGGATGTAATTAATATATTATTGCATATTGAGACACAGATTTTAGAATAAGTTGTAAGGTATACAGAGTTATTCATGTATAAGGGTATAAGCAAATACGTTAAAAATAATCGGATTAAGTTTGCTGAAGACTTCTGCCGAATGGGGTCCTCCACTTTAACATCCGAGATCTTCTATTATACAGCAATAGAATCTCTAACTAGATGCAGGTTCAATCTGAGGTGGGTGGATTGTAATAACGAGGACTTTAAAGATCTTGAATCACTAACCTGAATTCCCTGGGGATGGAAATAACACAAGGGAAGAAGGTTCTAAAGAAAGAATTGGCCCTCAAATGGCTGTTGAGTAGAAGATTTACTTAACTAATGGAAAATTATTACATATCAAGCAAAGTTATTCAAAACATTGCCCGTAAGGTGTTGGTGAGGAGAGTGATCAGAAGATCGCGGTTTCGACCTTGCGGCGCTGATCACCGAATAGCTGAATAGCTGTATTAAACATGTAAAAATGGCAGAATTAAATACAGCTAAAAACAAAGCAGAATCTTGTAATCTGATAATCACATAATGTGCTATTCTACTGTCACGTGCAGGACCTTCAGACTACTTTTTAAACTATACAGGTTGTCGATCTATGGCAGTCTCGTGTACAAATAACATATAAAGCTTCTATGCACTGGAGTACTGTTTTGCATAGCGGTAGAGTATCTGTTTACGGATCTAGGAGTCCCTGGTTCCACTCCCGTTAGCGCATATCGCTACATTGGTGGCTATCGGAAAACTGAATCATGCTGCCATCTATCGGCACCTTCTCAAAAATACTACACGAATTCCACAATATCATCTCAGCATCTTTGGCGACTCACTTCCAAAACAGCAAGCCAAACCTCCGGCGACTGACTGTCGGACAATCGGGCGACTCACTGCCCCAAGCGCTCACGCGCAGGCAACTCGATCGTTAGTCCCTTCGCAACTCACTGGGAAGGGGCTATGTGGAGGTCTCGTGTACAAATAACAGATAAAGCTTCTATGCACTGGAATACTGTTTTGCATAGCGGTAGAGTATCTGTCTAGGTAGCTAGGAGTCCATAGTTCGACTCCCGTTAGCGCATATCGCTTCAGATCTTTTTCGTAAGAACGAAGTTTTAGAATTTGTGATAGTCTGATGATAGCACTTGATTAGGATGATTTTATAAGCACAAGAATTTTGTCATAAACTTTTTAAATCCCAAGTTTTTTAATTAAATCTAACTGTCACCTGCAGAACACGTTATGTCCAATTTCCGTGGAACTATCCTAATAAGTCTGCTATGTTTAGCATTCACTTTCCAAATATTTAGCCTGAATCAGTCTTTTCCACAAAAATTTCTTTTTGAAAATTGCTGAACTCGAAATAAATATTGCTTGATTTATTTTCAGGGTATTCCCGGCGGAGAAGGAGCTGCTGGCCCGAAAGGAAAAGAGGTAAAAAATATTTTTCTTTTTAAATTTGAGAAATAAAGTGGCGTTTTAAATAAAAAGTCTCGTGATTTTTTCGGCCCGTTATGGGTTACGAAACTTTCAGTTCTATTATTGTCTTGCATAGCATGACCATAAATGCCAATCTTGTGGATTTTAACCACTGATCTCTACTACAACTTCTGCATGCTTGTGACTTAAAGTTAAAGAAGGCTTAATAATCACCATAGATATCTTTACTAGCAACTTCCCTCAGAACTAGTTCAAATTTATTTGTAACTATGAACAACCTATTTCAAAGCATTATGAGGGGGAAGTATTCAAATGCCATCATCTGCTTGCCGAGCAGGAACCACTTGTAAGCAATCCAGAAGTTGTAGTAGATATCAGTGAATTCAACAAAAACAATTCCTTTAACCAGTTATGTAAATTTATTAAATCATTTTTAGTATGCCAAGTTGAAACAATGCAATTTTTATGGCATCCATATCTATTTTATAATTTATGAGTAACAACTTAATAATTGGGTCGAAAGAGCTTAAATGACATTTCGACAAGATAAATTTAAAATATTTTCAATATCATTTTTCCTGAATAAATACAATTAAAAAAGTGATGAAATAATTAACATGCTGTTGTTTTTATTAAAAATTGGGCTTTCACATATTAACATGTTTTGTTGCATTCTTGTTTCAATTTCTATTTTACAGGGTCCACCAGGTCAGCCGGGTCAACCAGGACAGAGCGGTCCTGCTGGTCCTATGGTAGGGAGAACTTTTACTTCTTTATTTCTACTATCCTATTAAAATAAATTTTTATTTATGTCTTTGAAATACTTTCTTTACTATATGTATCCATATTAGAAACAAATTTTAAAAAAATCATTAGAATGCTTTTCTAGTTATTTTTTCAGCAATTTACTAGATTTGAAATAAATCAATTCACCTGAAGGCTCAAAGGCACAACAACCTCTCGTCAAAGGTTGACATCATGTTTACTTTTAAATCATAATGGACAAAATAATGGCAAAAAATTCATCGCCATTTTGCATTTTTGACTACTGGGTCATACATATTTTAAAAGTCAAATATATAACCTTATTAAAAATGTGACAGTATATAACATTTGTATAACAGAACAAACCTGTTACATTTACCTGTTGCATTAATAAAATTTTTAAAATAAAAAATGAAGCGAAGAAAATGTAAAAATTGGTCAAAGGTACAACATAATCCTCTTGTTTTATTCTAAAATATAAAAACACATATTATTCAATTTGTAGTATTACTAAACCCATATAAAAATTGACGAATACTCTAACTTCTCAGTTCTAAAGTATTTTATGGGAAACTTTTTATAATTAGGAGTTCATCTACGAGATTTTATCGTACTTTTCTTTCGAAGACGCATACGATAAAAACATTTTTACAAACTTGTTTTTAATTTGAATTCGAAAAATTATATTCTCTGCTTCTTTGAAATAGAATCAAACGATTTTCTTAGATGCAATTGGTGAGTTGAAAACATTCAATTGAAGGAAGAGCCATTGTTTCAAATCAGGGTGTTAGACGCATTAATATATATAAAAAAAAAAAAAAAAAAAAAAAAAAAAGAAGAAGAAGAAGAATGTGACTTATTCAAAACTCAATAATAATATTTAGTAATAAGTACCCAATGTACTAGAAAACCCCTTTCTGTCTCTTTATAATTACACAATTTTAACAGTGTGAAATGTAACGAAACTGCACATTTTTATTTTTCAAAGCAACATCAATAATAGGAGTGATAAAATATTACGAGATTTTGATATGTTATTTGAATAATGCTTTTCCATAAGTCTCTCAGTAAGAATAACAAAGAGAATCGAAAGAAATTAATCTTATCGTATTACTAAATTTCATTCAATAAGTACCTAATAGACTTGTTGTTAACATTTTGCACCTGATTTTACAGAAGAGATAAAAAAAAAAAAAAAAAAACATTCTGATTTCGTTAGCGAAAGGATTTTCTTAGGTTTTTAAACCAAATATTCCAAACTAATATTAATTTGTTTATTAGTGATTGCAGTGTATGTTAAAAGACGTTGAAAAGTTTAAAAAAAAAAAAAAAAAAAAAAAAAAAAAACTCGCATTTTTAATGATTTTGTCAGTTACTAGTTTTTAAATTAATCAGCTGATTTTACAGTTTCATGTAACATAACAGTTACTATATTTAAATATCTTTTTCATTTAAGGGATCACCTGGACCACAAGGACCTTTGGGACCACAAGGGCTGACTGTGAGTATTCCTTTTAATAACAGAATCGTAATAAGCAATTGCAAAAATCTATTTTTAACTTAAAAAGCAAAACACCTTTTGTTTAGTCATTTTCTATAATTTTACCCTGATTTCTGAAGATTGCTTCTCAGTACACATAATATTTTTAAAGGACTTTGTCAAAAAAGATCAGTATCCCGCAAATTCTCATTTTTAGCCACTCAATAAATAGGCCACGTTAGTATTTTCTATTCGCACTAAATCCCAACACAGTAACACTTTCCCTGCACTTATCTAAAATGGCAAGTGACTCAAGAATAGTCCTTTTGGGTGTAATATAATTTAATACAGCTTTTGAACTCTATATATAATTTTTTCCAATACTCGATATCAATGTGTTTCTCCAATGCCTCAAAATACATCTCTTTTATGTCATGCTTGCAATTAACAATACAATCAGTGAATATCCAAATATTCCAACTTAAGTTGATTTCTCACAAAAATAATATATATATATATATATATATATATATATATATATATATATTTAAATTTAGGATCTATCCAATCATCATAGACACTAAATAAAATAAATTAATAAACCAAATTGGCATGATTATGAAGCAATAATTGTTATCTTTTTTTATTGCTTTTAAAGAAATGTATTAGTTACCATCACAAAATTAGCCAATATACTCTTAATTTTGTGGTGTATTAATTACTAACTATTACTTTCCATTTCATTATATATATATATATATATATATATATATATATATATATATATATAAATTTAGGATCTATCCAATCATCATAGACACTAAATTAAATAAATTAATAAACCAAATTGGCATGATTATGAAGCAATAATTGTTATCTTTTTTTTTTTTTTTTTGCTTTTAAAGAAATGTATTAGTTACCATCACAAAATTAGCCAATATACTCTTAATTTTGTGGTGTATTAATTACTAACTATTACTTTCCATTTCAGGGACCCAGGGGTAAACCAGGATTACCCGGATTGGCTGGAGCAGACGGAGTTCCGGTGAGAAAGTGGCAGAAATTCCTAATCTTTTAAAAACTATTTTTATCTAACGTTGTCAAATTTTTGGTAAAAAGACTTTTCCTAAGAAATTACCTAAAGTAATAAACATATTTTTGTATTTAGGGACCATCGGGAGAACCTGGTATCCCAGGAGCAAAGGGAGACCCGGTAAGAACGGCCTTAAGTTTCTTCATTTAAAGCTACTGAAGACTAGGGCATTTTTCCTTTTTAACACGCTTTTATTAGTCTCACCTGTATGTTTGCTTGAAACCGACACTTTTGGGCTCGATTTTGCCCTACTTTGAGCGATCAGATTTGATTCAAACGTTGCACACTTGTCAAAGACCGATGACAATACAATAATTCAATAAGTTTGTCGCTTTATCACAAGGATTAGCTCGTGTTGCCCTTGCGCCGTTAAATTCCAACCAACCAACCTTCTCCGGAATCGAACCCTGGTGTGCCGTTACCCGTTACAATCCCAGTAATCACAGAACCTATCATAGATAATTGATAAGGCAGACATTTGAAAGATTTGTCGTGGACATGACGGTTATACAAAGCGTGGTTTTTTAGTCGCATTATCCTTACCAGGATCTTCAGGATTAGTGATTTTTCATATTCAGAGACACGGTAGTGTTTTGTGCCAAGTAATACGGCGTGTACTAAGGCATACACATGACTTAAATTTGAGACAAGCATGTGACTATTGGCAGGAACAAATGGAGAGTTTTGCACACTTAACTAAAAAATTAACTAAAAAAAATTTATAGTTTACAGAAAAAATAATTAATAGCTTAAAAAACTAAAAAACACGCTTTAATAGAAAACCAAACTAAAAAGTAGAAAATAATTAATTGTTTTAAAAAACTAAAAATCACGCTTTAATAGAAAAGTGAACTGAAAAGTAGAAAATAATTTTAAATAAGTTTGAAATAAGAATAGAGTGATTAATAAGAAATATTTATTTTATCGTAAAAAAGCGTGGGGTGCTTGAAGTCAATTGTTGTAAATATTTAATGACAGATATTGGTAAAAGTAAAGCCATTATGAATATATCTTAAAAAACAAGGTTATCTCAACAACACGCTTTTTTACGATAAAATAAATATTTCTTATTAATCACTCTATTCTTATTTCAAACTTATTTAAAATTATTTTCTACTTTTTAGTTCACTTTTCTATTAAAGCGTGATTTTTAGTTTTTCAAACTATTAATTTTTTTTTTTTAAGTTCCTACCTCAACACTTGCTATGAGAGAAATTTTAATTTCAACGATACTAGAATAACGTCTTCTGTTCTTGTATAATCTTTTTTGCTATAATTATTTTACAATCGACATTTGTGCATGCATTTTCACTAGAGCTACAAATATAATAAAAATTAGTAGCCAAAGTCAGACCTTAAGCAGCTGAAAAATAGATATTAAAATAAGAAATCTTAAAAATATTAAAATTTGAAATCTCGACTGAGGTTCTTCGTCAGAGAGCTTGAACCACAAATTTTAATATTTTTAAGATTTCCTATTTTAATATTTGTCTTTTGGCTGCTTAAGGTCGAACTTTGGTGATTACTTTTTATTATATTTGTAGGATTGTATTGCACATTCTGCTTCCATGTAGCATTGTGCTGAAGGCGTGTGTGCAACATCAATATAAATAAATAACTGGATAGACTGCTTAACACTGGGAAAATGAAGCCGTTGCCAGATGCCGTTGGTGGGATAAAAAATACGGATTGCCGAGGATTGAAAATAAAATGTTGGGTTGTACACGGCAGAAATGTCAATAGTAGACCTTAATTAGTAATAATGTGCAAAAATATATATGCTCTAGCATTTTACAAGGTTTTTCGCATTTCCATCCAACGATAAAAGTGAACTGTGATTGGTTAATCTTCCCACCAGCTTCGCAATCCCCGGCGCGTTTTTCTTTTTGCTATGACATTGGAGCAGTCTATCCAGTTGTTTATCCATATCGATGGTGTGCAATGACTTTCTAACTTCTCATATATTTCTAATTTCTTTTATATTTCTATTCAGTATAATAGTTTTGATATTTCCGCTATAGACATTTATAACTTTCTTGATTTTGATTTATAATTAGTGGTTGTTTAAATCACCATAAGTGTTTTGAGAAACAAAATTATAAGACTAAAGACATGCTTTCATTGCGAGTGTTATTAATCCTTTGCACTCGAGGCCTTTTTCGCGCGGAGGGACCAGCAACTCGAGACATTTTTGGTTCGGTTGGCGCTTATGGATTTGCTTCATAGAAACTAAACACAGTCATTGGCCTTGCATCAAATTTCCGCATCAAACCTAGTGGTGCTCTCGTATTTCGGCATCTAATCGTGAGGCACCTGAGAGGCCCCGCTCGAGTGCAAAGGGTTAATATTATTGAGAAAAAACTTTTCTGAAGCACTACACGTTAACTTTTTCCTAAATTGTTATCTCTATGAAATATGTTTTGTTAAATCGATTCTTGACAAAGTTTGGGTAACTTGAACGTCAGTTGCATGAAGGCACAAAAGAATTATTTTATTATCTCCATGTTATTTAAAATCTACGATATTAACTTAATTATTACTCAACCACGAAATGGGGCTAACTGACTGCAAATGAAACTGTGACAACTGTTAACAAATATTTCTTTGTGATTAACTTTGATACCAGAAGTTTAATCTGTGTATACTTTAAATAGTCGAGTGATTGTCTGTAGTAATCCATTTAAGCTTTTTTTTTATATTAGGGTGGAGTTGGACCACAAGGACCGATGGGATTTCCTGGACAAAGAGGAGTGAAAGTAATTTTAAAATAATTTTTTTTTTAATTTATTATATTACATGTATTAGCAAATTTGTTTATAATAACATTTGTTAAAGTTTTAAGAATGGTAAATTTGTTTACTATATCAAAATTAGTTGCCATTTAATAAAGCGCATCGATAAAACATTTTAAATAATACTAATAGACTGAGAGGCGACTGCAATTTTTGGACCCCATCGAACATCATTCTGAATTTTTTATAGAAATTGGAGAAAAGTAAGTAGATTACGAATCCACTGGTCTGCCGTTTCAAAAATGGCCGCAACTGGTCAAAAATCGACCCTTAATAAGTTGAACTAAATCCAATTGCCAAATGGACCATAACTTGCTAAATAATGAGCATTTTTTTTTTATTTGGTAACCCTCACTCTTTAATTTTCAATTAAAAAGGTTGCAGACGATTCGGTTGTGTGGCTAGGGCTTACCTTCATCTTTCACAAATGAGCCAAATTGGCATTAAACATTACGTCACTGATGACGTAACTGATGTCGCCAATTTGGCTTACTTTTAAAAGATACAAGTTTTCCGAGTCAGAGATCAGAAATCGTTTGCGCTTTTTCTCATTGAAAATCAAAATGCAGTGGGTTACCATACGAAAAAGTTAGTTCTCTTTTTGGCAAGTTATGTCATATTTGGCAATCGGATTTTAGTTCAACTCATTCCGAATCGATTTTTGATCAGTTTCGGCCATTTTTGCCACGGCAGACCAGTGGATTCCTTATCTACTCACTTTTCTCCGATTTCTATAAAAAAATTCAGAAGGATGTTCGATGAGGTCCAAAAATTGCAGTTGCCTCTCGGACTAAGCAATACTGAAAAATGCAAATCATACTCATTGAAAAACGGCATTTTTAATTATTTTCGCTACATTTTAAAGATTTTCCCCTCTAAGCAATAAAACCTTAGAAATAAGATATATATGCACTCACTAAAAGCTGTAAATAATATAGGAAAGTTTATAACTAATCAGAAAGCATTGAATGAGCTGATTAGCACATTGGGAATATGTCAATGTTACAAAGCTCCTGGTTATCTCGACTTGGACAATTAACTTTTATGTTTGTGTAAATAAATTATTTCTCTATCAAATACTATTTTCATTATGTTGCACATGTCCACGTTAGACAGCTCCTGATTGTCTCAACTTAGACAATTTTTTTGCTTGAATCAAATTCTGAATCAAATACTAATTTCAAACATATTAAATGTATTTCAAAATGGAGTCTTTTAACTTCAAATTATGAGAAAATTCAGTTCTAATTAATTTTTAAAGTAATTTAAACATACTTTGTAAATACTTCTTAAATTTTACTTAACTTTAAAGATTACATTCTTTAAGCATTTTTTTTCCAGCTTTATTATATTTCATAAAGTTAAAGCTACGCAAACTTATATTGTATCTACTTAAATATATGTATTTTCTAACAATAGGGGGACCAGGGCGCCAGAGGTCCAGCAGGAGAAAAAGGCGAAAAGGTAAAGTCATTCAGAAATACTATTCTTTAAATCAGTATCGAATTTAACAAACGTGAGATTTATTTAAAAAAAATAGATTTTACTTCTCAAATCATGCACAAAAAGTTATTTAACTATCCCCAAGATAAGAGCAAAAATAAAGACAAGCAATCACAAATAAAAATAGTCTGATTATCATATTGTTGCGTGGATGGGTTCGAAAGACTTGAAGCCAAAGCAGATCAAAACTTGCAGAAATTTATTCCGATATAACTCTTCGCAGATTCTTTTACAACTCCATAACTTCTCGTTCTAATAGACTCAATACAGCTCTTTACACAACAATAGAGCACAGCAGCTGTTAAAAACTTGATACACAACTGCTAAAATCGCCGCAAAAGACAATGCAATACAGTTCACTTTTAGAACTACTCTGAATGCTCACTGAGAGACAACTAACTCAATAACTCAACTCACGGCCGGCCTTATATAGAAAAGTCAATCCTTCGTGAATCTTCTATACTAAACTTCAACTTAACTTGACATCACTAAACGGTAGATCGTCACAGTGCTCATAGGTATTTAATCCATTTTGGCGGCGTGAAATCATAATGTTCGCCAAACCACAACCCTGTAGAGAACAAAAGGCTATAAGGTTTGGCGAGAATTATGTCTTCACTCCACAAAAATGGATTATTTGCCTATGAGCACTGTGAAGATCTATCGTCTAGTGGTGTCAAGTTAAGTTGGAGTTTAGTATAGAGATAGAAATTTAGAGGATTTTTCAGATCGTAGTCAAAAAGCCCTATACATGTACATAGGGACCGAAAATGTTGCCAAATGGTCACCAAGTTTGGCGACATTTGGCAATTTCTCGCCAAAAACGTCGCCAACTTGGCGAAATTGCCATTAACCATAATGTCAAATAACCTGCCCCTTGTAAAACTCGTTTTCCAGCATGATCCCTGTAGAACTCGTTTTCAAGCATTAAGAGACACATTGCAGGAAAGCAAAGTAAACTCCTGCACTGCCTTATGCGAAATGTACATAAATTTTCCTTTTTACATAGTTAATACTACGAAATATTTACAAATATACAGAAATTCGTAACAATATTTTGAACAAATCTGTATGTAAATCGTAGTCTCTAAAACTATAAAAGCGTCAGAAAGTCAATTACAAATGAAGGACCACGGCAAAAAACGACCAGAGTCCATCCCCCCCCCCCTGCCCCCGAAATCGAAGTTTTACCGCCATTTGAAAGGTTATAGCAGGTAATTTAACCAAGCGGAGTCTTCTAGCAAATAAATATTATGACACGTGAGGTATTGAGCAACCATTTACCTCAAACCTGATACAAGCCCTGAGACTTGAAATTTCAAATCAGCTTTGCTAGAAAATTGAGAGAAACGGACTCTGATCGTTCTTTGCCGTAGCCCTTCAAATTTGTTGAGCGTCCTACATTAAATGAAAAATGTAGGACACGTGTTTTTTGGTTGTTAGAAAACGAAATGTAACTAGGGGTGTGGAACTTCGCACAACTTTCAATTATACTATAATACTGACGTGAATTTGTGTCATTTACTGTTTTTATATTTTCATCATTCATTTAGAGGAAATGGTCAGAAAAAAAAAAACCTTCGCCAAAATGGTGATTTTGGCGATATACTTTTAGATAATCCTTATATTATCCTTTATTTTAAGCGAAACTAAGGGAAGAAGAAAAAACGATCCTTGATGAGGTATGCTCAAGGCAAGAGAGCTCTGTGTTGAAAGCATTCATTTTTCAAAATTTTACGCCACTAAAACATTTTTACGGGAATTTCGGTGGTGGGGATGTTTAGAACACCTTAACAGACATTACCACAACGATTTTTATCAAAAACGTTGGAGCCGTTTTTTAGCAATAATTGAAAAACAAGATTTTTTCAATGGCAGCTACCTTATGCGCGATTTTGACGAAAACCTTAATGGTAGGTTCCATTACCACCACTAACCCTGATCTCAAATTTGAACATCGTAGGTCCATATGTTCGGGAGTTATGCTGACCACAGACACACATACATACACACAGACATACATTTTTTCTACATCACTTTCTTGAAATCAGAATGTTCCAAAACGTGGAGAAATGAAAAAAAAAAATTTTTTTTTTTGACCGAATGCTATACTGTTATTACCTTATGTATACATATGGGTAGTTGAAAGTAAAAAGACATGCAATTAGGTTGTTTGGTTGTTTTCAGGTTATCTGGCGCCGTCAGCAACGCGAGGGCTATAATGCGCCGAAACATTCGTCATTAGACAATCCAACATACATTTACAAACACCCATGCCTAACATGGGACTCGAACCCGCAACCTCGCGGTCTAGAAGCTAGCACGCTAACCCCTATACCGTTTGGTCAGCATATGCAATTAGGAAGTCTGAAATGCAAATGAATATCCGATTCTCAGCTCAAATACAACTAATAGCAAAGCAGAAGTATAGCTTTATAATGCTGATTAAAGCTTGGAGTCCACTATCGCTAAGCAGAGCGGAAGGGATTAAGCCAATTACAAGGCTGCCAATGTCTACTGTAGCACGAGTCTCGTGCTACAGTAGACGTTGGCAGCCTTGTAATTGGCTCTAGTCCACTCCGCTCTGCTCTGCTCAACGATAGTGGACGCCAAGCTTAAGCATTTTAATACACATTTATTAACAAAACATACGTGAACGTGATGTAATAAACAAAATCGCCGCTATCGGTAATATACATGTGCACTCGAGCTACAAATTACTGTTAGGCATCAGTTTTTATTTCGCAATTTGTTTTTTTATGAATTCACATGGACATTTCAGGGCTACTAATTACGTTATGAGTACATGTAAAACTAAATCGAAGACCAGTGTTAGAAGTGTGGGTAGACGCGGGGTGACGCATCCCTTCACTTTTCAAGAAAATACCCATGCGTCCCCCACTTCTAAAAACACTGAAATCCATCCCCCCCCCTCTTTTAAAAACTCTCAATCCGTCTAAAAACTAGTACATAAAAATAACATTAATCTTAAAATGTAGTGACACTGAGAAGTAGTGATTTAAAAGTTTTCAAAAGTAAAAAAAAAACTATTTATGTTGGATATGTCTATCAAGCTGTTATAAAAATGTCTACTTTGTATAACAATTTAAGTATTTTTATCTACAAACACTGCTACACTTGGTCAACTTTTAACTTTGAAGGAACGTTCTTTTAAGTTAAATTTCTATTCTTATTTCATATAAAGACAAAGTATTTTTTTAAAGAATTTTTTTTTTATTCTTTATTAATTTAATTTCATGAAAATATGCACATTCGGAAGCACTATTTAAAAGTAAATAACCAGTTATGTAAATAATATTAAATTACGACTTCATTTTTATCTGTTACTTCCAAGTAAAAAAACTAAGTCACAGAATATTCATTAAAATAAATATAAATTTTGAATCTTTCTTCAAAATTAGGGTTGAAAAGTATAAATTATTTCTTTACTATTTATAATTTCGTATCTTATAGTAAAAATATTAACATTTATCGTTGGGGCAGGGGGATGGTTGGGTGCACTTGTCACCAACTTTTGGGCATCCCCCACTTTTCTTTTCCCACTTCTACCACTGTCGAAGACATTTTAAAGTTTTGCAATAGTTTTTTTTTCTTTTATCTTTTATGTTTTATGAGAGAGATGTTATGTTAGTAATAAACGAAATCCTACATAAACTATTGAATTCAACGCGTCATCTACCAGAATAACACGCAATTAAAAAGTATTTTATAAAAGAAAAAACCAAATTCTCTCTCGTATGAAAGGTCTTCCTTTTCACTTAGTTCTTGCACATAATTTAATCAAATTTCGAAGAAATACCCTCGTTATTAATAGTATAAAAAAAAGAGCATACTTCTTATTCTTAGATTGTTTTACGGTCTTTTTTTAGGGATCCAGAGGTCTTGATGGTCAGAAGGGTGACTATGGACCCAAAGGAGACCAGGGAATCCCTGGACCTGATGGAACTGCTGGCATTGAAGGACCTGAAGGACCAAAGGTATGGATTTGAATTCAGGTGTAGAAAACTCATGCAACATTGAATGGTTTAAGGGGACTGTTAAGGCAAAAATTTCAAAATTTTCGATTTTTATATTTTAAGGGAGGAAATATAGCCTGAAATTCTAGCTTTCAGTAGATACCTTACTTTTGCTGATCCGAGAAGAATTAAGAATATTATTTGAGTTTTTGTAAGCGCGCATATCGGAAATCGCCTGTTTTTCATTTTCTTAAATTGCATTTTTCTCTTCATGTGTATTTTAAGATTTTTAGGGTGTTCGATTTGTTCCTTGCGATTCAAAAGTTGATGTATTTTTTTTAAACTTGGAGATATTGTTTACTATACTATTTTTAACACAATTGTGTATGGATTTTGGAATCTGGTATTTTTTTATTGTTTTACAGCAATTTTCGTAATGCTTCTATTTAAAAAGTTAACATTTTTTGCCGCTGTACCAAAGTTTTACTTTTAAATAATTAACCAATGAGTCAAATTCAAAACCCATGCACAATTATGTCAATATATATTCGATTAGCTTGTACAAAAAAATTGAGACAGATTGCAAAAAATTTGAATCGCAAGGAGCGTTTTTAAAATTACGGAAAAAACACTAAATTTTTCAATAAAAATTTAATTTCTTAAAAAAAAATCAATGTAAATTTTTGAAATTTTGGTTTGTGTTTTATCTAATTGCTATTGAACTGCACAAAAAATTTCATGAATTTTGAGCAAAAATTGAAGAATTTTTATTTTTGACTTAACAGTCCCCTTAATCAGGGACGGCCTTAGGCGTATTCGCATATATGCTATTTTGAGAGGGGTGACGAAATGAAAAAAATATTTAAAAAAATAATATAGAACAAATTAAAAAAAATTACATAATTTCGAATGCAAATTAACATAGCAAGAAAGACTCAACAACCCTGCAATTTTATCGATTGTAGACAGAGAGGCGACTGCAATTTTTTTGACGCAGCATGGCCCTTGTGTTGCCTTTGCGCCATAAAACAACAAATAATAAACAAACAAGCAATTTTTTGACCCCATCGAACATCATTCTGAATTTTTTATAAAAAGTGGAGAAAAGTTAGTAGATTACGAATCCACTGGTCTGCCGTGGCGAAAATGGCCAAAACTGATAAAAAAAATCGACTTTTAATAAGTTGAACTAAATCCGATTGCCAAATGCGCTATAACTTGCCAAATAATATTCATTTTTTTTTTATTTGGTTTTACTCACTCTTTAATTTTCAATTAAGAAAGTTGCAGACGATTTGGATGTGTGGCTATGGTTTACTTGCATCTATCACAAATGAACCAAATTGGCAATAGAACTACATCATGGATGACGTAACTGATGTCGCCAATTTGGCTTACTTTTAAAAATTACAAGTTTTCCGAGCCAGAGATCAGAAAATCGTTTGCGCTTTTTCTCATTGAAAATCAAAATGCGGTGGGTTGCCGGACGAAAAAGTTTGTTCTCTTTTTGGCAAGTTCTGACATATTTGGCAATCGGATTTTACTTCAACTCATTTCAAGTCGATTTTTGATCAGTTTCGACCATTTTTGCCACGGCAGACCAGTGGATTCGTAATCTACTCAGTTTTCTCCAATTTCTATAAAAAATTCAGAATGATGTTCGATGGGGTCCAAAAATTGCAGTCGCCTCTCGGACTATTGAAAATGATATTTCATCGTCATTAGATTATGATGCGGCTTCTAAAGCTAAGAATGCCCACTGCTAAGTGGGTAATAAAGATTATTTTAATTGTAATATTAATTATTGCCTAGATTAATATTTTTTCTTTAAAATGAAATCTAATAAAGCTTTCGTTGAAGTTAAAGAATGTTATTTTTTACCTGACAAAACTATAAACTGAATAAAAAAATTTAGGAGCTGGCCCCTAACACTAGTACCTATTGAAATTTGAAAAAGTCAGTTAAAAGAATTAGTATTAAAAGTCATTAAAAAAATTTAAATAATGAGAAGGAACTAAATACTTAATCTTTACTACTTGTTAGTTTTAGTTTTTAATCCCTTTAGAATGCCAACTTCAGGTATTAGGCTTCAAAAAAATTTCAGTTATAGAGCACCCATACCATTTTTGGAGGTTTCTTCTATAACCATTTTCATAGTATAGGGCGCCAAAACTCATTCTAGCATTTATCTCTTAGGCCAGCCCTGGATTTAATTCCGCTATCATCACTTACGACTATGTGTTTTCACATATAAATTTATTATGATGATACAAGTTATCAGTAATGGCGGAAAAAGTTGATAGTTAGTCCTATGCGATATGGACAAAAATATTCGAAAATATTTGAAGTTGAGTTTTTGTGTATATAATTGAAAAACTAATTTATGGTGGATATTCTCTTTAGATCACGCATATTTTTTTCTTTCTTTCTGTTGCTATAAAAATCTTTGGAAATTTGGTATAAAATTAATTTTAGTTGGTAAAACGCAATTTCTTGTGCAACAAAATCGCACCTAAAATACTTCGGCACAGATACGTTAGTTCTACTTTTAATGTTCAGACAAAAAGTCCAAAATTAAAAAGAGTTCCTTTTTTGCTTTAATAGCAAATAATTTCTCGAATAGTCTATGAAAAACAACAAGTATCTATTAATCAACAATAACCACTGAAGTATCCATATATAATTATATTTTCATTCGACTGGAAATAGTTTTTCAAATTACTTTTAAAAAATATTGGAATTCAAAAAATTGTTTAGTATTGGTTGAAATATAATTGAAATAGAGGATTTCCTCTTTTCTAGCCAGATAATTGCCCAAGGATTATTATAATCTATTAAGTTTTTCTTTGAACAAGCCAACAGATGAATGAACCTGAAGACAAATTTTATGGAGATGATATTTTGGAAGCTGTACATCACGTCGGATAGAAAATATCGTAAAATTGGACAAAAAATACTCAAAATATTGTTTTCAATGGTTAGGAGAATATCAATATTTTCTGCATTGAAGAAAGCGAAAGCAAAAATTAACCTTACTATTTGAGTAAATGCAACCTAAATATATTTACTAGAATATAATCATTAATAATCTCACAAAGCCTCTAAAAGAAATATGTCACTATGTACAATGATATCTATAATAATAAAACAAGCTGTGTGTGTGTCTGTCTGTCTGTCTGTCTGTCTGTGGCTCTGTGGATCTATAGAAACCTACTTAAAATTGGACTAGAGCTCTGAAATTTTCAGCATAAGTAGTTTTGGCCTTCTAATTTTATGCATCACAAACAGAATGTTAAAATTTTAATTAGTTCTTTTTTAATTAATTTTTTTAATTAATTATAAATATGTTACAAAACTATATCTAATAGGGCTACAGCTCTGAAATTTTCAACATAAGTAGTTTTGGCCTTTTAATTAGGCTTTTAAAAAACAGAATTTTAAATTTTTATTTTGCTCTCTTTTAATTAATTAATAAACATTTTACAAAACGACTACCCAACTGGGCTACAGCTCTGAAATTTTCAACATAAGTAGTTTTAGCCTTCTAATTGGAATAAGCCAGAATTTTAAATTTTTATTTAGTTTCTTTTTAATTAATTTAGCGAACGAAGCGAGCTCGATTTTGCGTAGTGATGAACCTTCCTGCGAGCGAAGCGCCAAAAACTGGGTCCTATACACGAATGACAGATTTCCGCAACGCAAGGCCTCACAGCTAGCTAAAATATTGCACATGTTAAAATTTCGTAGCGAAGCACGGGTATTTAGCTAGTACAGAATAAAATAAGATAAAATGTTACTTTAAAAGAAATACGTCACTATTTATAATTATATACAGAAAATTAGTGTAACACTACTGACTCTTATTTATATTCCAGGGATTCGAAGGTCCAAGGGGAGAAATGGGTCCACCTGGGCCAACTGGTGAGAAGGCAAGTGATATGTCGTTGTATTTTCATCGTTGTCAACGAAGCCTTTTACAGTAGAACCTCGATTAACCGTCCCTCCTTAATCCGGAACTCTCTATTAACCGGCAATCATTTAGTCGACATCAAAAATCTCCCAAATGAGTAATAAATCATTTGTTTCTTTTTAAACCGGAATCTTTTCCCTTGCTCTAAAGTTACGTAAGTAATGGTGAGGCTTTTGACTGTTTTTCTAAAGAACTGACATGGTTAGAGCAACCTTCGGATGCAGATCAAACTGAACTATTGCCTTCAAAAAGATTCCGGGATAGAGCAGCGAAACAAAGATTATCAAGATTATTGCAGCAAAAACTCATTTCCAACAATTATGTCATAAAAAAACATTAAAAGTCCTGTATTCAATAAACGAAAATCATTTACTTTTATTGTTTTTACAACTCTCTTTTATCCGGAATTTTCGCTTAACCGACCTACCTTTGGTCCGAATTAGGTCGGTTAATCGAGATTCTACTGTATTCATAAATGCGTTGTAATTGCATTTGAAGGAGAATGTTGAATTCTGGGAATACAAATTTCAGTTCTGGGAATCTCACAAATAATTACTTATTGTTTTCTTTTAGGGTAAAATGGGAATCCCAGGATTTCCAGGTTATCCTGGTCACCCAGGAACAAAAGTAAGTTTTTATAAGTCGTCAATATATTCATAACTATTAAATAAGGTTATTTACCAGATGGTTAAAATAATCAATTGCTTAGGAAATTTTTTAAATTTCTTCATAAAAATGTCTTGGCATGTATGTGATTTTCTAAAAATTATGTACCTGGCTCTATTACCAATGCATCTCGTTTTAATAGTGATTAAGTATTACCAATTTTTAATTTTAAATATTTTGCATTTAATTTTAAAGCATTTAGTAGGTTGTTAGTTTTAAAATCATATGAATATACATATCTTTAGAATATTTTTTATGTAGGGAGAAAAAGGATTTTGGGGGAAACCAGGAAAGAAAGGTGACAAAGGAGAAAGAGTGAGTATAATTTAAATATATGTTTTATTACAAATATAAAATTTCAAAAGTATTGGTGACTCACACCATTTTAAGTAGCAAATGTGTGGGAGTTAAGGACATAAATCGCCGTCAGGGCAATAAAAGAATTTATGACTCTAAGAGATAGAGAGAGCAATGCAATGACTTCTCGCGACTTAAAATACGAAGCACCAAGCCGAATACGAATCTCTGCCTTTTATAGGCCGTCAGAATGACGCATTCGCAAAACACTTGGAATAGCCTAAGAACTAGTTTAAACTGTCTTAGACTGGCAGAACCCAGCCAAATCTATGAGACATCTGACTAAAAGTCGGATTGTGACCGATAACACTAAAAAAAGGCTTATACTATATAAAAAGAGATGACAAATGGGAAATATAATACACGTATATATTTTTTTAAATTAAGAAATAAATTCAGAAACACGATGAGAGTTTTATCTTTTCTATATGAAGAATCGAATTATACATTGATTTTTCATTTTCTTCGAATTAATAATAATAACTATCTTTCTTTATTTAAATTTCGAATAATAAAAAATGGTATCTTTAGTAAAATATATAAGTATTTGAAAATATAATTTTTTTGAGAAAAGTAGAATTGGTCATTTTAAAAATGTTCGGTACAAGGACAACACGAACCCTACACTGCATCACATCATTGTAACAACAACATACGAATTACGCATTATAATTTTGATCTTGGGCTGATGACGAGGGGCTGGCGCATGAGCAATAGTTTAAGACAACCTATCCTGACCTCATTCCATACGCTGTAGGATAGATTCTTCCGCGTAAAAGATATAGTTCCGAACAATCTCAACTTATATAGTAATATTAATAACCTGTGCGAATAGTTTTGTATTAAACTTAAATGTATGTTGATAAAAAAAAAGAGCTTTTAAATTTTAATTTTACTTAATATTTTACTTTTCTAACCACGGTTACTATAAGAGTTTTAACAAATCATATGTCTATTACCGAACTATTTCATGACATCACTCACTTGGCGAATCCCTATTGGCTAACACGGCTAACCCAGTCTACTTTCTAGAGGTCGGTAATATATCGATATTTCTAAAAAAATATAGTCACCGATATATCGATATTTTCAAACATTTTTAGTTTTTAATGATCGTGTTGTAATTCCATGTGTTTTTTCAATTTTCTTTATTCCCTTGAAAAAAACTTCAAAACTAAAGTTTGAACTTGGCTGAGAGACAGTCAAAAAGTCACCAAGATTCAATATTTTGCCATACACTTAAAAATTTTTGAAATTATCTAATTTTTTCTTAAAATCACTGCACCAATTAAGTGAAAATACAACTTTTTTTTTTTTTTTTGATAATAGATCCATTGCAGTTGAGAAGTAGTCACCTTACAAAAAAGCAATCATGAAAAGTAGAAATTTGCCCCGAAAAACTTTGTTACTGGCAAAATTGAAAATCAAATTTAAAAATATCAAGTATAGATATATCGATATTTTATCGATATTTTTTTCTATGCAACGATATAGTATCGATATTTATTTTGATCGATATTTCCGACCTCTACTACTTTCAGTTCAAGACAACACATGTACGATTATTATGCAGTCAACCAGAGCGTAATAAAACCGGATCTTATTACTACGGAGTACTAGTGTCATCGACTGTAGTACTCTCCCTCTACATTCACGCCATACATACAAAAAAAAAAAAAAAAACATATTAAATTAAACTCATTCAAATTAAACCAGATTATTTATAAATTAAACCAGAAAAAAATATATTAAAACAAGATTAAGGCAAGGGTGATAAATTTTTATATAAAATTGAACGAAGGATTATGCCGATTTTATTGAAAGCTCTACTAACCCGATCAACAATTGTGTTTATAATTTTGTTGAACAATGGACAATTCCCGCATTTTTTAAAAAACGAGTGAAATTAGTACATATTTATGAAGAATTTCTTTCTGATTCCAAATATATAAACAAAAGTTCGTTAAAAAAATTAGTTATTTAAATATTAAGAAAAGAAAATGACCCAAAACTGAGCCAAAACCAGTTCGATCAAAACAGTCAACAAAATTCGGGACTTAAACAGATCCCTGCGTTTCTATGATTACCGTGAGGTTTGTGCCAAATACTTATCGTTAAAAAAGTTGGCGTTGGTAGATCATTGACACATTCCGTACAGGTTGGCGTGATTTGCGAGAAACTTGCAAATCTGGTTTCCGCTGCTGCATTTCAAGCCAAGATGTTTGAGATCTCTTTACGTCACATTCAAATCCAACGAAATGGGTCGTTTTCTGGCCAACCTCTAACAAGGTAATTTTGATCGCAAATTAGAAAAAAAGAAAAAGCGCATTGAGCTGAAATTTTTATGTTTATGACCTTTTCGGAACATTTAGAATTAAATAAAAAGAAATTTTAAAAAATGCGGGAATTGTCCATTGTCAATTCTGCTTGTAAGTAAAATAAATTGACATTTTTGAAAATGGTTTTTATATTCTTACAGGGTCATGCTGGCTTGCCTGGTGACAGAGGACCGCAAGGACCAAGAGTAAGCTTTGTATAAAAGACAATAATACAATTTTTGGATACCAATTTTATATCTTGCATTATATCAATCAATTTAAAATCTGAATCTGCAATTTATTTTAAAATATCATTTCTCAAAAACGTGATTTCCTTTAAGGTAATCCGGAATCGAGAATTATGAAAAATGTTGATTTTGAGGTGAAAATGTTGAAATGAAAAATGTTGATTTTGAGATTTTAATTGTTTCAAATAGCGACTTCCATGACATTTACAGTGATATATAACACTTGGAAATACCTAATTTGGAAGTATCGTCAGCAACGAGATATATGGTGTAGGAATACTGTGAATTAAGGGGGCTTGCTTTACTATGAACTTGATTTAATCAGAACAATGTTTTTGATGTTTGATGTACTTTTTTCGGGGGCTATTACAACTAGAAACAAAATTTAAACACTGAAATATTCATTGAATATCGCTACTTACTTTAACTGGGGCTTTTAGAATTATTTTCCCATAAAAAAAGTTATAGAAATTTAAACATTAAAAAAAGATTTTTTTTTTTAAAAAATTTTAAAATTTTTTTAGTAAAAAAATTACTTTTTTTAAGAAACTAGGTAATATTTTTGAAAAAGCCTACATTGAAGTAATAAACAATTAAACAATGTTAAATTTACCCCTACACAAAATTTCAGTTCAATATCTCTTATAGGTACTTAGAAAAAGTGCATCAAACATCAAAAACTTAGTTATGAGTAAATCAAGTTTAAAGTAAACAAGCCTACTTAGTTTATAGTATTCCTTCACCATATGTCACTTTGCTGATGATTTTTTGATATCGGTATTGACAAGAGTAATAAACGTCCGAAAGCCGCTATTTGAAAAAATAAAACGCTTTTGCACGAAATATGTTATTGTCAATAATTGAGAAAGAACATCTCTTTCAATTTCCCCTCTTTACATCTTGAGTAGAGTTGACGGTATGATTCAATCTTGAATTTATCTCTTGTATATATTGACTTGCCATTTCGTACTACGACTGAGACAATTTTACCAAAATACAGCACGTAGTAATCAGTAAATAAAATTATCGAATAGATACCAGAAAATTAATTAATTATTTAACTACCAAAATTTATACTTGTATTTTGATATAAGTCGGCCATTTCGAGAAATGGACCGCAAAAGATCTAATTGATATATTTATGGCGTATTTATTTCACTTTGGACGACAAGAGTAATTCATTTGGAATATAGAAAAAGTTATTTAGGGAAGTGACTTATTGTCAGCCTTTGACAGTAACACATACAATGGTTCAGAATTGAGTACTTGCAGATTAATTTAAATTGGACAGATTAATTGTATTTATTATTATAAGTGTGGCATATATATCGAAGCCCCTCAAGCTAATCTGACTCTTTCTCATCGTAATCCTAATCACTGCTCTGTCTTCAGAAGTGAATTATTTGCAATAGACCTGGGACTAGAAGCTATTCTAACCGAAGAGGATTATGGTGACCTATGGATCTTGTCTGACAGCCGTAGCTCTCTCCACCATCTTAGTAATTGGCTCCTTGTGGGCGACAGGATCAGCACCTCTATCCTGCTTAAATTAAAGCTCATTTCTCTCAATCATGATGTTCATTTGCAATGGGTACCTTCCCATATGAATCTCCACTGGAACGAAATGGCCGATATCCTTGCTAAGGAGGGTTGCAGGATTTCAACATCTCCCTCCACCATACTTACTTTTTTGGAATTATACTCTCTGGAAAAATTAAAGATCTCGGAGGAGTGGAAAACAACCCCAACCCATAATTGGTACAAGGGCTCAAAACCGGGTTTGTCCCTTGACCTCTCGTGTGACAGACGTACCCGGACTGTTCTATCAAGGCTTGCTAGCGGTTACATCAAGTGCCTCACTTTCAACGAGGGCAGGAAAACTTTCGCCACCTGCACCAAGTGCCAAAATCATCAGGCCTCTCCTGAGCAATTCTTGAATTGCATGGGACTCTCTAAGGAGGATCTCTTTAGCAATCCTCTCCTAGTCTTCGACTTCCTTTTAGTTAACGAACTCGTGGATCTTGTCTGACTCCGTCAGACAGTGAGGATTAGCAACAACAACAACATTATTATAAGGACACATTAATTGTATTTTTTAAAACAGGATTAGCATTTTTCTTACTAAGAGTTTTAACTATTTCTATTTATAATTCCATAAATATTTGTGAATCACTCTGAAATATATTTAGCAATTTTCTGGATAGCGCACAGGATATTATCGATCTTATTTCTTCTCGTAAATAGATTAGAATTACAAAATTATGATGAATCCAGTAGTTATGTTTTTTTTTTTTTTTTTTTTTTTTTTTTTTTTTTTTTAATACAAATTTAGTTTGTGGCTAAGATATATGGAAGAATAATTAATTTAACTAGGTCAGATGCACATTTATAAGTCACCGATGCAAGGGACATGGACGTGATTAATTCAATTTGAGTTAATACCGACGCACATAAGTAATTCAATTTGAGTTAACTGCGACGCACGGAACATGTCCGTATCTCGTGCGTCGGTTGATATAAATGCAGGTTTGACCTACTACAAATAATCATTTTTGCATGCAATTTTGCCCCAAACTAATATTATATGAAGCAAAAACCTAACTGCTAGTTTCACCATAATTTAAAAATTATAATCTTCGTAAGAGTAGAAAACAAGATAAAATGTCCCATGTGTATAGCAGAGAAATACCCATTAGTATTTGATTTTACAATTCATTTCCCTTAAAGTATAGGGTCGATAGAAAGACCAATTTTTTTCTTGACATTATTAACTGAAAAATGCTTTTTCTGAAGATTGATAGATATTAAGTTGATGAGGCCAACGAAACAGATGAACTTACATAAAAGTTTTAAGAGGGTTTAGGACTCAAAATTCTAAAATCTTTATTTTTAGAATTATTTTTCTAAAATTTTGTATGCAGTACCGTATTATGCATTAAAAAAAAAATTAAATTGAAGAAACATTTTTTTTTATTAAAAAACTTCACAATTTTGACATTGATTAAATTTGATACATTTAAAAACCTTTTTTTAAAAAACCATTTCATTTTTTCATTAAATTACTTCTTATAATTTATATCATAAATTGCCATCATGATTTTTCAAAAAACTATTTAGAAAAGTAAAAAAAAAAAACAAAAAAAAAAAAAAAAAAAATTGCAAAAACTATAGTATGCTAAATTCCAAAAACTTTAAAAAAAAATTAAACCAAAACACTAGATTAAAGAAATATATACGAAAAATAATTGTGGAAAGTTTCATACATTTATAACTAGTAGTTTTTAAGTTATATCCATTTAAACTGAAAAAGCCGTCAACAAAAGAAAAACAGTTTCGAAGTTTCAATATAGCACGTCCGAGATACAGTTATCACGTAATAAAAACCATCGATATAGATAAACAACTGGATAGACTGCTCCATTGTCAATGAAAAGAGAAAAACGCGTCGGGGATTGCGAAGCTTTGCGAAGCTGGTGGGAAGATTAACCAATCACAGTTCACTTTTATAGTTGTATGGGAATGCGAAAAACCTTGTAAAGTGTTAGAGTATATATTTTTTTGCACATTATTACTAATTAAGGTCTACTAATGACATTTCTACTGTGTACAACCCAAAATTTTATTTTCAATCCTCGACAATCCGTATTTTTTATCCCACCAATTGCATCTGGCAACGGCTTCATTTTTCCAGCGTTAAGCAGTCTATCCAGTTGTTTATCTATATCGATGATAAAAACTTAAATATTTCAAGTTCTATTAATGATAAAAACAAAATGTTTATTTAATTTTACTTAGAAATTTTTTTATTATTTTTTACAGTATTAAAAAAAAAAAAAAATTGAGAATTTTAAAATTTTTGAGTCCCTATCTCACTTAAAACATAAACTTTCCATTTCCAACTAAAGTGAAAAGATGTATTTATTTACTATACAAAATTCATGAGTTATTACCTCCAAGAAAGGCTTTTAACCTAACAGGTGGTCGAACTGGTTTGTTGTATGTCGTTTGTGTCATCAATTTTCAGGCTTTTTTTTTTAGTTCTTTTATCATGAGTTGATTCTGGTGCAATAATTACTGGTATTTTTTTAATTCTACAGGGAAATCGTGGAGTGCGCGGAAGACAAGGTAAAACTGGACCACCTGGAGACAAGGTAAATACATAAATATTTAATCTTTAAATTATGTAAATGTGTTGCTGATCTATTCAGACAATAAACTTTTGAGAGAAATGATTCATTGCTGAGTTATTATTATTAAAACTTAAGTCAAATTAGTTCACGGTAAGAATTTAAATTTTAAGAAAATTTTATATCTACTGATTTTGTTATACGGTTTTATTGATTCTGATATTTTAAGAATCAATATTTAACAGTAACAAAGAAATACATTCTTATAACTAAAACAGTCAACTTTAATGTTTTACAATTGATCTTTTTATTAACAAATGCTCATATGAGAACAATTTTCCTGATAATAAAATTGGACTTCAATTATATGGAGATAATTTAACTTACTGCAATAAAAACATTTATTTCCCAATTTATTTTCATGTAGGAAAAATAATTATTATGAACAACAATAATAATTTTGGATAACGCAGTAACATAAATGTTTGAAATTAATAAAGTTCAACTCACACATTTACATTCATTTACAAACTTTTTTAATGCTACTTTGGAGAGACACTGTCATTGGGATCAATTTCGCCAAACAATACAACTTCGCTAGTTTTTAAACAAAATAATCTCTAATACCCTGTTAAGCTTCTGAACTTGTTTTAGTCGGTTCTCTATTGGTTGATTCAGGAACTTAACAGGACACCAAACTTAATTTTGTTCAAAAACTGGTCAAGTTGTCTTACTTGGCGAAGTAGTCCTGAATTACGGGCCGACCAAACGGTATAGTGGTTAGCGAGCTAGCTTCTAGACCTCGAGGTTGCGGGTTCGAGTCCCGTGTAAGGCGTGGGTGTTTGTAAATGTATGTTGGCTTGTCTAATGACGAATGTTTCGGAGCATTATAGCCCTCGTGTTGCTGACGGCGCCAGATAATCTGAAAACAACCAACTATTACTTGTACGGTTGTTAGTCGATTATAAATGCTGTACTTGTAAGCTTGTAAGTTTAAATGCCATTAAAAGACCGAATTAGTTATCTTTTAGGAACACTCAAAGTTCATAACGCTAAAACAGCAACATTTTTTTCGGAATTGCTCGGATGTGATAAGATACACTAACGTAAAATGTAAACTTTAAGAAGACATTTTGGAAGATATGCCGTATGTTTTGAAAATGTTAACTTTTAATATTTTCATGTTAAAATAAAAAAGTTATTATACAAATTTTCCTATCAAGTTCGTTTTTCATGCTTATTACTCCTATTTGTAGGGGAGTACAGGTGAACCTGGGTCGCCCGGGCCTCAAGGAGAACGAGGTCTACAAGGAGTACAAGGACAGAGAGGATTTGCAGGGCCAAATGGATCTCCGGTAAGATTACTAATTAATTAATTACTCCGCTAAGAATACTAATTAATTACTTACTCCACTAAGAATACTAATTAGCCGGTAAATTACTGACGGTTAATTTAAAAACACTTTTCAACTCAAAGGATTTTACTTAACAGACTGAAGACATATATTGAATAATTTCTAATTGAAAGCTGAATAAAAACTTAATGGATCTTGGAATGAAATTCAAGATTATTATTACCATGCATATGATGTTTTCCTTTATTAACATTTTGTGATATTTTAAATTGAATTTCAATAGAACTAGACCTGAAAAAACAATGAAGAGTGTAATTGTTTTCTATACATACTCAGGTAGTAGATAAATGTTTCTATAGTATTTATTCAAAGCGGCAGACAAGATAGCTTAAGATATTTAACACTAGAAAGACTGAAACTTAGTATATACCTATATTGCCCAAAAGCAGTCAAAATGACTGAATTGTGAAGGAATAACTAATATGTAAACAAATTTGTATAACACATGTATATACCGGAAATGAAGGAAGGGGAGGTAACTACAATTATTAACAAACGCATTTATATGCTGTACAAAAAGTCACAAAATTCTAAAAAATTGTGTCATTATATACATAATTGTATTTCTAATTGAAATTAAAAAGAAGTCAAAATGACTTCCTTGGGCAATCTAGTGTTGACAACAATTTTCGCTACTCGACACTCAGCGATTGAAGTCCCCACAAACGACAACCATATCTTTAATTGTCAAATAAGGCGTATTTTTATGGATGTTTACAACTTCTAGTGGTTCCTTTTCTAGCGTTGAGTATCATGTATGATTAAAATAGTTTTGCAGAATCTTATTTAAATCTTGAATGTTCATTATACACTAGAAGATTAGGTACAGAAAGCAAAAAAATCCGAACGATGACTATATCTTCGGTTCTAATTATCGAAGAATCTTGAGGTTTGCACCAAAATGTTTTGTTTACGATTTTCTATATGCCAAATGCAAAATTTTTTTTCTTAGGGGGCTGCATACAAAATAAATTTAACCCTAACTTTAAAATTTCAATACAAACCCCTATTTTTTTTTTTTTTATGTTTACATTCGATTTAAAATACCTCGTTTACTCTAGATACCAAATTTCAGTTCATTATGTTGAGAAACACGTCGCTTATGAGCGAAAATGTTTTGGATGATCTTGAGGGCAAATTTCTTTATCGTGGGAAGAATCTAACATTTTGCATGCTTCAAGATATAATCGATTACGTGGTCCCTTGAAATGAGCTTTTTTTTTTAAATTTTTTTTCTAAAATATCAAGAACCAAAACTCAAAATGGAATGAAAAAAATTTTGGAGGGGTTTTCGACCATGATAATTCTAATGGAAGCAAAAAAAAAAAAAAATATATATATATATATATATATATAAATATGTCTCTATTTAAAAAATTTAAAACTTGTTTAATTAATTAATTATTAAAAAACTGTTTAATACAAAAGTTGCATGTTATTTATGTTTGACCCTAAATAAACTATCATTTGAAATAAAAATTGCTAAAATATATTAACTATAAAAGAATTTATGGTCAAAAAAAAAAATTGTCTTTTTAACATTAATTTATCATTTTTTTGACATCATTTAAATTGCTGTCCACTCATTGGAAAATTATGGAATTTGGTATTTAGACGTTTTATAGGATTCTAAATCTAAATATGATATAATATTATGGGGTTGCATCGAACTTTTTAAAGTTTTGCTTAGTTTTAATATGTAGATGACTCTTCATGAAAAAAAAAATTATATACAACGGTACTTGACTTTTATTATTTCATCAATTAGAATACAAGATATATCCATCACTCGGATTTTGTTTGCGTACTGTACAAGAGAAAAACGTTTATAGATTTTGAAACTAAATTAAAAAGGTTCAAAGAAGAAAGCTATCTCACTATTAGTATAATATTGAATTTGAACTAAAAAATGTACCTTAGTAACCTAGCAGATGTCTGAATCATGGATAACGCGCTTTCTCGATTGTTAGACATCTTTCTTTTCCAACTGCTTCATTCTTAGTATCATTTAGCTTAAGGTTGCTTTTCTAGAAAGCGTAAATTTTTCTGATTAAAAGATTTTACTAGAGGTTTTCTTCCAGAACAAGGATGGTGTTATTTGGTGCAACTATACCTTATATTTATCATCCTAAAATGTAAAAGATGGTAATTTATATTTTTGTAATAGTTTACCTTCGAGTTACTGTAACTGGCTTTTAGTATGGAACCTACATGTCCCACTATTTTTTTATGTCTTTATGTATTTTTAAATTAAAAAAAAAAGTCTTTACAGAAATAAAAATGTACTTATTAATTACCTGCCACTTGAAAGAGTAGCAAAAAACAAGTTTAGCAGGAGCAAAAAAGGGTTACACGAAAAAATTCAACTAAAAAATGTACCTTAGTAACCTAGCAGATGTCTGAATCATGGATAAAGCGCTTTCTCGATTGTTAGACATCTTTCTTTGCCAACTGCTTCATTCTTAGTATCATTTACCTTAAGGTTGCTTCTCTAGAAAGCGTTAATTTTTCAAATCAAAAGATTTTACTAGCGGTTTTGTTCCAGAACAAGGATGGTGTTATTTGGTGCAACTATGCCTTATATTTATCATCCTAAAATGTAAAAGATAGTAATTTATATTTTTGTAATAGTTTACCTTCGAGTTACTATAACTGGCTTTTAGTATGGGACATACATGTCCCACTATTTTTTTTATGCCTTTATGTATTTTTAAATTAAAAAAAAAAATCTCTTTACAGAAATAAAAATGTACTTATTAATCACCTGCCACTCGAAAGTGTAGGAAAAAAAAAAGTTTGGCAGGAGCAAAAAAGTTGTATATCAAAGGGTTGAAAGATTATAGATTATTCGTTCAAATGTATTTATTATAACATTTTAATTACGATGTTTTAAATAAATAATTTTGTAACTTAGGGAGTGCGAGGAAAAGACGGTGGCCCTGGAATAGCTGGAGAAAGAGGTCCTCCTGTGAGTATATAAAAATTTTTTTATGTATAAAATTTTTTTATGAATAAATGTATGTACATTTTTTTATATGTTATTATGGAAGCTTTTTGTTGGTGAAATCAAAGATTAATCTGGTTAGAGTCATTGAATATCAGAAGGTTTAGGGCATATTACAACATTTAATCCCACACAACACACACACTACATTTATACAAAGAAAAGAAACTTCAGATGAAGGAACATAGGTCCTTTTGCCTTGGTATCAGAGCTTAGAAATGTGTCCGTTCGGTTCGAATCTCTCTGAAGAATGAATTGACTCCACCCTCTTCGTGCTGTGATTGGCTAAGTTAAAGCTTGGAAAAATTCTCATTTGTTAAGAATTTCGATAGACACATTTTAGTTTTATTTGCAAATGAAATTTTCACTTCGCAAAAATGGTTGACGCATAAAGATGAACGAACTCATTGCGTCCCTGCATTATATTCTCATTTAATGTTAGATTATTACGAAGGAAGACAAGAAACAAGCCAGTGTATATTAAATCTGATACCAATTGGCTAATACGGGTCTGCACTTATTTGATTTTCCAAAGTCAATAAAACTAATTATTTTTTAATAAAAATTGTTTAATCTTGTTAGCTTATTTGCATTCAAAGAGTGAAACATATCCAATAAAAACGTGGAAAATTAATGAAACCTGTAAACCACAAAACAGAAAAATCTTAATGAGATCTATTACTCTGCTTCAATCAAACTTTTATTGATTATTTTTTGCTTGTGGATTTCAAATTGTTTATAACTTTTATTTCCTACTCTTAATTTTTTTTCTTCTTCTTTTTAGTTTCTTTTTACTGTGCATCATAAGCAATTTGTGACACTATTTTTTCCTTAGCACGTTATTTCTAAATCTCACCGAAATTTAAACTTTAAAATAGCCATTATTTACCTATAGAAATTTTTTCTCTAATTTTGCATTTCTTGTTTAGGGTGAACCGGGACCACCTGGACCTAATGGACCACCAGGAGTTGTTGGACCTCAGGTATACCAGATTTTCAAACATGTTCCCTAGTTAAATTTATTTAATTATCTGACAATTCAATAATTCATTGATGAAGAATTTAATAACTTAAAAAAAATAATAATTTAATTGTTTGCATTTTTACCACACACTTAGGGACCAGCTGGAGAACCTGGACCATCAGGAGACATTGGACCACCAGGTATTCCTGTAAGTTTTTCATATCAATACCATGTAACTATTTGGATAGCATTAAAAAACTAAAAGAAACGCTTTTGGTGTGATGGTTTTCATTGTATAAGTAGTGTTCAAACTTATTATTTCTAAAACTACAAGTCATAATTAAGACGAGGTTGCGGGTTCGAGTCCCGTGTTTGGCATGGGTGTCTGTAAATGTATGTTGGCTTGTCTAATGACGAAAGTTTCGGCGCATTATAGCCCTCGTGTTGCTGACGGCGCCAGATAATCTGAATACAACCAACCAACCAACCATAATTAAGACATTTGAAATTCGTATGTTAAAATACTTTGAATTTTTACTAATATCCTTCCTAAAATTTCTTCATAATTTCGAATGATTTTAAAAATCGATAATATGGAACAATAAAAATGTTTCTTAACCCTCTCGCTGCGTAATTTTTTTTATCAAAAGAGGTTCAAAAAATTTATGCCATATTTCAAATCTGCATATATTTTACAGTTAAAATATACATAAGAATTTTTTTTTTTTTCAATATAGAATTAGATCATAAAAAAAAGGTTGTCGGATTGTTGAAATTGAAGAATAATCATATAAAAGCAAAATTTTGAAAATTAATCTTGGTTAAAATTATAAAATAGACAAATATATCCTTAACCCGTGAAAAGACAATATTGTTTCAAGCTTAATAATTTAGAAATATATATATTTTTTGTGGAATGCATCTTGATGTTATTTCTTCTCAAATATAAACATAAAAATAGTTTTGAGATAATATCCTTTTAAAAAAAAATAAAAAACTTGCAATGGAAATTAAAACATAGCTAAAACTTGTTTTGATAAAAAGTAATTTGGTATCAAATCTTAATACTAGAACTTAATTCTATACAAAAAACTAAATGAGTTTATACTAATTTTCTGCAGTATCAAATGAATGTCTCAAAATGAAGATATGTTGCAAACCTAGTCCTATATTTTAGAAGGTTTTTAGATTGTTCTGATACCAGATTCCTTCGTATGTAATTATAAATAACATTTACAACTCTTTCTTTAACGTTTCAATAACTCTGAACCTCAGTGTAGGATCTTCATCACGATCGTCATTAATCAATCAATCAATCAATAAAACAATGATTTAATCAATCAATGAAGCAATTATGAATGAATGAATTAATTATACTATTATCATTAATTAACAAACATCTATGATAATTATTAATTAATAGATATTCAGTTAATAACTTGCAAGTTCCCATTTGGTATGTTAGAATAACATAAATTTCAATCATAATGCATGAGTATTACTCAAGTTGAAAATGGCACCATTATTTTTCCCACTTATTTTCTAGGGAGTTCCTGGAGAACCAGGCCTACCCGGACCATCCGGCAAAGAAGGACCTCCAGTAAGTTGTAAAAAAAAAAAATTAATGTAGAAGATTCTTGACTAGCTCAGAAGGTTGAGATTCCACACTGATATTTTTATTCAAAGCCTTTAATAGAAATATTTAGAATTTTATTATATTTCGTCAAGAGCAACAAATATTCTAAAACGGTTTAACACATTGACAGAACAAACATCGTACTTGTGTTAGCCATTTTTGAAAGTAGTATTCATAAACGGACGATTCAAATTATAATTATTTTATTTCCTTTTATCAAGGGTCCTCCTGGTCCGGGCGGAGAGCCAGGACCTGCTGGGGGCGTAGGTCCTCCCGGATTTCCAGGTGATAGAGGCCTACCAGGACCTACCGTGAGTATTCCTACCTTTCTTTTTGTCTTCTGGAGCAATAATATTTCATTATCCTTACACTATCTGAATTTAAGTTTCAGGAAAACCCTGAAATATTTTGCAAAAAGTGGAGAAAGGTGAAAATAGTTGACTTCAGTCAATTATTGTGCACAATGGACAATTTCCACATTTTTTAAAAACGAGTGAAATCAGTATATATTTATGAAGAATTTCTTTCTGACTCCAAATTTTTAAACAAAAAATCTTTAAAAAATTTAGTTATTTAAATATTAAGAAAAGAAAATGCCCCAAAACTGAGCCAAAACCAGTCCGATCAAAACAGTCAACTAAGTCCGCGACGTAAAGAGACCCTATCGTTTCTATGGTTATAGTGATGTTTCTGCCAAATAGTTGTCGTTGAAAGAGTTGGCTTTGGTAGACCATTGCCACATTCCGTACAGGTTGGCGTGATTTGCGAGAAACTTGCAAATCTGGTTTCCGCTGCTGCATTTCAAGCCAAGATGTTTGCGAAGCCGTGACGTCACATTCAATGTCAGCGAAATTAGTCGTTTTCTCGCCAACGTTTAACAAGGTAATTTTGATCGCAAATTTAAGAAGAAAAAAAAAAGCACATTGAGCTGAAATTTTTGTGTTTATGGCCTTTTCAAAACATTTAGAATTGAATAAAAATATAAAAATAAAGAAAATTCTTGAATTGTCCATTCTGCTAAAACTTATGGCCATATATAATATTCAAATTTAAGAAAAAAAGAAAAAAAAGCACATTGAGCAGAAATTTTTGTGTTTATGGCCTTTTCGAAACATTTAGAATTGAATAAAAAAATAAAAATAAAGAAAATTCGGGAATTGTCCATTCTGCTAAAACTTATGGCCATATATAATATTCAAATTTAAGAAGAAGAAAAAAAAGCACATTGAGCAGAAATTTTTGTGTTTATGGCCTTTTCGAAACATTTAGAATTGAATAAAAAAATAAAAATAAAGAAAATTCGGGAATTGTCCATTCTGCTAAAACTTAACTGAGGAAAATTCGACGAGGTCCGATCTTGTTTAACCGGGGCGTGTTGTGGTATAAGGATATGAGTGTTCATCAATTATACTGGTCAGCTCATAGCTCAAATCTCACTCTCATTAAGATCCTATAGGTGAAGTGGATCGTTAGTTACAAGACACATCAGAACGAATAAAATTTATACTAGAATTGAAGGATAACAAGCTATTCTAATCGAAACATTAGAATAGATAGCGTTCCTAGAGTGACAACTTTGATTGCAAATAATAGGAATGATAAGGTGCCCCGTTTAAATTTTCAGAAATATATTTTACCTTTATCTAAGAGCTACGCTATTGTTTGTTCAAAACACATTCACAATGTGCACAATAGTAGAGGGTCACAAAAATCTTCATATTACTCCCTACCCAACCGCCCTTCTTAAACATACCTATCCCTTCCCCGCTCCTAAATTATAAGCTCTATTTCGGCCCATGTTTTTTTGTCCAAACCTAGGGCCCTAATTTACTCTTGTCTTAAAAATTAAAATTTATTTTCCCAAATAAAAAGTAAAACAAAGCAGAGGTATGGACTTATCTATAAATTAAGTACTTATTTGCATTTCTTTCTTTTTTTTTTTCTTTTTTTTTTTTTTTTTCTTGTATTTGAATTTCGATTTACTTCTAAAATATTCGATTAAACATTAGGTGAGAAGTTATTTGGGAAAATAAGTATTTTATTTTTTGCCATTATCAATCTTTTTTTCGTAGATATAGAACTTAATCCCATTTTTACTCTTTGTATCAATAATAAGGGTATGAATAGTTTGTATCAATAATAGGTTTAGGTTTCCTTTTATGTTATCTTTTATGCTCATATCAATTTCATTATCAGGAAAGCCCTCAAATTTCATTTTCAGGAAAGATATTATTTATAAAAGAATGTTAAAAATTACACTACAAAGAAGCTTCTTGCTGGAAAAGTATTTATTCAAAAGTACTCTATTACATTTGAGTTTTATAAAGATCAGATTTTTACATTTTATTTTATTTTTTTTTAATAAAAATCAAATGTACATAAAATATTATTCGTATTGTAAGACACCAAATTAAGTTGTGATTTTGAATAAGAAATATCCTTTAGAACAGTCTCCAGTTTTTGGGCTCTAGCGGTCTGAACTACAATTAACTATTGCTCAGGGCCTGATTTACCATTAGGCCCACTAGGCCCGGGCCTAGGGGCCTCCAAATTTGAGGGCCCCCAAATTTTAAAAGTTTTCTGAAAATTTTAAATATAATGGTCTTTTTATGGGAAGTACTGTACAAAAATAATAAAAAAATTTTAGTTACACATTCGCAAATTCCATATTTTTTATAGTAACAGAGAGTTAAGTTAGATAGATTAACCTAATAAAACCTAATTAAGCAAATCTTTCCGGTTCAGCCAATCATTACAACTTATTCATTTGTACACTGAGACAAGGGCTTTACGCCGCTGTTCTCCTTCTCTCGCCTCTTGTAAAGAGATGTTCACCAACCATATACAACTTCTTATATTATGAAATGAAAGAGTCTTTGTGATTGGTTGGTTTGCAGGCTCTTCCGTGGACTTTTTTTTAACTTTTTTGGCCCTCCTTTTTGGTGAGATCGTGGAAACATTGGAAAGGTTACTTTGTATTATTTCCAATTATTGTTATAAAATTAAGTAATCTTTATTATTATATAATTTTTGGACCCTGTGGTAAAATGTAAGTTTAAAATACAGGAAAGTAAGCTTTAAAATTAGTGTTCATGGGGGGGGGGGGGGGGGGGGGGTCTTGATTAATTCAAAAGTTTTGAGGAAATCAAGATCAAACTAATTATTACAAAAAAGTCGTGTGAAAGTAAACTATGAGTTTTAATTGTAAAAAGTTAGTCTTAACAAATGTAGCTTGATCTGATAATATTGTGACGTAAGGAAATAAATATTTGCTATTGGGGGGCCCCTCTCTGAATGTTGGGCCTACAGTAAAAAAAATTCTAAATCGGGCCCTGCTATTGCTTAGTGTTACTCTGCCATGAGTTCTTTCATTAGCATAGAAGGAATATTAATCAGTATAGAGAAGTTTCTAAATAAGGTAAATTGTTGATCGGTTATTTTCTTCAACTAGGTTTTTTTTATGGTCGCAGATCCTTTGAAAATTAGTTTCTACTATACTTCGTTTTTCTATAGATGGAATTATCGTTTTTTGCTTAACCAGAAGGCTCTTTTCGAACACAAGAAAGCTTTTGCTTCTGTGATCTTAAAGAAGTCATGGTCTTCTTTCTCCTCGAAATCTTTGGAGGTTTGCTTTTGGACTTGCAAACTGAAGTTCATTTACTAAAGCAAAGAACCAACTGCTCACTTCTTGGATATCCGTAAAATATTAGTTTTTATTTCTCTTGAAGGACATTCGTCATAACCATTGAGTTCCAACACAGACAAAAGCCTTTTTGAGGATACAATAATCAATCCTTTACTTTTGGGCTCTTATGAATGCCCTTTTCTACTTTCTTTTCAACGTGTCACGCCATTTTTTTTCCCAACATGAACTGATGCCCTTTCAAAGTGTGTCTCGTCATTTTTTTTACTTCCAACATTAACTGATTTTTTCCCCAATCAAAGATCCCATCTTTTACTTCTTAAATTATGTAGAAGTTATTTCCTTCTTTTAAAACGTTACCCATTTCATTTCGGTATCAACATGAATTCAACGTGTCACGCCATTTTCTGTTTTTCTTCCAACATGAACTTGTGCCTTTTCAAGGTGTCTCGCCATTTTTTTTACTTCCAACATTAACTGAATTTTTTTTTTCCCAATGAAGGATTCAATCTTTTACTTCTGAAATTTTATGGGAAGTTATTTCCTTCTTTTAAAACGTTACCCATTTCAATTCGGTATCAATATGAAATAGTGTCTCTTTACAAATGTAAGAACCAAACTTTTAGTTTTAAGGGGGTCCAGTACCGAAAATAAAAAAAAAATATTTATAAATACTTATATATCAAAAATTTATCTTATGTATAAGATACTATAGATATATATCTTTGAGATAACGTTTTTTTTTTTTTTTTTTTTTAAATTAAAAACCAAGAAAAATCCATAATAATTTATGTTTGCTTTTTTTTATATATAAGTCAAGATTTTTTTTTTTTTTTTTTTTTTTTTTTTTTTTCAAAATGAAAACTCTGTAATACATAATTACATTAAAAAAAATTCTTCACAGAATTTTGATGGATAAATTAGAAAAAATTCCAAAAATTCTCAAAATTAAAATTTTTAAATGTGATTTTTTTAATCTTGAAAATCTAAAAATAACAGCCTAAAAATCTTCAAACAATTCAGTACACAAAGAGTTAAATATGGATTAAACTGTTTAAATTCCTACAAATATTCATTGTAAATATCAATTCAGTAGATATTACATTAAAATTACGTTTGGAGATACATATAGATGATTTTTTTTTTTAACCCTTTGCATTAAAGAACATACTCTTTCTTTGACTACATATTTGGAATTTTAACACAATTACTATTCAGTAAACCCAGGTGTCTTTATCAAAATTGAACTTAAGAAACCTTCTCACGTGCAGAAAATTGCTCATAAATGCAATAATTGAGCATTTTCGAGCAGGTTACATAATTAGTGCGTGACAAGGCAGGAATACCGCTGGCACGTAATCAACGTTTTAAGAAAAAACTGTGATTGTTGTTATTTAAATATTTACCTAATTCTGGCAGTTGGAGATTCCGAGGAATCAATAACTGAGAACTGAATTTTAACATATTTCTAAAAGTTGGTGCTTTTAATGCCCATGGCTAGCACACACAAATACTTTGAATTTTAAGTATCGACTCTAATACTTGACATATGTTAGACAATTAGTGCATCTGTGGTCAGAATCAGTATTTCATTGGGTACCGTCGGGACCGCCGCGAATCCAACACTCTCTACTCTGTATAGGGCCCGGTCCTAAGTTTGATGACGTCACGCTAAGCGATGGATGAAAACACGAAGGCTGTTTACCATAGTCCGTAATCCTCAGATGTAATGAAACATCTCCGGTAATTTCAATAAAATATTATGTGGTTATTTATTAAATGTTTTAATATGTTAAGTTGTTTAATTGTAGAATATTCAGGTACAACATTTAATTTCATAAAGTAAAAGTACCGAGAGTGGGATTTAAATTAAAATGGCGGCATATTCTTGAAATTATAACTGGATTTTTTTTTTAATATTCAAACCTTTTATAATAGATTATTCAGATTGAAAATTCTCTGAAATATATTCATATACTAACATATCTGAAATAATTTCAATGCCATAACAAGCAATACATTAAAACAGTATGTATTTAAGAATAAACATTACAAAAATTCATACACTAAATTATAACATAAAAACTTTATTTCAACTTTGAATAATAGGAATTTAAAAATTGTAAAGCACTGGTACCTAATATTCTGACTAAAATTTCATTTTTAAGCAAATGTATTTCCTTAAGATGACAAATTATTTCAAATACATATTTTCAGTTTTAAACAAATAAGTTGGTTGGTTTATGTAATCAACGACCTCTTTTTATGTACAATGACGGCTAATCAAATCGGGACCTTCAGCTTAAAGCGGATTCCGAACCACAATGAACATTCATGCCTTATCCGGGATTCGAACCCGGCACCTTTGGCATTCGTGGCCACATTCATAAGATGGACAAACAAATAAGACTTCCTTGATATGAAAATAAGTGTTAAAATGTAATCTTAAAAAGTATACCCTAAGAATATATTTTATATATATTTACAAATAAATGTCGGTAAAAAAATTATATAAATAACTTTTTAGTATTCATAAAATTGATGATTAAAAAAAAACCAGTATTAATAAATGCAACTAATTACTGAAATAAAAAGTAGTGAACTACATCTTTTATTTTTTCAGATGAGCTCGACTTGAGAACATTATATTTTCTTTTTGAACTATGAACCATCTTTATTAGCATTGCATTTAAAGAGCCATTTTAATTCCGGAATTTTTTTTCCTTCTCCAAAAAAACATCTAGAGATAGGTTTCTCTCTATAGAAATACTCTGTCGAACACTTATTGGCACTTTTTTAATGTTCAGGTAATAAAAAATATTGGGGTATTCTTGAAAACACAGCAGCCAGTCTTTGTGTGTGTGTGTGTTTTTGTTTTGCTTACATTTCTTTTAGATTTTATCATATATTCTTTTAACTGGTCTATTCTTCCATCGGTATCATATATTCTTGTAGCTTTCCTTGGTTCTAAGAAATGAAACATTATCAGGTTTTGTTTACGAGTATAGCCATAAAAAAGATAATTTCAACTTGATAAATAGCAAGATTACTTTCTAATTATTCTTAATGATGTTAAAAAATCAGCAAATGTTTACATGATAGCTGTATCAGTAGGAAACAAACATCTTAAAATTTCACTTTTTCAATTTTACAAAATTATATTTTCAAAAGAATATTTAAAATAGAATTAGGAAATAAAACTTTTTTTAATTTCTATAAGAGATTGTTCGAGTTATGAAAGAATTAAGCCTAACTTAGAACACTATAAAAGTTTGAAAGCAATACATTTATAACATGATACAACTTACCTGTAAAGTTTACAAATTTGAAAGTCACTCCTTTATAGAATTATCCTTTCCACATTTCAGCTTGTTAATTAAATAAAAAAAGGATAAAAAGGAAAACATTTTAGCTATTGACAAATTTGAATTCTGTGTATACAATCCAGTTCATAGAATAATTTGTTTACATTTTCATCTATCGCTTAGCGACGCTTGAGACCAGAGCGCCATCTGGTTGTACCTGGCCCGAAATAACCATTAAAATAAGTTACTTAATTTCGCGGCGGTCCCGGTACCGTCGACAAATATCTGTGAATTTGGAAATAAATATTAGCACACTGATGTTTTCGATGGGGGATTCTGAAAGAACTATTTTAGCACTAAAAGATGGTGTATGATATATTATAACTATCTCCTGTCTACAAGTCTTTTGAACTTAGCAATAACTATTGAGCGCTAAAATTTTGGATGGTGGGCACTAACCACTCGAAAGCACTAATTCGGCTCTAAAAGTTGATATATAAATGATAATTAATAAGTACATGGGCAAAGCTAGTGTTTCATTGGTCCCGCTCACTAACGTTTGAAGGTGGAAATATATATTGATGCAGTAATTTTTTTGGTTGGGGGGATTCTAAAAGCACTAATTGCTAAAAGTTGGTATCTAAAAGAAAATTAATGCGTCTATGGGCAGGGCTATTGTTTCATTGGTCCCGTCCACAAACATTTGAATGTGGCGATATATATTGATGCAGTATATATATATATATATATATATATATATATATATATATATATATATATATATATATATATATATATATATATATATATATATATATATATATATATATATATATTTTTTTTTTTTTTTTTTTGATTGGGGGACTTTAAAAGCATTAATTTCTAAAAGTTGGCATCTAAAAGATAATTAGTGTGTCTGTGGGCTGAACTATCGTTTCATTGGTCCCGCACACAAACGTATATATCGAATAATATTCATGCTCTAATTTTTTTGGATGGTGGGACCTGAAAACAATAATTGAACCAATTAAATTGTTGGTATATGAACACTATTATTACATTTACAGGCAAGGCCATTAAAACGGTGGTACATTTGTAGCTCAATGTGATATTTCATTACATAAATATAAACGTATTGATTTATTTATACATTTTTCAATTTTTAAAGTGTTCTCTAGATATCTCGCTATCCAAAATATATTCGAGCATCTATGTGACCTGAATTCTAAATTTCAGCTTTCTAATGTTTTCTTGTACTTCAAATTAACAATTTTGGTACCAAGTGTTCTTTATACATTCCTAAGGTATTTCGCTATCCAAAATATTTATGTAAACTCTAGTGTCCTATAGTTTACGCCAATTACTAATTTTAGCTTTTTAAATTTGGCGTCTTTTGGCGTTTCAAAGTCCCCTTGAGGAATTTATACAGGAATTGCAAATTTTAACCCTCAAAGTCTTTTAAGTATGAAGATAATTTTTAAGTGTGACAGAAAGGACAAAAAATGCTAGTATTTAGTCTTTTATCCCACATGATGGATCGGTACTTTTGCAATGACAATCCATAACTGCTTTCCATTAAATATCTCATTAAATACATACCATTTCTCAAATTTTTTAAATTACTTTTTTTTCACTTTCAGGGAGTTCCAGGTTCCAAAGGTGATGTCGGATTGCCCGGAGCAGCCGGACCTTCAGTAAGCAGCCTTCTCTTACTTCAATGCTAAATGAGTGAAAGATTTCTTAATCCTAAAAAAACATGCTTTTTTTTAAAAATAAGTTTAAAAATATCTATTAATAATTAATACGCAATTTAGAAATATTTAAAAATAAAATAAACACTTTTCGGAATTCATATACTACGAAAAAATCCATAAATAAATTTTTGTGTTGAATTAAAAAGATGGACTTCAACGAAATCGGAAAACTATATTGCTGCCATTTATTCAATATTTGCTGATGCAAAAATGTTTATTTTATGTTAACCGAAATTACACAATTAATTTTAATCTTAATCAGCTCTTTGGATTTTGTAAATTGGCTACTTTTCTTAGTAAGCTATATGAACTGTTCCGTATATTTAATTCCTATTTATAAGTTTGCGCACTATGTGTGGGACACTCAATACAACAAAGGGTTTACTTTTTAACAGAACTTTTTATTAGGTTCAGTGTGAATGTTAACTTAAAAATTTAACTTCAGACTTAAGAGAAAATAATTATTTTTTTCGTTCGGTGGAACTGACTTCATTCTTGCAAATAACGTTCTTTATATCTAATGGTACGTACTGTTCTAATGATTAACGACTAATAACTTGGAGGATTTAACGATTCGTGCGTAATTTTTAAAAATATATATATGAAAATATATCACACAATTCATTACAGAAGAGAGATGCGCCTCACTAGAAAATATATTTAAAATGTTTTTCATTATTGGAATTTAAATGCAAAAGAAATTTGGAAATATTCATAAACACAGTATTATAAATTAAATCACAGATAATTGTATTATTCTGTATAACTTAAGAGTAGTTTTATATTAAACGCATAACCCTCCTGAGACCCACAACTGTTTGAAACATGATTTAAAGCTAATTTTTATGTATATTATTCTTTTATGTCTATGTAACGTACTTTTAAAGTTATTGGGTTTCAACTATAAAGATGGAACAAAAAATGACTATCTCCTTAAGCTTGCAAAAATTCTGAAATTTAATTGTTCAGATGGGAAATTTAATCATAAAAGGCTGCAAAACAACTTCGTGAGGACGCAATACATAAAAATACTTTACAGTTAATGTAAAACAATTTTGTTCGCGTTGAACATCCAGACATACGACAACGTGAGGAAAAAGTCTTAGCGTCCATTGCTGGCATGTGTTTTGCACCAACTTTTCGTGACGCCTCTATTGGCAGAGGAACTGTTTTTTATCGTTTCTTTACAGGCTCTACTTCGTCACAATCGGTGAAACTATCATCAGCTGTAGGACTGAATTTGGCTATTTCATGCTAAGGAAAATTATGCGCCCAAAATACGATGTTCATTTAAATGTACGCGGGGTCTCAGGAGGATATTCTAGACGACATCCAATATTTAAATCACGGTAATAATATAGTAACAATTAATTTCTTTCCTTCCCAATAGGGCGAGAAAGGAGGCATGGGTCTACCAGGAGATGCTGGACCCCCAGGAGATAAGGTATATAATACTATGAAATAAATATTTCAATGGTTACTGATGATAATGATTACATACCATGAAATGGGAAAGAAAAAGTCTGGTTAGATATTGACGAACCAGAAATACAGATTTTTAAAATGTTAATTTCCCTCTAGGTCCTATACAATATAAAAATAGACTTTCCTTTATGTTCTACTAAATTCAGTACTCACCATTTAATCTGGCCCAAATTCTGGGCGTCCTCACATGTTTTTATTACATATTTCACAAGTAATCGACATTTTTGTGCAACTTTATTTCAATTAGTTTACGAATTCTGCAGCACTTAGGAAAAATACACGACCATAATATGCTACTTAACGTGTTAAGTGGTTAAGGATATTTTTAATTAGTTTAACTTTTAATTGGATTTAATTAATTTAAGGAATTCCTTAATTGGAATATATTTGTGAAGTAACGGTGGGTGGGTGCAGGAGTAGGTGCGTATGTGTCACCAGTCACAATTTTCAGACATTTAACCTAGAAGAGGGAGGTTTTCTTTTTGAAATAGTACTCTTTGTTACGAGTGAAAAAATGAGTAACATATGCTATTGAATCTGTGGTGTCGCCTTTAAATACCAGATAAAAGCTTCTATGCAGTGGAGTACTATGTTGCTTAGCAGTCAGATATTCGGCTCGAGAACCAAAGGTCCTACGATCGAGGCCCGGTGACCGCACTAACCAGCTTCACTGCATTGAAGACTACAGACATCTGAATCATGCTGCCATCTATCGCCGCTTCTGAAAGAAGAAACTTCGCGGCAAGCGATCCAAACACGGTAGAGGTCGGTGATATATCGATACGACGAAATTTTTAACGATATTTAAAAAAAAAAATACCGATTGTAAAAATATCGATACAAGTCACCGATATATGATATTTTTAAAGCTTTTTAGTTTTTTGATGATCGTTTTGTAGTTCCATGTGTTTTTTCGATTTTCTTTATTCCCTTTTCAAAAACTTCAAAACTAAAATTTGGACTTGGCTGAGAGACAATTAAAATGGCACCGATTGTAAAAATATCGATACAAGTCACCGATATATGATATTTTTAAACCTTTTTAGTTTTTTGATGATCGTTTTGTAGTTCCATGTGTTTTTTCGATTTTCTTTATTCCCTTTTCAAAAACTTCAAAACTAAAATTTGGACTTGGCTGAGAGACAATTAAAATGGCACCCTAACCAAAAAGAAAACATAATGTAATGGAAAGATAAGATCATTTATTAGTAGTCATTAACATAGCGCCGTTTCTGTTTGCCTGGAATTTGCATCTAATTTTAAATATCAAAAACATCTCTGTCAGCAAAATATGCCATAAACTACTTTTCAAAATTTCTTCTTTAAAAATAAATGTGAATTTATACATTGACATCAAATTTATTTTATTTATTCTGATTGATAATATAAATTATTTATTAAAACAATTTCTATAATTTATTTATTAAAACAATTTTTATAATTTATTTATTACAACAATTTTTATAATTTATTTATTAAAACAATTTTTATAATTTATTTATTAAAACAATTTTTATAATTTATTTATTAAAACAATTTTTGTAATTTATTTATTAAAACAAGTTTTATAATTTATTTATTAAAACAATTTTTATTATTTATTTATTAAAAAAAAAATTATAATTTATTTACTAAAACAATTTTGGCATGAATTCATGAAACTTAGAAATTTGCCCCGAAATACTTCGTTTCTGGCAAAATTAAAAATCAAATTAAAAAAAAAAAAAAAAAAAAAAAAACATATATCGATATTTTTTTCTATGCAACCATATAGTATCGATATTTATTTTGATCGATATTTCCAAGCTCTAAAACACGGTCCTTCGCAATCTGCGAACTCCACGATGCAACATGCATTTGCAACCTCCAACTCCGATCAGACGCTGATCGGTCCAACAGTATCGCTCCTTCATCGCTGGAAGGAGGGTATGTGGTGTCGCCTTAAATACCAGATACAAGCTTTTATGCAGCGGAGTACTCTTTTACATAGCAGCAAGATATTCGGCTCGAGAACCAAAGGTCCTACGATCGAGCCCCGGTGACCGCACTAACCAGCTTCTCCACAAATCTAAGCATTTTGAAAAACCTTCAAGCAAGGAGATTTAATAAGTTAGAGAAGAAATGTAATTTTCATTTGACTGAATGGACATTTGACTGATAAAACGTTTATCTCATTATTGGTAGTGAGAAAATTAAATCTATTAAAATTAATTTCACAGAAGTGACAATTTATTCTTTGTCTTCCTTTGTTCTTTTATATGTCAGTTTTTATAAATCTAACTAACTTAACTCAGTGGCGTAACAGCCCCCAGTAGGGAGGCTTGGCCTGCTGTGCCCTACCCACCTTACTTCACCATTTGCCTCGGGGTGTTATAGAGCAATTTTCCCTCAGTGTTTAGTTCCCAAGCATGCTTGGTTCTCATTTAATCGACCCACTTAAAGTATGAAAGGCTGAGTCAACCTTGCCCAGTTGGGGGATTGAACCATGGACATGCGGCAAGGCAGCGCAATGCGTTACCACTGCGCCACTGGGCTTCTTTTATTAATTTAACCTCATTTTTTACAAATATTTTATTAATTGTCTGGATCGATTTTTGTCTCACGACTGAATACCTATATTTTTTTTTTCTCTTTTTGAATTCTCTTTAGATTATATATTTTTAACAGTTAATTTTTTATTTTTTTTTAAATATTGAGATTAATTGTAAGCTAATTCTTTTTTCATTGTTCCAGGGCCGCGATGGACCACCAGGTCCACATGGTGCATCAGGACCTAAGGGAGACAAGGTAGAGTTACACGTCTTCTTTTGAAACCTTTATTTTCCTTCTTTCATCTGAATAAAGCTCGCATGATTTACAAGAATAATTATACGATTGAAATCCTGATTAGTTGTAAATAATTATGTTTTCATTCAGGGTGACTCTGGACTTCCGGGATTGATGGGAAGAGATGGAATGCCAGGAAATAGGGTAATTACAAATAACCAAACATACTGTTTATTATTTTTAATGAGATTGCTAACAATATTGCTAAGAATCTGAAAAATGTTCATCTGATTTTTTTTTTTTTTGTGTGTGGAAATTTTGTGATATTATTAAATATTGTTTTTAATTGTAATGACCTTTTTAAACTAATTATAAAGCCGTGTTTGTTATGCTTAATAAGAATTTTTAATTTTTATTCTATGAAGGACATTAATTTCTCTATAAGTAATAAAAAGAAACTTTTCCTTTTAATATTCTTTACGAGATTTTCCGATTTTTATTTCTATGACATTTGGAGCATTACTGTACTTTGTTTTAAAATTAAATGTAGTACATTCCACTACTTTTTAAAGTTGAAACACATGAACATTCTATTGTAACATAACTTAACGAGATTTTTTTAAATTTTTTGATTTTACGTAAGTAAGAGAAACGTATTTTTATATATTGATGACTGATTTTTTATTTTGTAGGTAGTAAAATTTACATACACCTTTAAGAAGCGAATATTATCACATAATTCTGTAAACTAGAAAAATTGATAACGCAATGAAATGATGTTACACAGTCAACAACTTTTCTGGTTTGTTCAGAATGTGTAATTTATTGCAGTTTTGTAGGTTTCCCTCATATGAAATTGAATGACATTCGATTTTTAGAAATTGTCATTAAGTATTTATATTCTAAAATGCAAAAACATAGTTTAAGTTTTTTAATAAAGATGAATACTGACATTATTTGTAAAAATTATACGTAAATAAAATATACCATGATAATTATTCGTTTTAAATTATGAAAATGATATGAATTTTATCATTTTTTTATTCTTTTTAGGGACTTCCCGGACCTCCAGGGCCAGCCGGACCAGCGGGAGAAGATGGGGACAAGGTAAAAAAAAAAAAAAAAAACTTTCTACTAAAGATTCAAGTTCCATGTATTACTTTATAAAAACATATTTTACCCAATTTTTTTAAAAAGAAGACATGGTTCCAACTATTGTTTTTAATGCATATGAATAGTTTTTGGAATCAGCTGCTTTTGTTTAATTATCGTTTTTCCTTAAATCATTTTTTAAAAAACCAAACAAATTAAAAGTGTAAAATTTTTCCTGGAGATAAACGGAATATATTTAAAAACACCTTTAATATATTTCTGCCGATACTTTTGTTGAAAAGAAATGCAGAATATGATTTAAAAATCTTAACTTTTATCTGTTACTGTTATCCTAAGTTGAAATAAATTATATAGTCCGACTCACATATATATTACAGTCAACTCGCGATAACTCGAAGTTCAAGGGAATGGCCAATTTCTTCGAGTTATCCGAAGTTCTGAGTTATCAGATGTCGCTCGGGAGTTAATTTCTATTCAAGGCATATTTCATAAGACACTTTTGCTTGTTCGTGTTGAGTCCGGAAGACAATATTGTGTCTTGCTTTAAACTTTTCTAGCAACCCTGCACTTGCTATAAATCCTTTAAATTTTAGTAAACGCGCAAAGTCCTTTTCTTTTAACATAATCCCACGAAGATGGATTTTGGAATTCTGGTTTCGATGTGTCTCAAACATCGATATAGATAAACAACTGGATAGACTGCTCCATTGTCAATGCAAAGAGAAAAACGCGCCGGGGATTGCGAAGCTGGTGGGAAGATTAACCAATCACAGTTCCCCTTTATAGTTGGATGGAAATGCGAAAAACCTTGTAAAATGCTAGAGTATATAGTTTTTTGCACATTATTACTTATTAAGGTCTACTATTGAAATTTCTGCTGTGTACAACCCAAAATTTTATTTTCCATCCTCGGCAATCCGTATTTTCTATCCCACCAACGGCATCTGGCAACGGCTTCATTTTCCCAGCGTTAAGCAGTTTATCCAGTTGTTTATTTATATCGATGGTCTCAAACCATTATAATACAGCCTTCGACACCAAGAAAGGTCTTCACTCATTTACACGATGGATCGAGTTTCAATGGATGTCTTCTCAAAATCGTCTCTGTTTTTCAAAATATTTGAAAGACTATTCGGACGATTATGTTCTTTAAAGCAACGTCTTTCTTCTTACATCGCAAATTTTGTTCTGTTTCATTGATCAATTCAACTTTCTGAGTTGAACTAAGCGTATTCAATTTACGTTTTAAGGTTATTCAAAGCCAACGTAAACCTATATCATTGACTCACACTTTAAATATGGAATGGAATGTAAAGGCAAAAGCCTGTTTACTTTCTATACGCGTCAATTCAATAGGCTTTTTCCTGGTAACAAGTTAAATTGTAAAACACGATGTAAAGATTGAAAAAATAAAAATCGTTTTTTTTTTTTTTTTTTTTTTTTTTTTTTTTAATGTTATGATAATAAAATTTTCACAAAAACTTTGACTTAAAAGATGTACACTTCGAGATATGGAGATAATTTAGTGTTGAAAAACATTACATTGTCTTGGGACCTAATGAAAAACTTAATTACGAGATAAACGAATATTCGATGTATGAGACTTCGAGTTATCGCGAATTGACTGTATCAGCAAGTAATGCGATAATCAGCTTATGTTTATCCGCACTTAGTATATTTAATGTGGTAGAAAATGTAACCCTATTTTTTGCATTTCTTTTTAATTTTATAAGTTCTGTTCCTCTATTTCCATACAGAAGTGTGTTTATTAAATTAAAGCAGTTATATTTTTGGATAAATGATTACGCATGATTACATCTTAGTCGCTGGTAAATGTTATGTGCATTGAATAATGAAATGTAAAAAAAAAATCGAATTTCTTTTTAAATATGTATTATGATTAGTTACAAGAATATCACAAGTGTTACTAATATAATGAAACCCAGCTCAAATTAACATCTTACATAAGGTCCATTGTATTATTTAATTTCGTTTTATTTTTCTTGATAACAGGGAGACATTGGTCCACCTGGACAAAAAGGGTTGAAAGGTGCAAAGGGAGACATTGTAAGTGAATGTAAGATTATACATCGTTCAAATTATATCGTGATCTATACTCGATAATTTAGTGATATTTTTAACTTTTTAGGGACCTGTCGGATCTGCTGGTCCCCAAGGATTGAGAGGAGAACCAGGTGCAACAGTAAGTTGTATGCTGCAATGCAATTATTTAATTATTTTTATTTAAAATAATTAAATGTAATTAATTTACGTGTTTGGTTGATTTTCTAATTATACTTATATATTGTATATTTAACTATAATTTATTTAATTATATTATATATAATATAAAATAAATTATAGTATATATAATTTTGTATGATGTATTCAATTATTATTTATTTAATATATTTAATTATTGTTTGTTTACTTTATTTTATTATTATATATTTTATTATTATGTATATAATGGTATTTATTCATAATTGCAGATATTTAAATTATATAATTTTAATATGATTTCATTACTTCACAATTTAAATAAATACTAACATATTTTAAGACAGTGGATGATAGTTTATGATTTAAACATAAATTTTTTTTTAAATTTATTTAATCAGTTACAATATTTTTTCCCGAAATTATTTTTATAAGTTAATTTACCTTTTGAAAAATATGTTTTGATTACATAAATGACTTATTTTAAGTTGTAAAAATGACATTTTAATAGAAAAATAAAGTTCAATACATTCCTCTTTTAGTAATTTATAATAATTTACTATTAATATGATTCTAAAAAATAATCTTTAAAAAAAAACTTTTTAATAAGTTTTGTATTAACCATCATGATTATTTTAATGACTACACTTTTCTAAATTAGTTTGATTTCATATAATTTAATTTCAACGACGTAATTTATAGCAATGAACATTTCCTGCATTTTTTTTTTTTTTTTTTTTTATTCAATTCTAAATGTTTCGAAAAGGCCATAAAAACAAAAAATTCTACACTCTGCGCTTTTTTTTTCTTTTTTTTTTGCTTTTTTTTAAATTTTTTTTTTTTTTTTTTTAATTTGCATTTGAAGTTCTCCTGTTAGAATTTGTCGGGAAAACGATTCATTCGGTTCGAATCGAATGTGACGTCACTTTATCTAAAACAACATGTCTTGAAACGCAGCAGCAGAAACCAGTTTTCCAAGGTTTTCTAAAATTGCGTCAACCGGTATGGGATATGGTCAAACATACACCAACTATTTGACAGAAACCTCACGATAACCATAGAGAACAAGACGGAGCGAAGGAGTGCGTCACCGAACGGAAGGATGTCGTGACGTCACAGCTAATAGGAGAGAGTTTTCATCGGTTTCGATCGGACGGGGTTTTAGGGCATTTTCTTTTCTTAATATTTAAATAGCTAATTTATTTAAAGAACTTTTATTTGAAGATTTGGAATCAGAAAGAAATTCTTCATAAATATAACCTAATTTTGTTTTTAAAAAATGTGGGAATAGTCCATTGTATCACTTTAGTATTTATATTTTAGGGACCAGATGGTGAAAGAGGACTCCCAGGACCAATAGGATCTAGAGGACCAAAGGTAAGAAGGCATGTTCGTCATGTCTTTAATATTATTTAGTTACCTTTCAATGAAAGAATACTTGTATACTATATAAAAGCGTCCCTATACTCTAACCAGAAACTAAACAGTTTGTTCTATTATTTGTTAGTTAATTAAACCAATATTTATATTGCATTGTTTTACTTTCTGAAGTTTAGATCTTAAGCAGGTGAGGTAGGTTAAGGTAGATATTGAGTTGAGGTAGGTTTAAGGTGCTGATGAAAGTTGATCAAAAGATATTTCTTAAAAACGAGTTATTTTTTGAAACTTCTAACTTGTTAGACGGTTACTTTTGTAAATTAGTGGGAAGCAAATACTAATACGTGCTTTTTTTTTTTAATGAAGACCAATGGTGTTATTACATGTATTTATAATACCTTGTATGATACAAGCAGTGCTAGAAGTGTGGGTAGAAGCGGGGTGACGCTTTCCCTCACTTTTCAAGAAAATACCCATGCGTCTCCCCACCTCTAAAACAGCTGAAATCTATCCCTACCACTTTTAAAAGCCCTCAATCCGTCTAAAAACAGCTAATGAGAAATAACATTAACCTTTAAATGTAGTGACACTGTGAAAAAGTGATTTAAAGTTTTCAAATGTTTAAAAAAAAAAAACTCGATTTAAGGAATATATCATGCTAGTACAAAAATGTGTTATACTACTTTGTATAAAGATATAAGTAATTTTATTAACAAATACTGTTACTTTGGTGGAATTTTCTTTTAAGTTAAAATTTCTATTCTTGTTTCATATAAAAGCAAATTATTTAAAAACAAAAACAAAAACCAATTTAAAAGCTGTATATTAATTTAATTTCATAAAAATATGCACATTTAGAAGCCCTATTTAAATCTAAATAAACAGTTATGTATATAATGTTGAATCACTAGATTTATCTATTACTTCGAAGTAAAAAAAAAAACAAGTCTGAGAATATTTATTAAAATAACAATAAATATAGGGCCCTTGTTCAAAAAAAGGAAATTATAAAATTTATCATTTAAGGCCTGGGGGAGGGGGGATGCTCAACTCGTCACCAACTTTTGGGCATCCCCCCCACTTTTTTCTCCCCACTTCTACCATTGGATACAAGTATTAGTACTTGTAATATCCAGAATAAAATTAAGACTGTAAATTTGGCGGGAAAAGTGCAGGTATAAATTACGACTGGTTGGTTGTGCAAAAAATTTTAAATCAGTTAAATATCATGAAATTGTATGGTACATTAAAAAAAAAAACAAAAAAAAAACATCAATATAGATCATTTTAACTGTATAGTTAATAATAATTAAAATGTATATTTTATGACCATTAAAGTAAAGAATTTTCATATCCATATTGAGTGAAATTTAACAATATACTAAAATAAGAAATTTAAAATTGTTAATAAAAGGTATTTTTTTAATAAAATATCATGCATTATTATTTATTTTTATACATTGTATTTAAGAAATGTATACATTTTATGCTCAACTATTTAATTTTTTATTAGGGAGAAGATGGACCTACTGGACCACCAGGACCAGCTGGTCCAGCAGGACTGCAGGTAATAAGAGAGAGATCAAAGTTTTTATTTAAAGCTTTAACGTATTTTCCTGTTGTTGATAAGTTTATTGCATGCGAATTGATTTTCTTGAATATTTTTGTTTAATTCCGCAGTCTCTAATATCAGTTAAAATAATCCGAGTATGCAGTTTAACAAAGTGCTTACTTCTGCAAATGATTATTTTTTCATGATTGTGTTCTAAGTTCCGATAAAATTGATAACTTTATTTCTTTTATTTAAATGACCATTTAATTTTTTTTTTTTTTTTTTTGCATAAGAAAAAAAACATTAAAATTTTTATTGTTAATTTCTCTTCATTGTTTTAAGTGAAAAACATAAATCGTAGCAAATATAAATCTTCTACAGTTCGAAACATTAGTGCACCAACGAAGGTACATCCATCAACAAATTATAAAATTATGTGTTTTGCGGCAAGATTACATAGAATATAGTTTGTAGTTCTTAAAGGTCTTTTACAATAAATTTATTTCAATATAAAATGCGTAGTAACAAAAAGAGATCTCCACCTTTCAACTAAAACAATGAGTGAAAAGATGTGGTACCAATTTCTACAAATGGCGAACATATTAGAACAATTTATTCTCTTCGTACCAGTGTGATAGAGTGAATACTATCTTATCTACATTTCATAGACGCTTTTAATTTATTTACCGAAAATTATCCAAGTATTGAATATAGATTTAATTTTTTAAAGGGACTGCCTGGACCCCGTGGACCCAAAGGGGACCGAGGAGACCATGGAAAAGTAGGTCCACCCGGACCCGCCGGTCAACCGGGAGAGTCGGGACCTCCAGGATCGAAGGTATGTCGAATAATTATGAACATTTATGTATATTATTAGCTATACACGATTGCCAACCGTCAATTAGCATCATGGACAAGAATTCCATTCGTTCTAACCAGATCCTTTGAGATATCTGCAATAAAAAAACTTGTAAGAGCTCAAGTAATCTACGCATTGTTATTTTTGGTTAAATAGTCGTGTTTTTATTGTATTGTACTGTAATGAAGTGTGTGTGGCGGTTAGCTAGTGACGTCACTATAGTAGAGCTCATAGTCTTGAAAAAGCACTTTTAATATGACTTTGCCGGCACGAGGATGGAACGAAAAAAAGGAAAACGGATTTTACCTATTTTTTTTTTTTTTTTATGAATTCTCGGAAACTGAACTGAAGGGCGGTGTAACAACGATTTAGCTTTTCAATCATTTGTAAATGTATTTAGTTTAATTTAATAATTTATTCCTTGTAAATATCTTAAATATATTGATATAAACAAAATTACAGAACCCGGCTGAGCAGCTAATTTTAAAGTCAACGATTTGGAGATCATCATTCCAATCACATTACATTGGTGACCCGGACGTGATCTGAACCAGCAATCTTCTACTGTGGTGGTCAACTATGACGTCACGATAATAGAGCTCCTAATCTTTAAAAAGCAGTTTGAATATGACGCTACATGTACTGTACTTGTTTTAACAGTACTGTTTTGAAGTGTACTATATCGTATCGTACTCTACTCTATTATTATGTATGGTCCTATACTGTTCTGAATTTTACTGCACTCAACTGCTGTAGTTAGTATACTATACTGAAATATACTTTATTACATACAATACATTCAAGCTTTCATAACTGAAATGCTACATGTTTACGCCGTTAGTTTCATGATACTAGAACCTCACCATGATTTCGTTCTTTATAGAATGGGATTTTCCCCATAGTTACATAGTTTATATTTTAAAAATGACAGTTGACTTTGAGAATTGGTTTCGGTGTTCCAAAAATCAGTAATAAAAAATTGTGTTCTGCGCAGCGGTGATATGTACTGTGCCATCTAACAAGAGATAACACTTTTGCGTTTATTTATCTTATCTTCAAATAAATTATTTTTCATCAATTTGGTCAAGAATGCTTATTTAGAAGTGTACTTTGTGAGACTGGAAAAGTTATCAACAAAATGTGTGGTAGGGCTGGGTGATTTAGAGAATACTTAAATCGATTTATCATCAGTCTAACATCGCGATTTAGTGATAAATCGATTTAACACCGCTGTAGAATATGTCCCTATCTTGACCTTCCCCCACCCTGTTAACCATCGATATAGATAAACAACTGGATAGACTGCCTAACGGTGAAGAAACGAGCCTTTTCTCCCGCGGAAGCGAGATGCTTGGATGGAGGAAATTGTATTGCCGATGTGGATTTTCTTCGATCTTTATGATATATTCGCGTTACTTTCGATATTTAGCAAGCAAAAAAAAAAAAAAAATTAAGAATAAAACATATTTGAAGAAAATAGTTAAACCAATAAATATAACTAATCAAAATAATTCTAAGTATAGAATTTGTATATTTAGAACAAACATTTCAGATTAGTTACTGTCGATATCTGTAAACATGTTTGATCTTTATTGAATCAAATTTAATTCTTTAAATTTTAAATTACATAAATCACATGTTTAAAAAATAAATTATTATCTACAAGTTATAAGAATACAATAAACAAATGAAAATAGACTTTTAAACTAGATTTATTTTAGAAGTAGAAATTAAAAATAATTGAAGAAATACTCTAAACCAGTTGAAAATATGTAATAATTAGATTGCAAAATACAAATTCATACATTCAATACAACAATTCAAAGAACAATTTAAGTTTCAAAGGCCAACTATAATACTAAATTTTTATACTCAATATTATTATATAACTTATGATTTTAAATATATAAGTTGTGAAACTTGTTTATTGAAAGTATTTGGTCCTATAATTTTGAAATGAGAAAAATGTAGATAACTTTATCAAAACTAAATAATTTCAGGTATTGTTCATAATAATATTACAGAAAATTGTTTTTGAGGATTTCAACTTAAAAATCAAATAAATTACATAGTTTAATAAGCAAAAATTTAAAAGGAAGAAAAATTTTAAAAGTAGTCGGAGAGTTTTTCCCAAGAAAAAAAAAAAATGGTTTGTGGTTAATCTAGATCTAAACATTGTTAAAAAGGACCAACTTATTCAATTTATGCCTGATGGTAGTTTTGTTTCTTTGATGATCTAGTGTTACTCTTTTGGCATTCGAAAAAAGTCTAATATTGCCATAAGTTCTGGCAATTAGTTTTATTAGTTGCGTTTGGTGGAGATCCTCCACAACAAATTCACCTTCAGTTGAATGCATAAAACCCAATGTATTCAATTTTTTAACAGTGTTACCCTGTGACAAATACTTAGAAACAGAATAAACAATGTAATCTAAAGGTTTTTCATATTTGTTTTTTTTTAAATTTGACACATAATGACGAAATAATTTTTTAGTTTGTTGCACAACAAACAATACTCCATCAGAAGCAAATTTTAATCCACCTTTATTTACATTGCATGTAAACGATTTGGCATTTTGATGGTATTGCGTATCATAAGTATGGCTATTGCATTGACCAATTTTTAATTTAGCTTTTGTATACGATTGTAAGAGGAGAGACAATTTATCTCTAAAATTCAAGGGTTATATTTATAAACAGAAATAAAACTGAAATACAAATTGCTTTCTACAGTTTGATTTGACTTCGGATTCCAACAAACAGTTAAAAACGACTTTGTTTTTAAAATAAATACGTAAGTAATAAAGAAACTGATAAACTTTTCCGTTTGCAGTCCGCAGTTTCGATATTAAATAAATTTACATCAGAACAATGCATTTTGAAGTATTGTTTCTCATTCCAACCCCATTTTTTTTATTTTATTAATACAATTACTATATGTTCATGAAAACGTATAAAAACATAGATTAATTAAAACGTATCGAAAAAAAATTATCCAGTTATAAATAAACAGTGTATTAATTTTAATTATTAAATGAGTGTCGAATAGAACAATAACAAGTGGAGTTTTAGTTTCGCTTTCATTTTCCATTTCTTTGCCAAATGCCCTTGAAAACGCATAAAAACAAGGATTAAATAAATATAAATCAAGTGTTTTATTCTAGATCCTAATGCTATTTGTTCTGAATTTAAAATAGATTATTTATGATATGAATTGTCATGTAAGAGATCAACCATTAACCACGAGCGATCAATGTTAAAAGGGTCATTTTAGATATTTTTCAATAATAAATAATTAAAAAAATATATATTTACATATTTGAATAACTATTTTTTACTTACCGGTGAAAACTCTTGTTGATATCTTTCCGATTTGCGCTGTTGTTGCAATTATATGCAACACACGAGTTAACCATCCTTCAGGAAATCTTCCCACCAGTGGCAGGAAAACAAATATTACTGCCGGCGCATTTTTCGCCTCGCGTTGCCACCGGAGAAGTCTATCCAGTTGTTTATCTATATCGATGCTGTTAACACCTACCCGTAATTACATTTTTTTTAAGCAAAATAATTTAAAAGAAGCGGAATAATGCTAAAATATGATTGTTTGTAGCTTTTAGTTTCAGAAAAAACGTGATTTGAAAGGATATTTTTGGTTATGAAAAGGATGCAAATGGATTTGAAATATCTAACGTTTAATCTCGGGAGATCGTTCAGATATCGAAAAATTAATTCAAACTAATAATAACAATATATCGAAATATGAACATTCGCCAAAAGTTATTAATTCACACGCACACACACAAAATGCATTACATGTAAACTAAAATCGGATGCACTAGGATTGAAAATTTCAACTTTAATAGATCGAGCAATCGAGCTCGCATCTCCCTGAATGAACTTCTCTGTAAATCGGAAATGGTGGCGATTTAGCAAGCAGGGCGCATGCGCTGCTTAAATCACATTCTGGAGCGCGGATCGATATTTAGAACATCGCGGATGTCGACGTTGTATCGATGTTAGAGGTCGGCGATATATCGATACGAAAAATTTTTTATCGATATTTCTAAAAAAATATCGATCAAAGTTACCGATGTATCGATATTTTTAAACATTTTTAGTTTTTTGATGATCGTTTTGTATTTCCATGTGTGTGTTTTTTTCCAATTTGCTTCATTCCCTTTTCAAAAACTTTAAAACTAAAGTTTGAACTTGGCTGAGAGACAATTAAAATGTCACTAATATTCAATATTTTGCCATACACTTAAAAGTTATTGAAAATTATCTAAATTTTTCTTAAAACCACTGCACCAATTAAGCAAAAATATAACTTTATTTTTTTTTTATAATAGATTAGTTTCAGTTGAAAAAGTAGTAACCTTACAAAAAAGCAATCATGAAGAGTAGAAATTTGCCACGTAAAACATTGTTTCTGGCAAAATTGAAAATCAAATAAAAAAAAATCACGTATCGATATATCGATATTTTTTTTCTATGCAACGATATAGTATCCATATTTCCGACCTCTAAACGATGTAGTGCCTTACATCGGAATTTCGATATTTTGCAAACGAAGTTAGCTCTAAATCGCATTATCGATATTAGTACTAAATCGAAATTTGTGTTACATCGATATAAAACCCAGTCCTAGTGTGTTCGTCAGTTATCGAGACGACCAATTAACACTAGAAATGGAATTGACGTTGAACAGAAGACGACAAAAGAAAAATGCTATACTTTGGGACAACATAACTTGAACCTTGAGTATACGTCGTACGATGGATCCTTCCGCATAAAGATATAGTTCCAGACAAATTATAGAAATATTGATAACCTCCGCACATAATTTTGTATTAAACATAAATACCGGGTGATCCAGAAGTGAGGACCAACTTTAAAAATGAATAATTCGAAAACGAAGCAAGATACAAAGATATAGTTTGCACCAAACGCATGAAAAATAAACCGGGTTTTGTGTCGCAACATAATAAAAAATAGTTTTTTTGCCGACCAACAGATGGCGCTGTAGTGTGTTATGTCACAAAAAGCTGATTTAGAAAAAAAAAAAATGAGATTCTTTACAATTCAGCTTTATTACAGTTAATTAATTACAGTAAATGTTTAAGTGCTATCCATCGTTCAGAAGTACAGCTGTGAGACGAGTGACCACACCATTCACAGCATTTAGGAGCATTTCGTGCGTTATGGCAGACACATGTTGCCGGATGGCATCTTTAAGTACAGCTAATGATGCCGGTCGGTCGCGGAATGTTATAGTCGATGTTATGGTCTGAATTGTAAAGAATCTCATTTTTTTTTCTTTTCTAAATCAGCTTTTCGTGACATAACACACTACAGCGCCATCTGTTGGTCGGCAAAAAAACTATTTTTTATTATGTTGCGATACAAAACCCGGTTTATTTTTCATGCGTTTGGTGCAAACTATATCTTTGTATCTTGCTTCGTTTTCGAATTATTCATTTTTAAAGTTGGTCCTGACTTCTGGATCACCCGGTATATGTTACTAACAAAAAGAAAATAAGCTCTTTTAAGTTTAAATTTTAATTAATATTTTACTTTTTTAACTAAGGATACTATAAGAGTTTTATCGAATCGGTCACACATTGTTACAATCAGCTAATCAGGACCTACTGATACCGGTTCACACATCATTGTAGCGTATTCAGCGAGCTCAAGTAAGCTCGCTCCAATGTTTAGCAAAGAGACAAAGCTCACGTAAATCTCCACCTAACACATAATTGATACCTGTAATGTTTTTTGAAAGTTTTTCATTGAAGTGTTGTGAATGTTGAAATCCAGTGCTAGAAGTGTGGGTAGACGCGGAGTGACGCGTCCCCCCACTTTTCAAGAAAATACCCATGCGTCTCCCCACTTTTAAATTCATTGAATTAACCCCCCCCCCCCACTTTCAAAAGCATTCAATCCGCCTAAAAACTACTGATGAAAAATAACATTAACCTGTAAATGTAGTGACACTGACAAAAAGTTATTTTTACATTTGAAAACTTTAAAACTATTTATTGTATATAAATATCATATTATTATAAAAATGTATTGCACTAATTTGTACAATATATAAGTATTTTTTACTAACAAATACAGTTACACTTGGTCAACTTTTAACTTTGGAGGAACTTTTTTTTAAGTTAAATTTCTATTCTTTTATCATAAAAAGACAAGCCAAGTTTTTAAAAAAAAAAACTTTTAGAATTCTGTATTTAATTAATCTCACGAAAGTATGCACATTTATAAGTATTATTTAAATCTAAATAAACAGTTATGTATATATAACATTGACTTATTACTTAAATTTATCTCTTACTTATAAGTAAAAAACTGAGCCGCAGAATATTCATTAAAATAACAATAAATTTTAGACCCTCATTTAATGTTAATGTTAGGAAGTATATATTATTTCTTTACTACTTAATACTTTTATTATTAGTTACGAAATTATAAAATTTATCGTTGAAGATGGGAGAAGGGGGGGGCAACATATCACAAAATTTTGTGCGTAACCCCACTTTTTTTTCACCACTTCTACCACTGTTGAAATCTTTGGAAAGGTGTCGACTGTGTCAATTGAAAAAATTTCAAAATTACGTGGTTACATTTTCGACTGCAAAAAGTCTCACATAGCTTCCAACTAAATGAACTGGGTTTCAAGAAATAAGAAAACGAATCTTAAATAAAGCACTGATTTCCAACTGTAAGTTCTGGGTAGTTCATGATTAGTTATTGACTTAATATCGAAGAAGACGTAATATACACCATATAGATCTATACTAGCAATTCTACTCTGAACTAGTTAGCAACTGTTAGAAACCACGAGCAACATATTATACATCATTCAAAACAGAAACCATTGGCAGATAAAGTAAAAGATCAGTGAGGTAAACGTTATAAATCACATAAGAAGTAATTTATTTTTTATCTGTCTCGCTATCGCAAAATTCCATAAAGAGGACAAAAATGTTTGCGATAATTTAATTTAGTTTGGAGATTACAATGAATAGGAGTCTTATTGGTTATTTATGGTCATTTATTATTTCTCAAACGTATGTTTAACAAGTTGAGCACAACGCTAATTCTTATGAAATTCCTCGTCAGGCCAGGCGCGCTGCTTAGAAGCGCTTTGCGGTATAGCAATGCGAAGCGCACTGCTAACTATCTATGCTACTAACAGATTCAAATTTATTCAATACAGCTGTGTAAATATATTATGGTCTTTGTTTCCTATCGCAGAAGAAGATATTTACGTTTGGAATGAAATGCTCACAGACGTTCATTCAACACGTTATGCGCCCAAGGCCTAATCATCGCCTAGGCCCACAAGGCCCCATGATTTTAGGGGGCCCCGATTTTGGCTGTAAACCACTTTTGTCTCACAAAAGCTATGCGAATATCTTTTACAACTTGTACAAAATAATTTTTACATAAAAATCATTTCGTATTGATCTAGAACCGGCTTTAGTATCCCAGAGTGTATTTATTTAAATAAACCGTGTAATAACGTGAAACACATGCTTTTTTGAAAGGTAGAGGGGGAAAAAAATGAAACGAAGTCTTGACGAATTTATTATAAAATCAGCAAATGTAGACTCTGAAGTTGTGAATAATGCTGCCGATATTATAGTGAAATGCAATGTTATACGTAACAAATATTTTCCTCTTCTGATTTATAAATTTGAGTGTTTGAAATTTGTTTATTTGTGATAAAAAAAAAAAAAAAAAAAAAAAAAAAAACTTTTAGAAAAAAGTATTAACATTAATTTATCAACTTTTTTTATATTTCATGTTAATTCATTTGACATTGCGTCGAGTCCATTTCCAATAAATCACCCGTTTGAAAAAAGGGCCCCCAAAGGTGTTCGGTCCTTGGGCCCCAACTTGTCATGATCGGGCCCTGTATGCGCCAAGTCTGTTTTGTCTTGTTTATCATTCGGCTCGCTGCCGGGGCTCCTTTTACGACATAGCAATATGTTATGAAAAAAAAATGTGACGCAATATGGTAGAGCAATGGCCAGAAAAATGACTTAACGAGTTGTCACACTTTGTGACACCTGTGAAGGACAACCGTTTTTATGTTTACCGTGTTTCAATAAAATCCATTAAAATGCCTTAATGATATAAACCTGTAATAAAAATTACAGGTTTATATAGCAATATGTTATATATATATAACATAGTAATATGTTATGAAAAAAAATTTGACGCGATATGGTAGAGCAATGGCCAGAAAAATGACTTAACGAGTTGTCACACTTTGTGACACCTGTGAAGGACAACCGTTTTTATGTTTACCGTGTTTCAATAAAATCCATTAAAATGCCTTAATGATATCAACCTGTAATAAAAATTACAGGTTTATATAGCAATATGTTATAAATATAACATAGCAATATGTTATGAAAAAAAATGTGACGCAATATGGTAGAGCAATGGCCAGAAAAATGACTTAACGAGTTGTCACACTTTGTGACACCTGTGAAGGACAACCGTTTTTATGTTTACCGTGTTTCAATAAAATCCATTAAAATGCCTTAATGATATAAACCTGTAATAAAAATTACAGGTTTATATAGCAATATGTTATATATATATATAACATAGCAATATGTTATGAAAAAAAATTTGACGCGATATGGTAGAGCAATGGCCAGAAAAATGACTTAACGAGTTGTCACACTTTGTGACACCTGTGAAGGACAACCGTTTTTATGTTTACCGTGTTTCAATAAAATCCATTAAAATGCCTTAATGATATAAACCTGTAATAAAAATTACAGGTTTATATAGCAATATGTTATAAATATAACATAGCAATATGTTATGAAAAAAAATGTGACGCAATATGGTAGAGCAATGGCCAGAAAAATGACTTAACGAGTTGTCACACTTTGTGACACCTGTGAAGGACAACCGTTTTTATGTTTACCGTGTTTCAATAAAATCCATTAAAATGCCTTAATGATATAAACCTGTAATAAAAATTACAGGTTTATATAGCAATATGTTATAAATATAACATAGCAATATGTTATGAAAAAAAATGTGACGCAATATGGTAGAGCAATGGCCAGAAAAATGACTTAACGAGTTGTCACACTTTGTGACACCTGTGAAGGACAACCGTTTTTATGTTTACCGTGTTTCAATAAAATCCATTAAAATGCCTTAATGATATAAACCTGTAATAAAAATTACAGGTTTATATAGCAATATGTTATATATATATAACATAGCAATATGTTATGAAAAAAAATTTGACGCGATATGGTAGAGCAATGGCCAGAAAAATGACTTAACGAGCTGTCACACTTTGTGACACCTGCGAAGGACAACCGTTTTTATGTTTACCGTGTTTCAATAAAATCCATTAAAATGCCTTAATGATATAAACCTGTAATAAAAATTAATTAAACTTTAAATAAATTTTCAGTAATAACTTAAGGCGTCTTCTCACTTTAGGCACCTCGAAAATAGGCTATTTTCGCAATTTTTTTTTCGAGGATTTTTGCAAACAATTATGGGATAAAATGGATCCTATATAATAAACACATCTTTGAATTACAAATTTTTTTTATTTTTTTATTTTTTTTGAACAATTATTATAATAAAACAGTAGCGTCGAAAAACCCGTGTAGAAATGTAATGTTGATGAAATTTCGGAAACTATCCGGCCGATTGTCATGAAATTTGAATGACATATTCTTCATAGTTATGGCTATAGCGCATAACATCAGAATTTTGAAATTTTGATTTGAAGTATTTTTTTTTACAAAAAACTGCAAAAAAAACGTTTTTTTTTTTACTTTTTCGAAAAACGTGCGCCATTTTGTTATTTTCGCGAATATCAAAAATCTGATGATATGCTCTATAGCCATAACTATGAAGAATATGTCATTCAAATTTCATGACAATCAGCCGGATAGTTTCCGAAATTTCATCAACAAGCCACGAACATTACATTTCTACACGGGTTTTTCGATGCTACTGTTTTATTATAATAATTGTTCAAAAAAATAAAAAATAAATTTTTTCTTGTACTTGAAAGATGTGTTTATTATATAGGATCCATTTTATCCCATAATTGTTTGCAAAAATCCTTGAAAAAAAATCGCGAAAATAGCCTATTTTCGAGGTGCCTAAAGTGAGAAGACGCCTTAATGATATAAACCTGTAATAAAAATTAATTAAACTTTAAATAAATTTTCAGTAATAACTTAAAACAATGTAACTTTTTTTTAGTTTTATATCATATTTTACACTGTTAAGCCACCGATGGCTGACGTGGCCTAAATGGAAAGTTCAGTGTCAGCCACCGATGGGCTGACATTGCTCTTAAGGTATACATATAGGTTGGACAATTTTTTTTTTTAGTTCTTATGCCAGCGTGTCAAATTTTTGTGAGAATTACAAGAGCAAAAAATGTAATGTATTTGCATCAGTAACAAAAAGTAACAAAATAAAATATTTATTTAATAAATTGAATTTTAGTTCACTTATTAAGGCCTAATTGCAACGATGATAAAATAATACCTAATTAATTTTGAAACAAATTTCTTACTTGAAATTAAAGACAAGGTATTGATACACGGTACCAAGTAAAATATAATGCATAACTTAAATATTCTTTAACATGAAAAGTACTAGAAAAAATAAAAAATTTCCCGAAATAAAAATATTCTATAATACATAAAAAAATCTATTTTTTACCAAAATTTTTGTAAACAGCTAGGGCAGGTGCTCTGAAATGTTACAGTTTAAATTTTAAAAGTCAGTTAATTAACTCTTAAGATATCATCGTTGGAGTACATTCACTCAACAATGAAAAGCAGTTCTCCAGAAATTGAGTTCAAAGTTTTTGACATTTTCTTTTTCCCAATATGTATTAAACGTCGACTTTTACGAAATTGCATGTAATTAAAAAAGTATTTTAACTATAAGAAAGTTATTAGTATCATTTTAAAGATAATGAATTGGAGAACATTGTAGAATGAAAAAAAAAATGCCTGTTTGGGTCAATTTTTGCGATTCCCAACGTATAAGTATACCTTAAGGTGTTAAAGATATTTATTCCAGTTAAAAATATTTGCGCATAACTTTGGAATAACCATAAATATACATACTTAATTATAAGTCTCAATAAAAACTATTTATTGGATAATAAAAAAAATATCAAAGACTGCAACAATAATAAAATATTATTCCTTTCTTTCACATAAATAAATTGTTACCATGCAGAAGCATAATTCGTAAGCATCCATATAATCAAATTTAATTACCTCTCAACCAAATAAATGGACTGGATTATATTAATAATCTCAGAATATTTGTCATTTGCTAAAGTAGGAAATATTTCGTACTGTAATAACATTTCATTGTTCCGTAGATTTATTTTCGAGCTTTCAAATAAATTAATAAATAATTATCCGAATTAGCTTTAATCACTACTTATTTGACTTAATAAGATTTAAAGGAATTACTATAGTCATCTTAATTGTAAATCAAAACCTATTAGTGCATTTAATACACCAACTTCCAAGTTGAATGTTGTCTTAAAACATAAATTGCCTTCAACAACAATGTATAGTTTTGCGTAAATTTTGATTATGAAAAGTAATTATCTAGGAGTATCTGAAAGTTCTGGAATAAACTTTTGCTAGCCTGTTTTAATGCGTGATAATTCGTAATGCCCTATATCAGGTATAACCACATTTTATATTGCAAACTATATTTTTGTTCGTTTTTGAATCAAAATTAAATTGTCGATAGTTTTGTGCTGAATTTGAATAGGGATTTTCTTACTTATGTCAAATATAGAATAAATTTTTAATAAAAGAATTTATAATAAATGCTGAAATAAATTTTTAATAAAAGAATTTATAATAAATGCTGAAATAAATCTTTAATAAAAGAATTTATAATAAAAGCTGAAATAAAATATAATAAATGCTAAAATCTCTATATCTAAATCATGCTTTCAAAAACAAGTATTTATTTAAAATTTGAAAACTTTGATAAAATTGATCATTTTTGGTCGACTATCTATACGCCACAAGTCCGCGGTTCGATCTCCAGACTGGGCAAAGTTAAGTGGGTCGGTTAAATAAGAACCAAGCATGCTTGGGAACTAAACACTGGGTGTTCCGTGTCTGACTGACCATCTGACCGGAACATTGCTGTGCGGCACCCCGAGGCCCATGGTCAAGTAAGCTGGATTGGACACAGCAGGCCAAGGCCCCTAAGGGGCTGTTACGCCACTGAGTTTAGTTACTATTAGAAGTAGTCCGAGAGGCGACTGCCAAACGGTATAGTGGTTAGCGTGCTGGCTTCTAGACAGCGAGGTTGCGGGTTCGAGTCCCGTGTTAGGCATGGGTGTTTGTAAATGTATGTTGGCTTGTCTAATGACGAATGTTTCGGCGCATTATAGCCCTCGTGTTGCTGACGGCGCCAGATAATCTGAAAACAACCAACCGAGAGGCGACTGCAATTTTTGGACCCCATCGAACATCATTCTGAATTTTTTATAGAGATTGGAGAATAGTGAGTAGATTAGGAATCCACTGGTCCTGCCTTGGCGAAAATGGCCGAAACTGATCAAAAATCGACTTGGAATGAGTTGAACTAAAATCCGATTGCCAAATGGGTCATAGCTTGCCAAAACGAGAACAAACTTTTTCGTCTGGCAACTCTGCATTTTGATTTTCAATGAGAAAAAGCGCAAACGATTTCTGATTTCTGGCTTGGAAAATTTGTATCTTTTAAAAGTAAGCCAAATTAGCGACATCAGTTACGTCATCCGTGACGTAATGTTTATTGCCAACTTGGCACCCTTTTAATAGATGCAAGTAGACCGTCGCCAGATATCTGAATCGTCTGCAACCTTCTTAATTGATAATTAAAGAGTGAGGGTTACAAAATAAAAAAAAATGCTCATTATTTGGCAAGATATGGCTCATTTGGCAATTGGATTTAGTTCAACTTATTAAAAGTCGATTTTTGACTAGTTTCGGACATTTTTGCCACGGCCGACCAGTGGATTAGTAATCTATTCACTTTTCTCTAATTTCTATAAAAAAATCAGAATGATGTTCGATGGGGTCCAAAAATTGCAGTCGCCTCTCAGTCTAAAGACAAAACAAAATCTTGGTTGGTTATGAGCATGCAATAATCAACAAATTTACCAAAAATAATTATTTTCTTTGTAGGGTGGAGAAGGGATTGGAGGACCTCCGGGTCCAGAAGGAAAACAGGGACCTAAAGGTGAAGACGGACAACAAGGGACCCCTGGTCCACCAGGCAAAGACGGCGAACATGTAAGTTAATCGTCATAAAGTATTCTTTGTTTATACAGTAGAACCTCAATTAACCGTCCCTTCTTTATCCGGAACTCTCTGTTAACCGGCAATCATTTAGTCGACATCAACAATCTCCCAAATGAGTAATAAATCATTTGTTCCTTTTTAAACCGTAATCTTTTCCCTTGCTCTAAAGTTACATAAGTAATGGTGAGGCTTTTGACTGTTGTTCTAAAGAACTGACATGATTAGAGCAACCTTCTGATGCAGATCAAACTGAACTATTGCCTTCAAAAAGACTCCGGGATAGAGCTGCGAAACAAAGACTATCAAGATTATTGCAACAAAAACTCATTTTCAACAATTATGTCATAAAAAAAAATTAAATGTCCTGTAGTCAATAAACGAAAATCATTGACTTTTTATTGTTTTTTACAGCTCTCTTTTATCCGGAATTTTCACTTAACCGACCTACCTTTGGTCCGAATTAGGTCGGTTAATCGAGATTCTACTGTATTTGATATATTTTTTTATAAAATTTGTCTTCCGTAATGAACGGTAGGATACATAATGCACACTTTGTCGTATTTCTTTATCCATTTTAAACAATCAGGGTTCCCATTCAAATCACAGAATTAAAATCAATGACTTTTAAGCACCTAAATAATTTTTTTAAGGACCGTTGAAAATTTATTTTCAGGTATCATGTCTTGTATAAATTTTTAATAAAGTATATTCTACCAAAGAAAGTTACAAGTTGGTGGATGCGTAATACAAATATTTTGGAGAATTCCGATACGGTGCGAATAAGTGGCGTTCAGGCGGGAATACCAAGTCTGAGTTGTATTTTTATAAATTTTGTAGTGGGCACACAACATCTGCAAAAAATAAGGACTTTTAAGGACCTCAAAGCATTTTCCAGGATATTTAAGCACCTTTAAGCATTTAAGCACTTTCAAGGCCTTCAAAATATATTAAGCCCTTTTAATGACTTTCAATGACAGTGGGAATCGTGAACATACAGCTTTAAAATTTTAGGTAAAAGTAAAAGACAGTCTGTTTTATAGAAGTAAACGTTCTTAAATGATTGTGATAGATGTGAAGTAAAATTCCCTTACTTTTTCCTTGAGTCTAGGAGAAGTAACACGATGCTAAAAAATGATATGCGAATAAAAAAATAATTCGAAAAATAAGCATTTAAATAGAAATTGTCCTTAAAGGTATTAGTTAGATCTAAATCCGAGAGAGGTGCAAATGTCAATTTCTCAACAAAAAAAAACCCTTTTATACACTTTATAGAACCAAAGTTTTTGTTATTTTTGAGGGAGGGGGGGGGGCATAAATCGAACTTCTAAATTATTCTTCATCTATTACGTCATAATAAATCTCTCCAAGTTATAATAATAAATCTTTCAGGGTCCACGTGGTCCACCAGGTCCCAAAGGAGAGGATGGAAAAATGGGTTTACAAGGACCACCGGGACCCAGAGGTCCTCCTGGGAACGCTGGTCCGAAAGGTTTGCCAGTGCGTACAGTATCTGATATTTTTTTGTTTGTAATTGAACAATTTAATATTATGAATTCAGCTTTTATTAACTCTTTTTAGTTTCTAGATACAACTGTTTAATTTCTTTTTTCTGTTTCTAATTTAACAGTTTAATATTTTGAATTCAGCTTTTGTTCACTCTTTTTAGTTTCTAGATACAACTGTTTAATTTCTTTTTTCTGTTTCTAATTTAACAGTTTAATATTATGAATTCAGCTTTTGTTCACTCTTTTTAGTTTCTAGATACAACTGTTTAATTTCTTTTTTCTGTTTCTAATTTAACAGTTTAATATTTTGAATTCAGCTTTTGTTCACTCTTTTTAGTTTCTAGATACAACTGTTTAATTTCTTTTTTCTGTTTCTAATTTAACAGTTTAATATTATGAATTCAGCTTTTATTCACCCTTTTTAGTTTCTAGATACGACTGTTTAATTTTTTTTTTCTGTTTCTAATTTAACAGTTTAATATTTTTAATTCAGTTTTTATTCACTCTTTTTTAGATACGACTGTTTAATTTTTTTATGTTTTTAATTTAACAGCTTAATATTTTGAATTTAGCTTTTTTTTTTTAATTCTCTTAAATACGATGGTTTAATTATAAGGCAGATTAATGTTAGTAGATCTTTTGAATTTATAATTTTGATTGAAATGCCATAACAAAAGTATTTTGACAAAAATTCAAAACATGATTTCCGAACTTTTATTTTAGCTAAAAATTGAGTTGAGTTTATTTTTAAAAAAACTGTATTTTATTATCAAACATTAAAAAGTTATAATTAATTAATGAACTAAATACGTAAGAATGGCAATTTTCGTTTTACCTGCAAAATCAGCTATAAATATAGTTTAATTCTTAACATACTGCTGAGGAATTTTAACAAACTTTCAATCATCAATAAATTGTCATTTAATGACATTTTCTAACATAATTAAAAGAACTTATGAAAAATTTATCCAAAAAACTTTCAACAAAATCTATTACCATTTCATTGAAATTTAAATAAATTTGAATGATAACTAAATTTATATATAAAAAAAAATTGTGAGCCTAAATTAATAAGCTAATTGTCTATGTAATTTAATTATAAACATTTGTGTTCATATGTAATTCAAAAGTAATACATTATGTAATTAATACTGAACCTTTTATGTAAGAAGAACAGAGTAGGCAGCACTACTTGTGTATCAAATAAAAGTTATCTGCGTGGCAGGAAATCATTCTTCCAGTAAATTATCATTGTCAGGTCACAGGTACGAAGTAATAATGGCACGATTTGCACGTCAGTTTCTACAGCATGAATTACGAAATAATACACAACGCATTATTACAAATCTTTCATGTGTAATTAATAATGATTTTCATAAAAAAATTTCGTGTACGTTAACCAAGAAATGAATGCGCAATTCGTAATAATTTATTCTGTAAACAGTAGTGAATCTTTCAAACATAGATAACTGTAGTAATTATGTGCAAATGTGTAAGCTTTTGTATTTATTTTAGTAAATGTAATTATTCAATAAACACAATTTGTATTCCTTTCTTAGTTTTTACTTCTAATGCAAAGATCATTACAGCACGTTAATAAATAATGTCAATAATGGATTGCCTGTCAATAATTCGGTATACTGAAATAGCCTCTTGAAAGCTGATGTAGTGGACTTATACTCAAATTTGGTGCTATAAACTGTAAAGTCTACTCTGCAGTTGTAGGTTCAGAATGGGACCTTTGTTTCCAAAATTTTAATTTTTTTCTCATACAACTGAGTAATAACATTTCAAATCTGATTTTTTCTGGAAGATTTGTTAATTCGCATCCGACGCTGAAGAAAGAAAGTTAATGTTACACAAATAGATTTTTTTGTGAAACAGCCTATCAAAATAACTTATTTAATAATTAATGAAATCTTAATGAAAGCTGATTTACTTTATATTAATGAATTGAATTACTTTACAGGGAAATCCAGGATTTCCTGGACCAGGTGGTGAGCCAGGTGTTCCAGGGCCCAAGGTAATATCAATTGTATATTTTTATTACCAGCATTTGAACTGTATTTTGAGTGGTTTAAGAAACGTTTTTATTGAAATCGTAAAGAATAATATTGAAATCGTATTGAATCGTAAAGAAAAAGTATTTATACAAGTATTGTATTTCTTTCTTTCCGGTTATATGTTTATATGCGCCGGTAAGAAAGTGAAGGGGGTGTACTTTTATACCCCTAGATTTTGAAAATTAAAAATAATGTGGAAAAAGTGCTGTGATTCACTGAAAATAGCAGTATGATATAGATTTTAAAATACTCATTGGATAAGAAAGTTAATAAAATTTTATTAATTAATATAAAATTAAAATTTTATTAAGATATCCATTTGAAAATCAATGTTTAAAAAATCCTTCCTTTTTCCTTCTGAAAATAATTGTTCCTGTGTTCGCAAGCAGGCTCATTTTTTAAAATTATTATTCAAAGTAATAAATTTATATTTACCATATTTCTCAAATTTTCATTTATTTTTCATATCATGCAAAATAACCCTAAATGTATAAAAAAATTCATATTCTCAGAATAAAGATGTTTCAATGACGAATACCGTTAAGCCCCATTTTCTTATAATATGTATATTTTGCATTCCATATTTTTCAATCGTATTTATGCTATTTTTTGCATATTTGTACCAGTATTCCTCATATGAAGCTAGGTATAGAGTTCTTCTACCTAAAAGTTTCACTTGTGTATTTCACAATTCAATTTTTCCATAAAGTTTCTTACATGAAGTGCACTGAATTCTTTAACGGTGCAAATTTAAATGAAAATGTCTTGTAAAACATTTTAGGTGGGATTTCAAAGTAGTATTAATGGTATATTTAGTCGCATCTTGAAATGTTTTCTTTCTGTAATTTGACAGGGAGCTACTGGTAAAGATGGCAACGACGGAAGTCCGGGAGATCCGGGACCGATAGTGAGTGAAATGTTTTATGTAATATAAAATTTTCCGAGGATATTTCCAATTATGGTTAATATACTTCAAATACTATTGCGTTATTTTTAGGGACCCGCCGGAGAACCTGGAAAAATGGGAGTGGGAGGTGCTCCAGGAAAACCGGTGAGTTACTTTGAAAGAATATTTTTATCAAATTTTATTAAAAGGAAACGATGTCACAGTGTTTACCTAATAAAAACTATAATTTATTCTGCCTTCTAAGGCTTACAAAACTTCTCCGAACAACAGTATACTCACTATCCAGAAGCTTCGATGAATACAGAGATAATGCAGGCTCAATGAAAGTAAACAAAACCTCCGTTCTTTTCAAAACAGCGCATTAAACTCGACTGATAAAAGATTTCACGCCTCAGTCGCATTTATACTAGCGCGCGGGAACTTTCTCAGAAAATCCAGTCAACTAGTCAAGTGGTGGATACGCCTCGAAATTTTCCGATTGATTTAAATGTCGTCACCTTTTTTCTAACCTGGATTATCGCTGTAAACAAATAAAATAAAATAAAATGAAATAGAACTTTAAAAGAAATACGACACTATTTACAATTTTTTGCAGAAAATTTGTGTAACTGTATTCTTTGAGTGAGTTTTTAAAATGCTCGTCACTTCCAATATGGGATATTTTACTTAATATTTTCGATTTGTAAAATGTCCTTGTTTTTGGAGAGTAACAAAACATCAGTTACTTTTACGTTATGAAATGAATTAAAAGGTTTGGTGTTTTATCAAAATATATTCTCAGTAAATAAAAGTGGTGTTGCAGTAAAAAAATGCTTTCTTTAGGCGTTACTAATGGCACGAAATGTGATAGTAAAATATTGTAAGATTTTTTTCGTTTATAATTCTATTTGTTAGTTTTTACTTTAGTTCTTCCAAAATAATTGAATTAAAAATTGTGTGTTTATAGAGTTGCTATGTTTACATAAAAAAAAAAAACATTTCTATATTTTTTAAACTTGTTTTATTTATGTTTCATATACAAAAAAGCTAAATATTTTATTTTTTGAACTAGGAAAAAATTACTATGTATATTAACTAAGGTTTCCAATGACCCGTTACTAGATATGTTTAACACTGAAATATTATATAGCTTGATATATTCACTGTAAATCATTTGATAATTCTGTTAAAAATCCACTATAAACCACCTTCTATTTTTACGTCCTGTAAAAATACTCATAATATACTGTTATGAATTTTTCCACTGAGGCAATGATGGCACAGTTTTTAAGATGAAATCTACTATTTATTCACTCTTCACAGGCACAAAATTTATTCAAAGACAACAGTGTAATCAATCTCAAGCTTCAACACAAGCTTCAGTAAGAACAACTTCGAATACAGCAATTATACAAGCTCTCTCCAGTAAACAAAGCGATCAGCTTTCATCGAAGTCCGAAGTCAATTTGAAAACTTTCCCGATCTCCAGTCTTACTTATACTTGGCGCGAAAGAACATTCTCGAAACATCCAGCCAACTTGACAAATAAAAGAAACATCTCGAAATTTCTCGATTGCTTTAGGTGTTGCCACCTTTTTCTAACCTGTATAATCGCTGTTAATAAATAAAATAAGATAAAATAAATTACAATAGAATTTTAAAATAATACGTCACTATTTACACTATATACAGACAATTTGTGCAACAATATACTAATTTTGTATCAAATTCGCATGCTTCACAATTCGATGAAGTTCACATGCTAATCCAGTTTTACATCCTGTAATAAATTATCAGAAAATCATTCGAAAATCTTATTTTAAATTTATAAAAGTCTTTGAAAATCACATGCTAATCCTGTTTTAAATCTTGTTAAAAATTTACTGAATATCGTATTATGAATCCGTGTTTTACAAAATGACGTATGATATAAAAATAGCGTTGAATCATCTTGCACTATGAATCATAATGAGTATTATCGGTGTACAACTTCAATTGACCATTGTTCGGCTTGCGTTATAACCATGAAATGGTATAGTTTTCAACGATACCTCATTTTGCTATTGTAGGAATTCCTACATGCTTTAACCTGCTGAATTCATTCGATAACATTAATTTCAGGGCTTCTTCTTACTTTTTGCTACAACTTTTCATCTCAAATTTCAACTTAATTCTATAGCAAGTATCTAAGTTTTTGCAACGGTTTCATATTTGAATCTTATACCTATAACAACGTGTCTGTTTCGTATAGGGACCTCCTGGCCCAGCCGGAAAACAAGGAGACATCGGTCTTCCTGGAGAAAAGGGTGACAGGGGTCTACTTGGACAACCAGGAGACCAGGGACCTGCTGGACCAATGGTAAGTCTACACTCCAACCTATTTCAAAGCATCTTGAAATTTGTACAACTCTCACTCTATTCTAGGTGCTTGTTATGACTCCCACTCAACAATCTCGGTGTATGTACACGAACGCATGTACAGCACGAGTGCGTGAGTGGGAATGACGGACATTCGCCATCGCTTGTCTTCTTGGTGGTGAACGGTCTCTAATCAAAGTGGCAGTTTGTCAAGCTTATATCGACGAGAGAGAGCAGGACTGTTTCGGTAGAATAGAACTGGAGAAGGGGGGGGGGGGGGGTTGTGCTCCATTTTTTACCATAAAATTATCAGTCGACAAATCTTATTTTTTTTTTTACTGAATGATTAAATGTACCAAAACATGGCTCACTGTATCAGTTGTTAGAAAATAAAGTGCACATGTGCAAAAAACACAAAGCCTTACAAAGGGGTTTCTGTAATCAGCATTTCCATGTAGTATGAAGGCATTCATATTTCTGCTATCATAAGCTAAAAAGTCATAAATCCCCCCCAAAAAAAAAAAAAAATCAAATGCCTATTTGCATTTGTCCTGTGAAATTACATATTTTTAATTGTTGTATAGGTTTGTAAGATCCAAGAGCTTGAGCCATTCAATGAAATAAAAAGATTGTTTTTAAAGGAATAATCCAGGGTTCCCATGGTCATTGAAAGTCATTAAAAGGCTGGGGGACTGTATCAGTTGTTAGAAAATAAAGTACACATGTGCAAAAAAACACAAAACCTTACAAAAGGGTTTCTTTAATCAGTATTTCAATGTAGTATGAAGGCATTTATATTTCTGCTATCATAAGCTAAAAAGTCCTAAATCAAAAAAAAATCAAATGCCTATTTGCATTTGTCCTGTGAAATTACATATTTTTAATCGTTGTATAAGTTTGTAAGATCCAAGAGCTTGAGCCATTCAATGAAATAAAAAGATTGTTTTTAAAGGAATAATCCAGGGTTCCCACGGTCATTGAAAGTCATTAAAAGGGCTTAATATTTTTGAACCTGTTTTCAAGGCCTTGAAAATGCTTAGAGGTGCTTAAAAGTTCTGGAAAATGCTTAAAGGTCCTTAAAAGACCTTAATTTTTGTGTATGTTGACCAATTGCAAAATTTACAAAAATGTAACTGAGACTTGCTATCCCCGCGTGTCCGTCACTTATCCTCACTGAATCTGAATTTTCTGACATATTTGTATTACGCATGCGCCAACTTGTAATGTTTTGGTAGAATATACTTTATAAAAAATTTATATACAGAAATGATGCCTGAAAACAAATATTTAAAGGTCCTTAAAAACATTAATTAGGTCCTTAAAAGTCATTGATTTTCATTCTGTGATTTGAGTGGTAACCCTGTAATCAAAAAGTGTCAAAATATGCAATGAATGTTTTTTGGATGACGGCAAATTTCTCAAAGTAGACATTATAGGGATAAAATGGTATCACTTGTTTAACGAACACCCAGGTAGACGTCTAAAGGTCAGATTCTGTGGGTAAAGAAGTCATCTGCTGTTCATCTATTTCGCTCTGTTCAACTTATACAAAATACTTCATCTTTGTGTCGATCGAGGTATTAACTGTGCACAATGAGGTGTAGTTAGAACAGGATTATGTTCCTGGGTTGTCACCTACCTAACTACTATTAACAGGATACATTTGGAGTACGTATGTTGCATGGAACTTATTAGTGTTGATTAGACAGACACCGAAAATTGTATCACCACATTGCTCATTCAAACTGGATTTCTATTGTACAAAGTGTAGTCGTCTGGTTTTGATAGTTACAAAAATTTCCTTAAAATCAAAGGAGGTAAGATAAGCAACCTTTCCTTATGAGAGGATAATAAAATATTGAAGTGTTGTGGATTTAATTTAACTAAAATCCTTTAGATTCAAGGAAATAAATTTAAAGACTTTTAATATGCAAACTGATCTTAAATGACCACTTTAAAAAAGATAACGTAATTTAATAATAGAATGCAAGTAGAAATATGAACATAAATATAAGTAGGAACTATTCTCGTAGTCTTAATTATTAAATGTTATTTAATGGATTGAACTGTTATGGATTTCTGCAAAGTACTGTGGCAAAATATATGACTAACTGCTGAAAAAAACCAATCCTTCAGGATGATCCATCTCCACTTTATTCGAAAACTTTCTGGTAGAATTTAAAAAAAAATGAAGAAGTTAGAAGACTAGAATGATTTTTAGGGCTATAATTTTGGTTAGTTAAAATGCTTTAGATTCAACAAAATAAATTGGAAGACGTTTAATATGCAAACTGATCTTAAGTGACCACTTTAAAAAAGATAACGTAAAAAGATAATGTAATAATAGAATGAAAATAGAAATATGAGTATAAATATAAGTAGAAACTATTCTCGTAGTCTTAATTATTAAATGTTATTTAATGCAAACTTAATGGAATACGAAATATTTTGTTTATTATCTTTTTATCTGACATACGATAGCGTACCGTACTTCTAGGTACTACCCTATTTGAAAATAAACAGCGTTAAGGATACTTCTTCAATATCAAAACAAGACATCCTTTATTTTGTGTACCCAATATCGGCAACTACAAAAATATCTGCGGGAAAAAAAATGCAATACAGCCTCCAACTAATTTATTACAAAGCCCCCCTTTACGTCAAGAAGTGTAATTTATCGGGAATAAAATAGTATTTCTCTTTTATTTTTTCCCCATTTCTTTGCTTATATATTGCTTATTGATTTCTAATACAAATAAAAGTAACAAGTGAATATGAAATAAGTATAGATATGTTCTTTAGCTTTTAGTATCGTAAGTTGTACGTATTGTCTGTTGACTCAACAGGCAATATGTACAATTTAAGATACTAAAGGTATATAAAATAGACAATATGTCAACAGTGTTGAGCCAATGAATGCAGTATTCATCGTTGAAGGAGTGTCACCATTCTTAAGCATTAAAGTGGAGTTACGATTTTAAAGTTTATATTCTGCTCAGTCTATTGAATTTTTTTAGTTTGCGATATTTATTTTCAGAAAGCTATTCTAAATAATGTATTACTTTGTTCCCATTAAGTTTCGATTAGTTCTTCTTTAAAGTTAAGATTTATTTAAAATATCTGAACCCCCAGTGGTAAAGGACACCTTGTCAAATTTTTCTATTTGTTCAAGAGAGCCAATTTTCCATAACTTTGAGCTACTAAAACGGCCATGATTTTATTTTTCAATGTCTTATCTTTGTTATTTATGGGAACAGGACATAGTGTCCTATACCATTGTTATCGAAAAATCCACATTAAGAATATAGTGTTAAAGTCAATTTAATAAAAAAATGGACATGGTGTCCTTTACCTCCGAGCTACTAAAACGGCCATGATTTTATTTTTCAATGTCTTATCTTTGTTATTTATGGGAACAGGACATAGTGTCCTATACCATTGTTATCGAAAAATCCACATTAAGATCATAGTGTTAAAGTCAATTTAATAAAAAAATGGACATGGTGTCCTTTACCTCCGAGCTACTAAAACGGCCATGATTTTATTTTTCAATGTCTTATCTTTGTTATTTATGGGAACAGGACATAGTGTCCTATACCATTGTTATCGAAAAATCCACATTAAGAACATAGTGTTAAAGTCAATTTAATAAAAAAATGGACATGGTGTCCTTTACCTCCGAGCTACTAAAACGGACATGATTTTATTTTTCAATGTCTTATCTTTGTTATTTATGGGAACAGGACATAGTGTCCTATACCATTGTTATCGAAAAATCCACATTAAGAACATAGTGTTAAAGTCAATTTAATAAAAAAATGGACATGGTGTCCTTTACCTCCGAGCTACTAAAACGGACATGATTTTATTTTTCAATGTCTTATCTTTGTTATTTATGGGAACAGGACATAGTGTCCTATACCATTGTTATCGAAAAATCCACATTAAGAACATAGTGTTAAAGTCAATTTAATAAAAAAAAAATGGACATGATGTCCTTTACCTCCGGGACACAGATATGTATTTTCATTTCAATAAAAAAATACGCCTAATATTTTTTCAAATCTTTAAAAATATACTTATATTTTGATAACTTATTTTTTGGCTCCAAAAAGCAACTGCATCAAAATTATTTATTGATCTATTATTTTCATATTTTATGTTAAAATAATATTTATTGGTATTATTGTTTCATAATAATAGGGTAATCCAGGGCTACCTGGACCACCAGGTATGAGAGGATCTCCAGGACCAGCAGTAAGTTATTTTCATTCAAATTTTTAATAGAAAACGTATCTATTTTAAGATATTGAGTTTATTTAGATAGAGGGGATTTCGAATAAAGGAAAATCCGATAGTGTTTAGTATTTATAATTGTGATTTAAAATATGAATATAAACTGTAAATATTTGTTTTTTCTTCAAATATATGCTAATCTGGGATGTTATTATTAATGTATATTTGTTTTAGGGAGATGTTGGACCCCCAGGGTCTACTGGGCTAACAGGACAACCAGGAAACGTGGTAAGTTATCTTTATGAATCACTCTCAAAATATTTTTGGATCGAAAAGGTTTATTAAAATACAGTAGAATCTCGATTAACCGACCTAATTCGGACCAAAGGTAGATCGGTTAAGCGAAAATTCCGGATAAAAGAGAGTTGTAGAAAACAATAAAAAGTCAATGATTTTCGTTTATTGAATACAGGACTTTTAATGTTTTTTATGACATAATTGTTGGAAATGAGTTTTTCTTGCCATAATCTTGATAATCTTTGTTTCGCTGCTCTATTCCGGAGTCTTTTTGAAGGCAATAGTTCAGTTTGATCTGCATCCGAAGGTTGCTCTAACCATGTCAGTTCTTTAGAAAAACAGTCAAAAACCTCGCCATTACTTATGTAACTTTAGAGCGAGGGAAAAGATTACGGTTTAAAAAGGAACAAATGATTTATTACTCATTTGGGAGATTTTTGATGTCGACTAAATGATTTCCAGTTAACAGAGAGTTCAGGATAAAGGAGGGACGGTTAATCGAGCTTCTACTGTACGTCATTATTACTTTAAAATGTAGTTAATGGAAGTGGTATAAAATTTATCAAATTAAATGTTTCCAAGTACATTTTATGCAGCAGCCTTGACAACTTCCTGGTATAGACTGTAAAATTGGCGAACATTTGTTATTAATATTTGGGATAGAGGAATATTCTTGACTAGCTTAAGCAAATAAAATGAACTCAGTGAATAGACAATTTTTAATTCTTCAACTGATTTAGCTAGATTTTAAAACATAATTTTACATGTGTCACATAATACATAGCGATACGGCCATCTTAAACATTTCTTAAATTTATGTTGCTAAAAGGAGATTTATAAAAATGTATATCAATACAAAAATGAAATTTGTTTGTGGTAAGAAAAACAAAATTGATTCTGGATCACTTTTGAATTTTATTGAATATATTCAATTATTTCCTTTGAGTGAGGTATACGTATATATAAAAATGCATCCTGACTGCACTATAAAGATAATCCTTCTACTTGACTTGACTCAACAGATCAAACGAACGATACCAGATAAACGTGTCCACAAAGAATACAGACGTTTATTAAATAAAATACAGAACAAATACAAACATGAACATTATTTTACTTTACGATGCAATAATTAAAGTTTTTTTACAGCAATTAATAAACCTCTATGTGCCCACCATTAATTGATTGAAAACATCAATGCAATACTCGATTTCTAGCCACGTCCTCTGCAACAAAAAGTTATCAACACTATACTAAACTTCAACTTGACTTGACATCACTAGACGATAGATCTTCACCGTGCTCATAGGCAATTAATCCATTTTAGCGGAGTGAAGACATAATTCGGGCCAAACCTTTTGTTCAATACAGGGTTGCGGTTTGACGAGCATTATGCTTTCACGCCGCCAAAATGGATAAATTGCCTATGAGCACTGTGACGATCTACCGTCTAGTGATGTCAAGTTAAGTTGAAGTTTAGTATACCAATGGCATTTATGTCAGATTCAAGTCAGTTCGGTATATAAATGTTAACATACCCCCACAAAAATAAATACAGGGGTGTGATGTCAGGTGAACGAGGTGGCCAGGGAATTTGGCCATCTCGTCCAATCCCCTGACCTAGAAATTTTTCATCAAGGAAATTCCGAACATCGTGACTTGAAAATGAGTTGTGATGGTGCACCATTTTGCTGGAAAAAGACGTTTGGTAGAAGATTATCTAACTGTGATGCCACAAATTCAGTTAAAAGGTCTAGGTACACACCTTCAGTAATTGATTTCTCCACGAAGAAGAATGGACCAATGACTCCGTTGCATGTCAGGCCACACCACACATCCACTTTCGGACACAAATCAATAATTATAAAAACTTTAATTGTAACTGAGTATCAATAACAAATTTCATTTTCATTTATCACCAAAGGGTTTTTTTCTTAATGACTTTTTGAAGTTGTAAAGTGACTTTGTTGACATCCTGTACAACTGCGAGGGTGACATATATGTTCGATTACTGTTTTTATGTTTAAAAAAATATTTTGCCAAACGTGTTTGCTTAAGAGTTTTTAAAGAGATTTACGAGTGCTTGTATAATGATTTAATTCCAGTAATTAATTTCCTTGAGTAACCTGATGATATATAATCTTCAATGGTGTCTTTCAAATTTCAGGGAGCCCAAGGTGATAAAGGACCCAAAGGCGAGAGAGGGAAACGTGGTCTCAAAGTAAGGATGAATAAATTGTTCTTAATTTTTTTTTCAGTGAAATAATTAAAAGGATAAAGTGAATAACTAAAGTTTCTTCTTGGAAAAATCCTGCTGCGTATAGCAATATCATATTAAACATTCTAGATATTGAATTGGGCGATAAAAATTCCCTAATAAATGACGGTCTGTATATTATTTCGAAAAACAGTATTTGTCATCTCAGAATTACGGAAGTATATATCAATATCTTGCCATACACATCGTAATCAATAGAAATGTGCCATAAATAGAAATATCAGTAAATGTTCGTTTCTTCGTGGCTAGGAGTTTTATAAGCAAAAGTTCAAGGTTTATCCATCGGTTCATTGCATGTCTCGGAACGCACGGAAAAAGCATTGAAGTGCTTCTTTAGTAATTGAAACTGAAATATATACAAAGCAATCAAATGTACTTGGAATTGATTATGTTTTGCTTGTTTCAACCCATTGTTACGTTGCTTTATGAGCTAATGAACTAACATAAAACCGTTTTCAGTAGAAGTAAATAAGCATTTATTTTTATGAATTATCTCCTTATTGGTTGCAATCGTTATGGGTCGCATAATATATGACATGTTACAGCTAAGCATTGAGAAAGTATTGGTCTGTTCATTTTTGTGTAGTAATATCACAGCCGATTGGAAACTTGAATTTCTTTTATGTGGCTATGGAGAGTTTATCATTATTCACTTTCACTATTTATCTCAATTTCAGCTTGTAGACACTTTTTTTTTCTTTTTTTTGTAATTTGTTCGTAATTTGAAGTTTCCAAAAATGTGTTTGTTGAAAGTAGTAGTTTAGTAACTTGAGTTGAAAAAAATCGATTTTTTTTTTTTTCCTTACTTATTTCGAAAGTAAAACATATTGAGAGTACATTATAAAAAATGTTAGACTGAAATTCGATATACTAAGGAAGTTATAATGAATATTTGAGAGCGTTTTGTTGTTGTTGAGCACATGTTATTGAAACTTTAAACGCGTTTTTCTCGAAAAAATGTTTTTTCGATCGGCCCGGCTGAAAACAAAATTTCTATTTGACCAATTGCTCTGAAATTTTTGCACGTTATTCTACTCATCAGTAGTTATTGTCAGGACTATGATCTTTTGTTTTTTATCCTTAACTTATTGTTTTAGAGCCCGATTTGTGCCTGAAAAAAAAAAATCACTTTTATTTTTCGAAGTCCGCCATTTTGTTATTTTCTGATAAAATTTAATAATCCTAGTTCCAACGAAAACTACAATTTCATCGATTAATAATTAATTGGATTTTTTTTTATTTCAGATGTCTTTAAGAGCGGAAATCACCGGGGTCAGCCACGTACCTTTTTTTTTAGGCGTCTACTTAGATCAATAATAATAATAAAACTTTGTAAAATTACGCCAAAAATTACTTTTTTGTTTCCATTAGATGTCAATAATAACATACTAAAACAACAAAGCCATTGAATTTTATTTTCTCATAAAAAAAAAGATCCCGATAAAGCCCATTGATGGTCATGGGAATGGGCGAAATTCTACAGTTGTTTTCCCTGCAATAGTTTTTAAATTATATTTCTAGTTAAAATACATATTTTTTTAAATTATTTTTTATTTATTTCGTTTTAGATAGATTATAAAATATTATACTAATAAAAATATTTAAAATATATTTTACTTTAAATTTTATTTATACATTTAAAAATGTTGTGTATTGCTGGAAAAACTGGGAATCAAATGACGTATATATACGTACATAACCGTCAGTGGGTTAAAAAAAAAGTGCAAGTTACCAGACTACTACCTTAACATATCTGCGGCAAACCTTACAGACTGTCTCAGCAAGGCGTGAATTTTGAAGATATTACTATTATTTTATTCTTGTCAGGGTCATCGTGGTCAGATGGGCAGAGCCGGCATGAAGGGGTCCCAAGGAGAAAAAGGGGAACGTGGAGAAAAGGGGCCCCAGGGACCTCCAGGAATGAAAGGAGATCCGGTGGGTAACATTTCTACTTTTCTTTCTTGCTCATATTATGTTACTCTTACGAATAAATTGACCAGAAAGATAATGGTATCAAAATTAAATATCGCCTCTTTAGAATTAAAACATGTGCTTTGTTTTCACACAAGTGCCACTCCCATTTACCTTTAATCGAAACATTCTTCAAATACCAACTCATTGTTATTACTCACTGTTGGATTTGCAAGCCCCAATTCGACGATCAGGGCCTTATCATCGCCTAGGCCCACAAGGCCCGGGCCTTGGGCCCATGATTTTAGGGGCCCCGAAATTGGCTGTAAACTATTTTTGTTTCACCAAAGCTATATGAATATCTTTTATAACCTGTATAAAATAATTTTTACATAAAAATTATTTCGTAATGATCTTGAACCGTCTTTAGAATCCCAGAGTGCATTTATTCAAATAAACCGTTTAAAAGCGTGAAACACAAGCTTTTTTGAAGGATAGAGAAAAAAAAAAATGAAAGGAAGTCATGACTAATTTTTAGTGAGATCAGCAAATGTCGACTCTGAAGTTGTGAATAATCTATATATTTAATAGGCAATACATTTTTTGGGGTTAGTCCGTCCGCCTAAACTGCTCAACCAATTTCAATGATCAAGGTGTCATTTTAAAGGAAATAAGCTGTAGATTTGCCAAAACGTGCCAAAATAATTTATTAACACTTTTTTAATTAGTTAAATTTCAATATTTTTCATCATTAAGCTACTACAAAGCCTCAATGATTTTGAATATATGATTGGCAACATCCTTACGTATGTAAACAACAAACCGGCTGCTCGGGGGTTCAACCAACCAACCAACCGTTGCTAATTTTAAAGCTATCTTTATATGTAAACAACAAACCCATTGCTAATTTTAAAGCTCTTTTTAAACTCTTCGTTTCAAAGTTGATTTTTTCTGTTTTTCTGAAGCATTTTTGTATTAGAGTAATTATTATTTTGAAGTATTTCTATCCAGAAAATGCCTCGCGTTGGACGTCGTTCTCCCTTACGTATGTAAACAACAAACCCGTTGCTAATTTTAAAGCTATCCTTACGTATGTAAACAACAAACCGTTGCTAATTTTAAAGCTCTTTTTAAACTCTTTGTTTCAAAGTTGATTTTTTCTGTTTTTCTGGAGCATTTTTGTATTAGAGTAATTATTATTTTGAAGTATTTCTATCCAGAAAATGCTTCGCGTTGAACGTCGTTCTCTAACAGGGCGACTTATCAGAATAAATAAAAGATATTGCGACTTCAATGTTAGGGCACAGCTAATGAAGTTTTAAGTCAGAATGTTGGCGGATAGTATATTTAACTTTCTATTATGAAACTTGCAATTTGGGTGTTTTCTCTATTAGGCCTTACATTAAATTTATAAAAATTTGGTTACATTTTTTATGGCTGGCAAACCTATTCGAGCGCAGCAAGATGTTTTAACCACAAATTCGAGCGGCAAAGCCGTTCAATCCGAGCGCAGCGAGGCGTTTCGGGGTTGGCGAGCGTTAGTGAGCAGGGGGCGAAGCCCCCTAGTGTTCTTTATTTGTGATAAAAAAACAACTTTTAGAAAACAATATTAACATTAATTCATCAACTTTTTCTATATTTCATGTTAATTCATTCGACTTCGCGTCGAGTCCATTTCCAATAAATCACCCGTTTGAAAAAAGGGCCCCCGAATGTGTCCGGGCCTTGGGCCCCAAGTCATGATCGGGCCCTGCCGACGATGCAGTTGAAAATCACAACTGAAAATAGACTTTAACAAAGACGTTATGTAATTATTAACGACAAGAATAATTTTTACGCAGCCCATCCCCATAAAACCTTTCCTCAGTTTTCATAATAAACCGACCCTTGGGATTTTAAGTAACGGTTACTAAAAGTCTTAAAATTACCTATTGTCTCTGATCGTAACGTTAAATGTATGCCCCTATAACTACTTGTTGGACAAGCAACGCATAAAATACTTTAAATAAAAACCAGTGGTCCTATGTATTTACAAATTACATGTTATGTTAAACATTATTTTAAATATTTGTAGATATTGCTGCATGTTGCACAATAAAGAAGCATTCAAAATTTGGGTAGTGTAATTTATAACTAGAAAAAGAGTCATTTCTTGGCAAAGTCTCTGAAATGGTATTCTATTAGATAACTTTCTGAATTACCACACTAATCCTAATAACTGTTTCTAGGATGATCAGTATAATTATATTGGCAAAGTTAGTTTGAAAATATGATTAAAATTTTCCATGCAATATATTTTTTTTATATTACCATGTTAAATGTGTGTAGAAACTAGTGTAAATTTTGATGAAGTATTCAAAAAAAAAAAAAATGGCTAATTTTGATTTCAATTTCCTAATATGTATTGGATGGCTATAATTCATCTAGACCATTGCCCACCCATAAGATTTAATAATGAAATTTTACTGAACAAAAATTTTGAGGTCAAATAAACGGTTTTTACAGTATTTAATTTCTCGAATTATCAATAAATTGTATTTTTTCATCGTTACATATTTTACGCCTTGCTTTTACAAACTCAATTAGCTTTGTGGCTAAATTGCGAAATTTTTCTTTATGCTTTGTGTTCGTACTCAATATAATGTATGTTTACGATTTTTTACTTTAGGGTCCACCAGGAATGGAGGGAATGAAAGGAAACGATGGACCTCCTGGACAACCTGTAAGTCCACTCACAATATCATTAACAAATATCAAGCTGCATAGTAAGCCCGATTAAACAGCAATAAAGCAAAAGAGAACACGTGTTTACTTGAACAATTATCAATTCATTTCACATACTTTGCTTATTTTCTTCGTTTTATATAATCCATACTTTCAATTCTTCTTTTTATATAATCCATACACTTTTAATTTTTCTTTTTATATAATCTATATTTTTTTTCTTCTTATATAATCCATACTCTCAATTCTTTTTAAATAATCCATACACTTTCAATTCTTCTTTTTATATAACCTCTATTTTTTTCTTTCTATATAATCCATACTTTCAATCCAACTTTTCTAATAATCCATACTTACAATTCTTCTTCTTATATAGTCCATATGTTCCTCTTTTTATATAATCCATATTTTCTTCTTTTCATACAATCCATACTGTCAATTCTTCTTTTTATATAATCCATACTTTCATTCGAACAGTTCGTTATTATTTGCATTATTCACAGTTTTACTTTTCTATTCTATAACATTAACTGCATTCATAACTTTAATTAAAGAATAGGTAGAGTATAGAAAAATATACCAATACCAGGCTACATTCTTTGTTCTAGTAGCTGAAAGTTACGGCACTTTTAAAATTTGTGTCCGAATTTCGGATTTAAACCGAACAGTGTTAAAATGGTTACATTTCTATCTCAATTTTAACTAGAAAAATTTTCTTTTAACTTTGATTTAAATTTTTGTTTCCTTTTAGGGTCTAGAAGGTCCAGTTGGTCCAAAGGGAGCACAGGTGAGTTAGTTTTTATCAACACAGATCCACCAGTTTTCAACTATACTGTCATCTGTGATACATGGCATACTATTTAAATACCAACTTGATTCACTGTAGTAGTGAATTGGAGAAGTTAATTTGAATGTTAATTCCGCTGTGTTGACGGTATAGTCCGAGAGGCGACTGCAATTTTTGGACCCCCTCGAACATCATTCTGAATTTTTTTTAGAAATTGGAGAAAAGTGAGTAGATTACGAATCCACTAGTCTGTCGTGGCAAAAATGGCTGAAACTGATCAAAAATCGACTTGGAATGAGTTAAACTAAAATCCGATTGCCAAATATGTCATAACTTGCCAAAAAGAGAACGAACTTTTTCGTCTGCAATCCATTACATTTTCATTTTCAATGAGAAAAGGCGCAAACGATTTCTGATCTCTGACTCGGATAACTAGTATCTTTTAAAAGTGAGCCAAATAGGCGACATCAGTCATGTCATCAGGGACGTAATGTTTATTGCCAATTTGGCTCATTTGTGAAAGATACAAGTAAGCTATAGTCACACAACCGGATCGTCTGCAACCTTCTTAATTGAAAATTAAAGAGTGAGGGTTACCAAATAAAAAATAAAAAAATGCTCATTATTTAGCAAGTTATGGCACATTTGGCAATTTGATTTAGTTCAACTTATAAAAAGTCGATTTTTGACCAGTTTCGACCATTTTTGCCGCGGCAGACCAGTGGATTCGTAATCTACTCACTTTTCTTCAATTTCTATAAAAAATTCAGAATGATGTTCGATGGGGTCCAAAAATTGCAGTCGCCTCTCAGTCTAGTATAATTAACAATATATTGATCAACTTATCAATGAAACAAAGTACAATTTATCAATGAAATGAGTTCCAATGATCAGAAACGAAATTTCTCACGTTCATTTATGCAGTCTACTCATCTCTAACTATACCTTCTTGGTAGCTCATCTGCTCTGCATATATATGAAGCCAATTGATTCGCTACCATACTATTCTTCATCTAATGATGCCTAATAGGTAATCCTTGGTTATCCACAAATGCTAGCTAGTTTGGCGGAGAGTTGCCAAAATGCAAAGGGTTGTAAAGTCAGTACCTATAGCCCAGTCATTCTAGGCAAAAAATAGGTCCAACCTTGCACAAATTCCCATTGAGCTGAAATTTTGCAGAGTGGCTCTATTTGATGCCCTGAGCAACCCACAAAAAGTCCCCTACTCTCCCCCTTCGGCTTCCTGGGTTTTTAGGTGCTGGAATGCTGGGGCGCTGGAGAAATGCTGGAGCTGCTGTTACACACGAACGGCTAATCGCATTGAGCTCAAATAGAGCTCAAATGAAAGGTAAATAAATGTTCTTTAATTTAAATATAAATTTTATACAATTCATTTACTTACAAATCGATAAAAGCCTGTCAAAGTCGGAAAACCATGCATTTTTCTCTCTTTTTTCGATTTGAGCGGTTCTATTTTTAATAAATGATTTACACATTTGACATAAAACTATTCAACTCTTTTTCAGCTTTCTAGAAATATATAAATACTGCTTGCGCAATAAATAGTTGCAGATATGCAAGGGTTTCAATGATGCAATACAAGTTTTCCCCTTTTCATTTGACCATCAAGTGTCTGAGACTAAATGAGACTATTCCCTTTAGGAATTGAAGGGTTATTACACCAATTTAGCCACAAAAGTTGGCTCTTATCTTTCTAAAAAACATGTGGAATTAAAAAACATGTGGAATTAAAAAACATGTGGAATTAAAAAACATGTGGAATTAAAAAACATGTGGAATCTGAAAGAACCCTGGGGTGCCTTTGATCAGAAATGAGAGAAACAGGATTGATTTTGGAAGTTTTACAATTATCCGTTTTTTTTTTTTTTTTTTTTTTTTTTTTTTTTTTTTTTTTTTTTTTTTTTTTTTTTTTTTTTTTTAAACGTAGATATCGCTGTTCGTTGTGACAATTTATTGATTATTTATTAAAAAGTATCGCTCTTTTCCTTTTCATTGGGTTTTTCTGCTGCTAGTTAAAATAGAACTTAAGATTACAACCTGTTTAAAAACTGATGCACAAAGGCAATAATCTATTGTGAAAATGTCCTTAATATGCGGATTCCCATTGAAAGATACTGGTACTGTGATACTGTATTTTGCTACTCCCACCTTGTATTCATCACGTAAATATTTTGCGGTTACGGCGGTCCTACAACTAAAGAACAAGAACAAATTCGAAGAGCACGAAAACGGGAATGTGCGTACATAACAGTATATAACACAAATGGTTACATGAAAACATGAAGATTTTCTGTCAAATAGTGGCAATTAAACCATGCTCATACAACAACAACTACAAAATTCGTCTTGAAAAGAAAGGAGTGGACGTGAAAGAAGCTGTAAGAGATGCTGATGCCTTAATTGTTGCCACTGCTTTGGAAAACTCTAAATGTAAACGAAAGGTAACAGTTGTTTCTACAGATAGTGATATTTTGACAATGCTAGTTGCTAGAACTCCAAATAAAGCAAACATTATGCTCCTTGTATCGAACGTCTGATCAAAAATAGCAAAATTGTACTATATTGTAGGTATACAGATTGGGGATATGAAGAAACATATATTTTTCATTCATTTTATGATTGGATGCGATACAACAACTGCACTGACTGTAGAATAAAGGAAAGGGGTATCCTATCTGAAAATTTTCAAATAAAGAAAACGCTGGAAATTTTTAATTTGATTGAAACAGATTGTGGTAAAATAGCTGAAGCAGAAGAAAAGTTCATGGTAACACTTCACAAAAGCCAAAATTGGGTAACACTAGACGAGTTACGGATATACATGTACAGTACCCAAAAAAAAAAACAGAACGATGGCTATATCTTTTGTTCTAATTGTTGAAATAACAAACAAAAGGTACCGTTGTAAATCGTGAAAAGTTTTTAATAATTGTATGTAGTTTTTTTTATCATGAGGGGTCATCTACATATTAAAACAGAACCAAACTTTAAAAAGTTCAATAGCAACCTCATAATATTATTCCATATTTGGATTCAGCATTAAAAAAGAATGCGAAATACAAAAATTCGTAATTTTCTAATGAATGGTTTGTAATTTAAATGAGAAAAAGAAAATGATAAATTAGTGTTAAATAAAAAAGTTGGTTTTTTGGCCATAAATACTTAAATAATTAATATATTTCAGTAATTTTTTTTTCAATAGGTAGTTTGTAAATGACCAAACATAAATAGCAATCAGCTTTTGAATCAATTTCTTTTTTAATAATTAATTATTAATTAATAAAGCAATTAAAATTTTTTTTTGAATAGAAACATATATTTTTTTGCTTTCATTAGATTTACCATGGTCTAAAACCCTCCCCATATTTTTTTTTTTTCCATTTTGGCTATTAGTTCTCGATTTTTTAGAGAAAATGTAAAAAACGCTCACTTTAAGGGACCGTATACTAGACGACTTTTGAAAACTATCAAAGATTAATTCAAGGTAAACTAGAGGTGTGGAAAATCGCATAACGTTCAGTTATCGTATAACCGATAGTTTAAAAACTAAGAAATACGCTTTAATAGGAAAGTGAACTAAAAAGTAGAAGATAATTTTAAATAAGTTTGAAATAAGAATAGTGATTAACAAGAAATATTTATTTTATCGTAAAGAAGCGTGGGGTGCTTGATGTCAATTTTTGTAAATATTTAATGATAGATATTGGTAAAAGTAGACCCATTATGAAAATATCTTAAAAAGCACCCCACGCTTTTGTACGATAAAATAAATATTTCTTGTTAATCACTCTATTCTTATTTCAAACTTATTAAAATTATCTTCTACTTTTTAGTTCACTTTTCTATTAAAGCGTGTTTCTTAGTTTTTTAATCTATTGATTATTTTCTACTTTTTAGTTTGATTTTCTATTAAAGCGTGTTTTTTAGTTTTTTAAATTATTAATTATTTTTCTGTAAACTATCAATTTTTTTTTTTTTTTTAATTTGCTTTCTTAAATTCCATTTATTTAAAACAACATTTTTTAAGCAATTTCAATAAGTTATTCTGTAAAAATTTTACTGAATCATGTGACTTTTTCATTTTATAAATAATTTCAACGATTTAGTTACATTTGTGTTTATAGTGAAATATTTCTGTAAAATATTCATGCTTTGCTAAATACTGTTTACTAATGGCTACATTTAATATTTATTAATTTTCTAATTATCAGTAGTATTCGTTATATTTCTGCAATTACAGTTTTCGATATTTTATTTATTTCGTGTGAAGAATGCACATCTTTAATGTTGTAAATAAATTATGTTACTTTTGCGTTTACTTGCTATTTTTGTATTAATCTTAAACATGACACTATAAATCCAAGTAGTTTCTATGCAATTTTAGACTAATACTTGTATTTTTTTAATCTTCGTGAAACGCGCCACATTGACCGTTCTATTTCTCCCGCTGTGAAGAAGAACCTTAAAAATACATTTCGTTTTATAGAAATTCTCCCTGAAGATCGGTCGAAATATTTTCGCTCATAAGTGACGTGTTTTTCAACATAATGCATTGAAATTTGGTGTATAGGGTAAATGATGTATTCTGAATCGAATGAAATGATAAAAAATAAGGGTTCGTATTGAAATTTTCGAAGATAGCGTTACTTTTACTTAGTAAACGGTCCCTCAAGAAAAAAAAATTGCATCAGATATATAGAAAATCGTAAGCAAAACATTTTGGTGCAAACCGTAAGATTTTGCGATAATTAGAACCGAAGATATAGCCATCGTTCTGTGTTTTTTTTTTTTTTTTTTTTTTTTTGCGTACTGTACAACAGAGGTATAAGCAAAACTGCAATAACCTCCACTTTTAAATAAGAAACTCTCCCTCCAACGTTAGCTGTGGTAAGTCATCATACACTTCGAGTTTATCATCAAATACAACAGTGATTAAGAAATGTTCTAGAAGCTGTAAAATTGGGATGGAAATTCTTAAATGACAAATTAGTTCCTCAACCTACAATGTTACCTTCCTCTCCAGATGAACTGTTATAAATTATATCTTGCAACTGTAAGAGTAACTGCTACTCGAGTAGCAGGTGTGATTGCAGGAGAGCAGAACTTCAATGTTCAAGTATTTGTGGACAATGCAAAAGAATGTGCGAAAACAAATTCGTAAATAATATTCTATTTGATGAAGAAAACAGCTTAGCATTTCTGCTTTAATGACAAAAAAAGGTAAAATATATATGCATATACATATATCCTTCTAAAAGAAAAAAATAATTTTTCTAGTTGTATAACCTTTCAACCACATTTAACATCACTTTCTATTTTGTTTCAGGGACGGGGATAGTAAGAATTATATCCCAAAACAATACTATTGCTTTTTTTATGCATTATTAGTTATTGTATATTAACAATATGTAATTAGTTAAAAATTAAAATTTCTAAGGCAAATATTTATTCAGAGATATTTTTTCTTATAGATTATAGATGTTTTTCTTATAGATGCGTATGATGCGTTTATCTACATATCTATGTAATATGATATTGTATTTCAGTTTAAAAAAAGTCTTACATGGAAAAGACTTGAGGAAAATGGTTATTGCGTTTGGTTTGATCAGGGTGAAACACCGCAAGCTTTATTATGAGACTCCCAATACGAGGTAGTGTTTCACTGAAACGCTCATATATCTGCAACTATTTATTGCACAAGCAATATTTATATATTTCTAAAAAGCTGAAAAAGAGTTGAATAGTTTTATGTCAAATGTGTAAATCATTTATTAAAAATAGGACCGCTCAAATCGAAAAAGTAGAGAAAAATGCATGGTTTTCCGACTTTGACAGGCTTTTATCGATTTGTAAGTAAATGAATTGTATAAAATTTATATTTAAATTAAAGAACATTTATTTACCTTTCATTTGAGCTCTATTTGAGCTTAATGCGATCAGCCGTTCGTGCGTAACAGCTGCTCCAGCATTTCTCCAGCGCCCCAGCATTCCAGCACCTAAAAAACCAGGAAGCCGAAGGGGGAGAGTAGGGGACTTTTTGCGGGTTGCTCAGGGCATCAAATAAAGCCACTCTGCAAAATTTCAGCTCAATGGGAATTTTTTTCAAGGTTCAACTCTAGAATGACTGGACTACTATTTGTAACAATGAATATCTTAGAGTAAACATCCTATCACAGTTTTATTCTCGTTGAATACATTATAGCGGTGTACCATTTGGTTATTAAGTTACATTTCAACGCATGCACCCACATTTTCCTCACATTTCTTGAATCTTTTATGAACAGAATCCACAGCCCTTCTTAACATCTCAATCTAGAGCATTTGCAAACACTTCACGGATACTTTGTTCGAGGTTGTCAATACATTCAAGGCTGTTAATATATTTCACATGTTTCTTAGCCCAAAGTGTGCAATTTAAAACCAAGGGATATTAACAGCCTCGAACAAAGTATTCGTGAAGTGTTTGCAAATGTTCTAGATTGAGATGTTAAGAAGGGCTGTGGATTCTGTACCTAAAATATTCCAGAAATGTGTGGAAAATGAGGGTGCTTACGTTGAAATGTAACTTAATTACCAAATGGTACACCTTAATAATGTATTCAATGGAAATAAAACTGTGATATGTTGTTTACTCTTTAAAATATTCGATGTTACAAATAGGTACTGGCTATACAACCAGCCTGTAAATCTTTACTGTGATAGTTAAGACTTCTCCAACTTCAAGTCAATAGGACAGCAAGTAATTTCCTGGAGTTTTATAGTCAAAGTAACACACACTAAACAACATGTAACAGGTGATGTACCAAATCATGTTGTTGCATTTGACTCAAAATAAGAGGAAGCATCAAATTTAGAAAAAATTTCAACACAAAGTAGTCTCAAAATTATGCAACAACTTAATATATTTCAATGATAGACTGAGAGGCAACTGGAATTTTTGGACCCCATCGAACATCATTCTAAATTTCTTATAGAAATTAGAGAAAAGTGAGTTGATTACGAATCCACTGGTCTGCATTGGCAAAAATGGTCGAAACTAGTCTAAAATCGACTTTTAATAAGTTGACTTTTAATAAATCCAATTGCCAAATGCGTCATAACTTGCCAAATAATGAGCATTTTTTTTTATTTGGTAACCCTCACTCATTAATTTTCAATTAAGAAGGTTGCAGACGATTCAGATATCTAGCGACGGTCTACTTGCATCTATTAAAAGGGAGCCAAGTTGGCAAAAAATATTACGTCACTTATGACGTAACTGATGTCGCCAATTCGGCTTACTTTTAAAAGATATAAGTTTTCCGAACCAAAGATCAGAAATCGTTTGCGCTTTTTTTCATTGAAAATCAAAATGCAATGGCTTGCCAGATGAAAAAGTTTGTTCTATTTTTGGCAAGTTATGACATATTTGGCAATCGGATTTTAGTTCAACTCATTCCATGTCGATTATTGATCAGTTTCGGCCATTTTACCAAGTACGGCAGACTATAGTGGATTCCTAATCTACTCACTTTTCTCCAATTTCTATAAAAAATTCAAAATGATGTTCGATAGGGTCCAAAAATTGCAGTCGCCTCCTGGACTATGATATAACCATTTACATTAATTTTTGCTTTTTCTTAAATATAAATATATCGTATGACATTACACGGATCAATAAAATTCACTGGAAAAGAACTATATTAAAAAGTCTTTGCAGGAATAGATTTTTTTTATTGACACTTGTTTCATTTATTGATTATTCTTATGGTGAAAATGAAAAGAACTATCAACATTTAATTTATATATATATATATATATATATATATATATATATATATATATATATATATATATATATATATATATATATTGAAAAAATTAAACTAGTATACCTGAATTATATTATTATTAATATTCTTTTTGAATTCAAACTAAACAATAAATATAATAATTTAAATTATTTCTCATTCTTTTTTTCCAGGGTCCAACGGGACCTAAAGGAGACGCGGGCCCATCAGTAAGTTTTTTAATTATACTCTTTTATTTGAAATTTTCGCAGAATTTTAAAAAATTAGTTAATTATAGTAATTTCCTAATGAAAAACGACATTGTTCTTTAAAAAAAAAAAGAACACACTGTTTTAGATGTTACGATAAACTCACATGGCCATGCTCCATATTACTTAACAAATCATGTTTAAAAAAGCATTATTTAAACTAGATAACAGAAAGTTACAAATGGGATTTTATTTGAATCCACATAACATTGCGCTAAATTTATCATATTTATGCTTATTTAGTTTAAAAATTGTTTTCCAATTTTTGTTTTCAGGGAAAGATAAAATGCATTTTTCTGCATTAATTTCTAAGCTAATGAAATGTTTATTTTTATATTCATCACTTGAGGCTAAATTTGCAGACGATTAATTTTTAACCAAAATGGTGGCTTTAAAAAACTGCTGCGCTTACTCTTTTGAAAGAAATTCTGTAACAATATTTATAGAAATTTCGTTCGCTATAAAAAAATCTGTTATAATTGAAATTTTTTATAGTTTTGTATTTTTAGGAGGCACAGTATCATTATACTAGTTTCAATTTTTGAAACAAAATTATGTTTTATAAAGCGGAAACAATACCAACCTGTAAATTAAAGATTTTCTCATAATGGCAGTCTTTTTACAAAAGAACGAAGAACAAATAAAAATGGCAATTGTTTATATCTTAAAGCTCTTTAATTATTTATTATCTTTAAACGTTAATTTCCCTCTATGTCTGAAAAGGCTTTATTAAATTTTTTACACTGATCATATAACACACGATTAAAAGGTAATGTGGCCTACCTGATGGTGGTGGGATAGCGCTCTGACTGTTTGTGCCAAAGATACCGAGTTCGAATTCTGTGTTAGGCATGGATGTTCGTTTTGGTTAGGAATCCACGTTAAGCTGTAAGTCCCTGCCTGATTAGCCATTATTGTGCACAGGAATAAGTCGTTGAGAACAAACAAAGATGTAATGTATCATTTCGCATCATATCTATTCTGAACAAGTTTTTGACTCGCAGTTTCTTTTATAAAACTTGTTTTGGATATTTTTTTAATAACAGAATTAACTAAGAATTTTTTCTCAACACAAGTTTTGAGAATAAATGGTTTATACACAAAGCCTAAATTTAACATGCGACTTCATTCGTACCATTTCAATTTTCGCTTAAATTCTTTCAAAGCCAGGTAGTAATTTCTAAATTAACCATAAACGAATTATCAAGCCATTACCCATGGTTGGTTGGTTGTTTTCAGATTAACTGGCGCCGTCAGAAACACAAAGGCTATAATGCGCCGAAACATTCGTCATTAGACAAGCCAACATACATTTACAAACACTCATGCCTAACACGGGACTCGGAACCCGCAACCTCGCGGTCTAGAAACTAGCACGCTAACCACTATACCGTTTGGTCGGCCCATTACCTATGCAAATAATATTCATTGGAAAAACGGTTCCTGCTATGAGCAAGTAAACCTAATCTGTAATTAAATGCTACAGCAAATAGTTGATAGAACGCTGGATAGATTTTTAAAATATGTTAATTTTTTGTTATGTTCATTTAAATTTTATGGATTTTGATTAATTTATCGTTCAATGCTTTATTTTATATTATTATCGTTGTTCTTTTATATAACTAATACAATTTTTTTTTTCTTCATAGGGTCCTCCCGGTCAACCAGTAAGTATTTAAACTTATTTTTATTTATTTTTTTAATTTCCGAACTATATTTAGATATTAATAATTCTAAAATGAGCTACAATTTCTACAAAATTGAAGTTGAAGTTGTTTTTTCCAAATCCAATCGTGCACAAGGTGTTCGGAAATTACCGCACTAAATCTCTATAATCTTAATCACTGTTTGCGACAAAAAGGAAAATACATTGGATAAATAATTTTTCAAATTTGTAATTCTTTTGAATAGAGTAGAAAAAGTAATCTGCCGATTACTAAACACCAATAGAAAAAAGTACTTAGTAGCTAAAAATGAACTTATTACTTTCAATTACCCATACCCACATGTATACATAGGGTAATAAAAGTAAAGCCATTCGGTCAATTTTTAATTTTTTTTTTTTTTTTTTTTTTTTTTTTTGTGTGTGCTTTTTTTACGTTTTGGAACATCCAGATTTCAAATAAGTGATCTAAAAAAATGTCTGTCTGTGTTTCTGTATGTAATTGTGTTTAAACATTCATACTTTTTCAAATAGATTCTAATTCGATGTATACATATCTAAGGGCTTGAATGAAAACTAATCTAGGGGTGTGAAACATCGCACAACTTTCAATACTGACCTGGATTTGTGTCATTTACCGTTTTTATATTTTAATCATTCATTTAGAAAAAAATGCCAATTTGGCGATATTTTTTGGCTATAATTCTTATATGCGTCTTTAAAAGAAAAAAAAAACTTTCCCAAAATGATCATTTTGGCAATATACTTTTAGATATTTCTTATATTTTCCTTTCTTTTAAGTGATACTGGGGAGAGGAGAAAAATCGATCGTCGCTGAGCTATGCTCAAGGAAAGAGAACTCCGTGTTGAAGCCATTCGTTTTTCAACTTTTCGCACCATTAAAGCATTTTTACGGGAATTTCGGAGGTGGGGACGTTTAGAACACCTTAAAAGGCATTACCATACCGATTTTGATCAAAATCGTTAGAGCCGGGTTTTTTAGCAATCATTAATAACAGTTTAAAAAACTAAAAAACACGCTTTAATAGAAAAGTGAACGAACTAGTAGAAAATAATATTAAATAAGTTTGAAATAAGAATAAAGTGATTAACAAGAAATATTTATTTTATCGTAAAAAAGCGTGGGCTGCTTGATGTCAATTGTTGTAAATATTTAATGACAGATATTGATAAAAGTAGAACCATTATCAAAATATCTTAAAAAGCAATACACGCTTTTTTAAGATAAAATAAATATTTCTTGTTAGTCACTCTATTCTTATTTCAAACTTATTTAAAATTATTTTCCTACTTTTTAGTTCACTTTTCTATTAAAGCGTGTTTTTTAGTTTTTTAAACTATTAATTATTATTGTTGTAAACTATAATTATTTTTTTAGTTAATTTTTTTAGTTAAGTGTACACAACTCTCCAGTTGTTCCTGCCAATAGTCACATGCTTTTCTCAAATTTAAGTCATGTGTATGCCTTAGAACACGCCGCATTACTTGGCACAAAACACTACTGTGTCTCTGAACATGAAAAATCGCTAATCCTGAAGATCCTGGTAAAGATAATGCGACTAAAAAAACACGCTTTCTATTAAAGCGTGATTTTTTAGGTTTTTTTTAGTATTAATTATTGAATTGTGAAACGTGAATGAAACTCTCTATTAATTGATCCGGACAGTAGTCATATGCTTAATTATTAGCGGCCATCCAAAATGCACAATCGAATAATACTTCAATACTCCATCGTCTATAATTCACTGGCATCTCTAGAAATTGACACTTCCAATTCTTCAACCCATACTAAATATAGCATAACATATCGTGCGTAATGGCAAAGAAATTAAACGTCAAACACCTGGATGCATTGTTTTAATTTTTCAAACATGCCACACATCTATTTACAAATAAACCATCTGCATGCGCAACGAGTTTGCGTGTCATCTAGCAAAGCACAATAGAATTTAATGGAATATAGGGCGAGAGGAAATTTGCTTCATTTTTGCAATAATTTCAGAACATCCTGAATAACGGAATAGCGGAATTATAAAAACCATGCATATTTTGTGAGGGTTGTTCCGTTACTTTACTTTACATTACTCCTTGGCTCTGCAGCCCGTGTAGGGCTTTGGCCTCCTTTATCAGACAGCTCCACTTTTTCCTATCCTTGGCTTTTATCTTCCAATTTTTGATTTTCATGATCTCCTTCCACCTCATCTAGCCATCTTTTTCTAGTAGACTGAGAGGCGGCGGCAATTATTGGACCCCATCGAACATCATTCTGAATTTTTTATAGAAATTAGAGAAAAGTGAGTAGATTAGGAATCCATTGGTCTGCTGTAGCAAAAATGGCCGAAACTGGTCAAAAATCGATTTTTAATAAGTTGAACTAAATCCAATTGCCAAATGCGCCATAACTTGACAAATAATAAGCATTTTTTTTTTTATTTGGTAACCCTCACTCTTTAATTTTCAATTAAGAAGGTCGCAGATGATTCAGATATCTGGCGACGGTCTACTTAATCTATTAAAAGGGAGCCAAGTTGGCAAAAAATATTACGTTACTTACGACGTAACTGATGTCGCCAATTTGGCTAACTTTTAAAAGATATAAGTTTTCCGAGCCAAAGATCAGAAATCGTTTGCGCTTTTTCTCATTGAAAATCAAAATGAAGTGGGTTGCCAGACGAATAAGTTTGTTCTATTTTTGGCAAGTTATGACATATTTGGCAATCGGATTTTAGTTCAACTCATTCCAAGTCGATTTTTGATCAGTTTCGGCCATTTTTGCCACGGCAGACCAGTGTGGATTCCTAATCTACTCATATTTCTCCAATTTCTATAAAAAATTCAGAATGATGTTCGATGGGGTCCAAAAATTGCAGTCGCCTCTCGGACTATAGGGCGTCCCTACCTTTCTCATTCCCTCTAGTCTTCCCTCCAGATGTCCGAGCCATTGTATTCTTTTACTTAACTCTAAATTACTCATAATTCTCCAAACATCTCCATCTTTGATTGGTCCATAAATTTTTATTAAAATTTTTCTCTCAAAAGTAATAGGTATTTTTCCTTCATTCTGAGTGGTAGTCCAAGTTTCTGCTGCATAAGTGACTATAGGTCTAATTATTGTTTTATATAGTTTTAATTGGGTGTTCCATTAACTTACAAAATTATCACCAGGACTAGGGAAGCTTTGTAGACTGCAAAATCTGTTTGGGAAAGAAAAGAAGGTTCGTGAACAAATTGTGTGTGTTGATTATTTTATACCACTTCTGTACAATAACTTATAGATGCGTAAAAATTGAAGCAAACCTCAAACCGATATGGATTTTGAATTTAACGTGGTGTATTTTACATATTTTCACAAAGCATACCGTATTAAAGAAATATATTAAGTTTATTCAGAGTGGCCACAGAACCGGGAAAACCTGGAAATCAGGGAAATGTCAGAGAGCTTTCTGATACTGGAAAAAATCATGGAAATGTTGGGGAACTTCTTAGAATTTCATGAAAATCAGGGAAATTTTGTATCGTTTAAGGTCCGTTCATCCATATTTTGGCGCTATTTACCCGGAGATTTGTGATGGTAAGCCATTAGAAGTTTAATGTTACGGAATAATTTAAACTTTTCATTACCAGCAAAACTATTTTTAAAAAATTTGCATATTATCTCTTGAGCATGCATGTTCTATTTTATCAGGGTGTCTAGACATCTGGAAAATCTAATAAAATTGGGGAAATTTGAAAAAAAGTTTGCCCTAAAATCAGGGAATTTTTTAGAAATCTGTCAGGGAAATCAGGGAACTTTTTTTCTGAATTTTGTAGCCACCCTGTTATTAGAGTTTGCTAATACAAGATATTTTGGAACTATGATCAAAGCATAAAGTTTGTCTTGTTTCTTAACTTTGATACCACTTCAAGCAAACTATTTCCTTTACTTTTCATTAAGGTATATGTATAGGTTTCAACATTTTTTTTTTAAATTTTCAATTTAAAAATTAGACCTTTGCACCTTGAAAAGTACATTATTTGTTAAACTGTTTCCAATAAAAAAAATTAATTTCTTCAATTTTAATAATTAATTACATTTAATTAACTAATTAGGCTAATTTCGAATGGTAATGACACAAATTCTAATTCACCCATAAATATAATTTTGGTGTTCAATAATGCGGAATACCCTGCTCTATGTTTTGACCCTATTATCAGAATTTTTCAGTGTGTATATTTTGTGATATCTTGCTTTAACTGAATCTATTAGAAAAATCCAAGTTTTTTTTATACAGAATCTTAATTTTAAAATTCAATTAAAAAATATTTATTTACAAATCACTTAGTATTTAGGGTCAAAACATTCAACAATGTATGCACATTATATAGCAAAAAACAAATTTCAAAAAATATTATTTAAACTGTAGTTATTACTGTTTGAATGAAATGCAAAATAGAAAAAACTTCAATCTGAGAATAACTTTTAAAAAAAGTATTTTTTATATAAAAAATTGTTGTTGTTATTATTATACTAATTATTATATATTTCCTTATTAGTATGCTCCTCCATCATAGGGTTTCCTTCTTTTGTGTTGTTTTTATTTTGCTTTTGTTTTTTACGGCCTTACAAATCTTCCCCGATTTTTGCGATTTTAAGCCCATACGTATACCTTAACACAACTAATATACCGAATGTATTGTAAAAGCAACAATACTAATTAACGCATATGTCAACTAATCACTTTTCCACCTGAAATTAAGACCTATATAGTCTAGCCAAGCCACTAACTTCTTGTGATATTGGTTAACTGAATATTTAAATCATTGTTACTTCTTAAAATCGTCTGAATCAACTACTGATAGTAGTTTTAGAAGTATTGTTCACTATTAGATATTTAAAAAAAGAATTGAACCTTTTCGTGTAGTTGACAACAAAAGTGAAAAACTATGTTGATATCTAAAAGATTTCATTTTGCACAAAATTATTTGAATCTGATTTATTGTGAACTGGAAAAAGGTGGATGCTTTGTATTTTTTTTTTTTTTTATCTGGAGTTTCTGAAGGTTGAAAAATAAAACTGGTATCTTTGTGGTAGATGAATATCGTTGAATAGGAATACCCACTTAAATTAAATTGTTATAACTTATCTTCATTTCCAAACAGAAATAGCCCCTTGACGAAGCAGTCGGGAGGGAGATAGGAAAAGATAACCTGTAGAGAATGGGTTATCTCTGAAACAATGGAGGACTAGGAGTGTTCGGAAAACTGATTTTTCAGATAGCCGATCATTTAAGGGGGACATTTTTACCAACGTCATAAGGGCATTATGAAACAAAGAAACAATTTTACTAAGCAAAAAAACACATTGTTGTGGGGATGGGTTCGAAAGATTTGAAGGCAAAGCAGATTAACACTTGCAGAAATTTATTACGATATACTCTTCACAGATTCTTTTACAAAACCTGAACTTCTCGTTCTAGTAGACTCAATACAGCTCTTTACACAACAATAGAGCTGAAACAGCAGTTAAAAAACTTCACAACTGCTACAAATCGCCACAAAAGGCAATGCAATACAGTTCATTTTAGAACTACTCTGAATGCTCACTGAGACTCAGTATCTCAACTCAGTAATTCCAGTCAACTAACGGACTCAACTAACTGATTCAACTCACGGCCGGCCTTAAATAGGAGTCAAATCTTCTTGAAACTTCTGGAGATAGACATTTGGAGAACTTTCCAGATTGTAGTCGAAAAGTCCTATACATGTACATGGGGACCGAAAATGTCGCCAAATGGTCGTCAAGTTTGGCAACATTTGGCGATTTCTCACTTGGCTCTATCACACCAATTTGGCGAGATTGCCGTTACCATAATGTTAAATGCCCTGCTCCTTGTAAAACTCGCTTCCCAGCGTTATCTCTGTAAAACTCGTTATCAAGCATTAAGACACATATTGCAGGGAAGCCAAGTTAAGACGAACTATTCCACTGCCTTATGCGAAATGTGCATACATTTTCCTATTTACAAAATTAACACTACGAAATATTTACAAATATACAAAAATTCGTAACAATATATATTTTGTATCCCACTTTTTTCAAATAACCTTACACAAAATTAAAATACATTAAAGTACCGTGAATGTGGGCTACTTTGGCCCTGTTGTCTTCTTTGGCCCAAACTGAGAAAAAAATATAACGTTCTTTGCTAACCTACAGAAAGTAGTTTTTAAATTGATTTCGACAGTTTCCGCTATAGAGCAGCATCTTTAGCGGAAACTGTCGAAATTAATTTAAAAACTGCTTCCTGAAGGTTAGCAGAGAACGTTATATATTTTTTTATCAGTTTGGGCCAAAGAAGGACCCCAGGGCCAAAGTAGCCCGCATTTACGGTATGCCTTAAAGTTTAGATAAATAAATCACAACTTTTAAATTTGCTAGAACGGTGTTTCAGTGAACCAGTTTTGGTTGATCGGTATTCGTAAAATTCATGCTCCTGATGAATACTTCAATTAAAATAATAAAACAACTGGCAATAAAAAGTAACTGTCTAAAAAAGCACGTGAGTACGTCCATAAAAAATTATGTTAATTTTTTCTAAAATTATTTGATTTAATTACTTGATTCATACTAATTGATTCTGTGTGCCTTTATTACTTTTTATCTGTCTTTCGCTTATATCAATTCCTTTTTGGATAAATCTTCAACTACCAACTACCCAAACCATAAATTTAACATCTTTAAAACTCCCTTCCAGGGACCACCAGGAGATGGTCCTCAGATTCCTCCAGAGATCCTGTTCCAGCGTGACTACCCCTACATGCGCCACAGGAGAAGTGTCACCACCGATCCTGAGGAGATCCCCGAGAAGGAAGAAGAAGACGATGGCGGGGAGACCGAGATCAAGACAGAAGAGAGTCTGCAGGACAAGCTGCTCAACATGTACGCCAACATCTACATCATGAGGAAGGAGATTGTGATGATCAAGAGGCCGCTCGGTACCAGGAAGAACCCAGTAAGGACATGCAGGGACCTTTACCTGGGACATCCGGATTTCCAGGATGGTGAGTGATCCATGCCTTTGATCATCTGTTTGTAGCATTTGTAATGTATGCTTAAGTAATTGTAAATTGTCTTCCAGTTGTTAGGCCCAGTACTTTACCATATTTTGGTTTGGAGCCCAGTGGCGGCCCGTGATCGGAATTGTAAACATGCGACTTACAGGGATGACAGTTTTCCTCCTTTTGGAGTATTACCTTCCTTTTTTGTTTTTTATGTTACATTTTCCTTCTCTTTGTCTCTGTTCGAGCATCCGCATTTTTTCTCATCTGAACCAGTTTTTCCTGCAAAAAGTAAACTTTTCCTCATGTCTAAACAAAATATTTTCCCTCTTGGTTCCCCTTTCCTCACAGATTACTTCAGAAGCTCCGAATATTTGAAATGTAATTATTATATAGTATGAGAAATTTCATTGTATCTTTAAAATTATTGAATCATCCTTCCTGCATACTTTTCTGTTGAATTTTTGAGTATTCCTTTCGCGAACTTTTTTTAACAAATGTTTGGATTTCCTCCTTTTTGCTCTTTGATCACTCTCAACCCTGGACTTACAAAAATCCATCTCCTTGCCGTGTGCCCGAAACACGTTTCAGGACCACACGGCTGCTGTAATCGGAGGAAATCACCTCGATTGGAAGAAGAGTGAATAGTCTCCAGAATTATTCTGGCAAGAAGATTGCCGTTTATCGGATTTTTTTTTTTTTTTCCACTTACCCTAGAAATTGGATCTTTATTTAAAACATTGTAAAATATATAATTTTAGTTTTGAACTAATAAATTTAGATGCAGCCCGGCTGTACTAGTGCGCGAGCCGCCACTGTTGAAACTTATCTCGATGAGGCCCATTTGATTTATCACACTTGTTAGTTACATTTGTAGTTTTTTCTGGGAATATTGACCTTGGACAGATGGGCAGAGCTTTCTTAAATGCACACATATGTGAACGCATGTGGACGCATGTGCACACACCTAGTACATATTTTTTTACACACAAGGTGTTTCTAAAATATCTGGAAAATGTAAAGGCAGGTAGAAAGGGCAGTGATAAGCATATTTTGTAATGGAAAGTATGTGTGCAAAAGACGCGTTGAGATATTAGAGGGCATGGTTAGATCGTAGCTCAAAGCGTTGCACCCCACCTCTTCACTTCCCCCATCACTGTCAAAAATGTAAAGACACCCATGTCAATTAACCAACAGCCTCTTCCCCTCCCCCCCTGCACCGAAAAACCTCCGCATGGAGCAGAACTCGCCTTTTCTTACACGCGTCATTTCTGCACACACATTGCATTACAAAACGTGCATATTTTGTTCTGCTCTATCTGCCTTTACATTTCTGCTACACATTTTAAAAACATTATGAATACGTGTCGTACAAGTTAAAACCAACAACGAATTAAGCAAACTGCCATTTTTAATCAACAGATTGGCCATCAGGTCATTGTCAAATTTTCTATTTTAGTTCATCTTCAAACTCATCTAAAAAGAGAAGCTAGCTCAACAAAACGATAGAGAGCGATAGGCTTATTAGCCTCCATTATGGATAAATTTACCAAACGTCGCTGGTCATATCAATAGATTACTACTATTTAATATTGCTAAAATTTCAAGGCACTAAATTTTACTAAAAATATTTTTTTTTTTTTTCCTTTTTAATCCTCGTTCCACAAAATAGTTTTTGTAACTTACTTACAAACATGGATCCACGGTTGCAAAAGACAGAATAATTATTTTATAGAACCGATTTCCACCGATAAGTCTCTGATTAATTTTGTGCTCCTTGTAAATACTGTTAACTCTTTGCAGGATGGTTCTGGGTAGATCCCAACCTGGGAATGATTGACGATGCCATCCACGTCTTCTGCAACATGTCTGCTGGCGGGCAGACCTGCGTCTATCCTGACAAGCACACAGCATCGGTATTCCTCGTTCTTTACTCCTTCACATGCCACGTGCATCAATGAATATTTTCGCGCGCAATGGAAAAATATTATTCAAATTCTCTATTTTTTTTGTAAATCCTTTGACATTGCTACGAAGTCCTTTCGGTGCACTTACTAAGGAATCAATTTTGCGTATTGCTCTTGACAGGTACTTAAATAAATTAGACATAATTGAATATCTCTATATTGATTAACTCGGATGTTGCCAAGATTTTTAAGCCTGTATTATCGCTGCCAACAAATAAATTTAAGAAAATAGAGTTTTTTTAAATAAATATGCATGTTAAAGCTAATACGATTAATTCGGATATTATGCATAATAAATTGTTATTATGTATAATGATTTGATTATTATATATAATGATCTGATTTTGTATAATAACCATTAATTATGTGTGATGTGTAAATCGTGTACAAATGACAGATACAATACCTTGACACTAGTGGTCACTTTTACCTAGTGGTTAGCACGCCTGTCTGCTGATCTAGAAGTCCCCGGTTCAACTCCCCGTTAGCGCACATCGCTACATTGGTGACTATCGGACAACATAATCATGCTGCCATCTATCGGCGCCTTCTGAAAATATTGTCCCACCTCCACACTACCACCTCAGCAAGCACCCTCCGGCACCTCACTGTCACACGCAACGCAACGCAATCAACTCACACACACTTAATTCAATCGTTCTCCCCTTCGCAACTCACTGTGAAGAGCTATGTGGTGATCTCGCGTACAAATGACAGATACAAAACCTAAACATTAGTGGGCACTTTTGTCTAGTGGTTAGCACGCCTGTCTACTAATCTAGGAGTCTCTGGTTCGACTCCCCGTTAGCGCACATCGCTACATATGTATAATATCCAAATTAGTCATAATAGCTGTATACTATTTACCATTATATACCGAAAAATTGCGTAACACTATCATTTCCATGAATTTACTTTTCATACGAATGTTAAATTCTTAAAACAAATTTGTATTCTTAACTAATGAGTGTATTTCACTTTTCAGAGCCCAGACATCCAATGGAAGAAAGAAGACGAAGGTCTGAATGAACAGTGGTTTAGTTCTCTTAGAGGCGGTTTCAGGGTAGGGTCTTATTTAATTTTTACTTTTTAAACTAAATTTTTCAACTGGATCGTGAATGAGGTATCATCTAGTTGTTTCTTTCACACTAAAACAGCTGGACTGTGATTATATTTGTCACTAACAAGGAGACCTTACGGTCTCGGAAATTCAGATCGGGATGAAATTCGGCAGATTGATAGTATACCTTAAGAGTATCCACACTGTAAAGTAATAAAACGCACTAGCCAGAAGATTCCGAGAAAACAGGCTCTAAAGTATTACGCGCAGCTTATATACTAGTAGAGATTTTTGCTCTGCAAACGCCCGGTGGCTAAGTGGTCAGCGTGCTTGGTTACCGTACGGGCGATCCAGGTTCGGTACCTCGTGGAGTATTTTTTTTTCTCCAATTTATTAAGTGACTGTTACAGCTAATTGAAATTTGAATTAAAGATAATACTTTATTTTTAAATACGTAATGCATTTTTAATACAGAAAATAGAGATAAATTAAATAGATATAAATTGAAATTCTAATTACCACGGCAACAAAATTAGGGTAGGACTTAATTTATCTATGGACTTTGACATATAGTTTTTATTTATCAATTATTTATTCATATACATACACCAGAATGACACTTATCATAAAAACATGGAAAACAAAAACAGTTTTGACATCTTGCACAATTTATAAAAGAAGATTGTTTACAGGAACAACCTTTTTGCAAAAGATTCGTTAGAAAACATACTTCATGAAAATATATCTTTCAACAGAAAACTTGGACGCATACCAGGCATACTGGATCATTTTATTAAAAAAATGATGATGACAGTTGATGATAGACTATTGATTGTATTTTTGTGCAGTCTTCACGGGTATTTATTTCTCTATTATTTTCAACCAGATACGCGCAATTTTGCATACGCTATATTAGATATTTTTACCTGGTCTATAAAAATCGACTTCGCAAAGTGCCTTTAGGGTTTTGAAAATTTCTGACTACCTGCTTGTGTACAATAGGACAGCATTCTTACTCTTCCATATAGAAACTGGTTCTTCATGTTTTTTTGTGAAAATCACTTACTTCTCTACATCTTATAATATCTCAAAATTTATAATCACTTGTTTGTGAAAATAGTAAATAGACTTTTAATGTACCTTCATTAAAAATACATTACGTATTTAAAAATAAAGTATTATCTTTCATTCAAATTTCAATTAGCTGTAACAGTCACTTAATAAATTGAAAAAAAAACCTTACGAGGTATCGAACCTGGATCGCCCGTACGGTAACCAAGCACGCTGACCACTTAGCCACCGGGCGTTTGCAGAGCAAAAATCTCTACTAGTATATAAGCTGCGCATAATACTTTAGAGCCTGTTTTCTCGGAATCTTCTGGCTAGTCTCCTTGTAAAAGACTTAACATGTTTCTATTATGATACACTAGAAACAGATGTCAAGCATGTGCAATTTGTCGACGTTAACCCTTTAAATCCCAGGGTGTCAGCGTTGTGGGTTTCACAAAAACCCAATAACTTTCCATTAGAAAAAACTGGAAATGAACTCGCCGCAACCACCCCTGGGTTTCCTGTACGGGGTCACGGTCGACCATTAAAAGATCATTGCTATATGTCTACAAACTGCAATAGGGCTGTGCGTTGGGTCATCTACTTGATATGTCGGAGCATTTAGTCGGCATCTTATCAATGAAAGAAACACCATCACTAAGTACTTGACAAAATTCGCATACAAGAAAAATCCCCTACTATCTTACTCAGTGTCCAAAGGGTGGAGCAGTTTGACAATGAGTACTCTAAACCCATGTCTCCCCTTTACATGCCCCACAATAACCTATTGTTGAGGACAGTCACGCTTTAACTTTAACTGCTGTAAGCGGTCTGACAGACCCATCGATATAAATAAACAACTGGATAGACTGCTTAACGCTGGAAAAATGAAGCCGTTGCCAGATGCCGTTGGTGGGATAAAAAATACGGATTGCCGAGGATTGAAAATAAAATTTTGGGTTGTACACAGCAGAAATGTTAATAGTAGACCTTAATAACTAATAATGTGCAAAAAAATATGAACTCTAGCATTTTACAAGGTTTTTCGCATTTCCATCCAACTATAAAAGCGAACTGTGATTGGTTAATCATCCCACCAGCTTCGCAATCCCCGGCGCGTTTTTCTCTTTGCATAGACAATGGAGCAGTCTATCCATCAGTTGTTTATCTATATCGATGGACAAACCGCGAGTCATATTTTGTGGAATTCTTCCACCCCCTAAAATATCTCATCCTTGACTTTTATATTAATTTTTCTGATACTATGTTTCTTAAACTTTAAACTGATGTTCACAAATCTGTTTGGCGCAGTATGGACCATGTGTTGCTCTTGCGCCAAAAACCTCAAACCACCCAACCACAGCAGTTAAAGGTTAAACAACTACTGCTGAGAAGATTCACCACTTCCGTACCCACCCTGGACCCGACCAAAAGGCGACTGGCTGGGAATTTTTCTGCAAGGCGAGTTAAGACGGCTTGGGATTTAAAGCGTTAATGACTGAATTATCCCTCGCTTTAAGTAGACAACATCCAATAACGAACGCTTTCAAATTTGAAGGATTGTTTTATTTAAAAAAAGAATGCTGCTTAAGTGGCGAGTCTGCCGACTAACTTGGAGAAAAAACTTGTCACCAATATTTAAGTTCTAATTCGATATCTCTATCTGAAGCCAAAAAGCTAACTTTCCATAAAGTATAAATAAAAGCACTCATCCAATCAAACATGAACGACTTCTGGTTGAATTTTATATTATAACTATGTCAAACTGATATATTATGACTTATGCCTAAATTAAAAAAAAAAAAAAAAAAAAAAGGCATAAAGACATTTTTCTAGTTTCAATGATTTAAGGGAGTATTCTACTGTAGAGGCATGAATTTCGCCCGGTTTTTGAAGCGGAAAAAAATTTTAACAAAGGAAACAAAAAATATTTTTACCATCAATTTTTTTATCATTTGTTTATTGATGTTTTATTATTACATAAAAAAATTATTAAAAAAAAAAAATTAAAATTGACAAAGTTATGAGCAGTCAAAGTGGGGGGTCAAAAAAAAAAGAGAGTGTCTTGGCGTGCAATATTCCAACCCTCCTGGTGATCTGAAACATAAAAAACAGACGGATTCTTAATTATTATAGATGCCGCTATCGTATAACCCTTGGATAAGTTAAAAAAAAAAAAAATTAAAATGGCGGCAGTTTGAAATTATTTTTTTTCATATTTTTTTAACAATTCCGAATTTTTTAAAAATACTAAATGTGAAGTTATAGTTTTGGGCAGGGTTCACGAGATGAAGCGATGTATAGAGAACATCCTCTCCAAATTTGAAGTAAATCAGTTCATTAAAACTCGAGATATCCTTACCGCCAGCTCGAAAAAAGTAGTTCCGAGAAAAACGCGTTCAAAGTTTTGAGACAAGTTTTCGACAATTTTACTTCTAGAATGGTACAGAATACTTACATATTTTTAATCGGCGATTCCTGCTCCTTATAAGAATCCTTCCTCTACTTCAAAATGCTCATTAATGACATAAGTAGGGACTCGGGAACGACTACCGTCTTTTGTTAACTTGTAGCGGTCGGACCGGAACCGATGCCACGTCACTAAAACGGCTATAACTCATGAAATAATAGGAATTTTGAAAAATCCTTTTAATGACATATTTTTGAATATCTAAACTTTGAAAATATAAAAAAAAAAAAAATCAATTTTTTTACAAAATTCTACAGTAGAATACAGCCTTAATATTATTTGAGAAATTGACAGATATTAATCTGAAATTCGATTTATTCATTTTGTACGTGAGATACGATGTAATGCCACTTTTCTAAATTCAATGCAAATTTTAATAAAAACCACCAAAACCCCATACATGGGGGAAAATTTCTTCTCCTATTATAATAGGTGGAGGGTTATTTTAGCTCATTTTTTTCTCTCTTTTGGCCCATGCCCACACAAGCCACTTTTAGTACGATACAGAGCAATTCAGAATTCCCTCCCGGATCTCGAAGCAAGGACTGGTAGATCGGTAGTGGGCAGTACTGCACATGATGTAAGAGCACACTCGCGAGAGAGAGTGCGCAAGTCTGCCTGTAGCCACCGAAGAGTTAATTTCTACATCTTTTCGGTAGCTACCCGGTAGATGGCAGCACTACCAACCGTATGTGGAACTTTTTAATTTAGAGGCAATACCAAGCAGAAGATTCCAGCAGAAGACTTGGCTTTGCCAACTCCAGGGGTATGGATTTGTATATGAACTTGGAGAACTTTGCAACCACGACTGATTTAACGTGCTCCAATCATCATTAATGAACACTGCGGTCTTTAGTCAGTCCCAGGCCCGAACTCGCAACCTCAGGGCTCGCAACCTTCTAGTGGCGAGAACGACACTCTCCCGACTGGGCTAAGCGCTATAGTAAAAATGTATAGTAAAAAAAAGTATAGTATAATAAAAGTAATATATACTATAGTAAAGTATAGTAAAAAAAAAATGAAGACTAATACAGCGGGCTGTATTAGTCTTATTATTATTCTTTTTTTTTTTTACTATAGCGCTTCGAAACCCGGGAGGGAATTCCGAATAACCCTGTATTTTAGCACTAGCGGTATGCAGAATTTGAAACCGTTTTTTGTCTTCTCTGCAGATTACATACGAAGGTGTAGGATCGACCCAGCTCACTTTCCTTCGACTCCTGAGCCAGGAGTCGTTCCAGAACTTCACCTACTCCTGCACCCGATCCGTGGCATTCCTAGACGCCGAGGCTGGTGACCATTCGAAGGCAGTTCACCTCATGGGGGAGAACGGACAGCTCTTTGGACCACACTCACAGAAGCCACTCGTCCTCTTCGACGGATGCAAGGTAAGGACATTGACTTGAAACTATTTAGTGAAAGGTCTCATCTCTTTAACATCTAAATTCATGTGTTTTTAAAATGCTCGGATTTTATCCTTTCTTATTTCTTTTTATAAAATGCATTTCTTTATGATATTGAATTGATTTAAAGGTGTTGGATTTTGGTCGTTTTGATCCTTAATTTACTGATGGAATTGTTGAATGGCATCATTAACTTATTTCTCTTGGATGATACACATGGATGATATTCTTCTTCTGGGCATCCATCTGAAAGCTTATTACACAGAGCCACTTGAGTGTCCACGTGCGCCACCGCTTTTGTTGCTCAGACAAGCCACTCGAAGCGAAACATGCAATCCTATGAAGCTTATTATACTGAGCCACTGCTGTGGCTAGAGGTTGCGTCTGTCGCTTGTGACGCGCACACCCTAAGCGAAACATGCAATCCTATGGAGCTTATTATACCGAGCCACTGCTGTGACTGGAGGTTGCGTCTGTCGCTTGTGGCGCTCAGACTCTAGCGAAACATGCAATCCTATGAAGCTTATTATACTGAGCCACTGCTGTGGCTAGAGGTTGCGTCTGTCGCTTGTGGCGCGCACACCCTAAGCAAAACATGCAATCCTATGGAGCTTCTTATACTGAGCCACTGCTGTGACTAGAGGTTGCGTCTGTCGCTTGTGGCGCTCAGACTCTAGCGAAACATGCAATCCTATGGAGCTTATTATACCGAGCCACTGCTGTGACTAGAGGTTGCGTCTGTCGCTTGTGGCGCTCAGACTCTAGCGAAACATGCTATCCTATGGAGCTTATTATACTGAGCCACTGCTGTGGCTAGAGGTTGCGTCTGTCGCTTGTGGCGCGCACACCCTAAGCAAAACATGCAATCCTATGGAGCTTCTTATACCGAGCCACTGCTGTGACTAGAGGTTGCGTCTGTCGCTTGTGGCGCTCAGACTCTAGCGAAACATGCAATCCTATGGAGCTTATTATACTGAGCCACTGCTGTGGTTAGAGATTGAGTCTGTCGCTTGTGGCGCTTAGACTCGAAGCGATACATGCAATCTTATGGAACTTATTATATTAGGTCACTGCTGTGGCTGGAGGCTGAGTCTGTCGCTTGTGGTGCTCAGACTCTAGCGAAACATGCAATCCTATAGAGCTTATTACACTGAGCAACAGCAGTGGTCAGAAGCTGAGGCGCGCGTTCGCCATTCAAGTGGCTCTGCATAATAATTCCCTTAGCCTTGCATCGTCTTATATACTGTTCTCTAGCAGGCTTCCAAAGATAAATAAGTCATCCAATAATTGAATAAATTTCATAGAAATAGACTTCTAAGTCCCAATGGGTCTCAAAAGCGATTAAATAATTTCAGTACCATGAGGAAACTGACGGGACTTCAGTAAATGCTGTCCGGTCAGTAAATAAAGGGTTAATGACATTAAAAGAAACATTTTTGAAGGAAGATTAAGAAAGTGTAAAAGTATGCATTTTTTAATGATATTGAATTTATGGATTTTAAAGTTATGAAAGCAGAGGTTAATCTTATACACGAGTAATGCTGCTTTTAATTATAAACTTCGTATCAAAGCCTGTTGAAAGACCAAGTTCTTCAATCTTTCATGGAAAAGGACAAATATGGATGCCTTAAAGTTGTACGACAATTTTATTTTATCCATTGGTCAAATCTTGTGCACAACATCCTCGTAGCATGTTTTCCATCAGAGTCTGTTTGGGCAGAAAATCTCCCATTTTGTTTAACAGAAAATTTTATTTTTTGGTTGGTAAAAAGTTTCACAAGAAAGTTAATGTACATGCAGAAATATAACGTAATTCTGTATGATTGGTTGGTTGTTTTCAGATTATCTGGGGCCGTCAGCAACACGAGGGCTATAATGCGCCGAAACATTCGTCATTAGACAAGCCAACATACATTTACAAACACCCATGCCTAACACGGGACTCGAACCCGCAACCTCGCGGTTTAGAAATTCTGTATGATCAAAATATCTTTGCAATTAGCTAACGCATTCATTTTGTACAGAAAGCGACTGGGTGTGTCCTCGAGTTCATTCCTTGTTCGTCTCACGTTCGGGTTGTATTTGTCCAGTGTAAAAATATGCTCAACTTAAGTTCCGTTTTCACATTTAAAACTACTTATGGCTTAAAAATTGTAATGTTAATAATTTCTTTTACAGACTCGCAAGGATTCCAGCAAGACAGTCTTCGAAATCCGAACAACCAAGATGGACCGTCTTCCATTGGTAGACTTCCAACCACGTGACTACGGTGCTTCAGACCAAGCTTTTGGATTCGAAGTCGGAGCTCTCTGCTTCAGTTGAGCTTTTCGCGCGTGTTGAGCGCTACAAACAATAATTTGTGCAAGAAAGCACAATTTAAATTAATAATTTCTCAACTAATGTGTTAGAAGTGTATTTGTTGCTTGACAAACGTTTGGAAGATATTTCGCGTGTTTATTGCAGAAAGTACGTTCTCGTGTCGAATCTAGCAATGTTCTTTGTTTTGTTAATGAATTTGTTGTTTTATCCGGTACAGGATTTTAACCAGAGAATATTTTACTTTAAAGAAAGGTCTTCAAATTTTAGCATTTCGTGACAACAAACAAAACATTTCTTGCAGGACACTTATAGAATTTTTAGGTCCATTCAATCGAGATGAATCTTCCAAAAACTAAATCCAGGTCTAAATCATGTAAACTTATTGAGTAAGAAAAATAAGTCATCACAGGCATCATGGAATTTTCATCTGTTTTAAAATTTCTTCCTCTAAAGCTTGATTAAAGGACCATTCAAACTAAGTTTCCGTAATGGCAACTACCAAAATTTGAATATTGCGTCCAGATTTATTTCCAGACCATCAAATATGGTATTTAAATGTCCTTCTTAGCCAACAAAATATCGATAGCTTCCCGAGAAGTCACTGCTCACAGTTCTAGCTTGCCATCATGCACCAGGATGTCAACAATTTCCCCGACCGTCTTGCGACTCTCAAAACCACATCTTTCCATTGGAGATACAGTGACGTGCCTAAAAGTCACCACCACTCTGCGAAAAAAGATTAATAGAACCTATACTGAAACAGCATCAGATCTTTAGTGTCTTCAAATTGCTGGCACATTTGGCCTCACAATTCTTGCAAATTTTAAAGACATCAGATTAGTAGCAAATTAGAGAATTCGTTACAGATATAAACGTTACCAAAATTCTTACGTACCATATATTTACTTCAACAAATTTTTTCAATCTTTAAGATTATTTACATATTTACAACACTAAACATATTCTATTGTTACAGAGCAGTTAAATATAGAAAATAATTCTGTTTTACAGAATATTGAGTCGCATGCCTGTAAATAAGTTCGGGGAACAAATGTCTCTAAATTGAATGAAATGTTTTAATGAACAGTTGTAAAGTAATTTAGTGATATTTTTAATTTGATGAAATCATTTCGGGGCTGAATCAAAATAACATTCTTAAATTTGATTAATCACTTTCAACAAGTGTTCTACTAGGTCATAAAGTAAAAATAACAAATTATTTATTCAAACATTTCTAGGCGAGATATATTTGCATTCTGAAGGTAATTTGTTTTGTTGTTTTGTGCTGCATCAGCTATTTTGTAAAGTTATTGAAAACTAGAGTATCACTGCCAGTATACCTTTGTGTTTCAGCTGTTATTCTGATGAGAATAGAACACAAGTCTTTTTATGTAAATAAACTTTATTTTATGAATAAAAGAGTTTTATCCATTCACTGTCTTAGTTAAATTCCCCGAGTACATAAATGACAAACGAGTCAAATTAAAAAAGTAAAGAATTTTTCAGTCGACAATTTATCTTTTGGTTTAAGGGACATCACTACATTCTTAGTAATTTAAAACTTCAAATGTTTTGAGGATTAAAATTGTTCCCACCTCATCATCAATATCAACATTGTTTCAATGGTTATGTCTTAAATAACTAGAGGTGTGGAACATCGCGTAACTTTCAATTACACTATAATACTGACGTGGATTGGTGCTATTAATCGTTCTCATATTTTCATCATTCATTTAGAAAAACTGGCCAGTTTGGCGATATACATTTCGATAATTCTAACATTGTCCTTTCTTGTAAATGAAGCAGAAGAGAAGAGAAAACTGTTTGTGATGAGCGATCTCAAGGGAAAAGAACTCTGTATTGAAGACATTCGTTTTTCCACTTTTCATGCCTATATAACATTTTTAAGGGAATGTCTGAGATGTTGTTTTGAACACATTAAAAAGCATATAAAAAGTCAACTTCTCTTGTTTAACATAAAAAAAAAATTAAATGTGTTTTTTCAGGGTGGCCACAAAATTCAGGAATTCCCGATTCCCTGACAGATTTCTAAAAAATTCCATGATTTTAGGGTAAACTTTTTTTTCAAATTTTCCCAATTTTCTTAGGTTTTCCAGGTGTCTAGACACCCTGATCAAATAGAACATGTTTGATAAAGAGATAGTATGCAATTTTTTAAAAAATAGTTTTACTGGTAATGAAAAGTTTAAATTATTCTGTAGCATTAAACTTCTAATGGCTTAGCACTACAAATCTCCAAGTAAATAGCGCCAAAATATAGATGAACGTGCCTTAAACAATACAAACAAAATTTCCCTGATTTTCATGAAATTTTAAAAAGTTCCCTGACATTTCCCTGATTTTTTCCAGAATCAGAAAGTTCCTTGACATTTTCCTGATTTCCAGGTTTTCCCGGTTCTGTGGCCACTGTTTTTGTAATTCATCACGCAACTCTAGATGTATGAAATCGAATGACAAACTGGGGCTCTAAAATAAACATATAAACTGCCAACATTTGTACAGTATCAAGGTTAAACAGCAAATAATTGCAACAAGAATTAGACAATATACTTTATTCGTAAAAATCTTAACATTGGGTTACAATTAGAAATAACATCAACATGCAAAGAGTCAATCGACTTCAAACACAACAGTAAATAAAACAACTTTGTTTCTTTTCTCATGTATAGAAACATTTACAACAGAAAATCAATTGTTGTGAACTTGTTTATGGAAAAAAAAAATTCAATTAAAAACTTTCAACTTCAATATAAGTTAAAATATAAAGGTAGCACTTTAACTATTAATACCCAAAAATAAACAACTTTAAAAGAGTAATGGGGGTAAAAAAACCCTAAAATTATTTGAAATTTATACGTTGATATTATAAGAAATCTCGAAATTAATTCCCGATTGATTTTATTTTAAAATCTTGAAAGCCTGCTGTAATGTTTTGGAATTTAAAATTACCAATTATTAATTTATAAATTTTGTTTGACTTTCGCTTAACGGTGTATACCTTACCAAAAGAAACACTTCATTTAAAAAAAACTGATTTGTTCATGACAAATATATATAGATATTCTCGTTTTTCCCATTCTTCATTTAAGTCCCATTCCTCGCATGAGCTCCATGGGCAGAGGGAAGACAACAGTGGAGTTCTTTTCAGCTGCGATGGATGTGAGCGTCTGGAGATAACGCAGCTGCAGGGCTCCCGGGGAGTCAGCAATTACATCAGCTGCCTCTTTTAAGGCACGAGAAGCCTTCTGTTCACCTTCGGCCGCTATTACCTGTCCAGATGAAAATTTAAAAAAATATATAGATTTTATTTAAAAAAATAAAAAATTAAGTGTAAAATCAAAACCAATCTATATACAGGGCGATTCCTAAAGTCGTTTTCAGCCATTTAAATTTGAAACAACGTTTCGTATAATCTGGGATGTAGAGTATACTTATAGTAAAGTGATTGTGCTAAATATTTTGAGACAGTTAACAGCGCCCCTAATAGCTACAATTTATGAAAGTTACAAAAAATAATTGAAAAAACTATAGCAGATAGGCAAAGAAGTCCAGCTATAAAAATATTCACAATATGACTAAACGAGAGGGGAAAGGTTTTCTGAAGTTATCTGCAAAATCGGTGAAGATATTCGTGGTTGAAATTGAGACTCAACTATTCCGTAACTTAAATGAGGGGCCGTCCGGAAATTGAGAAATGTGTTTTCCATTATGATAACACCGGGTAATACGTTTCTCAATTCACGACGAGCCCTTTTTCAAGTCGTGAATAGTCCGCTAGGGGTGCTGTAAGCTATCTCAAAATATTTAGCACAGTCACTTAAACTATAGGTATAATTTACTTCCTATTACAAGTTGTTTCAAATTTAAAAGGCTGAAAAGGAATCGCCTTGTATACCACAACTCGAAAGATGCCAATAACCAAGATGAGATTTGGACAACAGCTCAAAGAAAGGGTTTAGTGAATGTTCTAGGAAAGATTATAAACTATTCCTAGAGCACGTGATCGTTTCGAATAGATATGAGGCACTCAAGTCTTGTCAACAATTATTTTTTTTTACTTTTAGGTGTTATTTTAGTATTTCTTTTTGCAAATTTGTACAAATATGCTTAGTAAAACGATTACTAAGAAAACTGTGAGTAAAAGGATTAAATAGATTTTTGATTTTTTGTAATACCTTGGCTCTCGCTTCTCTGGAGGCTTCCGCTTCGGCCGCCATTGCCCTTTGCATCTGCTGTGGTAATCGGACGTCCTTGCTGCAAGTGATAAATACAATTGATTTAAAAAAGTTGGCTTCAGAAAGACGATGGAACATAAATCAATTAAAATTATTTCCGTTCATAAAATTTACCGAATTACAATATACAAAGTAATCTATACTATACAAAGTAATTTATATTAATAAAACAAGCTGTCTGTCCGTAGATCTATAGAAAGCTACTTAAAATTGCAGAAGATCTCTGAAATTTTCAACATAAGTAGTTTTGGTCTTCTATTTGTACCTATGACAAACAGTGTTAATATTTTAATTAGTTCTTTAATTATTATTATTATTTTTTTTTTACAAAGTGATTTCAAATAGAGCTACAACTCTGAAAATTTCAACATAAGTTGGTTGTTTTCAGATTATCTGGCGCCGTCAGCAACACGAGGGCTATAATGCGCCGAAACTTTCGTCATAGACAAGCCAACATACATTTATAAACACCCATACCTAACACGGGACTCGAACCCGCCACCTCGCGGTCTAGAAGCTAGCACGCTAACCACTATACCGTTTAATTTCAACATAAGTAGTTTTGGCCTTCTAATTTTGCTTTTCGCATACGCGTGTTAAAATGTTCTCAAAAGGGGTGTTGCATTATTGTATAAACGGGGAATTTTTTTTTTCTCTACAGGGGAGTTTACTCAGCAATTAGTTTTTAGTGAGTAAAGCGAACTTATGCCTACACAGCAATGAATCTTTAAGCGAGAGAAGTAAGCCTGTGCTTATGTGTCGATTAACTTTTTAGCGAGCGAAGCGGGCTTGGTTTTGTGTACAATGAACCTTCCTGTGAACAAAACGCCAAAAGCTAGGACCTACACACCAATGACAGATCTCCGCAACGCGGGGCTACACAGCTAGCTAAAAAATTGCACATGGTAAAATTTGAAGCACGGGGTATTCAGCTAGTACAACAAAGAATAATGAATCTTTGCCGTGAAATGTATTTTAAGTGCATCTGTAACAACCCGGGTATTTATTAAATTGAAACTATTACCCATTGTACGGCTTTTTATTATAGGTGTTAAATTTTCAAAATTTAAACTGTCTGAAATATTTTACTTAATCCACAAGCTGTGTTACTGATGAAAATTCCTTAAATAAACTGGGTCCTGGAAAGGTGTCCCACTTATCATTATGACATCATGTATAGCTTTACATAAAAACAGAGCTTTTTTTACCACAAATCCCTTTACTTACATTTCAACTCTTTCCACTTTGACTCCCCATGGTGTTGTGGCTTCATCAAGGCTCGACTGAAAAAAAAAATCATCATAATTATATAATCAGTTTTTTAATAGTCATAAAGATATTTTTATTGTACAGTTAACGAAAAGAAAAGTTATAAAATATTATTTTAAATCGAGATAATGTAAAACTAAATTGTCTTTCTATATTAACAAGACCTTTCTAAACTAAATCCAACTTGCTCAAATGAATTCAGATTTTTTATCTCGATAGTTAAGGCGATATTTTAAAACTTATTTTTTCTCTCATCTGAACATGGCAACAGTAGTAAGTAGTAAAAAAATATATTAAGATGTTCCGATTTCTAGTGTTCAGATTGCCTTCAACAGCAGATATTTAATTATAGCAATCCTGTGTGTGCCTCATAGATAACTTAACCTTTTAAATTATATTATAAGCCAATAACTTTATTTTTTTTTAAACATAAATGTATTTTTCAAAAAGATTCGTGAGAATAAGTACGCATGCATACATTCTAAATGGGAAAAGACACGATCATAATATTTTAACTAATCCAAATAAATTTACACAGTAAATTCCCATCATAAAGCTTTCATTGTATGAATACATTTAATGTATAGAAAGTGGTTTTAAAGAACGAAAAATATTCTTCAAACAACCAAATAAACGAATTTGAATATTGGAAAATTTTGGTAACGAACCAAACATTTCAGTTGGAATAATTAGGATCTTATAAAACAAAGTTTAGTGTAATATTGCAAGTGTGATAATTTTTATATTATCTTTAGTTTGCTTAATATTTCAAAGGAATCTATTACTAGAAATGCTTTTGAAAACTGAATATTACAAAAGTTTTTCTGAATAGGAATAAATATCGTACAACCAACAAATTTAAATTATCGATTAATATCGAAATAAACTATAAAATATTTCAATAGATTCGTTTTATAAGAGTAAAAAAAACGAGTATAGTTTTCTTTACTTTCATTTTTTTTTTTCGTACTTATTTGTATCATCCATTTTTTCCAAAACCAAATCACACAAATGAATCAGTCACGGAATTAAAATACTTTTCTTGCAATCTCATTGTATACAAAATGAAGAAAATGTTACAGTTATCAGTATATAAAAGCTTCAAAGCCTTGCGTGTGAAAAACAATCCACACAAAATGATGGTAGTGGACTTGGCTAAATCAATAATCAAGCGACATCTCTTAAGAAGCCAAAACCACAATCGTACGTTTGTAATCGTCAAGGCAACAATGACCACAACAATTTCAAATAAAACTCCAGGTTTCATACAACTCAAAAGGTAGAATTAAAAAGGGTTCATTTTTTTTGTTTTAAAAAACTACGTACTTTAGCTTTATAGAGCAAATGTATCAGAAAAATAATTATCGAATCAATAATTCAATATCATTTTAAGTGTAGCCGGAAACCACAATTAGTACAATTAGTATTAGCAATACATTTTCAAATAAAATGAATAACAGTTAAACATTTTGTTAGTATGTTCTGTTAATGAATATACAAAAAATAAATTAAAATTGATTTTTAAAACGATTAACAAAGTTCATGAAGATTATACATGAACGAATAATAATGACTATTGTCTGTCAGAAAAATAGCTCTAATCGTTTTGTCTATTGTCATAGAAACAAGACTATTCCCATTTTCGCGGAAAATTTCCAGGAGAAAGACACTCAAGTTCATTAACTTCATAGATTAACAAAATATATATTTTTCAACTTAACACCTTGACGTACAATGATTCACGGAGACGTCATTCCTTTCATGCGAAATCGTAGACTTTGACGTCTATGAGGCGTCAAGAACTGTCTTCGGTGAACACTGATGGGCAGTATATTATTATACTAAACTTCAACTTAACTTGACATCACTAGACGGTAGATCGTCTCAGTGCTCATACGCATTTAATCCGTTTTGGCGGCGTGAAAGCATAATGCTCGCCAAATCACAACCCTGTAGAGAACAAAATTCTATAAGGTTTGGCGAGAATTATGTCTTCACTCCGCTAAAATGGATTAAATGCCTATGAGCACGGTGAAGATCTATCATCTAGTGATGTCAAGTTAAGCTGGAGTTAAGTATAGATTATCGGTTTCGGTCGTGCATCAATTCTGTTTTGTTTAGACTGTTGAAGATCCTTTTCCCCTCTCAACAGTACCGATAAAAAAAATTCGCGTCAGCAAACAAGTAAACAGAAAGAAGCGCAATAAAAGTGGTAGTCAGTATAGCAGTGATCTCCGAAATAATCCGTGTGTATTCATTCATTGCACCAACTTAAAACTAGAACATCTCCATATTGGACTTTCCTGATTTATTTGAAGGCAAAAGACAATCACGATAAAAGACAGGAAATTAGTTAAGTATTTGTTTACAATAAATCCATGCTGACCCTACATTCTGATTAGGATCGCCTCATGGTTGGTTGTTTTCAGATTATCTGGCGCTGTCAGCAACACGAGGGCTATAATGCGCCGAAACATTCGTCATTTGACAAGCCAACATACATTTACAAACACCCATGCCTAACACGGGACTCGAACACGCAACCTCGCGGTCTAGAAGCCAGCACGCTAACCACTATACCGTTTGGTCGGCAGTTGTGTGTGTACAGGTGTTTAAAGATATGGAACAATTAATAATCATATCTTTAATATCTATATATCTTTTTCCACTTCCTAATTGTTTTTTTATAAATAAAATTGCTTCATGACATAAACTGAAGTTATACCAGACCATTTTATTTGTATGTCAAGGGGTGAATACTTTTTTCTCACCCAGTGTATTGAAACCTTTAGGTTGAAATTTTTTTTTCTGCTTCAACGCTATTCTAAATCGACCAGTCTTGTTTCTATAGAACCGCCACCATCTAGACTATCTAGGGAGAGCTATTTTCCAAACAAACATTAATAAATACGGTTATATATTCACATATTTACATTATCAAACTAATACAATAAAGAGGATTATGAGGGAAAACCATACAGTAATTTGATTCATAATGTTTTATATTCATGCAATAGTAATAAACCATTATTCACCTTAGTTCGTGACGTAGACTAATACAACTGAGGGCTCATGATGCTAATAAATTATTTACAGATTAAATAAGGTTACTGACTTAGCAATGGAATCAACTAAAAACTAATACCATTGTTTGAAACCTTTCAAGTACCAATCACAAATGCAATTAGACAATAGTGCATGCGAAATAATAAAGAAAACAAAAACAAACTTAGTTCTAAAGTTATTTTTAAAAAAAAGTCCATTCGAATAAAACATTTATTCAAAAATAACAAGTAAAGCCACATTACAATCATTTAAAGTGAATAACTAATACAAAAGATATTTTAAACACTTTAAGAAACAGAATATTAAAATGGCTGAAAAAATAATTGCAATTTTTTTTTTAACATTTCAATGCAAGCTGATAACAACAATTTTAATCTTAGTTAAAAAAAATTAAATTAAAATAAGTTGAAAGATCTGTAAATGACAAAAAAATACATCAAAATTATAAAAACCAAAAAATAATCAAACACGACTGTATGAATATACTGCCAACTACTTTGACAAAAATGTGAAGACGTAAAAAGTCTAAAGTCGCTTTTTAAAAAGGGCTACAAATACAAAAAACACTGAGAAAGTATTTATAAAAGAATGATTTTAAATTAAAATGGCAAAAAATAAAATAAAAAAAATACTGATATTCATATGAAAGACTTACAATTTTGTAGCGCATTCCATCAATATTCATATAAAAGCTCCATTAGTTAGAAATATAAATTCGTAAATTTGTATAGTATAATGGGTTCTTTACTTTTGAGAAATTCATCCAATTAGTTTAAAAATATTCAGTATTAAAAATATTCAACACTTCTTTACGAGTTGAAGTTCTGCATCCACTCTATTTAATATTTAATTTGTTACAAAATATTTCAAGAAATCATTGTAAAACTTGAACTCAATATATTTTTACATTTTGTAAAAAGTCAGTTAAACTAGACATTATGTTGAAATAAGCCTCTTGGAATGTGTTAAAAATCTATCAGTCAACGTCAAATATTCTATTGCAAGTTCTATTTGTCGAATTTGAAATTTTCTATTTCAACAATTATTTTCAGAAATATGGAATTGGAAATTTCATCTATACATATAATTGCATTGTAACTATTAAACAAAATAATTTTTTTAAATTTTTTTTTAAAGGTTTTCGTTAGTTTGCGTTTTATGAAGTTAAAAAAAAGCTAAATTTCAAGTTACTTCAAAACAACTTTTAATTTGCATCCCCTTTTAAAGTTTTTATAAAATATTTTAAGACTAGTCTTTTCATAGAAAATTTAAATTGCCCTTTAGGCATCTTGAAGCATTTGTAAATAGCAAGAAGTACTATGGGCACAATATATCGACGATATCCTAGCAATTGTTGTGATAAGAGTTTAAAGAATAAAAAAAAAAAACTCGAACCAAATGAAGCCCTGCAATAAGGAATTAAAGCATTGGTCGTTATTTCAGCGTGATGCCGAATGAAAAAAAAAAATCGCACAAAAATGAGCAATAAATAATCCCAGTTCATTTCATTCCCATTCCTCGCATGAGCTCCATGGGCAGAGGAAACACCACAGTGGAGTTCTTTTCAGCTGCAATGGACGTGAGTGTCTGAAGATAACGCAGCTGCAGGGCTCCAGGAGAGTCGGCTATGATGTCAGCTGCTTCCTTCAGAGCTCGGGAAGCTTTATGCTCACCCTCGGCAGCAATCACCTGGTTCACAAAAGAAAAATAATCGATATAAAACAAAAAAAATTCAGAAATATGGAATTACTAAGCAAAAGCATTGATTGTTAATCAGTTCAAATGGGGACGTTACGCAAAATTCTGACTTTTTGCGTCCACTCCCCCCCCCCTCCCTTAAAATTACTGCACATTGCTGACACTATTCCCTCTCCTAAAAATTAATTTAATTTTAAACAAATGAAGGAAAAAAAAATTAAACTATTCTCCACCATCATTGGCCACACACAATCCACAATATTTTCGTCTATCATACAACGATATTAAAAAGAAGCCCCATAAAAACGTTAGCACCAAGTAAAAAACTATTTGTTTTAGTCAAACGTAATACGCATATCGCACAAGGAAATGCAACAGGGTGGCCACAAAATCCAGGGGAAAATGTTCCCTGATAATTCCCTGACAGATTTCTAAAAAATTCCCTGATTTTAGGACAAACTTTTTTTCAAATTTCAAAAATTTTCTTAGGTTTTCCAGATGTCTCGACACCCTGATCAAATACAACATGTATGCTAAAAAGATAATGACATTTTTTTAAAAATAATTTTGCTGGTAATGAAAAGCTTAAATTATTCCGTAACAATAAACTTCTAATGGCTTACCACTACAAATTTCCATGTAAATAGCGCCAAAATATGGATAAACGTGCCTTAAACAATACAAAATTTCCCTGATTTTCATGAAATTTTAAAAAGTTCCCTGACATTTCCCTGATTTCCAGATTCTGTGGCCACTCTGTGCAACAAAAGAAATTAAGTCTTGCGCTAACTTAATAAATAATATACACACTGTCAATATAAAATACATAAATTACGATGTTAAGTACTCTCTTACTTGCAATGTAACGCGTTTAATTAGTTGCAGCGCAAATTAAGAATTAAAAAAAGGATATTTTACAATGTGTGAAAACTTTGACCTCTGCAGCCAATTATGAGGTTTGCCTGATAGGACAAAGATCCCAATTATGTTCCGTCAACTCATTAAATAACCATCCTGTCAACGAGTGAAGTATATCACTGCTTTTAGCACGATTCTGTCAACTCTCAATAAGCGCAATAATTTTTAAAAATAAAAGATATCCTTAATAATATACTCAAATTAAAAACTTCTAATTCAAAATACAGTGTCGTCGAAATTAAACTTTCATGTCCCGTAAACTTCCCTGTAGATCAGCCAACAGATCATTACAAACTTTTATATAAATACTAATGTGATTATGAATGTATTAAGCTCCAAGAAGGGGAAAAAAATGCTCATTTTAAAATTTCGTCGCCAAGTACAAATGCAGCACTTTAAGAACTTGTATGGAAATTCAACTTAGAGGCTGAACCTTACCGGATAAGATGCAAATGAAATTGTAGACCAAGAAGAGTTTTAGAGAAGAGTTCCAAGTTTAATTTCCATACAAGTTCTTAAAGCTTGGCGACGAAATTTTAAAGTGGGCACTTTTTTTTTCTTGAGACATAATTTTCTTGAGATTTAATAGAGTTTTGAATATCTATCCAACGATTGGTGTCATTGAAGCGTCAATTGGAAAAATTAAAACTCCATTTCATAATTTAATTTTTTCCAAATTTTATTATTAAAATATCATTCCGAAATGATGTGCGCATTCAGAATTTTATGACGAAGCGACAGGTTCTACACAACTCTAAATAATCAAGATTTAATCTCAGAAATCTTGTAAATGAAAACTTGTTTACATAGACGGCTATTTCAATTGCATAATCAAATTTTCATTTTAATGAAAAGTAATTATGGTATGAAATTTTTTACAAACCTTTGCTCTGGCTTCACGGCTGGCTTCAGCCTCGGCAGCCATAGCTCTTTGCATCTGTTTAGGTAAACGGACGTCCTTGCTGCCAGAAAAAAAAATACAACCATTATTACACTTGCCTATTGCAGATAAATGAGAAAAAAGTTACTTGAAATATGCTTTTAAAGACATTCAATCAAGGTTTATTTGTAAGATAGTTTTTGAAGTGAAAACTCAATTTACAAATAACTATCCACACAAAATAATAGCTACCAATTATCTTTAAATAGTTATTTTTTAATACTTGACTGATCTTTAAGTTAGTAGATAATAAGCCAATAAGTTACCTTACCTTCTTGGAAGGAATTTTAAAAATGACAAAATGAAAATATCAGTTATGAATTACTAATTTCAAAATAAGTGGTTTATTGTTCAGATTAAACTATGGGAACCCGATGTTTAGCTTTTCGTTTTGTTGTAGTTTTCCAAACACATCTGACAACCCAGCGACACACCTAACACTGACCAAAGAATGAGAAAAATGTGAATACTTGGGTAGAAAGTTCCTTTTTCGTAGTACAATCCATCTGAGGTCTTATATAAGCCTCGATTAAAAAGTTCTTTTAAATAGTGACCAAGAGTTCCGTTTTCAACTTTTAAAGACCTTCGAAATCACGAGTTTCGTAAACCTCGAGATATTTTGTCTCGGCAGCAGTGGCTCCAGCTATTTGGGGCCTTATCAAAAGGTTTTTTCATTAACCAGGAAAGTTCTGTCATTTTCCGCATTCCTTGAGCAAAGAACATACGCAGCATACTTAAACCAACATTTATTCACGTGCTCTCCCATGTCATACTAGAATTCTGAATAACCAGGCCCGCCATCAACATTAGCATTCATATTCACGGGTTTCTAATTTAATGACCAGTGAATATAATGTAAGGATCATATACGATTTTCAACTTTCCAAACCTAAATTCAACCTTATTACATGCATAGTTCACAATTCTCACTATGAATATCGAAGAGATTACTGACAACTCTAATATGGTTTGGTCTGCAAGTTCCAAATGCCCATTTCTGCCACTTATAAAGTGCTTAACACAGCCATATACGTCTCGTAATATTAAGCATCTAGAAGAATGCAAGATCGGAATCTTCTAGTGTAGTGTACACCTATCTCCAACCCCACGGACACCAAAGAGAGGACATTGGTACCACGATCAATTTAATGTGCACCAGGCCCCAACATCGTGCACAGCGATCTTCGGTGGCCGAGAGGACCAAACTCGGGATCTCCCGATCATAAAATTGTTACTCTAGCCACCGAGCTAACGGTGTCTTAACTAATATTTGTAACATAAATAACTATTAAGAGGGTCCAGGGCTCAAATATTTTCGAAATTGTACGAAAAAAATTTTTGCTTTAAAAAATATGTTCAATTACGATAATTTTGATACTTCATTTATAACGCTACTCCTTTTCGTTGGCTTGCAGTTGTCAAATTAATATCTGACAGCTAACGCTGACTTAGTTTCTGCATGAACTTGAAACAGTTTTCTCTCACTGCTGAATTTATTTTTTTTTACATAATTGAAAATAACTCTATTTGTAATTAAGTAACATACACCAAATTTCCCTTGCATATTGTATAAACTCTTTAAAAGATATTTAGCAAACAAAATTCAAAATTTTAATATTTGGTTTTTACACGATTTTTTTTTTTTTTTTTTATGAAAGAAAAAATATGAACTCTTATAGTTGAAACTTTTTATTTTAGTACTCGCTATAAATATCAAAACTGTGTTTGGTAAATTTTCTTGTTATATATTTGTGAACATAAACATATAATTTGTAAGTTTATTTAGATATATGTTATTAAGTTATATCAAAATATTTAATGCGTTGTTTTATAATAATTATAAAATTTTAATAAAAAAGTAAATTAAAAAATATATATAAATTTAAATAGATTTTATAGACTTAGTACCCTGTTCTACAATTACATAAAGAAATTGTGTTGATTCAACAAATTTAAAAAATATTAAAATTATGGACCCCAGACCCCCTTAAATGTTATTACTAATTATGTAACTAGTGGGGAAAGTAATACTTTTTCAAACGAGTTAAAACGCTTATTTGACGAGTTCGATCGCACTCGTCAAATAATTTACAGAGATTGAAAAAAAAATTTCCCACGCATATAATAAGCATATAAAAATATTGTTGCATACATTTTTTATAATCACGTGCAAAAAATATTTTTGATACATATATTTATTAATGTAGGAAATTCCAGTCAATGAATTTCTTCTGAAAATATGTCATTTCAATGCAAAGCCTATATAATATTTGAGCACGAGGCGTGCAAGAAATTTTTTCACACTAGTGCGACAAAGTTACCTTTCCGCCCTCCTCGCGAAAAAGTGCTACTTTCGCCACGACTTTTGATTCAAAGTGATAAAAAAAAGTTTATTGCACGTTGTTATAAAAATATACAATATATTGCCGAACATTAATATCTAAATAACACTTTTGTTTTTGTTTTGTTTTTTGAAACCACCGACTGTATTTCTGCCACTTATAAAGTGCAATAACACTTTTAAATAGAGGAAACGTTAAAAATAGTCAAGCACATGCAGATGTGGATCAGCAAAAACATAGTTTTTTTTTTAACAAGTGCTCCGAAAGTTTGAGTCTTAATTGAAGATCTTTAATAAAAAGCAAAGTTACATAACTTATGTTGAAGAATATAGATAAAAATCTGCATACTTACATCTCAACTCTTTCGACGTTAACTCCCCAAGGTCTTGTAGCTTCAAGGTTCGACTTAAAGTAAAAATGTTCCAATTAGAGGTTTGGGGAATTATTCTCTACATGAAACAGAATGTCATGCATTCAATTACGACTTCTTTCACTAATTACAGCAAGATACGAAGAAAACATGGCGATTGTTGGAGAAAAAGTTTTAATTTTTTATTTTTATTAGGCATCAACCCAATTGGCTTGTCTAATAAAAAATAAGCTTTCTTTCGCGAACGGATAAATCACATTTCGTTGTTTTGACTGATCACTTAAAAATTGTGGGTCTTATTTTATATTTTAAAACCGTTTCTCAAACTTCGAGCCATACTTATAATATACACTACAGTCTTTAGCATATGTAATTTAACAATAACAAAGAACCAGTTGACCTAGAACCAGTTCAACCAAAGAAGTGGTTTTTAAGTAGGTCACAAAACTGTCAATGATACTTAAGACAAGCGAAAAAATATTTATTTGAACAAAGTTACTTGTGTAATATAATTTAAATACAATCAACATAACTTTTGAAAAATACAGACAATTTTCTTTAACAAAAAAACTCATTTTCCTTTGATTCTGCTTCTGTCTACTTAACCATCTTTTCAGTCAAATAAGATACTCTATATGAGAGACTATCTTCCAGGAATTCCCTAATCTTCATATGCAAGACTTATTTAGTTTCCACTTGCATAACTTTTCTCAATCTTTCATTTTTTCCTCGATGGAATTTCCTTTCTTGATGTGAATGTAATTTCCATACAGAAGCATGAATGCTTTCTTCTAAAGTTCCTCCAGTGTCTCTTGAATTGAAAGAATATTCCAAATCGAAGATAGCAGACTCTATAGTATTCAGAAAGTTTTTTAATCTTTCAGAAAATATCGGACCATAATTCTGAACTTTTTTTTCTCATTGATTTACAGAAAATATTGAACAAGCACTATGAACAATTCCCGCATATTTTTTTTAAAAACGAGTGAAATTAGTTTATATTTATGAAGAATTTCTTTCTGATTCCAAATTGACGTCTTGACGTCACATTCATTTCGAGATGAATGAATAGTTTTCTCGACAACGTCTATCAGAATTTTGATTGCAAATTTCAAAAAATAAAAAAGGGCATTGAGCAGAAATTTTTCTGTTTATGGCCTTTTCGAAACATTTAAAATTGAATACAAAAAATTTTAAATGAGGGAATTGTCCATTGCAGAAATGATAAAGACATTACATTATCCATCATGCAAATCAAAGAAGAAAAAACAGACCTTTTGCGCAAAAAAAAAAATTGCTGCCGAAAACGTACATAGATTCGATTTGCACCTTGCTTTACGTTTAATAAATAAACGTACCCATGAACATTTGAACAAAATATTGCACACATACAAATGCAATTTGTAAACAGCACTTTATTAACACACATTATTTGGTAATTTCGGTAATTTACAAACGAAAATTTAAGAAATTACATATGCAAGTGAAAAAAATAGACTTCTATTTCCTGCTGTGGTGCAGAATTTAAACGAATCCTTAAGTATAGGAAATTAGTCAAGTGTACAAAAGTCGATAGTTAAATCCTTAAAGCTAATCCATCCATTCCTCATCGATTCAAAACAATTCGTATTGTTTTATATATTTGTTATTTATGAGTATTCTTATAAAATTACTTTAATCAGTTGCTCGAATTATCTTACTCGTTTCAATTTAAATGAAAATATTTTTTAAAAAACTTGCCGTCAGACACTCAAAATACAAGCGTAACTTAAAAAAAGGGGCAAATAACGGGGTAATAATAAATTATTGAACTACAGCAAGAAATTTAACTGAAATTGCAGGACTGTTAAAACAAGTTAAATTAAAAGGCAGGTTAAAAAAATATATATTCAACTGGGAACAAACACAATGAATAAAAAATGCGTAACACTTGATTGATTCAATAACACGTAGAGAGCAGCTCTTTATAAAGGATTGAAAAATATCAAGCGAAGACCTATACGTGTTTAGTTCAGTCAAAAGTGTAGAAATATTTTCTCCGATAACTGAAGATGTCGAAAACACTATACGAGAGGGTTAAATAATATACAAAAACAAATTTTAAGACCAACAACAGGCTTAAGGCCCAACAGGGTTGGTCGAGTAGGTATATATATACACATTCATATATATACACATAGAAATAGAATTTGCATAAACAATAAGTTACTGGATCATACATACAACAGTTACAGAATCCTGCATATAATATACAATAGTTAAAGGATTACACATAATAATACGATAAAATATAAAAAGTTGACACAGAGTTTGACAATCATACTGGAAAAATGATGCAGCTTAATCTTCATTTTGAAGTCCTTCATTTAAAGAAACATAAGACTTAACCCCTGTAGTGTACCGAGAGAACAGGGAGTTGAAACGAGGACTTCCAGATCAGAAGAGCGGCGCTTTGACCACTAGACAAAAGGTTGGTTGGTTGGTTGGTTGTTTAGATTTTATGGCGCAAAAGCAACACAAGGGCTATGCTGCGCCAAACCCTCGTTAAAATACTTAAAACATCAAACCACTAGACAAAAGAGATCTATGAGGTGGTATCGTGTACAAATAACAGCTACAACACCTAGACACTGAAGATCTCTTTTGTATAGTGGTCACAGTGCCACTCTTCTGATCTGGGAGTCCTCGGTTCAAATCTCCGTTGGTACGACTAGAGGTCGGCGATATATCGATACGACGATATTTTTATCCATATTTTTTTTTAAATATTGATCGATAAAATATCGATACAAGTCACCGATATATCGATGTTTTCAAACATTTTTAGTTTTTTGCTGATTGTTTTGTAGTTCCGTGTTTTTTTCGATTTTCTTGATTCCCTTTTCAAAAATAAGTTTGGACTTGGCTGAGAGACAGTTAAAATGGCACCTTAACCAGAAGGGAAATATAATGTAATGGAAAGATAAGATCATTTATTAGGAGTCATAAACACAGCGCCGTTTCTGTTGCCAACGTGTGCCTAGAATTTGCATCTAATTTTAAATATTATAAACATCTCTATCAGCAAAATATGCGGTAAACTACATTTCAAAATTTCTTCTTTAAAAATAAATGAATTCATGCATTGACATCCAAATGTATTTTATTTATTCTTACTGATAATATAATTTATTTATTAAAATAATTTTTATAATATATTCATTAAAACAATTTTGGCATAAGTTCATGAAAAGTAGAAATTTGCTCCAAAAAACTTCGTTTCTAGAAAAATTGAAAATCAAATAAAAAAAAATTCATGCATCTGTATTTCATCGATATTTTTTTCTATGCAACAATCCAGTATCGATATTTATTTTGATCGATATTTCCGACCTCTAGACACGATGCTACACCCCTAACAAACAAACTGTTTCGTCTACATGTGTGAGATTTTCCATTTGCCCTGATTGTATGAATGTCCCACAACATTTTTGACATATTTTTTTTAGTTTCCGAAAAGGCAATTGATAAAATAAATACATTTATTCGGCATCTTCAAAGCAATTAATCAGAACTCCTTATCTTTAAAAAAGGAGATGCGCAATTATGAAACAAACATAGAGCCTCGCTCTTCCCATAAAATCAAATACTCGAACAATCACACTCGCAATATTTATTAAATGAAGCCGTTTTCTCATTTTACGGTAATTGAAATTTAATGCATTTTTAACACTTAAAATGGAATGGAAATGGGTGGCGCTTAATATTCGTAAAGGGAATCCGCAAGAAACCCTATTTAACATTTTGTGTCGCAACTATCTTTTCAAAACTAATTTTCTACTCACTCTCTTTCGAAATTGGATCATTCAATTTCGAATTGAAAAATGAAATCTTAAGAAAACCGACTTTCCAAGAACTTCAGAATTAATGAAATTTATCTCCTAAAATCTAATTCAACTTCAAATGCAAATCTCGACAAGTATTACAATGAGTAATCAAGCAAGTACCATAATTATGACATAAAATCAGACATCTTTTTAATTTACTCTTAGCTATAAATTCGAACAAATGAAATATCTGACATTATCTGTCTATGTCATCAATCGAATTGCCATGTATCGAAGCATCGAATTCATCACTAAAATAGATTTCAAAAGCTCTGTATTTATAAAACATTCAACTTCACCAAAATGCTATTTAAACTTATTGGGTTGGCCATAAAACTCAAGAAAAAAAAAGTTCCATAGTAATTCCCCGATAGATTTCTAAAGAAATCCCTGATTTTAGACATAATAGGCTAACTTTTTTTAAATACTTTTAGCGGTAGGGGAAAGTTTTAATTATTCCATAACATGAAATTTCTATTGATTACAGCTACAATTCTTAGATGAAATGGCGCCAAAATACAGATAAACAAGGAGACTAACTACAAAAACAAATTTCCCTGATTTTCATGAAATTTAAAAAAATTCCCCGATTTTTTCCAGAATCGGAAAGCTCCCCGATTTCCAGGATCTGCGGCCACTCCGTTATTTAATAAATGATAATTTCAGAACAGTGGGGTTTATACATAAATACAAGTCCATAGATGCCAACTTGTCTACGGATTTTCCGTAATTTTTACGGTTATAAGTATTTTCCGTAGTTTTTACAGACGTTCTTCGAAATCTACGGAAAACTCCTAGGCGAAATATTATTCTCAATCTTTGCCAATACTTTTGAAATTCGTCAATATTTTGGCTATTGTCGACATATACGCTGTTTTCGCTGAGTACTACGCTGGTGTAACAGTAACTATCGTACCTCGTGTTTATTCATCGTAACGTATGAGTATTGACCATAGATAAACCATAAACAAAAAAAAAAAGTAAAAATCCTTGGAAATCTACGCAAAATTTGCAGAAAAATTGCCATCTCTGTTATTCTTATCAACTTAGGATGGCTCAGCGGAAGAATGGCTTGTAGATTCAGCATCTGAGGTTCGTTTTTTAACCGTTTAAGTCCAAAGGGGTATTGAAAAAACACTGTCGAAGAATCCTAAACAGCGCAACCGCGCTTTCTCTAAATGAGTACAAAAAGACCCAAGCAGCGCAATAGCGCTTGTTTTATATAATGTCGAGAAATACCAAGTGACGCGTTAGCGCTTGGTTTATTTTAAATCGATAAAATTCTTGTTCGAATGTTTTTTATCGAATATTTTTTATTCATAACACAAAAATATTAATTATTAATTCACTATTTTATAAAATACATCTGTATTGTTTCATAATCATACTGTAAATTTATAAATATTTCAAGTTTTGTTCGATAAAAATTATTTTGCAATAATTATTGCATTATTATAGTATTATTCTACCTATTGTAAAATGCACTTTTTACATTAACCTTTAAATTGCTGTGGTTGGGTGGTTTAAGGTTTTTGACGCAAGATCTACACATGGTCCATACAGCGCCAAACAAATAGGTGGACACCAGTTTCAAGTTTAAGAAACAGAGTATCAGAAAAATTAATATAAAAGTCCAAGATGCGATATTTTAGAGGGTGGAAGAATTCCACAAAAAATGACTCGCGGTCTTTCAAACCACTTACAGCAGTTAAAGGTTAAAATGAACTGTGTGATGTATTAGCGTCAGTAAATCTGAGCGCTCGACTTCCGACAATCGCTAACGCACCGTCAGTTGTTCACAATGCTTGAAAGGTGCTCGGATTTCTCAACATTAAATCTCAACAGCGCGATCGCGCAGCTTAGGACTCAAACGGTTAAGACGGTGCTCAATATATGCTGGATTAAGAGGTTAGACTCAATTAATTGAAGACATCGTTGCCCTTCCTCGGAAAGCATTCCATCGAAATTACTCGTTACACTTCGTATGCTACGATCTTGATGTCCTCTAGCCCAAGTAAAGCTCTTCCACAATAAAAAAACAACAGATATTCCGACGCTTTGTTACTCGAGTAGCCAGGCAGAAACTTTAAGTGTGGTATGAATTGCGGAAGGGTTAACTATCTTACTTCCATCTTTTAGCATGATAAACACAGGATATCAAACACCAAAATCAGTAAAAATTACATTAAAGAAATCCCCAATTCACAAGAAACACGATTCATTGCAATCTGACATTAGATTGCATAGTTTTCACCATAAAAATAAAATATAATTTTTCGTAAAGAATTACATCATTAGAATTAAGGAACTATGCTCCAACTCCATCCAAGTATTGACCAGAATGAAAATGCGATTGTTTAAACTTGTGTAGTGTTTTTTTTTTTATCTGAATTTTATTTATTTATACAGCTACCTCGGCTTTAGACTAAATTTTGTAAATACCTTTTCTGATTTTCTTGGAAGTTTTTTGAAAATTTATTCCATTGATATTGTTCACATTTTTTTTTTTACAAATTTTTATTTTTTTTAGTTTAAAAATATTATTTGTCTACCTAGTAAATGTAATTTGCGTTGTATGAAGGTTTCATGCAGTAGCTAACCTTACAACAGTTACTGCAAAGCAAAAAGTTGTTGATCACTCGTTTTGCTTCAAAGTCAGCTCCCAATCAAAATTTAAATTTCTAAAAACTTAAAATTGCAACAGTTAACATAGTTAACCTTGAAACATTCAAGAACAACAGTTCGTTCAATACATAATAAAAAAAAAATATCTAAAAAAACTTATCGGCCTGGCAAAAGGACGTTTTTCTGCTTTCCTGAGATTTTTTAAAAAATTGATAGATCTTGTTTTGAAACTACACGTCCCAAATGATTTACCAATTTAAAGACTTAAGACACCTGTTTCTGACGAATAGTTTCTGTACAAGCGCACACACCGTTATTTGTTTGAAAATTGAAGTTAAGTAAAATCAGAAGTAGTACAACAATTTAACAATTTTGCAGTATACAGCAGCACTACAAGAAAAGATTACAGCACGCTGGAAAAGCCTAAAGAATTTATATATCTCAGCAAGAGAATACAATATCCAACTCTGAAGAACTTCCAAAACACTAATTCTTCCAAGCAATCCGAAATACACAGGCAGCGCACGGGCCCACTACTATGGATCATACCGTAAACCTCCCGCTTAACGTAGATTCATAACAAACATCGGAGGAACATACTCAAGACTTGAACCCGGAACATTTCAACATGCGAGACAAAAGAGTTAATAAGGTGGCGCTTTAATTGTCCATCAGAAATGTACATCTGCAGCAGTAAGCTCACCTGCATGACGTGCGAAATGTGCTCCCTCTCTGACAATATCTCCGAAAGGCTCTTGGTGCCGAGTACTGTACGCAAAGTGGTGGCTGCCAGCAGTTGGGTGGACGTGGCGTAGTCGGCCACGTTGGACACGGCAATGGTGGCGTTGCTGATGCGATAGTACACAACGGCGTCCACGGCCACCGTCACGGAATCTTTGCTCAGAACCTGTGCAGAAGAAAGGAGGGATATCATTATAGTATGCAATACTCGATAGTAAAATTATCCGAGATTATTCGATGTATTAACATTCCTTCCTTGCCTTTCGTATTATTTATTTTATGGTTATAAAAAAGAAATTAGAATATTATCCAGAATTATATGAAGAATAATTAAATACCAACGTGCAGAAAGTTATTTACAACTCCAATAATAGTTTTGTCAATGAAACATACATTTCTGTAAAGATTTTTCTTATTCCAAAGCATTTCTTCAATACATCCAAAGTTAATTAACGTTTCAAGCATACATTCAACGTTAAATAAACGTTTCAAGCATACATTCAACGTTAAATAAACGTTTCAAGCATACATTCAACGTTAAATAAACGTTTCAAGCATACATTCAAAGGTAAATAAACGTTTCAATGATACATTCAACGTTAAACGTTTCAGTGATGCTTTCAACGTTAACTAAACGTTTCAGTGATGCTTTCAACGCAAAATAAACATTTTAGCAATAGTTTCAACGCTTGATACACGTATCCGACACTTCAAAATTAAAGAAACGTTTCTACGATATTCCCAACCCCACTGACGGTCATGGGAATGGGCGAAATTCCCCAGTTGTTTTCACTGCAATAATTTTTAAATCATATTTCTAATTCAAATACATAATTTTTTTAACTTTTTTTTTTTTGTTTTGTTTTAGATAGGTTATAAACTATCATCCTAATAAAAATATCTAAAATATTTATTATTTTAAATTATATTTATAAACTTAAAAATGTTGTGTATTGCTAGAAAAACTGGGGATCCTAAGACGTATATATACGTGCATCACCGTCAATGGGTTAAGAAATGTTGTTTCTGAAATACTTTCTTCGAGATTCAAATTGACTTACTTCTTGAGGGGGTACGTTAAAAGAAACAGTTCTCAAATCCACCTTGCAGTAGTTGTCTGTGCAAGGGAGAATGAAAAACAAACCTGAAAAGAAGAAATGGATAGCCTGACGATAAGTGCTGTTTAAAATACTATGCTGTATTATTTTCTACAATTTTAAAGTCATTTCAAAACTATATTGATAGTTAAAGAAATAAAATCAGAGACTGTACCTTTTTCCAAATATTTTTCTATAAAAAAAAATTCAAGAGAATGCGTTGCTGGGCTTTAATTTGTTCAAATAAATTTCAGGGACCTCTACCTAGCTCCATAACCCAAACTCGAGTTACCATATACAGGGATGAGAGTGATCAGAGAGCAAAAAAGAGGAAATCTAAAAATTCGTTAAAAAAGTTCGCCGAAAGAATACACAAAAATTCAACATAAAAAATATGCAGGAAAGATGATTCAATAATTTTAAAGATAGAATGAAATTTCTCATACCATATAATAATTACATTTCAAATATTAGGAGTTAGTGAAGTAATTTGTGAGGAAAGGGGAGCTAAGAGGGAAAATCTTTTGTTAGACATGAGGAAAAGTATACTTTTTGCAGGAAAAACTGGTTCAGATCAGAAAAATGTGGATCCTCAAAATAGGGAAAAAGAGGATGAAAATGTTACATAAAAAACCAAAAAGGAGGAAATCCTCCAAAAGGAGGAAAACTGTCATGATATATGCAGGCATATTTGCAGCCCCTAAGCTGAAGCATATCCAACTAATGAATATCCCCTTCTTAAGGCCCTACTTAGTTGGTTGTTTTCAGATTATGGTCCCGTCAGCAACACGAGGACTATAATGCGCCGAAACATTCGTCATTAGACAAGCCAACATACATTTACAAACACCCATGCCAACACGGGACTCGAACCCGCAACCTCGCGGTCTAGAAGCTAGCACGCTAACCACTATACCGTTTGGCCGGCAAGGCCCTACTTAGATGTGGCCCAACTAATAAACTATATACATAAATCTCTTAAGCATATTTGAAAAAAAAAGCAGGTTTCCAAATAATGAAAGACACTTGCACCGTTATTACACAACGCTACAGACGGTATTTTTTATTTTTTTTTACTAGAAAATTTTCCTAGCCTTAACTAAAATTGAAGCATTGATTCCATTTTCAGCCAATGTCGTGGTAATTTGAACCCCTAATTGCTACAGCTCCTGAAGGGTAAATGCATCTCCAACTATGCATTTATTTTGCAATGGCATCTATAATTGACAAAGAACCACTTACCAATCCGATTGTCGTATCGTTGCCAGTTGGATAATCAGATTGGTAAGTGGCACTTCGTCAATTTCTGAGATTAAGAATAATAATAAACTTATTGTAGAGCTTTACTATGTAGCACAGAGTTCCTCCAAAAAGAGAAAAATTATGAAGGAAAATAATGAATTTAAGAAATAATGGACTGAATTGGAAGCGTTCATTTCAAATAGAAAAGGACTACCGACATGTCTTATTTGCCATGATTTTTATAGAATAACAATGTTTATAAATTTATAATGGCACTTATGTTTATTTTGCGGCTTTTTAAAATTTTTAAAGCTGATCATTGAATGTTTGGCTCTTAGCACAGAAAAATCTGCCGACCTTTGACATAGGATAATGAAAGTATTGCATTCAGTCAAAAACTAAATTTCGATTTTTTTTTCTTTTATTACTTTCAATTACCCATACGTATATATACACAGGATAATGAAAGTATAGCATTCGGTCAAAAGTACACAAAAAATCGATTTTTTTGCATTTCTCCACGTTTTGGAACATCCTGATTTCATAAAAGTGATCTAGAAAAAATGTGTGTGTGTGTGTGTGTAGTTAGCATAACTCTCGAATAAATTGACCTACGATGTTCAAATTTGGTATGAGGGTTAGTGGCAGCCATGGGACCTGCCATTAAGGTTTTCGTCAAAATCGCGCATGCGCATAAGGTAGCTACCATTGAAAAAATCAAGTTTTTCAATGATTGCTAAAGAACGGCTCTACCGATTTTGATAAAAATTGCTGTGGTAATGTCTCTTAAAGTGTTCTAAATATACCCACCTCCGAAATTCCTGTAAAAATGTTTTAATGGCGTAAAAAGTTGAAAAATGAATGCCTTCTACACAGAGTTTTCTTTCCATGAGCATACCTCTTCAACGATCGCTTTTTCTTCTCTCAGTTTCGCTTATAATAAAGGATAATATAAGGATTATCGAAAAGTATATCGCCAAAATCACCATTTCGGCGATTATTATTATTTTTTATTTTTTAATATTTTTTTTCAGACCCATACAAGAATTATCGCTAAACTGGCCATTTATTTTAAATGAAGGATGAAAATATACAAACGGTAAATGACAAAACCACGTCAGTATTACAGTGTAATTGAAAGTACGCGTAGATACCGTCGAAAATCCGAGAAGGAACCTCACTCAATCCTCGTATAAAACAGGTCATTAGACTGGTTCCCCAACTGCGCAATGACGTCACACGCTAAAGTAGCTTTTTCCCCCCAAACCGCAAAGTGAAAAACTAAATATTTTTTTAACTACCTCAAATTTTTGAAAGAATGGTATTGTTTTTCATGATTTTTTTTCTCTACTTTTATTTAAACACAAAAACAAACAAACGAAATTCCTCATTGCCAAGAAGAAAAAAACCTAAAAAACATGATCTAACAATTTCGATTAAAATCGCTGTTGTGATACTTTTTAATGTACGCTAAACACCCCATCTCCTAATTTCCCATAGAAATGCGAAAAAGGCGAAATTTTTTAAATACGAATGTATCTGAAACAGTTATTTTCCCTTGAGCATCACCTATCAGCGACTATTTCTCCTCGGTTTCACTTACAAAGAAAACGTATTTAATATTAATCGAAAAACAGCGTCAATTTTGCCATTTTTTTTTATTATTTTTTATTAAATTAAAGAACATATGAAAATGTTAAATTACAACAATTCATTTCAATTTTAAATTCAACAATGTTAAATGTAATTGAAAGTTGTGCCATGTTCCACACCCATAGCATCATTTTGGTCTCATAATCGATTTTTGACAAAGAAATACTTCATAAAAAGGAATAATACTTTTAATATGAGCGTGCTATAATCACCACAGAACTTTACGTCTCATTTTACGTCTCGTGATATATTACAGCAAAACAGAATTTCCATTTGAAAGAAAATACTAAACACTGAGTGTCATATAATTTATTCAATAAGGATATTAATATTTAATAGATGATGCATTCGCGAGTATCTCTCCATTAACAAAGGACAAAAACAATCTAATATCTATTCCATTGATTTTTAATAAAATTTAAACATTTATATCCAATTTTTTGACAGAAACAATCATTTCGTAATTTAAAAACTTTTTTTTTCCCTCTTAATGCAGAAACCTATTTTGTCAAACAACAATAGTATTAAATTCACCATTTCAAAGAAACGGAGTATTTTGATTTCACGAAAACAATTGATCGTGTCTTATTTTTTCCCGAATCAAAAATGATAGCACAGCTGTTTCGATGAAAAACATTTCGAAGAAATGTCAAAGCAAGTAGCAACACAAAGTCTTGGAAAGAACTTTACTTTCTACAAACTCTTAGACTCGTGGCTCTCTTACTATCGCGCACTTAGAACTCGAAAAACTTATAGTCCGAGAGGCGACTGCAATTTTTGGACCCCATCGAACATCATTCTGAATTTTTTATAAAAATTGTAGAAAAGTGAGTAGATTACGAATCCATTGGTCTGCCGTAGCAAAAATGGCCGAAACTGATTAAAAATCGACTTGGAATGAGTTGAACTAAAATCCGATTGCCAAATATGTCATAACTTGCCAAAAAGAGAACAAATTTTTTCGTCTGGCATCCCACTGCCTTTTGATTTTCAATGAGAAAAAGCGCAAACGATTTCTGATCTCTGGCTCGGAAAACTTGTATCTTTTAAAAGTAAGCCAAATTGGCGACATCAGTTATGTCACCAGTGACGTAATGTTTATTGCAAATTTGGCTCATTTGTGAAAAATGCAAGTAAGCCACAGCCACACATCCGAATCGTCTGCAACCTTCTTAATTGAAAATTAAAGAGTGAGGGTTACCAAATAAAAAAAAAAATGCTCATTATTTGGCAAGTTATGGTCCATTTGGCAATTGGATTTAGTTCAACTTATTAAAGGTCGATTTTTGACCAGTTTCGGCCATTTTTGCCACGGCAGACCAGTGGATTCGTAATCTACTCAACTTTTGATCCTATTTCTATAAAAAATTCAGAATGATGTTCGATGGGGTCCAAAAATTGCAGTCGCCTCTCAGTCTATTACAGTAAAAGAATATGTAACCATTTTCTAAATAGCTTCTTGGTGCTCCATAAAATTTGCAAAATAGCTTTTTATTTTAAATTGAATAACAAATAGAGGACACAGCTTCGACCCTTTCGATCCAAGCCATACGCCAAATCTTTCACAACTCATAAGGGCATCTAGTTGAATTTCAAGAGTTATGAATTTTTTTAGTCAAGTTCTAACTTTTCGGGAATGCCTATAAATTTAAAACTTCATTCATTTATAATTGAAATAAGAGATTGGCAGTAAAATGAACTAAGATAACTTTCCTAAAACAACATCATTTGACATCATTTAGAAAATGATATCAAATGATGGACATTCCATTGGACATCATTTAGGAAATTGCTTGATATCGGATACAGTTTGTTAGTTAGCGTTTTCTTTTTTTAAATCCATCATTTTTTTTTTTTTTTAATTCCGGATTTGTCTGAATTTGTAAAACATTCACTGTTGATTCGCCGACATCCCTAGGATTATTTATTTAACTTATTCCAGTTACTAAACTAGGGATGTAGGACATCGCACAACTTTCAATTACAAGCCAGTATGGCGACATAATTTTTTTGCGATAATTCTTGTACGAGTCTTTAAAAAAAAAAAAAAAACGCACAATTGTAATTTTGGTGATGTACTTTTCTATAAACCTTATATTATCCTTTATTATAAGTGAAACTGAGGGGAGAAGAAAAAACGATCCTTGATGAGGTATGCTCAAGGAAAGAGAACTGTGTTGAAGGCATTGATTTTTCAACTTTTTACGCCAACATTCTTACGTGAATTTTGGAGGTGGAGATATTTAGAACACCTTAAGAGGCATTAGCACAGCGATTTTTATAAAAATCGTTGGAACCGTTTTTTAGCAATCATTGAAAAACATGATTTTTTCAATGGCAGCTACGAGCATGCGCTATTTTTACGAAATCCTTAAAGTTAGGTCCCACGGCCAACATCAACCCGCATACCAAATTTGAACATCGTAGGTCAATTTGTTCAAGAGTTATGCTGACCACAGACACACATACAGACATACATTTTGACCGAATGCTATACTTTCGTTACCCTATGTATAATACATATGGGTAATTGAAAGAAAAAATATCAGACTGTTTATCAAGAGAATAACTTCCTTGTTGATGACGGCTGCTATAGAAAAAAAAAGACTGGTCGATTTAGAATAGTGATATGCATACAGGAAATTGAAGTCCAAAGTCTATCTTTCTCCTGAAATCCCCCGTGAAAAATGAGCTGATCTTGTGTCCATGGCAACATACAACGCTGGCCTGGGATATTCTTGTGATACAGACAATATTTTATATTTTCTAGGTATAAAGTCTACACGATGGCCCTACTAGACCGAAAAAAATAAGTTATAGGCTTATAATTTGTGACATCACACGAATTCTACCATCTATATAACTCCATCTTCCCGCTTCCGAAAGGAAGCTAATAGCCCGAGAGGCGACTGCAATTTTTGGACCCCATCGAACATCATTCTGAATTTTTTATATAAATTGGAGGAAAGTGAGTAGATTACGAATTCACTGTGTGGCAAAAATGGCCGAAACTGGTCAAGACAATTGATCGTGTCTTATTTTTCCGAATCAAAAATGATGGCACAGCTGTTTCGATGAAAAACATTTCGATGAAAAATATTTCGAAGAAATGTCAGAGCAAGCAGCAACAAAAGAAAAATTTAATTTTACTGGCCTCCTCATTGAATTTCTATAAATTTCATCTTCCAACTCAAATTCACAATTTGAAACATTTGAGCAATTTTCTCATAAATACAATTCACCCATTGAAAACACATGGCGGACTATTCAATAATTCATTGAATAGTCCGCCATGTGTTAACAACGTCTTGGAAAGAACTTTACTTTCTACAAACGTTTCTTTACTTTCTACTCGGGGCTCTCTTACTATCGCGCGCTCTGAACTTGTTTTTTTTTCCGAGTCCGAGAGGCGACTGCAATTTATGGACCCCATCGAACAACATTCTGAAATTTTTATAAAAATTGTAGAAAAGTTCGTAGATTACGAATCCATTGGTCTGCCGTGGCAAAAATGGCCCAAACTGATCAAAAATCGACTTGGAATGAGTTGAACTAAAATCCGATTGCCAAATATGTCATAACTTGAAAAAAAGAGAACAAACTTTTTCGTCCGACAACCTACTTATGCATCATGATTTTCAATGATAAAAAGCGCAAACGATTTCTGATCTCTGGCTCGAAAAACATGCATCTTTTAAAAGTAAGCCAAATTGGCAACATCAGTTAAGTAATATTCATTGCCAATTTGGCTCATTTGTGAAAGATGCAAGTAGGCCATCGCCCCAAATCCGAATCGTCTGCAACCTTCTTACTTGAAAATTAAAGAGTGAGGATTAGCAAATAAAAAAAAATGCTCATTATTTGGCAAGTTATGACGCATTTGGCAATTGGATTTAGTTCAACTTATTAAAAGTCAAATTTTGACTAGTTTCGGCCATGTTTGCCATGGCAGACCAGTGGATTCGTAATCTACTCACTTTTCTCTAACTACTATAAAAAATTCAGAATGATGTTCGATGGGGTCCAAAAATTGCAGTCGCCTCTCAGTCTATAAGTAAAACTTAACGTGCAGCAGCTACTACTTTTCTTCAACACGATGATGTTTCGACCTATCGGCGGTGCTTAATTTCATCAGATCACAGTTAGGGAAATATACTCTCGAGAAGGATACACCATGTATTTGGTCATTTCAAATACACTAATAATTTCTAAAATATCCAAACTGCTTCTATAAAACTAAATTTATAAAAACGTACAACACTGGGTGCACTTTCAAGGTTCCCACTCAAATCACAGAAAGAAAATCAATGACTTTTCAATGTTTAAGCACCTAAATCATGTCACCTAAATCATGTTATCACCCCAATCATGTTAAATCATGTAAAAAAAATTGTTTCCAGGCATCATCTTAAATATGAATTTTTAATAAAGTATAATCTACCAAAAAAGTTGCAAGTTGGCGCATGCGTAATACAAATATGTCAGAGAATTCCGATACGGTGCAGATAAGTGGCGGTCACTCAGGGATAGCAACTCCAAGTTGTACTTTTACAAGTTTTGCAGTTGGACACACAACATCCACAAAAATTAAGGACTTTTAAGGACCTAAGCATTTTCAATGACATATTCAGGCAATTTCAAAGCCTTGAAAATAAGTTCAAAAATATTAAGCACTTTTAATGACTTTCAATGACCATGGGAACTCTGACTTTGGTCATTTCCAATACACTAATAATTTTTAAAATTGCAAAAAAAAAAAAAATATCCAAACTGCTTCTATAATTATAAACACGTACAACACTAAAGCCTGTTGTCAAAATAAATTATTCATTGGAAATAAATAGACATACCTGGTCCCCTCGCTCCACCTTTCGAAAGACGCCCCAACCGGAATATTACGGCCCGTTCATACTCTTGGACAACCTAAAATACAAGAATTAAACATTCATATAAGCACGCACAACATAACCCATCAAAACAAAGTAACCCAAAAAACAGCAGTCTTTAGGGGGTCAGAAGGCAATTTTTTTTTTCCTCGGAATCCTTTGAGGTTTTTAGAATACCACAATATTTTAAATGTTACCTACAAAATGGTTTAATTCGGTGAGCAATGCGCTCATCCGAAGTATTTTTCAAATATTATTACGAATTTTAGTTATATTTGTAAATATTTCGTAGTGTTAATTTTGTAAATAAGAAAATTTATGTACATTTCGCATAAGGCATTGCAATAGTTCGTCGTTAGTTTGCTTCCCTGCAATGTGGGTCTCAATGCTTGATAGCGAGTTTTACAGAGGTAACGCTGGGAAGCGGGTTTTACAAGGAGCAGGGCATTTAACATTATGGTAATGGCAATCTCGCCAAATTGGCGAGATAGAGCCAAGTTGGTGACGGTTTTGGCGACTAATTTTCGTCGCCAAATTTGGCGAGAAATCGCCAAATGCCGCCAAACTTGGCGACATTTTCGGTCCCCATGTATAGGACTTTTCGACTACGATCTGGAAAGTTCTCCAAATGTCTATCTCTGGAAGGTTCACGTATGTCCCCTCCCCTATAAAAGCTCAGGAGAGCGGGTGATGGAGTTAGTTGACTGATTTTGAGTCACTGAGTTGAGTTAGTTGTTAGCTGAGTCCATTAGTTGACTGGAATTACTGAGTCTCAGTGAACATTCCGAGTAGTTCTAAAGCGAACTGTATTGCATCGTCTGTTGCGGCGATTTAGCAGTTGTGTTGTCAAGTTTTTAACTGCTGTTTTGTGCTCTATTGTTGTGAAAAGAGCTGTATTGTGTCTACTAGAACGAGAAGTTAGAATAACTGGAGCTGTAAGAGAATCTGTGAAGAATTATATTGGAATAAATTTCTGCAAGTTTTGATCTGCTTTGGCTTCAAATCTTTCGAACCCGTCCACGCAACAATATTTTAAGACAAAATAACTTCACTATAAAAAATGCTTTGTACTTAAAACGCTGTTTTCTCAAAATGCTGTTATTTCATACAAATGTAACTTTTTCTCAAGATCTACTCAAAATTTGCTTTGAATTTTTTTTGTTTTTTTGTTGGTACATATTGTATTTTTACATAAACAGACATATGCTTTTATAAAAAGTATGATTAGAATTTTTTTTTAAAAATCCTAACCATGTTTTTTTCGTAAACTTTCATAAAAAAAATTTCGAAACATCATAAATCCTAAACAAAAAATTTTTTAAAAAAAGTATAAGTCAATCTATGTAAAAGTGTCTAAATATTGGCTGTACAAAATTTTAAACCAATGCAATGAGTAGTTTACTGAGTTGGTTGGTTGTTTTCAGAGCCGCCATCAGCAACACGAGGGCTATAATGCGCTGAGAGGATTTTAAATCATTTTGTTTTCATTTAAAAAGATAAATAAATATCTTATAAAAGTGAGTGATTAAGAAATCTGTGTTGCTGGCAGTTTTAAAATTTAAGGATATTTTCCAAACATTTGTAGAAAAATGTAAATTTTATTTTTAAAGAAATCAAAGTGGATACATAAATGCATATTTTTGGTTTAAAATGGTACAAGTACGCAACACGGAAATTTCATTCAAAAAAGATTAAAATTTAAAGATTAGAAGCATTTTAAAACTTTTAGCGCAAAGATTAGCTATTTAATTTCTGGATAACAAAAGAATGTTCCTATTTTGGAAAACGTTTATACGAGTCTGGTTGGTTGGTTGGTTGTTTTCAGATTATCTGGCGCAGTCAGCAACACGAGGGCTATAATGCGCTGAAACATTCGTCATTAGACAAGCCAACATACATTTACAAACACCCATGCCAAACACGGGACTCGGAACCCACAACCTCGCGGTCTAGAAGCTAGCACGTTAACCACTATACCGTTTGGTCGGCGTTTATATGAGTCTAATATACTGGGTGGCCCAGCGGGTAATGTTTGAAACAAATGAAAAAATAAAAACAAATAAGAGACATGAGAAGAATTTAATGACGTTTATTGAATGGACATATTGGGCAATTAATGATAAAGAGGTTCGAAGTGCCCACCATCTTTAACAAGGACAGTAGTTAGGCGGTTCTGGAATCCAACTATTACTCGTAAGCAGGCCTCACTGTCAATCGTGTCGACAGCAGTTGTAATGGCGGTTTTCAATTCTGGAAGGTTCGTAGGACTTGTCTGCCACACTTTGCTCTTCAAATAACCCCATAGGTAGTAATCGCAGGGGTTCAGATCTGGTGAATATGGGGGCCATTCGATACCACCTTGGAAGTGCGATGGGTAATCTAACCCAATGATTCGATCGCTAAAATGCTCATTGAGCACCTCGAAAACATCCGCCGTACGATGTGGTCTGGCTCCATCCTGCATAAACCAATGACCTTGGACCAAGTCATGACCATGAAGAAAATGGATGAACTCCTCGTCCAGGAACTTTCTGTAATTCGCCGCGCTTAGAGTTCCATCGATGAAAATAGGGCCAAACACACCTTGCGAGGATATTGCACACCACACAAGAAATTTTTTCGGGTAGAGGAAGGAACATCACATTTACAATTGCCCACTCACCGAAGCATGCGCACCAAGTTTGGCTTCACTCACGTGCACCTAGCGCCATCTATTGGACTTTGTTGTAAACATTACCCGCTGGGCCACCCAGTATATATATAATGTTTTTATTTGTCATGGTGTCATCCCTTCTTTAATAAACAACCAAACTCTTACCTCAAAAGCAAGAAGTTTATTTTTAATAGGAAATATTTTTAATTGAGAATCGCCTGAACCCTGTGGCGAATATTGGCGAGAAGCTTGGCGAGAGGAGGAGATTGTTCGCCGTTCGCTGCGCAGGTTTCTTATCACTCGCTTTTTGGAATGCCTTGAATAAAGATCTTGTAATTGATAACGCATCGATGATTTTGAGTGGTGTCATGTTTCCTTTATAGAATGGTGCATAGGCTGGGAAATGTTGTGTTGTTGGGAATTATTGTGTTGTGAGTGATACTAACCACTTTGGATTATTGGCGCATGTTTTCGCTGCATGTTGGGGTGAGTTTTGTTCGGTTTATTTCGTTGCTTGGTTGATTCGTGTGTCGGTGTTGCGAAAATTGAAGTTGTTCGTTTTTTGATTAAAGGAAAGTAATTAATAAGTTAGAGTGGATTCTAATATTGGTTTTCTGTTTGTGGAGCTGAAATTTGTTCTAGATTGCTGCATTTTGGATTAGTATGGTATTGTCATTTTAATATTTGTTTTGCTTGTAAAGTGTTTCGGTTTAAAATGGATGCATCAAATCTGGCTTTATTAGAAAGAACAAAAAAGACTCGTTCTGTCATAAGGTCTATTGTGACAAGGCAAACTAATAAATTGGAATCCGAAATAAATAATTCTGCCGACAAAACAGTAGTGCATGAAATATATGTACAGTTAATTTCTAAATTTGAGGAATTAAGTAAACTCGATAAGGAAGTCGAGGGTTTAATAGATATCGATAATCTGGAAGATGAAATATTAACTCGTGAAGAATATAGAGATAAATTTATAATTTGGAAAACCCACGCTGAGCGTTATATAGAATCGGTTTCGATTCCAAGTTCAGTTAGTATTCAAAATTCGCGGGAAACACAACAGCAAAACGTAACACTTCCTGAAAATAGCTCATTTCCTTCTGCTTTAGCAAATCAACCACGCTTGCCAAAACTTACTTTAGAGTCTTTTTCAGGCAAAGATATAAGTAGTTTCCCTAGTTTTTGGGCTAGATTTAAATCAGCAGTGCATGAAAATTCAAGTTTGAGTGATGTGGACAAATTTTGCTATTTAAAATCGGTTGTCACATCTGATGCTGAATTGGCAATACGAGGTTTAACGCTGACTTCGGAAAATTATGCCGCAGCCATTAAAATTCTAGAAGATAGATTCGGACGTAAGGAGCTTATAGTTGACTATCATATGAATCGTTTGTTAAATTTGACCCCAGTTCGCAAATCATTTGATGTTATCGCGTTAAGAAATCTGTATGATCAATTGGAATTAAATATTAGGGGACTCGAAACGCTAGGAATATCTCCTAATTCTTATAGTTGTCTTTTGTTTCCGATAATTATGAAAGCTATTCCCCCTAATTTGGCGTTAGAATTCAATCGAATTTATAAAGATAAGCAGTCCCAAATCACTGATTTAACATCATATCTACGCGATGAAGTTCAAAGTCGTGAGCGCACGGATGCTTTAGTAAAATCACATGAGTCACAAATCAAAGGCTCACATTCGAATAAATTCTCCGAGAGGGCGCCTAGATTCTTAACCCAGACGCAACAAAAGAGTAATTCGCGATTTTCTTCAAATCATAACAAATCAAATGTGAGCGGATCTGCAACCGAACTCCTGGCAGCTGCGCATTTTAGTTGTATATTTTGTTCCGAAAATAATACTCATTCATCTGATTTGTGTGAGAATTTATGCGTTCAACAAAAGAGGGATAAGCTTATTAAGGAACGTAGATGTTTTTTATGTTGCAACACTAATTGCCGTGTAAAGGGTTGCAAAGGGATTGTTTGTACTTACTGTCAGGGTCGCCATGCTCGCGCTATTTGCTTCAAGTTAGAAAATTCTAAAAAACAAAATTCGCATTTAGACTTGAAAGAAAACTCTGTTGACGTTAAATCGACGACTTCAAATTCTGTTATGAATAATTGCAGTGGCGTTTTGTTGCAATGTGTTAAGGTAGAAATTATCGGTAGCACTTCATCGGATAAAATATTTTGTCTTTTTGACAATGGATCGGAAAAGACTTTTGTTAAGAAAGATGTATCCCGTAGATTGGGATTAAAAAAAATAGGTTTGGAAAAGCTAAATATTTACTCGTTCGGATCAAAAACTCCTAAAAATCAAACTTGTTCCAAGGTAGAAGTTAGACTAAGGAATGTATTGAATGGGCAGGAGACTGTGATTGAGGCATTGGAAATTGAGGAAATTTCTAAGGCGACACTTAGTCTTCCGAACCCAGAAGTTTGGAAGGAAATGGAATCGAGAGGTGTTAGATTGACGTTTAGTTGTAGTGAATCAACTGGGAGTTGTGAAATTTCGTTGTTAATTGGTTCAGATTTTTATTGGTCTTTAACAAATCAAATAAAAAGACTTGATTCATCATTGGTTGCTGTCGACACCAGCCTGGGATGGTCTCTTCAGGGTAGATGCGATGAGCAGAGCGAATGTACTTCGGTGCATTTGATTCACAGTGAAGATGAATCTGTTTCGGCTGAGTTAAGAAGGTTTTGGGAGATTGAAAGTTTAGGGATACATGATAAGGATTCGGTGTCTTGGGGTAAGGGAGATGAAGAGGTACTAAGTGAGTTTGATAACTCAATTAGTTTCGTAGATGGTCGATATCGCGTAAGTTTGCCATGGAGACCAGGTATGAGAGAGGCTTTACAAAATAATGAGTTTGTTGCGCGTAAACGCTTTAAGGGGTTGGTTCGTAGATTCAAATGTGATCACGAGTTGTTTTGTGAGTATAAGGATGTAATTGATGATTATGTTAGGGAAGGTATCGTTGAGCGTACTTCTTGTGAATCTTTGTCGAATAGTCAGGGATTTTACCTACCCCATCATGCAGTGATACGTAGCGACAAAACCACAAGTCGGCTTCGAGTCGTTTTCGATGGTTCAGCTCACGAAGATAAAAACATTTCTTTAAATGAAAGTCTATATACGGGACCAAATTTGCATCCCAATATCCTAGAACTGCTTCTGAGATTTCGAGAAAATTATGTGGCCTTTACAGCCGATGTGAAATCGGCTTTCCTTCAAATTGAATTGGACCTTGCTGATCGAGATTTCACGCGTTTCTTCTGGACTGATAATCTAAACAATGATCCCTACGTTCTAAATTTCACGAGAGTTCTTTTTGGACTTAGGCCTAGTCCATACCTGCTTGCAGCAACTTTAAAACATCATTTCAAAAAATACAAGGAACAATATCCTCATACATTTAATTTGCTAAACAGCTCTGTGTATGTTGATGACGTCATATCCGGCCGAAATGATGTTCAGGACGCTCTACGTACCTCCATGGAGTGCTTGCAAATATTCAGTGATGCTGGCATGTTACTCCGCAAGTGGCGAACTAACTCGAAGCAACTTTATTTGTTATGGCAACAAGAAAGGGTTGAGCCAGAATTCTCTGAAACTGTTGCTGTTGATCTTAGTCTACCGATTAAGGTTTTAGGATTTTCTTGGGATCCAGAAAGAGATTTGATTTATTTTGATCCGAAAGACTTATTGAAGTTTATGTCTCGTAAAATCGAATCAAAGAGATTTATTCTAAGTGTAGTTGGGCGTATCTTCGACCCTATAGGGATTATCGGCCCATTTGTCATCAAACTGAAACGTGTACTTCAAGATCTTTGGACTCTGGGAGTGGACTGGGACTCGGAACTTCCTCCGAAGCTACGCCACCAGTGGCAGCAGTGGAGTAGCGAAGCTGAGGACTTGACTGAGATAAAGATACCTCGGTACTATTTAGGTGAACTAGAACAAGATGTATCAATGTTTGAGATACACTGTTTCTCCGACGCGAGTAAGACAGCCTACGGTACAGTATTGTACTTGCGTTTTGTTACTCGTAACAATGAAATTGAGACGAGTTTTATTTGCTCGAAGGGTCGTGTAGCACCTTTGAAGTCAATGACAGTGCCCCGACTTGAATTGACAGCAGCTTTATTGTCAGCTAGGTTGGCTAAACAGGTATCAACTTGCCTCAGATTCGACGCCAACATTTACTACTGGACAGATTCTCTTATTTCGTACTACTGGATTCGCGGCGATTCTTCAACATTCAAACCATACGTCGAAAATCGTGTTGAAGAAATCCAAATGCTCTCTGACCCGATCCGGTGGGGACACTGTCCAGGAAAGGACAATCCTGCTGATCTCATTTCGCGTGGTACATCTGCTCTCAATTTAGTGCAAAACGAACTGTGGTGGAATGGTCCACCTTGGCTTAAACTACCACCTGACCATTGGCCAAATCTTCATCGTCCAATTTTAGATTCGGAACTTTGTTCTGAAGAATTGGAACTTCGTTCCAGTGTGCATGTGGCAGTTACCCAACCGAAGGAATCTCTTGTCGACATAGAACGATTCAGCAGTCTTAAAAAACTTTTGAGAGTAACCGCATGGATTTTTCGATTCGTGAACAATGTTAAAAACTTAAATAAATCATTGAGCTTGTATCTTACTGCAGATGAGATACAAAATGCTGAATATTTTTGGATCAAATACGTTCAAACCGAATTCTATTCTGCTGAAATATCAGCTTTAAGAAGTAACAAGCAACTTCAGAATAACTCGGAAATAAAGAGTTTAGTGCCTTATTTGGATCAAGACTCTTTGTTACGAATTACTGGACGGTTGCTCGAAGCAGAGTTATGCTTTGGTGAAAAGCATCCTGTAATTCTTCCTCGACGCTGTAAATTTACCGAGTTACTTGTGACTAGAGAACATGAAGAAATAGGTCATTGTGGTGTATCCGCAACTTTGACTCAACTTCGAAAACATTATTGGGTACCTAAAATCCGTCAATTAGTTAAAACGGTCATTCGCAACTGTCTCATTTGCAAAAAATATAATGCCAAATCAGCTGATCAACTGAGTGGTCAGTTGCCACGAGATAGAATTTCCCGATCTCCTCCTTTTCAAATCGTAGGTGTTGATTTTACAGGTGCAATCCTTGTAAAGAACAGTAAAGATACTCAAAAATCTTACCGTTGTTCATTTGGAACTAGTATCGGACATGTTCACAAAGTGTTTTTTACTTGCTTTTCGAAGGTTCCTTGCACGAAGAAGTAATTGCCAAGTGATTTACTCCGACAATGCTCGTACATTTAAAGCGGCTCAAAGAGAGTTGACGTATTTCACTAACATCTTGAAAGACAGCAAGTTACAAAATTTCGTCGCAGATAAAGGTATCAGCTGGAAATTTATAGTTGAACGTGCCCCTTGGTGGGGTGGCTTCTACGAACGCCTTGTTAAGACTGTAAAGGAACCACTGCGTAAAATACTTGGCAAGGCACTTATGACATTTGAAGAACTTTCAACGATTCTCTCAGAGGTTGAAGTCATCGTCAACAATCGACCTCTAACCTATGTAGAGAATGACCCAGGAGAGCCAGAACCTCTCACGCCGGCTCATTTCCTCGAATTAGGTTATGGTGATTCCAAATACCCTGTACATTTCATCGAACTGATTGACTCTACAGCGGCTAAGCAATCATACCAAAGGAGAAAGACTTACCAGACACTCCTTTTGAAACAAATTTGGAGACGCTGGAAAGAACAGTATTTACTCCAATTAAAGACTGTTAATAACTTTAAATCCCCATCTCTTCGTAAAAACTTGCAATTAAATGATGTGGTGATTGTTGAAGGGAATGTTAAGTCAAAATTATTGTGGGAACTTGGGGTAATAAAAGAGATATATATTGGAAGAGACAATAATGTTAGATCTTGTTTAGTTAAAACTTCTAAAGGTCTCTTCAGAAAACCAATCCAATTGCTTTATCCTTTAGAAATTACATGATGTTCTTAAACTAATTTGTTCTTATTTTTCACATTTATGTTAATGAAGAGTACATTATTAATTAATTTTAAAATTGATTTGTTGCGAGATCTTTAAGTATGTATCTTAATTGTTTATTTTCATTTGAATGTTTATTTCATTGCTTTGATTTGCATTATATGTTTAATTGGGTGAACATTCTGTTCACCGGTGGGGTGTGTGGCGAATATTGGCGAGAAGCTTGGCGAGAGGAGGAGATTGTTCGTCGTTCGCTGCGCAGGTTTCTTATCACTCGCTTTTTGGAATGCCTTGAATAAAGATCTTGTAATTGATAACGCATCGATGATTTTGAGTGGTGTCATGTTTCCTTTATAAACCCAATTTTAAAACATGAAAAGACGTTTGCGAGTCTCATCTGGTAGGAGTATTTCAAATTTATTTCTCATCCAGAAATCGAATGCTAGTCGGTTTCCTCTTGAAAGGCCTCCCGGAAAGCAGTCCCACTTTGACACGAAGACTACTTTTAATCATCCAGATCTTGTTTTAACGACTTGACAGCGAGGTATAGCCGCAGTAATCAAACTACAATTCTATACAGCGCATGCTTTGCTATTCATAGGAAGCCGAAGAAGACTTAATAATCACCATAAACATATACATTAACAGCTCTCCCTCGGATTTGTTAGCGTATGTTGGTAACCAAGGGCAAGCTATTACCAATGGAGGACAGTATGGCAGCAATTCAGTTGGCTTCATCTGCTTTCATAGCAGAAACCGCTAGCGAGATATACTGAAGTTTCAGTTAGAGATCAGGGTATAGCTCTTGTACCGATGAATAGCAAAACATCCAAAAAAATAAAGTCGTTAAAGTCGTTTTTGAAGTCATTTAAGCTTTAGTCCGAGAGGCGACTGCAATTTTTGGACCCTATCGAACAACATTCTAAATTTTTTATAGAAATTGGAGAAAAGTGAGTAGATTACGAATCCACTGTTCTGCCGTGGCAAAAATGGCCGAAACTGATCAAAAATAGACTTTGAATTAGTTGAACTAAAATCCGATTGCCAAATATGTCATAACCTGCCAAAAAGTGAACAAACTTTTTCGTCAGGAAACCCACTGCATTTTGATTTTTAATGAGAAAAAGCGCAAACGATTTCTGATCTCTGGCTCGGAAAACTTGTATATTTTAAAATTAAGCCAAATTGGCGACATCAGTGACGTAATGTTTCTTGCCAATTTGGTTCACTTGTGAAAGATGCAAGTAAGCCATAGCCACACATTCGAAACGTCTGCAACTTTCTTAATTAAAAATTAAAGAGTGAGGGTTACCAAATAAAAAAAATGCTCTTTATTTGGCAAGTTATGGCGCATTTGGCAATTGGATTTAGTTCAACTTATTAAAAGTCGATTTTTGACCAGTTTCGGCCATTTTTCGACCAGTGGATTCGCAATCTACTCACTTTTCTCCAAATTCTATAAAAAATTCAGAATGATGTTCGATGGGGTCCAAAAATTGCAGCCGCCTCTCGGTCTATTTGAACTTACCTTGAAACAGAAGAAAAGCGAGAGCGGAAAAGTGCAGATCACTAACAAGAAGGAAATCGCGATGAGAAAGATATCACAGATTCCGGATGGCTCACCGATCCCTGTAAGGAGAACAAAAATTAGTATTACAACCACAATATTATAGACACCAATAAAAGTGTACACCAATAAATGAACTTTTTCAGTTCTGAAATATTTAGCTCTTTCGTAAAGAAAACTTTATCTACACGAATATTTGTCTTTTTCTTCCGCCACCATTATACGAAACTACGTTTACAAAACTATTTTCATTTTAAATTATAAAAATAATTTTCTCTACTATTTTGAGGAAGAATGAGATTCTGATGATCAAACGGATAAGGTTGGTTGTTTTCAGATTATCTGGCGCCGTAAGCAACACGAGGGCTACAATGCGCAGAAACATTCGCCATTTAACAAGCCAACATACATTTACAAACACCCATGCCTAACACGTGACTCGAACCCGCAACCTCGCGGTCTAGAAGCTGGCACGCTAACCACTATACCATTTGGTCGGCCTGCAGATAGGAATGCATAGATACCAAAATATTGCTTTAAAGCCCCATTGATATTTTTTTTTTAGTAAACTTTAAAAAATCAGTACATGTATTTTTCAAAAACAAAACTTTTCTAACATACGATAGGAATCCAATGTACTTTAAGCTAAGCCAATACACATTTCAAAGTACCTATTTTTTACAGCGACACAACTAAAACAGAAAGTAACTTGGGTATCCTAGTAGTTAAATACAAAGTTCTATAGGCAACACGTCAAGCGTAGGTATTTTATCGTAAAGGGCTAATTGTTTGCACACTTAAACGACATATTTTTGTGGACAATAACGGCTAATCAGATCGGGACCTACAGCTTAACGTGGATTATGAACTACAACAACCATCCATGCCTAACCCAGGATTCAAACCCGGCACCTTTGGCATGTGAGGTTAGAGTGCTAACCCCACAGCCATCAGGTTGGCCGTAAAGGACTGAAGTATTGAGGTTTGAACAGACTGTGACATCACCGTTAACCTGTAAGATAGGACGCCCATTTCTGATTATCTGGCACCGTCAGCAACACGAGGGCTATAATGCGCCGAAACATTCGTCATTAGACAAGTCAACATGCATTTACAAACACCCATGCCTAACACGGGACTCGAACCCGCAACCTCGAGGGCTAGAAGCCAGCACGCTAAACACTATACCGTTTGGTCGGCATAAACAAATAATGCGTTCCAAAAATCAAATTTGATGTGTTAGTTTTTAATCTGCAATTAAACCTCTGACGTAACCACATTCAACTTTTTTTTTTCCATAAGAGTCAAAGATAAAGTAAGTACCAGTAAAATGAAGGAAATTCAGCTGTATCGAACATATTTCACGTTTCAAACTCTGCGGAATGTTTCATATCTCAAGCGATAACACACACACAAAAAGGAGATATCAAATATATTTTAATAGTGTTCCGCATTACCTGAATAGTTTAAAGGGTTAATATGTTTTTGTATTTATAACCGACACAAGTCCCATTTCATTATTTGTTCAAGAAGGTTTAATAAAGCATTGCTTTAAGAACATTTCCTGCAAAATTGATTACAAATTTAAAAAAATAACACAATGTGAAAACCAAGTTGCACCAGGCGTTTATACGTTGTTTGCTTAACTAAAACATAGCATCATCCACCTACCATTGCGCATGAGAAAGGCTACTTTCTGCTCGATTCCTTTAGAGACTATTCTTTCCATTACTTCTTTTCCAGTACCGTGCAGTATTCTTTGCCTGATTCCTTTACCATGACTCGATACTTTTCTTTGCTTGACTTCTGTACCGGGACGAGAAGCGGTTCTTTCTTCGGTTCCTTTATCATCGAGATTAGACTCCATATTTTCTTCGTCTCCGTTCTCAAGTCTAGATTCGAAACTTTCTTCAACTTCTGAACCGGATTCGGAAGCTGGTCTTTCTTTGCTTCCTGTACCGGGATTCACTACAATCGTTTCCTCGATTTCTTTACCGGGAGTAGAGACGATTCTTTGCACGTATCCTGTACCGGGACAAGCCCGTTTGGCAGAAGCCAAATCTTTGCATGAATTCATAGCGGAGCCAAGATAAAATGGAACTCCCGACGAGATGATCCCAAAATTAAACTTAGTCACACACATGGCTCAGTCACTATAAATCAAGAAACCTTTCGAAAAATAGTTAGTACATCTATTTCAGAATGCTCATCTGATTGCTTCCTTGCCGAAAACGAGGGGGATATGCAACGAGTATCAAGTTGAGTTATTCCGATGTATCTGAATAAACTATTAACTGCTCATATCTATAACCATCCACCTATTTCCATATAATAAATAAAAATTTAGTATTGTCGTCATCAACGCTTTTCTCAGGAACGTCAAGCCTCCCAAGAGGACTTTTGAAAATTGATCGGTTGTTTTGGTTTTCTGGCGTAACACTTTATATGACCCTTTTTTCCTAGTAATGTTATGGCAAAATATTTTTGGGATAGAGATTGATTTATAAAAAGAAACTAATTTAGCTTATTACCTAAAATTAATTTGATTTTTAAAACCATTTTGTTTTTTTGGTGGGAAGTACGTTTCCTACCGCCCACTGGCAGCTATTCAAAGCTAACTTTGCACTTCTTTTTATGTCGCATTACGTGATATTCATGAAAAATAATTTGCAAACCCAAAAATCTACAAAAGAAATTCTAAATTAGATTTATTTTGTATTAAAAAATTTAAGAATTTATACCCATCACTTTCCATGAAATTTCAGAAAACAGGAATCAACACATAGTGGAACATTGCAATCTGTACAAACATATCTTGTTCTCTTCTCATGTGCTTTATTATAGCACAAACGGCAACGTCTATATGCTTTTTGTAAAGTTGGCAAATGGCAAATCATGGGAGGGAAAAATAGCTTCCCATCGACGTTTAACAATTAATAAAGTTAGTGGGAAGTTTTCTTATGAAGAGTAAAATGTGCCACTAAGGACTGCGCCGTAACATTGAAACACCAACATAAAAATTACGCTTTGTACGTTTAAACTTTTTCAGATGACGTCGACTCCAGAGACAGCAACCTCTCCCTCAACATCAGTACCACACCAACGAGAAGACATAGAGACCTCGGCGGATTTAACGTGCAGCAGTCAACATTTTTCTACACGCCGGTTACATGGTAACACGCTGACTACAACCCACGACATTCCGGACATGAGACCAATACCATAGTTTACCGAGCCACCGAAGGCGACTGCTACAGAAAACTGATTAGATATAGTTTTTTTAAATCATAGAATCCTCTGTAGTAGTTTATGAAATCATAAGAGTTCTACATAGTAGAGTTCTAACTTATAAAGTTGTATCTTGGAGAGCAGGGTTCCCACTCATACTACGAAATGAAAATCAACGACTTTTCAATGACTTTTAAGCACCTAAATAATGTTTTTAAGGACAGTTGAAAATTTGTTTTCAGGTATATAAATTTTTAATAAAGTATATTCTACCAAAAAAGTTACAAGTTGGTGGATGCGTAATACAAATAAGTCGGAGAATTTCGCTACGTTGCGGAAAAGTGGCGGTCACGAGGGGATAGCAAGTCCGAGTTGTATTTTTATAAATTTTTCAGTTGGTCACGCAACATCCCCAAAAATGAGGACTTTTAAGGACCTCTAAGCATTTTCAAGGATTTTTAAGCACCTTTAAGCATTTTCAAGCACTTTCAAGGCCTTGAAAACAAGTTCAAAAATATTAAGCACTTTTAATGACTTTCAATGACCGTGAGAACCCTGGAGAGTACGAAGTCTGAAGTCATCCGTATAGTATATAGCAAAATGTCAAATTATCAATTGGATTTTATGATCAGGTTGGATTTTATGATCAGGTTGGATTTGAAATAAATTAAAAAATTTCAAGCGCAGCTACCAAGCAATATAAAGCTTTCGTTTGAATCCTTAAATCATTACTCTAGAAGAACAGCATTATGGACCCTAAATCCAGTTTTATCAGCCGATTAAACGGTATAGTGGTTAACGCGCTAGCCTCTAGACCGAAGAGTTGCGGGTTCAAGTCCCGTGTTAGGCATGGGTGTTTATAAATGTATGTTGGCTTATCTAATGACGAATGTTTTGGCGCATTATAGCCCTCGTGTTGCTGACGGCGCCAGATAATCTGAAAACAACCAACCAACCAGTTTTATCTCTTTAATAATAGCCTATAAAAATAGTCAATAATATGTCTATAATAAAAAAAATTCCAATCCCGTATCAGATCAGAAAAACATTCTGAATTTTTTCGACGATTCCCCGTTACCAACAATTTTAATTTACATAGATTAACATTAAAAAGGTCATCCGAAATTTTAAAAAAGCAAATGTTGAACCATTATACATTTCTAGTAGAGGCCGGTAGGCTGTGGGAGGCTGGTTATTTGGTATGTCAATGACTTATTTCTGTTGAAAATTACGGCTAGACATTCCGGGACCAATAACTTAACCTGGATTAAAGGCCACAATGAACATCAATGCATAATACAGAATTCGAAATCGACACATTTGATATACGAAGCCAAAGCACTAATCATTAATCATACAGCCATCAGGTGTGCTGGTGAGGGGAATAATTCAGAGATGACTTTCGAAAATTATTACACCTCGCCAATGACTCTCTGTACCACGCTACCTAAATCAGGGGTCGGCCTCTAGAGCTGCATGCGACTATTTAATTTAAGTAACTCAAGTTAATAGTAAATAGATAAAGCAATAAATTGTAATAAATATATGCTTTGTTTGGATAAATCCTTTATTAACCTCCTGCGTAATATCAAACCCGAGAAACAAGGAAAACGCGACGAAACAGAGATGAGGGTGGACTGGTAACACTGTTACTAATTATAAAAACCTAAAATCAGCACCTACAGCACCACTGACATCTCCGTCGAAATACGGAACAATCAGAATGCGCCATAGAAGTGCGTCCACCATGCGTCACAGCCTCAGTTTCATCGACCTTTTGTTGACGTTCGTTGTTCTCTCGTCTCCGAGTGAGTTAGATAGCACCTTTCGCAGTTAACTAGCGCGCAGCGCGGTTCGCAGCGCGGTTGCGCTCTATTAAAACACCTTTTGTGTTTACATTTGATACACTATATTGGAAAAGCAAGGCCTCAAAATCGAGAACATGGCATTTAGCCTCGCCCAAAAGAAAAAGGAAAAATTGATAAGGAAAATCATGAATTTAAAAATGAATTGACTGAATCATATGCTTCCATCGAAAATGGTATAAAAATGATATAAAATGTAAGTAGATAAGAGCTAATATTGGTAATGCTTATACTTATTTTGAGGCCCTTTAAAAATTTAGCTATTCTGATTATTGAATGTTTGGCTCTTAGCGCAGAAGAGTCTGCCGACCCCTGCCCTAAATAAAATTCAATTAAACTCACCTCTAGGTTCTGAGCTAAAGACATCAATCCGTTTTTCCATCATGTTTCCAGTCCCTTATGCAAGCTAATGAGAGGGAAATTACCGAGCTCAAAATACAAAAGAAGCCTGCTTACGCTTATCCTAAGCCAAGCAGTGCTCTGCACCAACTTCATGAAAAAACAACAAAAGCTTCGCCACCAGTCATCGGCACAGGGTTGTCCTCGGTGCTTTTGTTTAAAACCGTGCCGAACGGAGACAGCCACGCGAAATTTTAATCACGCATCAACATAGAACTTGAGGTCACTAAAATGATTTTGATGTTCCAACCTATCATCAAAGTTTGGAATTTGAGTCTGTAGTTACAATCGATATGGATTATTCTTTTTTGAAAAGGGAAAGGCTATTTTGGAATGGAAATGAATCCGAAGTAAACCCTTTATTAAAGTATTGATTTGAGAATCGAGTTCTGAAGTCGATTGTGTAAACACAATCATTTCTGGATTGCTAACTATATGGATTGGTTTAAAGAAATAACAATTTTGTTTTTTGAAAAGCGTTATTCCTATTCGAAAATCGTACGGGAAGAGTTGGCTTTTGCGTTGAAGATAAATATTATGCCACTGTTTGGAGCAGAATTTCTAATAAATATTAATTTGCTGATTGCCTCGTTCATAATATCTATCTATCTATCTATCTATCTATCTATCTATCTATCTATCTATCTATCTATCTATCTATCTATCTATCTATCTATCTATCTATCTATCTATCTATCTATCTATCTATCTATCTATCTATCTATCTATCTATCTATCTATCTATCTATCTATCTATCTATCTATCTATCTATCTATCTATCTATCTATCTATCTATCTATCTATCTATCTATCTATCTATCTATCTATCTATCTATCTATCTATCTATCTATCTATCTATCTATCTATCTATCTATCTATCTATCTATCTATCTATCTATCTATCTATCTATCTATCTATCTATCTATCTATCTATCTATCTATCTATCTATCTATCTATCTATCTATCTATCTATCTATCTATCTATCTATCTATCTATCTATCTATCTATATATATATATTATATATTATATATAGATAGATAGATAGATATTATGAACGAGGCAATCAGCAAATTAATATTTATTAGATATTCTGCTCCAAACAGTGGCATAATATTTATCTTCAACGCAAAAGCCATATATATATATATATATATATATATATATATATATATATATATATATATATATATATATATATATATATATATATATATATATATATATATATATATATATATATATATATATATATATATATATATATATATATATATATATATATATATATATATATATATATATATATATATATATATATATATATATATATATATATATATATATATATATATATATATATATATATATATATATATATATATATATATATATATATATATATATATATATATATATATATATATATATATATATATATATAATATATATATATATATAATATATATATATATATATATATATATATATATATATATATATATATATATATATATATATATATATATATATATATATATAATATATATATATATATATATATATATATATATAATATATATATATATATATATATATATATAATATATATATATATATATATATATATATATATATATATATATATATATATATATATATATATATATATATATATATATATATATATATATATATATATATATATATTTCAAAATAGATTTGTTAATTAATTTTAAAAAAAAATTTTAAAAAAAAGTTTAAATTCTGTTTTTCAAAAATCCAATTAGAAGGCAAAAACTATTTATGTTGAACATTTCAGAGCTGTAGCCATATTTGAAATCGTTTTGTTATATATATATGAATTAAAAAAATTAATTAATAACGAACTTAACAAAAATTTAAAATTCTGTTTTTCTAAAGTCTAATTAGAAGGCCAAATCTATTTATGTTGAAAATTTTAGAGCTGTAGCCCTATTAGAAATCGTTTTGTAAAACATTAGTTAGTTAATTAAAAAAATTAACTAAAACAGAACAAAATAAAAATTTAACATTCTGTTTTTTAAAAGTCCAATTAAAAGGCCAAAACTACTTATGTTGAAAATTTCAGAACTGTAGCCCTATTAGATATCGTTTTGTAACATATTTCTTTATTAATTAAAAAATTAATTAAAAATAAACTAATTAAAATGTTAACATTCTGTTTGACATACATAAAATTAGAAAGCCAAAACTTCCTATGTTGAAAATTTCAGAGCTCTACTCCAATTTTAAGTAGGTTTCTATAGATCCACAGACAAACAGCCAGATAGACAGACACACAGCTTGCTTTATTATTATAGATGATTTGATGATTTGAAATACTTCAAATCATTGTTGAGAACTATTTGAAAACAAGTTTTAAAACTTTTTTTTTTATCTTACTGTCCCAAGATGGGAAATTTGGCCCAAAGTTTCTATCTATACTTATTCTTATTCTATCTTCTTATTCTTCTATATTCTTATTCTAAAGTACTTATTCTATCTATAGTATTCGTATAATTTTTCATTTACAAAATCATCACTCAGTCATGTTATACCTAGAATGTATATTTCATTTAGTGAATTATTTTCTTAAAAAATAATAGAAAGAAAACTTGATTCTTATTTCATTATTTCCGTTTAAAAAAATTTGAGATACATTTTGAATAAAAATAACAAGTTTTGCAGCTTTTTCTAAGCCTAGTCAGTTACGAAACAATTGTACATTTCTAAAATTCTCTCAACATTTGCTGTAGTTGATTATGCAGTAAGAATTACTTAAACTCCCTTCAATATATCAGCATTAAACTTTTTTATATCATTTTCTTGTATGACTATGACTATTCATAGACATCAGTCTGTGACTATTACATTTTCAATAAACTCCTTTTAAAAAAATATCTTTGAAACAGAAAACTCTTGATTAAAACTAGAAGTTATTTACAACACCAAATAATTCAAAGTGTCTAATTATAAATAAAAAAATAAAAATATAATTTTAAATTATTCTATTAAAAAAAAAAAAAAAAAAAAAAAAAAATGTTTTTTTTTTTAGAATAAAAATGCAACTTTAAATTATCCTTTAAAAAAAACAAATTTGTTTTTTTGAGAAAATAACCACTTGGTTTAAACCATGTTTTAAACCGTGGTTTAAACAATGTCAACCCTACTTTGTAACCTTTAGATTATTGTGAAATCTTTTTGACAAATAAATGTAAAATTCAACTAATGTGAGCAACATCAATTTTCGTATAATTAAAATTAATTATATCAAAGGGTTTTACAATACTTTCGTGTAACTAATTGCTTATTATAGCTCATTTACAATTATCTATCATTAATCTACGTGCTTTACAATCCTAATTTAAATCTTCTGGGTCTAATTTATTGTTTATAAAACTAGGCAATTACATCCTGAATCTCAATTTGCTTTTTAATATTTTTTTCCCAAATTTTTTGAAATATGATAAGACATAGTTTAGAAAAATCACACATTATTCTTTTCCTGTTACACATCTTGTCTTTCAAATATGGATTCCCCCCCCCCCACACTCACCCCCCCCCCCCACCCGAAAAAAAATCCTGGATACCGGATTGTATGTACCCCAGCATCATTCACCTTCACCGACAATTTATGTGAAAATAAAAGTCAAAAGAATATTTATTCTAAGCCATGAAAATATTCCCTCAAAAAATATCACCTTCAAAAGACGGTTCGTGCTTGATGACCACAACTCTAATACATATACATTGAACAGTTTTGTAATATAATTTGAATAGTTTACAACCCATCATGCTAGCAATAAGAAGGGAGTAAAATTTGAATATTCGATTTTAAGCAAAACCCTTATATATTTTAATATTTATTAGAGATCGGAAATATCGGATCAAAATAAATATCGATACTATATCGTTGCATAGAAAAAAAATCGATGTATCGTTACAGAATTTTTTATTTTAAATTGATTTTCCATTTTGCCAGAAACGAAGTTTTTTTTCCGGGCAAATTTCTACTTTTCGTGAATTCCTGGCAAAATTGTTTTAATAATTAAATTATAAAAATTGTTTTAATAAACAAATTATATTATCATTCAGAATAAATAAAATACATTTGGATGTCAATGCATAAATTCATATTTATTTTTAAAGAAGAAAATTTGAAAAGCAGTTTACCGCATATTTTACTGATAGAGATGATTTTAATATTTAAAATTAGAAGATGCAAATTCCAGGCACACGTTGGCAACAGAAACGTCACTGTGTTAATGACTACTAATAAATGAGCAACAATATCTACCCTCTTTGCCTTAAATGCTAGCGACATCAGGCATCGCCTGATCACATCGTGAACTGTTTGTTGGTTGTATTCAGATTATCTGGCGCCGTCAGCAACACGAGGGCTATAATGTGCCGAAACATTCGTCATTAGACAAGCCAACATACATTTACAAACACCCATGCCTAACACGGGACTCGAACCCGCAACCTCGCGGTCTAGAAGCTAGCACGCTAACCACTATACCGTTAAGTCGGCACATCTTGAACTGTATGGGACTAATTTGGGAGGAGATTCATTCTTCTTCCCTCTTGGTCATAGACTTCATCGAAGTCAACGGATTCCTTGATCTGGTCTGACGCCGTCAGACTAGATAGGAGATTATTAACAACAACAACAATAAATGATCTTATCTTTTCATTACATTATGTTTTCTTTTTGGTTAGGGTGCTCTCAGCCAAGTCCAAACTTTAATTTTGAAATTTTTGAAAAGAGAGTAAAGAAAATCAACAACAAAAAACATGGAACTACAAAACGATCATCAAAAAACTAAAAATGTTTGAAAATATCGATATATCGGTGACTTGTATCGATTTTTTTACCATCGATAATTTTTTTTTAAATATCGTTGTATCGATATATCGCCGATTTCTAATATTTATGCATCGGCAGAAATATTTTCAAGATAGTGCAAGCATCCCAAGTTTTTCTTCGATTGGTTGTTTTCAGATTATCTGGCGCCGTCAGCAACACGAGGTCTATAATGCGCCGAAATATTCGTCATTAGACAAGCCAACATACATTTACAAACACCCATGCCTAACACGGGACTCGAACCCGCAACGTCGCGGTCTAGAAGCTAGCACGCTAACCACTATACCGTTTGGTCGGCAAGTTTTTTTTCGAACCTTGATTAAAAAAACACAGAATTTCCTAATAAAATTGTAATTAATAGTACGAAAAACTTGACTGATACTCAAATGCCTTCCAATAAATTCATAAAAGATATGAATGCTTCAAAAATAGGTCAATGGCCCCTTACCTGACGCTAAATTTAGATCCCGCATCTCCCACCACAAACTGGGGAATTTAGAATAATCCAGCTGATGTGAAAGCGCGAATATTTCGTATCTTATAGTATGAGAGAGGAGGGAGGTCTATTTAAAAAGCCTTGACGAGGAGTTGACACGATACAGTTGACAGTTTGTTCAGGCAGAAGAAATATAAACATTCATTTTTGACTCACGATGCGTTTGCACTAAGCAGCCTACTGTTTAACAATGTCGGTATTATATTTTTGGAAACAGTTGACGGTAAAAGTAAATGCACAAATATTATTTATGGTATCCGACTACGTTCGTAACATTTCAAAAAAAAACATTACAATTCCATAATCTTTTGTATTTGTATTGTTGCGTGGATGGGTTCGAAAGACTTGAAGCCAAAGCAGATCAAAACTTGCAGAAATTTATTCCGATATAACTTTTCGCAGATTCCCTTACAACTCCAGAACTTCTCGTTCTAATAGACTCGATACAGCTCTTTACACGACAATAGAGCGCAGCAGTAGTTAAAAACTTAATACACAACTGGTAAAATCGCCGCAAAAGACAATGCAATACAGTTCGCTTTTAGAACTACTCTGAATGCTCACTGAGAGACAATTAACTCCGTAACTCCACTCAACTAACTCTTGGTAGGCCTTATATAGGAAAGTTAAACCTTCGTGAATCTTCTAGAGACAGAAATTTGGAGGATTTTCCAGATCGTAGTCGAAAAGCCCTATACATGTACATGGGGACCGAAAATGTCGCCAAATGGTCGCTAACTTGGCTCTATCTCGCCAATTTGGCGAGATTGCCACTAACCATAATGTTAAATGGCCTGCTCCTTGTAAAACTCGCTTTCCTGCAGGATCCCTGTAGAACTCGTTTTCAAGCATTAGGAGACATATTGCAGGAAAGCAAAGTAAACTTTTGCACTGCCTTATGCGAAATGTATATAAATTTTCCTTTCTACATAATTAATACTAAGAAATATTTACAACTATACAGAAATTCGTAACATTATATTCATTTATATGAATTGTTACTATTACAAAGATTAAAAATCAGTAATTTTTTCTTAATTTGAAGCTATTTAGAGAAATTAAGTAAAATTTTGCATTTATTTTTCAATAAACGCAAAATTAAACCTTATAACTGAAAAATAATATTGCTGCCAATTTTTCTTGGCAATTCTTTGATTATTGACTCGGCAAAATGCATTGGAATAAAAGCCATATCCAATACCCACGGAGAGTTGTGACCAATTATAAGTATTTACAGGCTTTTTAGACATTTTCTATCAGTCATTTCCAAATTTAAATACTTTTAATTTCAATAAAAATTTACTTTTATGCCATAGTTTTGCTCTATTCCCTAGATAACACTCCTATAAACATACATGTAAAATTTCATTGAAATATTTAAATAATTTTCAGATATCAGGTTTGTCAATTTTTTCAAAAACACATTTTCCAGTAACCACGATTAAGTGAATGTTCTCAAACAGCCGTAACTTCCGTTTCTGATTAACATAGATTTAAAACAATTACCAATTTATAAAGATAAGGTTTAGAGCATAATTGTAGCAACATAAAAATAAAATACGTTTTTGAGCGAAAATTATTACATTAATGCATCTTTAAAGATTTTGTGTTGCATCTTTTTCGTATTCCTCATTCCGAGTGGTATGAAGAAAGTAGCATTAAAATGTCTGCGAACTGTTGGATTTTATAAAATTTGTCAGCTTGCATTATGTATTGCATTTTTCCAGTATAATTGTCAAACGCTGTGTAAATTTTGTATATTGTGTTGTATTATTATGTATAATCCTGTAACTATGGTATATTGTATGTATGATCCTGTAACTATTGTATGTGTGGTCCTGTAACTATTGTATGTATGATCCTGTAACTATGGTATGTATGATCCTGTAACTATGGTATGTATGATCCTGTAACTATTGTATGTATGATCTTGTAACTATTGTATGTATGATCCTGTAACTATGGTATGTATGATCCTGTAACTATTGTAAGTATGATCCAGTAACTATTGTATGCAAACTCTATTTCTATATTTATTCGTGTATATATATTTTTGTTACTCAACCAACCCTGTTGGGCCTAGAGCCTGTTGTTGGTCTCAAAATTTGTATTTGTATAAAAACATTTGAGCAAACAAGCTTTAAAGGTGTTCCAAAACGATACTAAAACGTTTTGCAACTCTGTTGAACAACAATTAAATTGAATTTGTTTATTTTTGTTGAAGATGTAGTGGTAGATAATAACAAAAGTCAAGTAGACAAGACAGGAAAATGATTGAAATTGAAAAATCTATCCGGCATCGTACCATAGCGAGTAGCCTAAGGTGCCAGAACGTACAGAGCTAAATCATACAAAAGTCAAAAGATATCACAACTGCAAAGTCAAAATGAAACCAAGTACGACCATGAAAAATCATCTGCAATGGTGCAAAAAGAGTAAAAGATGGGGCTTTGTTGATTAAAAAAAATGGTTATTATTATTGAGCCTAATCGGAAATGTTTGTCTTGGAACACTGGATGATCTTGAAACTTTTATGAAGCGGAGAAATGATAAAAAGTTGAAAGACAAATCATGACAACTAAAAAAAAATTTCCCGAGTTCGTTTTCTACGGAAGTATGTATATCATCTCACAAAATTATGTATATTGTTATAACAGTTAACGCTGATATATACATAGACAATTTTTATTCTCACTTAGAAGCATTTGATGTCTCCTCCAACTTCAATTTTCAAGATGACATCGGCAAATTATAATCGAAGTAAAAAGGTCGTGGATTTTTGTATGGAAATAGAAATTATTCAATAAAGCCAATGACATGGCGCAGAAATAGTCCGAAACCAATCCAATAGAAAATATCTTGCAAAAAAATATTAATAAGAAAAGATGTGGTTGGAAGTGCGTCACGCTATCGGAAAGAGCTGGAACGAAATTTCACCAAATGTATGTCACTGTCACACGTCAATAAAATCTAAGCAATAACGCCTGAACGCAATTATCATGTCAAAAGAAGGAACGAAAGAATATTAAATATAGTTGATAGAATACTTTTTTGGATAATACGATGTTGGGAAAACTTTTTTTTCTTTTGCAAGTTAATTTATTACTTATTTGTATAACGGTTACAGTTAACTGTAATTCATACTGTTGATACAGGTTCGTTTACTAATGCATTGTATTTTATAACAGAATTAATTAGTTTAATAAATATACTCAATTTGTAGGGAAATAACCACTATGAACACAGTGTATGTGCTCTATTTGGTGATCGGAAACCTTTTGTCAAAGTTTGTTCTAACTCAATGGAGATTTAAGAGGTCTCGCGATCGAACCCCGACGTTACACTCCAGTCTCGTTTAAAATCCCTTATATTAACTTCGATTTTGTGGGGGGGGGGGGTAGGTGTCTGTATATATGGCGATGACAGGCAAATCTGTGGAGGTCTAATTATCCTCCTTGCTGTCATCCAATCGGACTGAAACTTGGCAGATATATCCAATGACAATGCATTACATCAAATTTTGGGAGCAGTCACTGTCACTAAAATTTCACTTTTACACTCGTTGCTATAATCGTTTTGGAATACTAATAATCCCATCCAACCGACCATTGAAGAAACTCTTTCCTGTTGCCAAAATTGTTTCAATAAATAAACAATTAAATTGTTTTAATAACAATAAAAAAAATATTCTGATGTGAATGCATAAATTCGCCTTCACTTTTAATGAATAAATTTTGAAAAACAGTTTAACGCATATTGTACTGATAGAGATGTTTTTAATATTTACCAAGCACACGCTGACAACAGGTGCAGCGCTATTTTAATGAATATAAAAATTGGCAATGCATATAAAGGATTTATATTACAAACTTTGTTTTTATGGGTTACATTATTTCAAAGTGAGTACGCATAATAGCGATCAAGACAGATTGCCTCATACTTGTACCGGGATGCTTCGTGGAGATTTTTCGGATTTCCTCGCATTCGAGACAAAAATGGAACCCCGCGGTTGGTTTTCCCGTGAAAAACCTCCCGAAAGGCACCCTTCCTTTACACAGATCTTAATTTAATGTCCTATAGCCCTTATGTAGTAGTATTTTCTGAATTTCCTAAATACAACCAACTTTGTGGGTACTTCGGCAGGTTCACAACATTGAAATGGGTATTGGTAAATATCAAATAATTTTTTCCTCTTATAGAAGGGCACCTGCTACAGGTCAATGGACGTGGAGAAAAAGAATCTTCAAAGTGGTAAATTACGAATTTGGTTGGTTGTTTTCAGATTATCTGGCGCCGTCAGCAACACGAGGGCTATAATGCGCCGAAACATTCGTCATTAGACAAGCCAACATACATTTACAAACACCCATGCCAACACGGGACTCGAACCCGCAACCTCGCGGTCTAGAAGCTAGCACGCTAACCACAATACTGTTTACTCTACAATATTTGGATTAAAGACATGGGCACCGGAGACTATAATTGGGTACATTTTTACCCCACTCCTGGACTTCGAACAGTAGATATGGAGAAAAGTAATAAAATTCACAGCATAAAAACTCGACACAAATTTCAAATTATTCATATCAACATAAAATGAATACATGACAATTAATTAATATTACAAAAGGGAATTCAATTCACACATCTAGTGGAGCAAAAACCCAACAATATACCAAATAACCAAATTCAATAATAATTTTCGAGAAGTCGAGGTTTGAACAAATCCTTTAGCCACTATTCAACTTTCTCCTTTGAAATAATTCTGCCCGCCTATCATGATTAGAGAGTTGATCAAAAACTTCAGAAAATGCAAATCCGATGGAGGGGGACGGAGGCATGTTAAGAGGAACTAAACCTAAAATTCTCTTCTGGAATAGGCCGACCAAACGGTATAGTGGTTAGCGTGCTAGCTTCTAGACCGCGAGGTTGCGGGTTCGAGTCCCGTGTTAGGCATGGGTGTTTGTAAATGTATGTTGGATTGTCTAATGACGAATGTTTCGGCGCATTATAGCCCTCGTGTTGCTGACGGCGCCAGATAATCTGAATACAACCAACCAACCAACTCTTCTGGAATAGAAAAAAAAAACTGCAGAGTTTCATGAGTTAGCCTGTAACATACATCCGGTCAACTAATTTCAAAAGCCGTCTGACTTATACGATCCTCAGATAGCTACATTTCCATTCACACACAAAGTACCCATTCGATTTGTAGCTTCAATGATTAGATGCAGTGCTCTTACACAAATCCATCACCGATATTGTAACGCCAAACAAAGTATAAAGAACACATATTGCATTAAAAGGTTACCGCTTATTACTGTAAGACTTTATCTTATCAATTATCGTTTATCTGTTTTTCCGCCGAGCGTACTTCTCTGTCTCATAGTGCAAAAACTATTGGATTTAAAAGTATGGTTGGTTGTATTCAGATTATCTGGCGCCGTCAGCATCACGAGGGCTATAATGCGCCGAAACATTTCGTCATTTAACAAACCAACATACATTTACAAACACCCATGCCAAACACGGGACTCGAACCCGCAACCTCGCGGTCTAGAAGCCAGCATGCTAACCACTATACCGTTTGGTCGGCGATTTAAAAGTATGAAAATTTGCAGTTATAGAGAAATGTTTGGGAAATATTCTGATAAGAATGATTTAGAGATGCAAACTTTAGTTTTTGAGTTATTATAAGTCATAGTAAAAGGCTTTATTTATTTATTTATTTATTTATTTATTTAATTAATTAATTAATTATTTGTTTAGTTAGTTAGTTAGTTAGTTAGTTAGTTAGTTAGTTAGTTAGTTAGTTAGTTAGTTAGTTAGTTAGTTAGTTAGTTAGTTAGTTAGTTAGTTAGTTAGTTAGTTAGTTAGTTAGTTAGTTAGTTAGTTAGTTAGTTAGTTAGTTAGTTAGTTAGTTAGTTAGTTAGTTAGTTAGTTAGTTAGTTAGTTAGTTAGTTAGTTAGTTAGTTAGTTAGTTAGTTAGTTAGTTAGTTAGTTAGTTAGTTAGTTAGTTAGTTAGTTAGTTAGTTAGTTAGTTAGTTAGTTAGTTAGTTAGTTAGTTAGTTAGTTAGTTAGTTAGTTAGTTAGTTAGTTAGTTAGTTAGTTAGTTAGTTAGTTAGTTAGTTAGTTAGTTAGTTAGTTAGTTAGTTAGTTAGTTAGTTAGTTAGTTAGTTAGTTAGTTAGTTAGTTAGTTAGTTAGTTAGTTAGTTAGTTAGTTAGTTAGTTAGTTAGTTAGTTAGTTAGTTAGTTAGTTAGTTAGTTAGTTAGTTAGTTAGTTAGTTAGTTAGTTAGTTAGTTAGTTAGTTAGTTAGTTAGTTAGTTAGTTAGTTAGTTAGTTAGTTAGTTAGTTAGTTAGTTAGTTAGTTAGTTAGTTAGTTAGTTAGTTAGTTAGTTAGTTAGTTAGTTAGTTAGTTAGTTAGTTAGTTAGTTAGTTAGTTAGTTAGTTAGTTAGTTAGTTAGTTAGTTAGTTAGTTAGTTAGTTAGTTAGTTAGTTAGTTAGTTAGTTAGTTAGTTAGTTAGTTAGTTAGTTAGTTAGTTAGTTAGTTAGTTAGTTAGTTAGTTAGTTAGTTAGTTAGTTAGTTAGTTAGTTAGTTAGTTAGTTAGTTAGTTAGTTAGTTAGTTAGTTAGTTAGTTAGTTAGTTAGTTAGTTAGTTAGTTAGTTAGTTAGTTAGTTAGTTAGTTAGTTAGTTAGTTAGTTAGTTAGTTAGTTAGTTAGTTAGTTAGTTAGTTAGTTAGTTAGTTAGTTAGTTAGTTAGTTAGTTAGTTAGTTAGTTAGTTAGTTAGTTAGTTAGTTAGTTAGTTAGTTAGTTAGTTAGTTAGTTAGTTAGTTAGTTAGTTAGTTAGTTAGTTAGTTAGTTAGTTAGTTAGTTAGTTAGTTAGTTAGTTAGTTAGTTAGTTAGTTAGTTAGTTAGTTAGTTAGTTAGTTAGTTAGTTAGTTAGTTAGTTAGTTAGTTAGTTAGTTAGTTAGTTAGTTAGTTAGTTAGTTAGTTAGTTAGTTAGTTAGTTAGTTAGTTAGTTAGTTAGTTAGTTAGTTAGTTAGTTAGTTAGTTAGTTAGTTAGTTAGTTAGTTAGTTAGTTAGTTAGTTAGTTAGTTAGTTAGTTAGTTAGTTAGTTAGTTAGTTAGTTAGTTAGTTAGTTAGTTAGTTAGTTAGTTAGTTAGTTAGTTAGTTAGTTAGTTAGTTAGTTAGTTAGTTAGTTAGTTAGTTAGTTAGTTAGTTAGTTAGTTAGTTAGTTAGTTAGTTAGTTAGTTAGTTAGTTAGTTAGTTAGTTAGTTAGTTAGTTAGTTAGTTAGTTAGTTAGTTAGTTAGTTAGTTAGTTAGTTAGTTAGTTAGTTAGTTAGTTAGTTAGTTAGTTAGTTAGTTAGTTAGTTAGTTAGTTAGTTAGTTAGTTAGTTAGTTAGTTAGTTTGTTTTGCATATGCTATCCTGTCCAGGGAAAAATAGCCACTGTAGAAATCTAATTTTTTGCAGGCACGAAGGTAATATGTTTTACTAAAACACAATCGTCGACCTTCTTCAAAGTTTATATGCAATTAAAGATTTATTAAATATATAAATTTCGAAAAAAAAATCAATTTTAATCTCACGCGATTGATATTTTTTTTTATATATAAACAGCGAATAATCATTCAAAAAAGATTTATTTATTTAATAAATTGTACCACGACATAAACCAACTTATCAGGATTCGATTTCAAAAAAGATATCAGATTGTTAAAACAGCGACGAGGATGTGACTAATCTAAGTTAGTTAAACAGTGCTTTTTTTTTTTTTTTTTGCTTTTTTTTTTTCCCCAGCCTTTTCTTCCTCCCATACTTAAAAGGTAAAATTAAGTGTTGCTAGATGTAGTATTTTAAACAACCGGGGTAGAGTGGCCCGCCTGATGGCTGTGTGGTTAGCATTCTGGCCTCGCATGCCAAAGGTGCCGAGTTCGAATTCCGGGTTTAGACATGGACGTTCATTGTGGTTCGGAATCCACGTTAAGCTGTAGGTCCCGACCTGATTAACCGTTATTGTGCACACAAGTATAGGTCGTTGAGCGCACAAACCAACCAACCGAGGTAGCGTGAAGTTTATGCGCGGCAATGTCACTGGAAACTCATGAAGACGTGAACAATAACAAAGAGTTCCAATATTTTTAACCTTTTATATTAACTTAGATTTTGTAAGTGTGTGGGTGTGCATATCGTTGGTGGGCAAATCTGCGATGGTCTAATTAAACCATTTGTCATCATCCAGAAAGTCTGAACCTTGGCAGATAGATTCGATGTCGATGTTAATGCATTCAATCAAATTTTGGGGGCTGCCACTGTCATTAAAAGGTTATTTTTATAGAATACTAATAAATCAACTTGCCGTCATCCAATCGAGCTGAAATAGCATTTATGTTGAAAAAAGAACCCAGTGTTAAATTTAACTACAACTTTGAAAAATCTAGGGCCCACAAAAATTCTTGTACCCATTAGGACTAGTTCCTCTTACACAAAACCATCATCGATATTGCAACACCAAACACAAAGTATTACAGAGCAAATCGGATTAAAATATCACCATTTATTGTAAGACTTTATCTTATCAATTGTTATCGATTATCTAATTCGATTATATAATTCAATAGAAGAGAAATCAATAATGAATGGATCGAAACAGATGTGTATCATTCGATCGAAACTGTTCTCGTAAAATTCCAAAAGAGGTAAGAATGGATTGTAAAATAAAATAAAAAAAAAACTATTACTAAATCATGAATACTATATCACTTCGTTTGATGTATATATTAGTTTGGGATCTTTTTTGGTCCAAGAGCTAACAATAGCTAATACTATGAACGATAGTTGGTTGGTTTGTACACTCAAAGACTTATTTTTGCACATAATGGCTAATCAGACCGGGACCTAAGGCGTAGAGTGGATTCCGAATCACAATAAACATCCATGCCAAACCCGAGATTCGAACTCTGAATCTTTGGCATGAGAGGCCAGAGCTTTAACCCTACAGCCATCAGGTGGGCCTAATGTGTGATGAAAAATTGTTACAGCCATATCTTGAGAACCGAGAGTAATGCCGGTTTCCCAGTATAAACTGTTTCGAGTTCCCAAGTGTAAACTGTTCAGCATTTGAGTATGAAATAGGAAAAAACCCGGAAAATCATACCAGACATTCCGAATCTTCCGGGAATCTTAAACTATTCCATTTGACAACATACAACAAAAACATTTCATTTCTCAACATTTTGATCTCAAAAAAGTGGTCTAGAAAAAATTTCTGTCTGTGTCTGTGGTCAGCATAACTCCCAGAACAAATTGACCTACGATGTTCCAATTTGGTGAGCAGGTTGGTGATGGCCCAAGGACCTACCATTAAGATTTTCGTCGAAAGCGCGCAAGCGCATAAGAAGGTAGCACTTTAACCACTAAACGGTTTGGTCGGCGCGGGTGATTAAGGAGTGTAGCCATTTAGGAAACTATAGGGAATCGCATGAACCCTTTCTCACGTAGTCAACTCGTCCGGCCAGGCGGTTTGTTTGCGGGCACAAGTGCCGCTAACGTTCTCATCCCAACTAGTTGACTCAACATCGTACTGACCTCCCATTGGGAAGAGAAGTTGATTCCACAAGTTGCCTCGTGCGAAAGTGCCAAGTCAACTTAATGAGAGTTTAGCATGCAACTTAGTTGAATCAACTAAACCGTCTCATGTGAAAGAGGCCTAAAACTCACCGGATTGTATGCACGCTGTTGCAGAATTTTTATTTTAAGAAAGATAATGTTGAAAACCCCACAAAACATATTTTTCAAGATTACATGTCAGCCAAATAAAAAATATATAATTGATAAAATTTGCTTTATTTATATAAAATAGCAATTTCTTTGTAATTTAATAAAGTTTCGTTCCTATTCACCCCATTTTACGGTACATTATGTTAAATAGTTTTTTCACTCATTAGAAAGATAAAAGCTGAAGATTATATGGTATAAAAGCGGCAGACGGGTAATGAAACATTTCCTATAGCACAAAAATATTTTATTTCTAAATAGTTTATAGAGATTAAATAAGTTTCAAATTAAGAATCAATCACAGTTCAATGTAAAATGCAAATCATGTCCATTGTGCGGCGGCAAAACAATATCTGGAGACCATCGTGCGAGAAAGATCTAATCTGATAGTAGTCCACTGTAGGAAAAGGATACTTTCCTGAGGATATTTCAAGGGGAACTGTCCAACAAACGTCTACACCACTTGAAAACTAGGATGGCTTCCACCAGGCACTGACAATCAAATCAGCACCATATGTCACAACCGCAGTCATGTGTACTAATTTTTAGAATTGCAGAGCACCAACGTTAGGAATTGATCCCCGCAATCTCCTGAAAGACCAGAACAAACAACCCGCCAAGAAATACGAGATTATCTTTCACGATTGCCGCTGCGTCTACTCACTTTGAAGAGACTGGAGGCGTTTGTGTGGCTCGATCACGAGCCCACTACCATGCTAGCCGCATATTCTACCTACAGACAGTGGACCAATTCTGGACCAGAAACTTATTCTTAAAACCACATATTCTTGATAAAAACATTTTATTTTTCGTAGATTCCCATTTGTCGATGGCCTGTAAAAACATTTAAAAAAAAAAGGCTCCACGCAAGCTTATTCTACCTCAATAGCCAAGAGTTTGGATAGCCACTTTTAGTTAAAATAACACACCAATATCAAATTAAAACACAAATACACACTTTGAAACAAAAGTAATCAGTCTTCCAATATCATCGCGATGTGCATGTTGAATTATGGCCCTAGAATGTCCATTATAGATTGGTATTCTCTAATTTCTGTCACAATTTTTTGGAAAGCCCAAAAGCGAGCAGCATGTACTCCACAGATTACAAAGTGAACAGCCAGCCATGCAATACACATCAAGCGAGGAAGCAGCTCCTCTTGTTCGAAATACAGTAGGGTTGCATACGAGGCCGCGTTATTGAAGTTGTCTTCGGTTAATACCCAGTATAAAAACACACGATCTCGGCCACTTTTTTCGAAAAAGTCATTCGCGATTTGCCTCACGTCTCTTCTTACAATGATTCCTTCGGAGTGGTCAAAAACTCGTTGATAGTTAGCACTGGCTTCTCGAAAATAATGCCACTCCAAGTTAAAAGTACGAAAAACGGTGAAAAGCAGGTTGTCTGCGAAGAATACGGCGTCCATATCTTGTCGCTCGAACTTTTAGATTTAAGATGGTCAAGTCGTTAAGATGCTGCTCAAACAAACTGGGGTCTAATCCATAGAATTCGAACGTATTAATAGAGTGGTTAAAAAGTGACTTTTGTGTTGCCAACAAGAAGTCTTTTTTAAAAAAACAGCGTAGGTCTCATAGCTTTATAGCCTACCACACACAATACTACTACAAAACAATGCCTTCCGAATGTTACTCAGCGTTAATTCCCATAGATTCACAGAGAAAAGGTGGCTCTTGGCAACTTACTTCTTTATTTGTTAGCATTCAAGGGTTATGTGCAACTGTTTTTGTAAATTCTTTATATTAACTTCGAGTTAACAGAAACCGCTGCTAAGGTGGTGTGTCCACGTCCTCACCCAGAGAAAGCATTAAAATGGCTACATCACAAAATTCCTTCTGCCCCAAAATGATTTGACAACCCCTCTTTATTTTTATTTTTTAGTTCTCTTTTTTACCTCAACCTGTCCCAGAGAGGTGGTTCTCTCACATATGTACGCGGAGGCAGGTGCTAGTTCACAAAGTCCTTCCTTTCCACTCGATCCCAGCCGTGAGTTCAACCAACCAACCATATTAACTTCGATTTTGTGTATGTGTGTGTGTGGCTGGGTGTGTTATTGGCGGGCAATTCTACGAAGGCCTAATTAACCCATTTGCCGTCATCCAATCGACTGAAACTTGGCAGACGGATTCGATGTCGATGACAATGCTGCCTTCTATCAAATTTTGGCGACTTTCACTGTCACTAAAAGGTCCACTTAAAGGAATACTAATAAACTAACTTGCCGTCATTCCATCGCGCTAAAATAGCATTTAACCGATCATTGAAGAAACTTTCCTGTTGCCATAATTGTTTTAATAAATAAATAAAGAATAAATTTGTTTTAATCAGAATTAAAAAAAAGGTATGAGAGTGCATAAATTCCCATTAATTTTTAATGAATAAATTTTGAAAAGTAGTTAGCCGCACATTTTGCTGATAGAGATGTTTTAATAGCTAAAATTAACCAAGCACACGCTAGCAACAGAAACGGCGCTTTGTAAATGAATATAAAAAATAGTAATGCATATAAAGGATTTATATTAAAAACTTGTTTATGTGTTATATTCTTCTTTTGAAATAGAGAAAATCTCACAATAGATTCAGCAGTATTAAGATATTTCAATAAAGCTAATTCCATTTGAAGTGCAGTATTTTAAATTGTGTATATTAAAAAAAATGCGATTGAAAAAAATACGTTTTATTAAAACTTATTGTATAGCGTATTAAAAAATATATAATCGAAACAAGCTGTATTGAGACAGTAACCGCCTCTAAAAGACCACTACTACACATTATAATATAGTACATTAGACCAGATACCAAGTATGTTAATTTGGTAACATTTAAGAACAGAATCTTCCACTGTTCCATTTGACAACATACAACAAAAACAGACAATTTTTTTATTTTTTACAAATAACTGTCACAACCTGGGCAAGTTTAATTATAAACATTGCGAGAAACCTTATCACCAAATATCCAATTTAATTCTTTTGTAGCCAAAATATAAATTTTTCATAGAGTTACTATAGTAGTATTCCGGTCGAATTTTGAAACATTTCCAATTGCAATATTCGATTGGATTTTATTAAACCCTAATCTTATAAGCGACCCAATAAACGACACAAATTTGTAGCATTCATAGTTTAGCCTCAAAGAATACCAAATGGATTTCCGGTCTTCATTTCCGAATGAAATTGTAATAGGATCTCGCAACGCAAGACCTTCTATTTAACATAGCGCACATGTCAGTACCATAAGTAGTTTCTTCACTCATTAGTGTCGATTAAAAGCTGAAGATTATATGGTATAAAAGTGGCAGAGGGATAATAAAACATTTCCTTATAGTGCAAAAATATTTTATTTTGTTAAGTGGTATAGAATATAAATAAGTTTCAAATCAGAAATCCAATCCACAGTTCAATGTAAACTGCACAAGAATTTCCTATGCAAAATGTAAATCTTAGTCCACAGTGTTTCATCACCACATCTGGAGACCATCGTTAAAGAAGGATCTAATCCGATGGTAGTCCAATGTAAAGAAACTAATACTGTCAGGGAGATATTTCAAGGGAGCACTGCCCAACAACTGCGTCTAGAACGGGTGAAAACTAGGAAAGCTTCCACGAACACAAACGAGGACAATTGAATCCCGAATCACCACAAAAACCAAAACAATCGTCAACGCACGAACAGGTACGTGATAATCTTCCACGATTGCTGCCATGTCTACTCACTTTGAAGAGACTGAAGGCGCCAGTGTGGCTCGATCACGAGATCACTTTCATGCTAGCCGCGCGTTCTGCCTACAAACAGTGGACCCATTCGGGACGAGAAATTTATTCCTAAAAACCACATATGCTCGATAAAATCGTTTTATTTTTTTGTTGATTCCCATGTGTTGAGAGCCTATAAAAACATTTTAACACTGGATTAGTCATTTTGACTGCTTTTTAATTTCAAGTAGAAAAACAATTATGTATATAACAAGGTTCCCACCCAAATCACAGAATGAAAATCAATGACTTTTCAATGACTTTTAAGGACCTAATTAATGTTTTTAAGGACCTATGAAAATTTGTTTTCAGGCATTATGTCTATTTAAATTTTTAATAAAGTATATTCTATCAAAAAAGTTACAAGTTGGTGAATGCGTAATAAAAATATGTCGGAAAATTGCTATAAGGTGCAGATAAGTGGCGGTCACGAGGGAATAGCAAGTCCGAGTTATATTTTTATAAATTTTGCAGTTGGGCACACATCTGAAAAAATTAAGGACTTTTAAGGACCTCTAAGCATTTTCAATGACTTTTAAGCACCTCTAAGTATTTTCAAGCACTTTCCAGGCCTTGAAAACAAGTTCAAAAATATTAAGCACTTTTAATGACTTTCAATGACCGTGGGAACCCTGTATAATGACACAATTTCTTATTATTTTGAGACTTTTTGTACAACAAATAAATGCGTTTATTAATAATTGTAGTTCAACCACTCCTTCATTTCCGCTATGTGTTATATAAATTTCTTTACATATTAGTTATTCTTTCACAATGCAGTCATTTTGACTGCTTTTGGGCAATATAGGTATATACTAAGTTTCAGTCTTTCTAGTGTTAAAAAAGGCTCCACGCATGCCTACCTCGAAGCCATGAGTCTGGATGTCCACTTTTAGTTCATATAATAAAAACAAAACAACAATGTCAATTTAAAATACAAGTACACACTTCGCAACAAAAGTAATCCGCCGTCCAATATCATCGCGGTTGGTTGGTTGAGTTCAGATTATCTGGCGCCGTCAGCAACACGAGGGCTATAATGCGCCGAAACATTCGTCATTAAACAAGCCAACATACATTTACAAACACCCATGCCAACACGGGGCTCGAACCCGCAACCTCGCGGTCTAGAAGCTAGCACGCTAACCACTATACCGTTTGGTCGGCATCATCGCGGTGTGCATGTTGAATTATGGCCCTAGATAGCCCTTAGAAATTAGTGTTCTCCAATTTCTATCCAAATTTCAAAAATACATAAAAACCACATATGCTCGATAAAAACATTTTATTTTTCATTGATTCCCATCTGTCGAAGGCACATAAAAACATTTTTAAAAAGATTTATTCTACCCCGAAGCCACGAGTTTGGATGTCCACTTTTAGTTGAAATAACACACTAATGTCAATTTAAAATACAAAAATACACTTCGAAACAAAAAAAATAATCCATCGTCCAATATCCTCGCGGTGTACACGTTGAATTATCGCCCTATAATAGCCCTTATAGTTTGGTATTCTCTAATCCTCAGGTTCGTTCCGAGATACATTTTCGTATTCTTTAATTGTCCTCCATATCCTATGGAAAGCCAAAAGACGACCTTCTTCGGCTCCGAAGCCTACAAAATGGACACCCAGACATGCAATACACATCAAGCGAGGAAGAAGTTCCTCTCGTGTGGGATACAGTTGGATTGCATACGAGGCCATGTTATCGAAGCTGTCTTCGGTTAAGACCCAACACAAAAACACACCATCTCGGGTACTTCTGTCGAAAAAATCAGCGACGATTTCCCTCAGATGTCTGGTGATGCCTTCAAGTGAGTGGAAGTCTTGTCGAAATCTTGAACTGGGTGGACTAAGATAATGCCACTCTAAGTTATAATAGCGAAAAACGTCAAAAAGCAGGCTTTCTGATAACATCATGGCGTCCATATCTTGTCGCTCGAACCTCAAAATTTAAGATGGCCCAGTCGTTAAGATACTGCTCAAAGAAACTGGGGGCTAAAACATGAAATTAGAACGTAGTAATAGAGCGGCCAAAACGTGATTTTTGTGTTGCCAACAAGGCAATTTTTTTAAACAGCTTAAGTCTTGTAGCAAAGCTTTATGGCCTCCTACACATAAAACTACAACATAAGAATGCCTTCCGAACGTTACTCAGGTTTATTCCTATAGATTCACAGTAAAAAGTTGGCTCTTGGCAACTAACTTCCTTTATCTGTTAGCTTTGAAGGGTCATGTGAACGACTATTTTCCCCTTCTTCTTCTTTTGGAATAGCGAGAGGCTCCAATTGCCTACTTCTGTCACATTTAAGTGCTTGACACAGCTAATATGCCACATTAGAGTGGTTCAAAAAAAAAATGGTATGCTCAAGCAATGGGTAAATTCAAATCTTACTATCCTATAGCCCTTCATTGGAACGGCAAACTTCTGTCAAAATCTTTTGGATTAAGAAAGATTTATCATTTACCTGTATGTGTTTCGGGAAATGGTATCGAAAAACTTCTTAGTGTCTCAGAGTTGAGTGGTGGAAGAACAGCGAAATATATTTCAAAAACTGTTCTTATGCTAGGCAATGGCAAGTTGAGAATTAAATTTGGACACAGTTTTGATACTAAGAGTATAAACTACTGGTTGTGTATAAGAGGCATGCATTAATTTAGAGAAAAAATCGGAAGTGAACTATTGTGGCTATCCTGCCGGCACCAAGTCATAGAACTACTATTGGCAAAGTTATTTAAGTTGTGCTATAGGCCATCATGTTCCTAGACGTTTCCCACTTTAACAGACTTAAAACCGTTTGAAAAAGAAGTGTATACATAAAATTTCCAGGATTTAGAGCCGACCAAACGGTATAGTGGTTAGCGTGCTAGCTTCTAGACCGCGAGGTTGCGGGTTCGAGTCCCGTGATAGGCATGGGTGTTTGTAAATGTATGTTGGCTTGTCTAATGACGAATGTTTCGGCGCATTATAGCCCTCGTGTTGCTGACGGCGCCAGATAATCTGAAACCAGGATTTAGAACTGAAAGAAGAAGATAAAGAGTTTAAAGTTTCAAATGTAGCGTTCCTTTCAACTGTGGATAAATCTATGATGATTAGAGATGATTATAAAAAAGTAATCTATCTGGCGGTTTTCCATATAACTAATAAAGAGAAAAAATGCATCTCCAGCGATTTGTACGGTTTAATGCTCTTTAGTATAGTAAAGACATGGTTAGAAGCCCCACTTGCTTCTGAAGATTCTGGTGGAGACCTGAACTTGTGGAAAAACGTTAAAAAGTATAAAATAATTTATTCTAAAATTGGAATTGCAGCTGGAAAAGTTTTGAAAAAGCTTATATAGTATCTTTCAAATGAATCGGTTGGTTAGGTCATATTTTCACACAGAATTACAGCAAAAGAATAATTAAAAAGCATTGCAGACATGAATAACTCAAGAGATTCCAGAAATATAAAAGAGTGCGAGCTATTAAAAATGTTGAAAGATAATGCCAGTCCTGGAGAATTTATGACAAAAAAAAAAAAAACTCTTGATATTTACTTTTCACTCACAAATAAAACTCTTGATATAGTAATTTTTCAATATTATTGTAGCGACATCAAATAACAGATAAAACTTCTGTGCAGTGGAGTACTCTTTTGCACAGAGGTAAAGAATCTGGCTCGAGATCTAATGGTCCTCGGATCAAATCACGCCGTCGCCCACAACGAAAACTTGCCTTAACGCTTTAATTATGTTATCGAACATGTCTCTACTATGACAGTGGGTTTCGATAATCTGAATGGCAACAACTACAGGATTTATGTTGTTCACCATTTCCATACTTAACTCATATTTTTTAGATGTTATTAACTGTTCATTCGGTTGATTTCAATTAAATGTTGTTCTTGGTAGGCGATTGAGCGTCGTTTGAAAATGTTCATTAAGTGCAGCTGCACATTTAGAAACTTTGAACAGAGCTGAAACTTGGACACTATTTATACTCGATAGTCCACTCTTTATTGAGTGAGAATTTCATGATTTGAAATGATATTATGGTATTTACATAATTTCCGATCGACCGTTTTCGGCTTACAAAAAAAAAAATAGCCAAGTGGTACTGTAATGCTTGGTTAAATAATGAAATAAAAAACACTTTTGATCTACATAATACCACACTACTTAGTAATTTCGTATTTAGGTCTACTAATCGCTTATTTTGAATACTTTTCAGGATTTTATACCGCCTAATTTATAGGGGTAATTTTATCAGAATTTCAAAAGTTTAATGGAGTAGCACGAAGGATTAACGAGCTTTTGTGAGCAGGGGCGGAGCCCTCAAGTGTTTAATTATTTCATAAACTTTTACTTACTAATTTAATATTTTTTAATTATGGCATGAATAAAAACTTTAAGAAAATTGCTTTCAATTATACTTATTAGCAAATCCACTACAAATATCCAAAAACTCACAAAATACGAAATTTTACTGTTCATTGCGCGCCATCTTTTAATTGGAGTAGGATTCTGAAATTTTGCTAGAACATTTGTATGGGTAGATGTAAAAAAATGAGGAGGTGTCCTGGTCTCTAGCTAAAAAAAAAATTTCACCATATTTTATTGAACCACCCTAATGCCACATGCTTTTGAACATGGTCAGGTGGCTATCAACTCTTAAGCTAGATACAATCTCGCTCTCTCTCTCTCCAGCCCTCTCCCACACCAACGTGATTACAAATTGAAGAGATTGAATTGACTATCACTACTTATCTCTGACTGTAACTTCTTGATAGCTCATAAGTGGTTTTTACTCTGCAAGCAGATGAAATCAATTGCAATGACATCATACTTTCCCCATCTTTTGCTGTGAAATAGGTTGGCCACGGTTACTAATCGAAGCTAACATTTTTGAAGAGGAGTTGCTAATATAGATCGCTATGGTGATTCTTAATCCTTCTTTGCCTTCTAGTCAATAATCAAGCATGCGCTATCTAGAAAGAGTAGTTAAAGATGATTATATTGTTGAGTGGATGGGTTCGAAAGATTTGAAGCCAAAGCAGATCAAAACTTGCAGAAATTTATTCCGATATAACTCTTCGCAGATTCTCTTACAACTCCAAAACTTCTCGTTCTAGTAGACTCAATACAGCTCTTTTCACAACAATAGAGCACAAAATAGCAGTTAAAAACTTGACAACACAACTGCTAAAATCGCTGCAAAAGACAATGCAATACAATTCACTTTCGGAACTCTCTGAATGCTCGCTGAGAGACAGCTAACTCAGTAACTCCACTCAGTAAGTAACTCAACTCACTAACGGAATCAATTAACTAACTCCGCTCATGGCCGGTCTTATATAGGAAGTCAATACTTCGTGAATCTTCTATACTAAACTTCAACTTAACTAGACATCACTTAGACGGTAGATCGTGACAGTGCTCATAGGTATTTAATCCATTTTGGCGGCGTGAAAGCATAATGTTCGCCAAACCACAACCCTATAGAGAACAAAAGGCTATAAGGTTTGGCGAGAATTATGTCTTCATTCCGCCAAAATGGATTAAATACCTATGAGCACTGTCACGATCTACCTTCTAAGTGATGTCTAGTTAAGTTGAAGTTTAGTATAGAGATAGAAATTTGGAGGACTTTCCAGATCGTAGTCGAAAAGTCCTATACGCATGTATATGGGGACCGAAAATGTCGCAAATGGTCGCCAAGTTCGGCGACATTTGGCGATTTCTCGCCAAATTTGGCGACAAAAATTAGTCGCCAAAACCGTCGCCAACTTGGCTCTATCTCGCCAATTTAGCGAGATTGCCATTACCATTATGTTAAATGGCCTGCTCCTTGTAAAACTCGTTTCCCAGCATGATCTCTGTAAAACTCGTTTTCAAGCATTAGCAGACACGTTGCAGGAAAGCGAAGACAAACGAACTCATGCACTGCCTTATGCGAAATGTACATAAATTTTCCTATTTACATAATCAATACTACGAAATATTTACAGAAATTCGTAACAATATTTCATTCCCAGATGCGTATTTCTGCCAATTTAATGCTCAATGCAGATAAATAAGCTTCGTAATTTAGAACTCGTTCAGATGGCGAGGTCCACAACTGAGCTAGCATCTCGTCATGAGACTATTGATACTTCGACAGACTTAGCGGGCATTTGCCACCACTTTTATAAACACCGGTGTTTCAGTGAAGAACAGGCACGAATATGTGATCTCTTACACGAGTTCCTCATCGTTTTCACTATTGTTTTGGATAGTGCATGGTAGGTTATAAGTAGGTGAGATCAGTGATTCTCATCAGACCACAAGAGGCCAAATTAAAAATGGATTCCAAATCCCAATAAGAAAGAGTGATTTTTAAAAATTCCTAATTCATAATTTTGAACGATCGTGAATTTTTACTATTATATTCGTGTTTTCTGTCTAAGGCTAAGACCACACAAACGTTTTTTCATGCAGAAACGCAGCACAAAAACTAGGGGTGTGGAACAATCCACAACTTTCAATTATTACTGATGCGGATTTGTGTCATTTATCGTTTTTATATTTTCATCATTCGCTTAGAAAAAAATGGCCAGTTTGGCGAAATTTTTTGCGATAATTCTTATGTTATCCTTTCTTATAAGTGAAACTGCGGAGAGAAGAAAAAATGATCGTCAATGAGCTTAGCTCAAAGAAAGGGAACTCTGTGTTGAAGGCATTAATATTTCAACTTTTTACGCCATTAAAGTATTTTTGCCGAAATTTCGGAGGTGGGGATATTGAGAACACCTTAAGAGGCATTACCACAGCGATTTTGAACAAATTCGTTCGAGCTGTTCCTTAACAAATACTGAAAAACATAATTTTTTCAATGGCACCTACCTTATGCGCATGCGCGACTTTTGACGAAAACCTTTAATGATAGGTCTCATGGCCGCCACTAACCCTCATGCCAAATTTGAACATCGTAAGTCAATTTGTTAGGGAGTTATGCTGACCACGTGCACACAGACATTTATTCTATATCACATTTTTGAGATCAGGATGTTCCAAAACGTGGAGAAATGCAAAACAAAAAAAAAATCGAAATTTTTTTTTTTTTGACCGAATACTATACTTTCATTACCCTATGTATTACATATGGGTAATTAAAAGTAACAAGCTATAAAATATAGACAAGCTGCTATAACATACACATGACCAGTCGTAGTAGCTTGTTTACAGGCTAGCGATGGGGGGGGGGGAGGGATCGTCTGTAGCATTCTCAAGTCACACGCTGAAGGATGCTAAGAAACATTTTTTTTCAAGTTCAGTGAAACACTTCGCGACAGATAACTGATCCTGTTATTACTTTCGTGTATTATCGTCTTAAATTTTTGATATTCAAAATAACTATATAATGGAATATAACTAGGATAATGAGCTTATCATTCTTGAAATTGAAAAAATCTATATCTTTTAAATATAGGGTACAATAATTTCAAAAACAGTGAACTGGAAAGATATTGTTGCGTGGACGGGTTCGAAAGATTTGAAGCCAAAGCAGATCAAAACTTGCAGAAATTTATTCCAATATAACTCTTCACAGATTCCTTTACAATTCCAGAACTTCTCGTTCTAGTAGACTCAATACAGCTCTATACACAACAATAGAGCACAAACAGCAGTTAAACTTGATACAGAACTGCTAAATCGCCGCAAAAGACAATGCAATACAGTTCGCTTTAGAACTACTCTGAATGCTCAATGAAACTCAGTATCTCAACTCAGTAATTCCAGTCAACTCACTGACTCAACTCAGTCAACTCACTCACTAACCTCAGTCAACTCCTCACGGCCTGTCTTATATAGGAGTCAATACTTCTGGAGACTTCTAGAGGTAGATATTTGGAGAACTTTCCAGATCGTAGTCGAAAAGTCCTATACATGTACATGGGGACCGAAAATGTCACCAAATGGTCGCCAAAACCGTCGCCAACTTGTCTCTATCTAGCCAATTTGGCGAGATTTCCATTAGCATAATGTTAAATGCCCTGCTCCTTGTAAAACTCGCTTCCCAGCGTTACCTCTGTAAAACTCGTTATCAAGCATTAAGACATACATTGCGGGGAAGCAAACTAAAGACGAACTATTGCACTGCCTTATGCGAGATGTACATAAATTTTCCTATTTACAAAATTTACACTACGAAATATTTACAAATATACAAAAATTCGTAACAATATGCTTAGATGATTTTAAATGGAATCGTGTTGCATTGGAGATCACAAACAAGTGACTCAGCCCGCATTAAAGAACACACACGTGTGGCCGGCTTATGTAGATATTCAAGCTTCATAAAATGAAGCTGCGTTTACACAGCATGACCCTACGTATAAAAATAGACAAGGATGCAATTGCGATGGATGACATTCTATTTAGTAGATCAAGGACTCAGTAGTTCGGAGGTAGAGGTATTCAAAGCACCTTAAAGGTATTACCACCTACCAATTGGCAAATGCTGCCAAAATAAAAAAAAAATTAATAGCAGCTATTTTATGCGCATGCGCAATTTTGACGAAAGCCTTAATGGAAAGTCCCATAGCCGCCACTAACCCGTATACAAAAGTTGAACATCGTAGATCAATCCGTTTAGGAGTTCTACTGATCACCAATAACAGAAATTTTTTTTAAACTACTTTTTTGAACTTAGCGCGTTCCAAAATGAGTAGAAACGCAACAAAATCGTAACATTTTTTGACCGAATGCAATACTTTCATTACCGTAAGTTAACATATGGGTAATTTAATAAAAATAAAACGATAAAAAGTAATAACGACTTATAAACAATTTTCAGTCAGCTGACATTGAAGTCGAATATTTACATAAGTCTTGAACAACATTTAATAACTTATGTTCCTCCACATTTCTGTAGGAAACTCAACTGTTTCGCAACAACTTTATTTTTTAAGTTGATGGAAATCATCTACATTTAACCAACTAAGCCTTTTACTTTCAACTACCCATATGTACACACAGGGTAATGAAAGTATAGAATTCGGTCAACAAAAATTTCGATTTTTTTTTTTTTCTTGCATTTTTTTTTTTTTTTTTTTTTTTTTTTGTATTTTTTCAGGTTTTCAAACATCCTGATTTCAAAAAAGTGATCTTTCCTGTCTCAATTAAATACGCAGAAATAATTAAAACAGGAAAAAGTATATCGAAGAAAATAACGATACAAATATTAGGAATTTAAAAATAAATGTAAGGAAGAAAAATAGATAAAACATTACCTAGTTGTTTAACCTTTTTGCCAGGTTGGATTCCAATTGATTGTATGTAGGGCGATAATTCATTGATTGTATGTAGGGTGATAATCCATTGATTGTATGTAGGGTGATAATAAGAGTACATTATTCCAAATTCGAGTAAATGTATAACGATAAGGAATGGACGTTGTTTGAAATAATTTATTTTCGGATCATTTCTTTTACTTCAAATTTTCCTTTCCTTCTTATTTCGTTTAAATAATTTTCCCATAATTCCTTTACCTTCGCAAATATTTCAAACAACCCAATTTCTGCAAAAAGGGAAGACAGCAATCTAACAACAACACCACTGGTTGGTATGTATAAGATATGAACTTTCCATAGAATTACTAGTAGACTGAGAGGCGGCTGCAATTTTTGGACCCCATCGAACATCATTCTGAATTTTTTATAGAAATTAGAGAAAAGTGAGTAGATTACAAGTCCACTGGTCTGCCGTGGCAAAAATGGCCGAAACTGGTCAAAAATCGACTTTTAATAAGTTGAACTAAATCCAATTGCCAAATACGCCATTACTTGCCAAATAATGAGCATTTTTTTTTTATTTCGTAACCCTCACTCTTTAATTTTCAATTAAGAAGGTTGCGGACGATTCAGATATCTGGCGACGGTCTACTTGCATCTATTAAAAGGGAGCCAAGTTGGCAAAAAATATTACGTCACTTATGACGTAACTGATGTCGCCAATTTGGCTTACTTTTAAAAGATATAAGTTTTCCGAGCCAAAGATCAGAAATCGTTTGCGCTTTTTCTCATTAAAAATCAAAATGAAGTGGGTTGCCAGACGAATAAGTTTGTTCTATTTTTTGGCAAGTCATGACATATTTGGCAATCGGATTTTAGTTCAACTCATTCCAAGTCGATTATTGATCAGTTTAGGCCATTTTTACCAAGGCAGACCAGTGGATTCCTAATCTACTCACTTTTCTCCAATTTCTATAAAAAATTCAGAATGATGTTCGATGAGGTCCAAAAATTGCAGTCGCCTCTCTGACTATAGGGAAACATTTCTTCCGGTTGCATTTTAAAGCACTTCCGTTTCAATTTTATCCGTCATCCTGCTACTCTTACTGTGACCTTCAAACTGTTACACATGTCAGTCATAATTAAGGCTTAACGAATAGCAAAATGACTCCAGCTCGCCCTTGTCGGTACTTCCCAATTGTTTCTTCCGGTTGTAAGTAAAAATGTTGCTTTGCCCAGTGCTCAGTTGAAAATGTATCTTTAATTTAAAAAGGAAAGCTTTCACTGATTGACTCACTCATCGCTAATTCTCCCACTTCCCATCTAATTCTCCCACTTCCATTCTCCCACTTCCCATCTAATTCTCCCACTTCCCATCTAATTCTCCCACTTCCCATCTAATTCTCCCACTTCCCATCTAATTCTCCCACTTCCCATCTAATTCTCCCACTTCCCATCTAATTCTCCCACTTCCCATCTAATTCTCCCACTTCCCATCTAATTCTCCCACTTCCCATCTAATTCTCCCACTTCCCATCTAATTCTCCCACTTCCCATCTAATTCTCCCACTTCCCATCTAATTCTCCCACTTCCCATCTAATTCTCCCACTTCCCATCTAATTCTCTCACTTCCCATCTAATTCTCCCACTTCCCATACAGTCGCAATTTTGAAATTTGATACAAATGTCCGATATCGATTGCCCAGCTTTAAGTGGTCAAACTTTCCAAATGAGGGATATTCCTAAGTCCTTCCACCAATAGTCACAACCCTGTTATTTTGCACCAATATCAACAAAGACAAACCAGTGGCGGACTGTGTGCGAAAATGTTAGTGTAGCCGGAAACATGTGACTTCCCTTCTTCTGGATCTTCATTTTAGAAAATTGTAAAACATAAAATTTTAGATTTGAACTAATTAATTTAGATGCAGCCCGACTGTACTGGCTGTAGTGCACGAGCCAACACTGAGACAAACATATGAAATAATAAGCAATTTCGATCTCAATTAACAAACTTTAAGGGGTCGAAAAGAGGTCAAAACGTTCCAAAAGAAGGATAATCAAAAGTCTCATTTCAAATATAGTCACAATACTGACATTTGGTACATGGGTCAAAAAGATCAAGCATATATAAAGTAAATTATTCCGTTGTTGACTAACCAATTTTAAACATCGAAACTAAGTAATTTCATATGCAGATGCCAATTAGGTAAGCTATTCCAATCTCGCTAAACTGATTTTAAAAAGTCGAAAGGGATCTAAACGTTCTAAAAGAAGGATATTCAACTACTCCACTACCAATATAGTCAGATCTCTGGAAATGTTAACAAACTACAAGCACAGATAAATCAGCTATCAGATCTCGATAAAACTAATTTTAAGGGGTCAAAACATTCCAAACGAGGAATATTCATACTTTCCACTTTCAACCTAGTCACAATTATAAAATTTGGAACAAATGTCAACAAGGGTAAGCGTAGAAAAAGTAATGTATTCCGATTTTGATAAATCAGTTTTCAGGGGTCGAAGCAGAATCAAACGTCCGAAATGTGGAATGCATGAATGTCTTTTTATGTTTAATCGCAGGTGGTAAAATTTTGTAGCGAAGCACGGGTATTCAGTTAGTCATAAATATTATGTTCATGAACATGAATCAGTTAGTCATAAATATTATGTTTTCATGAACATGAATCAGTTAGTCACAAATATTATGTTTCCATGAACATGAATCAGTTAGTCATAAATATTACGTTTTCATGAACATGAATCAGTTAGTCATAAATATTATGTTTTCATAAACATAAATCAGTTAGTCATAAATATTATGTTTTCATGAACATAAATCAGTTAGTCATAAATATTATGTTTTTATGAACATGAATCAGTTAGTCATAAATATTATGTTTTCATGAACATGAATCAGTTAGTCATAAATATTATGTTTTCTGGAACATGAATCAGTTAGTCATAAATATTATGTTTTCTGGTACATGAAAAGTGAAATAATCAATTTGGAAATTATTCTTAATTACACTGATCAGTGATCAAGCATTTAATGAGGGTGAGATATATATTTTAATTAATAAATGCTTTCAAGTTTTAAGATATAGATTTGACGCCTTTGTTTGTGTGTTAGTTTCTATTTCAAAATTATAGTAATTGCGCACCACTAACAGGAAAATGAAAAATGTAGGATTGTTAAGGTTGTACAATTGTTTGATTTACAGATTAGTTATTGTAAGTCTTTTTGGAGAGTGTAATATTATTGAGAGCAGAGAGAGGGGGAGGGGGTACTTTTTCAGAGGAGGGGAGGAATCGTCATCCCTGTTTTAGGACCGTATCCAGAGGGTTTGTGGGGTTCATTGCCCCCCCCCCCCTCCCTCTCCACAATATTTCACATTATATACTACAGAGGGCGCACATAAACTGAGTCAAGCACAATGTTGACTTTTTTTTTATCACCTTCCCACCCTTCCTCCATGTCACGTTCGAGCGAGCCCATCCCTAAAATTACGCCCCGTTGTTGCCCCCCCCCCCCCTAAATATATTTCAATTAATTTTAAAAAAAGATTTAAAAACATATTTATAGTTTTGAAATTAATTAACTCAGACATATTTAAGTCCAGCTAATTACAGATTAACTTTCTTGTTCAAAATGTACTCGAATGACTTAAGGGGACATAGGACACTTTTTTCAAAAGTCTTTAATTTTGCTTACAATTAAAAAAAAAATTGCACAAACATATATCATATGACTTATAAGACAACACCACAATTTGAGCAGATAATATAAAATAGATTGTAAATTATTGAGAAAAATGCATTAAAATAAAACGAAATTTTAACTTTTTCTAAAATGCTCCTCGCGACACAATATTATAACGAACATGAAAAAAAAATGTGATGTTGTTTATCAATATATAATAAACATTTTCACTCATGCTTTTATCTTTAGGTGCTACAGAAATACAATTGTACAGAAATAAAATTTAAAACTTGGCGCTAGTGATTTTTCATTATGAAATGCCCAATTTCAAATTCCCAACATGAAAGAAAATAGAACAAATAATACGTGTATCTCTTTTTAGTACGTTAAAAATTATTTCCACAAAAAATTAGGTGGATTTATCAAAAAAATGAATTGCAAGGAGCTTTTCGAACATACGTAAAATGTGAAAAAAACGAAGCTGAGAAAAATGCAATTTTAACTTTTGCCAACAAGTGTGCAATATGTTAAAATAGTAAGCTAAAATAAATATTTTAACACTTAAAATCATCGGACTTAATTCAAACTCGAAATTAAAACTAGTGACGTTAGCAATTTTTATAAAACGTAAACAAAAGACGTTATTTTCGGTTATATTTTTGTAGTTTCAGTATCCCATGTTCCCTTAAGTCAATTTTTTTTTTAATTTTACATTGAAAAAATTAAGGTGGCGATTAAATTTAAAAAAAAAAAAAAAAAAACATACATTAAACTACTCGGACATTTAATTTCCAACTTCGTAGGAAAAGCAATGGGAATTAATCGGTTGGTTTTTAACAACTTTCCCCATTTTTGTGTAGAGCGTATACAAATTACCTCACGTTCACAAAAAGGGTGTCTGTCAAACATAATAGACCGGCGGTATTTCCAGAGGAGGTTGGGGTGGGGGGGGGGGAGAGCTGATAAGAGTTACAGTATCTCTCCCCCAAAAATGGAGAAAAAATTACGTTAAATCTCCATTGTTGGGGTAATTTACAAATAGTTAATAATATCCTCGTTTAACAACATCTATTTTATGCAAAACGAGAGAGGAGGAAGGAAGTAAATTTAGGCTGTATTATGGAGAAGTTAAAATGCCAAGTTTCAACACGATGAGAACTCGACAAAGCATTCTATCAAGTTTTGGGAGCTGTCACTAAATGGCCGCATTTACACAGGCTACTATTAGCACCTCAGAGGACAAATTAACCCATTTACCGTCACCCAATCGACCTGAAACTTCGTAGACAAACCCGTTATCGATTAGAATGCTTTCTGTCAAATTTGGGTCTGGTGTCACTAAAAAGTCGCTTATACTCATACAACGATATTACCGGTTCGGTAATCTACTTAACCCAACCCACTTGCGGTCATCCAATCGAGCTAAAATTTGACAGATAGACTCGTAGTGGAAGGTAATACATTCTTTCAAATTTTGGGAACAGAAATAGAGTCCATGGCACGATATCAGTAGTTTTCTTCACAGTGGTAAAACACTATGAAAAGTCGATTTCAGCTCAAAAATTTTATAACTGCACAAAAAAGTTGGTAATGCATATAAAGGATTTACAATTCAAATAGAAACCTACTTGATGAGGTGTATCCTGTGGCCTCTTTGGAACCGTGTTCTTCATCAATGAACCTAGCAGCATCCATCGTACTTCCACCAACACTTATCAATTCCGTCGTGGTTACAAAAAAAAAAAGTTCAATTCCAAATTCACAACCACAGCAGATACCCCGCGCGCAGGTGAACCTCAACTTGACTCACAACAACAAGCAAGAGCTACAAAGTGCAGGTGTCTGACAAATGCGTTTTTGAAGTTGTTATCATTACAACACGCGCTCTTGACTGAGAGATATTTTCGTCATGTGACTCTTGCCGATGACGCGTTGTCACGAGGCCCCGCCCACTTTTAGAAGGAGCGCTCATATCAAGGGCATATTTCTCTTCCCGTTTGCGTTTCCATATCTACCCAGAACAAAAAGAAATAAATTCTCATTTGCACAAAAAGAGAAGAATAAAAAATAAGAGCGCCGTATTCTATTGTACCAATTGGGTTTTTCATTGTGTTGCACGAATTGTGTCTGGAAAAAAAAGACTACCGTAGTGTTTGATGTTTTATTTTCATCAAGGATTATTAATAAAAGAGTGAGAACTCTTTTTTGCCTTAAAAGTTTATTTTTTATAGCACTTATTAAGTAATCTTTTAAACAGTGGTGTAGTGTAAAATAAAAAGGTGTGGGAACGCTAAGTAGTGTCGCTATGTAAAAGTATACTTTTTTTCTTTGGGAGGAGGGGAAGGTGAAAATGACTACAAAGAATAAATAATAGTATTTAAACTAATTTTTAAACTATTAAGTTATATGGATTTTAAAACAATTTGCCTTAGACAACCCATTTTAACAGATCATTTGACACGTTATAAATGGATTATAACACATGTTCAAACATATTATTGACACAAATTTTAAACAGATTTTTTACAACAATTTTTAAACTGATTATCTACAACACATTTTAAACAGATTATTTACGTGATTTTTTTAACAATTTCCATTCAGAAAAATTTCTACAAGAGATTGAGTTTCGATTCAGACACTCCTGAAATCTGTTTTCAAAATGAATTTAAAAATATTGCGATCGTTGCAGATGTCGATTGAGAGTTTCATGGTTTTTCTCTTTCTAGAGATGAAAATGTAAAGAAGTTCTTGCTTAATAGACCCTTCCTTTCCTTTTCAAAATTTGCTTCATTAATAAAATGAAATTAGCAACTAGAAGCGTGTTAACTAGTATGTGTTTTGTAAATACTTGAACTTTCCTGCTCAGCTCTGAAATTGTGGATCAAAACGAAAGCATAATTCTCAGGAAAGAACTTTTTCGTTTCCTTACTCGATTTTGCTTTTATTGTCAAGTAAAGAAAAAAAATGTGAAATACAAACTTAAAAAAATTTTAGGTGTGGGAACGCCGTTCCCCTTTTCAAAAAGGAAAAGGATCGTCGTTCCCAAGCGTTCCCGCACCACTACACCCCTGCTTTTAAAGTATTTCATGAGTACTTGCAAAAGAGGAAGATTACTCAGAACGGTATGAGCGAATATATTTTCGATGACACATTCACAAAATGCTGAATAATTGCTGTTGCTTAGGGCTGCGTGGCTTCAAAGTGCCACATGTCAAAATGATCAGCGTCCTACACTGCAAGGACGTACCCAAATGGAGTGGTGTCAGTTGAATAAAACTTGCTGAATTTTTTTAATTCTTTGATCGTGCAAAAAATAGATCGAAAAATGTTATGCTGATATCAATGCAAAAATCTTGATGCCTTGATGGTGTCCGACTGTCCCAAAATGATGAAAATTGTTTCTAAATGTACTGGAATTGATTATAAAACTGGAGAGGCGTCTGTGGTTATGCACCAATTGGTTTGTAACAAATACTGTGCAACGGTTTGAAAATCTGGAAAATCTAAAGTCGTTCTTTTCGTTGCTTTAACATGATAACAGCTTCATACATAAAATACAAATTTCTTTGATTGACTTGTTTCTTAACTTCAAATTTCTTTGATTGACTTGTTTCTTAACTTCAAATTTCTTTGATTGACTTGTTTCTTAAAATTAGAGCATCTTGAATTCCATTGCGTGTATGTTACTTGTACATGTTATCTTAATTATTTTTCAAACGTTGCTCGGTATTCAATCAGAATTGTTTTCAAATTGGGGGAGGGATAAAGCGGCCAAAGTTTTTGCTCACGCCTTAACTTTTCAAGTTAATTGACTTCCGATAGTGAAATGTCGATAATTACGAATTACTATTTCGTCTAAACTAAAAATTTAGAACTTATTGTTTTGAGGATAGTTTGCCCACTTTCTGAATCTTTTTACATTTTCAAAAAACAAGTATTGGGAAGAAGGGGAGATGTTAAAAGTGTTCTCCAAGTAGAAGCGTAGTACTGACCATAGGATCGTTCGGTACGGATAATCACAGGGCAGATCAGTGTCTGCTGTAAAAAATGGGTCGGTCCAGTACGAAAGTTAACTTTTTTTCTTCTTTTTTTTAGTTTTTCAATTTCTTTATACATTCATATATATTTTTGAATAACAACTTTTTACTTGTTTTATAAATTTTAAGGTAAATATATATATTATCATTTCTGAAGTCATTTTCGAATAAATATACTAGTTATATTTTGAATATTCTTTATTTAACAATTTAGATTTCTTGGTTTTAGTTTTCACAACAAGCTATAAATGGTTTATGGAAACCAAGTTCACTCAAAGGAAATAATAAATAGTAAAGACAGAAAATTTAATATAATTAAACTAATTATTAAAGCAATTGAATTATTAAAATTATTTAAAAAGTAAAACTATTTAGTTATAGGAACTAGTTATTAAACATAAATATTTAAATAAAATATATGAACTATTAAAACTAATAAAAATAATAATAATAAAAATTAATTATTTAATTAATTATTAGAATTATTTTATTATTAACAGTAATTGTTAAAATTTGGATTAATGATAATTTTGAAAATTTTGACCGGCATAAATCAAATATCACCGGACCGTTTTTATGCCCCAGTACGCACCTCCCTCCAAGACGGCGTCCATAATGGAAAGAGTGTAACAGTGAGTGCAACTATAATTTCAGAACAAACTTACACTCGCGACAGAAAAGGGACAATAAAACTATTTTCCGAGTAAAGGCTGCAAAAATCATTTCTTTGGTTTTCAACTGATAGTGAATTAACATCGAAATCTTATTATTCCAAAATGTGCAGCAATTTTTTTATTTGTAAAAGTGCATACTTTGGAGCCATGAAGCACCTTTTGAGCTCTGTTAAGAAAAATATGAGTTTGTTCGGAAAATCATATAAATCATATATCCTTGCTTATATAAAATTCTGAATAAACTATAAAATAATACAACTTATGGTGTTCTAGCAATACAAAATTTAATAAATATTTTTTTTATATTAAATCTGTTTCAAAATGCACGAGAAAAATCAAAATGTGCCAGATATTTTTCCGATTTTCTTTTTTTCTTTAAAAAAAAATATATATATATTGTTACGAATTTTTGTTTATTTGTAAATATTTCGTAGTGTTAATTTTGTAAATAGTAATTTATGTACATTTCGCATAAAGCAGTGCAATAGTTCGTCGTTAAATTGGCTTCCCTGCAGTAAGCATCTCAATGCTTGATAACGGGTTTTACAGAGGTAACTCTGGCAAGCGAGTTTCAAGGGGCAGGACATTTAACATTATGGTAATGAAAATCTCGCTAAATTGGCGAGATAGAGCCAAGTTGGCGACAGTTTTGGCGACTAATTTTTATCACCAAATTTGGCGAGAAATCGCCAAATGTCGCCAAACTTGGCTACCATTTGACGACATTTTCGGTCCCCAGGTACATGTATAGGACTTTTCAACTACGATCTGGAAAGTTCTCCAAATATCGACCTCTAGAGGTTTCAAGAAGGTTCGCAGCCTCCCCTATATAAGCCCGTCCGTGAGTGGGGTTAGTTAGATAGTTAGTTGATTTTGAGTCACTGAGTTAGTTGTTAGCTGAGTCCATTAGTTGACTGGAATTACGGAGTAGTGCTAAAGCGAACTGTATTGCATTGTCTTTTGCAGCGATTGAGCAGTTGTGTTGTCAAATTTTTAACTGCTGTTTTGTGCTCTATTGTTGTGAAAAGAGCTGTATTGAGTCTACTAGAACGAGAAGTTCTGGAGCTGTAAAGAAATATGTGACGAGTTATATTGGAATAAATTCCTGCAAGTTTTTGATCTGCTTTGGCTTCAAATCTTTCGCACCCGTCCACGCAACATTATTATGCCAGGTGTGCAGAGATTTTTTTTATATGTGTATACTTTGGGGCCATGAAGCACCTTTTGAGCTCTGTTAAGAAATATATGAGTTTGTTCGGAAAATCATATAAAACTAAGCTGGCCTACCCTTGCTTATATAAAATTCTGAATAAACTATAAAATAATACAACTTATGGTGTTCTAGCAATAGAAAATTTAATAAATATTTTTTTATTATTAAATCTGTTTCAAAATGAACAAGAAAAATCAAAATGTGCCCGATATTTTTCGATTTTCCTTTTTTATTTAAAATATATATATATATTGTTACGAATTTTTGTATATTTGTAAATATTTCGTAGTGCTAATTTTTATAAATAGGAACGTTTATGTACATTTCGCTTAAGGCAGTGCAATAGTTCGTCGTTAGTTGGTTTCCCGGCAATAGGGGTGTTATCGCTTGATAACGGGTTTTACAGAGGTAACTCTGGGAAGCGAGTTTCAAGGGGCAGGTCATTTAACATTATGGTAATGGGAATCTCGCCAAATTGGCGAGATAGAGCCAAGTTGGCGATGGTTTTGGCGACTAATTTTTGTCGCCAAATTTGGCGACCATTTGGCGACATTTTCTGTACATGTATCCCATGTACATGTATTGGATTTTTCGACTACTATCTGGAAAGTTCTCCAAATGTCTATCTCTGGAAGGTTCACGTATGTTCTCCTCCCCTATATAAGCGCGGCCTGAGTTGGTTAGTAGTTAGTTGTCTCTCAACGTTCATTGTGAGAGCTGTATTCCTGACTTGAGTCAGTTCTTGAATTTTGAGTCATTGAGCTAGTTGACTGGAGATACTGAGCATTCTAAAGCGAACTGTTTTGCATTGTCTTTTGCGGCGATTTAGCAGTTGTTTGTCAAGTTTTTAACTGCTGTTTTGTGCTCTATTGAGGTGAAAAAGAGCTGTATTGTGTCAACTAGAACGAGAAGTTCCGGAGCTGTAAGAGAACTGTGAAGAGTTATTTTGGAATAAATTTCTGCAAGTTTTGATCTGCTTTGGAGTCAAATCTTTCAAACCCGTCTACGCAACAATATACATGATACATTCGATAAAGTGCTAAAGACTCCCCTCTCAAGTAGCTGTTACACAGCACAACTCTGTTCAAATTCTTTCAGTCGATTGCAAATTATGGTAATACCCCCCCCCCCCTATCCCCGATTCCACCATCTTAATTACAAAACATGGTAAGGAAAGTAAAAATGTCAATGTCATAAAATATGAACATATATTTTAACAACTCTTATTACTTATTAAAATATTAATATCTCAACAATTAATTAATCAAAATAGTAATATAGATGAAAATCGAAATTTCCATTAATATTTAAATAACATCAACAATCGTCGATGGGAGGCCCCCGTTTACTATCTTGTGCCTAAAGTAGTTGTTTTTCTAAATCGGGCCATGTATTTACGCGGGCATTTTACGAAACCGTATTCAACAAGTTTTTGTCTTTTCATACAGTCTATTCTAAGTTTTAAAACAACGTTAAGATTGCTTTTTTTTTAAATCTAAATAGGATTGGATCGCCATATTCAGAGCGAAGAAAGAAGCAGGATATTTAGCGAAGGGTCGTTTTTGGAAAAGGGAAAAGGATTTTCGAAAAGGAGTAACGATTCATTTACCACTTATAGTGCTACCGGAAATGAAGAAAGTTATGATCTGATATATACTGTTGCGTGGACGGGTTCGAAAGATTTGAAGCTAAAGCAGATCAAAACTTGCAGAAATTTATTCCAATATAACTCTTCACAGATTCCTTTACAACTCCAGAACTTCTCGTTCTAGTAGACTCAATACAGCACTTTTCACAACAATAGAGCACAAAACAGCAGTTAAAAACTTGACACACAATTGCTAAATCACCGCAAAAGACAATGCAATACAGTTCGCTTTCGGAACTCGCTGAGACTCAGTATCTCAACTCAGTAATTTCAGTCTACTCACTGACTCAACTAACTCGCCTCCAGTCAACTACTACTCCCCGCTCACTTGGCCGGTCTTATATAGGGGAGGCGAACATTCTTGAAACTTCTAGAGGTAGATATTTGGAGAACTTTCCAGATCGTAGTCGAAAAGTCCTATACATGTACATGGGGACCGAAAATGTCGCCAAATGGTCGCCAAGCTAGGCGGCAATTGGCGATTTCTCACCAAATTTGGCAACAAAAATTAGTCGCCAAAATCGTCGCCAATTTGGCACTATCTCGCCAATTTGGCGAGATTGCCATTACCATAATGTTAAATGCCCTGCTCCTTGCAAAACTCGCTTCCCAGCGTTATCTCTGTAAAACTCGTTATCAAGCATTTAGACACACATTGCGGGGAAGCAAACTAACGACGAACTATTGCACTGCCTTATGCGAAATGTACATAAATTTTCCTATTTACAAAATTAACACTACGAAATATTTAAAAATATACAAAAATTCGTAACAATACAGTAAACTCGCGATAGCTCGAAGTTCAAGACACTGGCCAAATTCTTCAAGTTATCCGAAGTTCGAGTTATCAGAAGTCACTCGGAAATTATTCTCTATTCAGGACATATTTCATCAGACATCTTTTGCTTGTTCATGTGGAGTCCGGAAGACAATATTGTGTCTTGCTTTAAGCTTTTCTAGTCATCCTGCACTTGTTATAAATCCTTCAACTTTTAGTAAACGTGCAAAGTCCTTCGCCTTTTCTTTTAACATCATTCCACTAAGTGGAACTTTGGAATTCTGGGTTTCGATTTGTCTCAAACCATTTTAATAGAGCAGCTTCGACACTAAGAAAGACACTACCTCCACTCATTTACAAAGATCGATCGAATTTCGATATGTCTTCTCAAAATCGTCTTTTTTTTTCTTTTTTTTTCAAAATGGTTGAAAGAATATTCGGGGGAATTCTATACTTTAACGTCTTTCTTCTTGCATCGCAGATTTTGTTCAGTTTCATTAATCCATTTAACTTTTTGAGTTAAACTAAGCGTATTTAAACTTACGTTTTAACATTATTCAAAGTCAACGTAAACCAACACCATTGACTTACACTTTAAATATGGAATGGAATGTAAAGGCAAAAGCCCGTTTACTTTCTGTACGCGTCAATGCAAACGGGATTTTTCCGGTAACAAGTTAAATTGTAAAACACGATGGAAAGAGGAAAAAATAAAAATCGTTTTTTTTATTAGTATTTTGTGAGATTTTTTGTATGTTTGTAATGATGATAAAATTTTCGAAAAAACTTCGACTTAAAAGATGTACACTTCGAGATATGGAGGTAACTTAGTGTGGAAAAACATTAAATTGTCTTGGGACCTATGGAAAGTTCGAGATACACGAATATATTCGAGTTATGAGACTTCGAACTATCGCTAGTTGACTGTATAATGTTTTACGAACAAAATATAGTCTGAAAGGCGACTACAAATCAATGGCGGCCCATGATCGAAAGTGCAGCCGAAAACATGCTTCCCCCACTCCAACACCACACACTTTTCACAATCATTCATGAATCATTGATTCTTTAATTTTAATAATCTTTAATACTCAAACTCAAATCGAAGTTTCCTTTAAATTTTAATAAAATGAATACGATGAGAAAAAGAACACTTACTTATTTCTTGAAAACAAAATCAATCCTCCTTTCTTTTAAACTTGCGAATCAGTCAATGATGTTGTCATAAAATGGCGTTGTTTTGGTAACACACTCACCCCACCCACGCAGATTCTCATATGCTGAACCAATCAGCTCATCAAATTCTCAAGAGCAGCCGAAGTTAGAAATAATACGTGATCGGCAGCACCGCTATTACATTGCGTAGAGGGAAAGGCTTCTATTGCTTTTCATTGGTTACCATGGCAACATGGCTGCCCGAAGCACGTTTCAGGAAACACGGCTGCTGTGTTCGGAAGAAGATCACTTTGATTGGAAGCGAGTTTTTTCTTGTAAATTATTCAAGCATTAAGATTGCTGTTAATCGGATTTTTTTTTCTCACTTACCGTAGAAATGGATCTTTATTTTAGAGAATTGTAAAATAAATAATTTTAGTTTTGAACTAATAAATTTAGATGCAGCCCGGCTGTACTGACTATAGTGCACGAGCCGCCACTGCTACAAGTTTAAGTACCCCAATCCCCATCGAATATCATTCTGAATAAGAGAATAATTTATAGAATCTGGAGAAGAGTTAGATTAGATTAGATTGAAAAGAGAGGGGCAAAGCGATGAAATTGAAATGCAAGAAAATTGATTACTATGGGCACAACATACCAGTTCCCCCCCCCCCCCTGCATCGACGATTATTGGAGTTATTGAAATATTAGTGACAATTTCGATTATCGTCTATTACAGTCATGATTGAATTAATGTTCAGAGATTAATATTTTATTAACTGATAAGAATTAATAAAATTTATTTTTGTATTTTATGGCTTTGTTCAAGTGCGCTGAACATTATATTGATAATTGCATACTAATTCAGGATTTTAAAAGAATGGAGTAGCATTAGTGTGCAGTTGATTTTTAGTGTGAGATATCTCCCCTGTCATCAATGTTAACTCGGCACTGTATTCTCATACTTGACATGAGTTTCTTAATTTAATTCTAGTGGCTAAATCACTCGTCCAATCTTTTGAACAGTTTGCAAGTGATGTAAAGTTCCCAATATATTAAATCTTTACAAAGTGCATATCGTAGAAGCGTCCAAAACGTGTTTAATGAAATTCGGGTTAGAGGAGTGATCTGGTTTACAAATAGGGGCGATATTCATATTTTTTTAATCATTTATCCAAAGCAAAAGTTAAACAAAATTTGCTATAAGTAACAATAAACACTATTTAAAAACTAATATTTCGCCATTAAAAATTTGCCTGGATCAAGTTAACGTAATTACAGTGAAAAAGTTGAATTCAATTATCTCTTGCGGTCTTTGAGAGCTTATTAAACCAATTAAACAAATTGCATCCAAAGAGCAAATTTGTTAACATTAGACACTTTTTACTGAAAATAATTTTGTCAGTCTCATGAGTATTATTGGACGTCAGAGGTTCTACAAAAAGGTGGGAAAACGATATTACGTGGTAAATGCCAATTCAAGTTAACGATTTAGTGAGAATAAGTTTTGGTCTTTAAGTACAATATGATGAATTTGTTTTATAAGCTCCTCAAAAGCGCAAACGATAATTAATTTCCACTTTTTTACTGTAATTTCTTTAACTTGTTCTAGACAAGTCTTTAATTGTGAAATATCGGTTTCAAAATCGTGTTTACTGATAATGGCAAATTTTATACCACTTTTGCTTTGGATAAACAATTAAAAAAATATGAATATCACCCCTATAAGTAAGCCAGATCACTCCTCTAATCCAAATTTCATCAAACATGTGTGGAACACTTCTGCCATATGCATTGTGGAAAGATTAAATGTATTGGGAACGTTTCTTCACTTGCAAAGAGTTCAAAAGATGGGACGAGCAATTTAGTCACTAGAATTCATCAAGAAACTCATGTTAAGTGTGAGAATACAGTGCCAAGTAAATACTGATGCCAGGGGAGATCATATCTCACACCTAAAAGTCAACTCCAGGAGTTGCGATATTTTTAATGTGGATGCATTTTTACAACTGCACACTAATGGTACTTCATTCTTTTACATATTTCCCCACTGTACACTTCGCATTTCAATTTACGACTGAGTTGTTTTACTTAACGTTATGTTACATAAAGATGTCTCTTTGATGAACTTCATGTGTCTATGCTGTTCTACTGAGAAGTTTTTAGAGAAAAACTGAAATATCCTTTAATTTTGCAGACCATCAGTGAATGTAAGTAGTTCTAGCTCAAACCATAATACAACTTCTCAAATTAAATGGCTAGAAGAATTTGAGTGCTTAACTTATTCTGAAGGAAAATCCGTATCTTTTTGTAAATATTGCATGATATTTTAGCACTCCAAAAATATATTCAAAGGAGTTCACCAAGTAACACAGGCTTTCAGTAATTTGAAAAAAAGGGACGAAAATTTTCGATCACTGCTGAAGATACAGAGTCAATAGTAGAGATAATGACCTTAAAGACCAATTGATGAACAGAGGATGTTTTTATTTAAAAAAAAAAATTATATACGGAAAAAAGTAGGGGGAGTGAGGAAAATAATATTAACGGGAATGCAATTAAGTATTTTATAAAATAATCCGCTATCATATAATAAAGCATTAGTTCACGTCATTTGTAAAAGTAAACTGAAAATTTATTAAAAAATAATAAAAATAACTAAATTGTTTTTCCCCAATATTTCGTTTAAGACCCCTTGAAAACCATCCTTAATCTTTGAATGATAGCTCATTAAAAAAAAAAAAAAAAAAAAAAAAAAGGGCAAATAACGGTAAGTTTGGTCATATTGGCCGCTCCCGAAATTGTAACCTATATACGTCACTGACACCACAGGTTTTAAGCCTAATACCCATGAATGATTGGCATTTGCCAAAGACATGCTCTTTATGTTTCAGTGGAGAAAAGTTAGTAGGCTATGAATATACTGGTCTGCCGGGGCAAAAATGGTCGAAACTGATCAACATATACCTTTCATTGAGTTGAATTAAATCCGATTGCCAAATATGCTATAATTTGCCAACTAATAAACATTCTTTTTTGTTTGGTAATCCATTGCTTTTTGAATTTCAATGAGTGAGACTATTTTTCCTCGCTGGCTAAAAATATTCACATCTTTTAAAAGTTAAGCCAAGTTGGCGATAAATATTACGAAACAGATGACGTAATATTTAGAGCCAACCTGGCGCTCTTTTTCATCAGAGAAAAAATATCACCTTCATTCATCCTCTCTGAAAATTAAGAAGCTGTAGATTACCACAAAGAAAAGAATGCTTATTTTTTGGCAAGTTCTGACATATTTGGCAATCGGATTTAATTCAACTCATTATAAGTTGATTTCGGCCATTTTTGCTCCCGCAGACCAATACATTCATAATCTACTAACTTTTCTCCACATTCTATAAAAAACTCAGATTGATGTTCGTTGGGGTACTTAAAACTTGCAGTCTCCCCTCAGTCTAACACAATAATTATTTATTCACAATTAATTACAGGACAACGACATGACACAAAACTGTATTAAAAAAAAAAAAAAAAAAAAAAAAAAAGACTAGTGAATTAGATTAAATTAGATTTCGAGAAGAATTCTCCTCCTTTTCTTGTTGTTTCCTTGCAATATTACTCTACTATACTAAACTTCAACTTAACTTGACATCACTAAACGGTAGATCGTCACAGTGCTCATAGGTATTTAATCCATTTTGGCGGCGTGAAAGCATAATGTTCGCCAAACCACAACCCTGTAGAGAACAAAAAGCTATAAGGTTTGGCGAGAATTATATCTTCACTCCGCTAAAATGGATTAACTGCCTATGAGCACGGTGAAGATCTATCGTCTAGTGATGTCAAGTGAAGTTTGAGTTTAGTATAGACTGACCAAGTTTAAAGTTTAAGTGACCAGGTTTATAGTTTAAACAAATAAACCTTTTTTCAAAAGAAACTTTTCGATATGCGCTTGTAATAGGATCTTTCAATACCTGGAAATAACAAAACCGCCAAATATTGATTCGGAAATTGGAACGTTCGGACGTTTTGGTCTTCTGTATTATTTCCTCTCTCTTAGTAACTGCAACGGATATCAACTAGAGGTCGGCGATATATCAATACGTCGATATTTTATCGATATTTTAAAAAAAAAAAATATCTTGGCTGAGAGACAGTTAAAATGGCACCCTAACCAAAAAGAAAGCATAATGTAATGGAAAGATAAGATCATTTATTAGTAGTCATTAAAATAGCGCCGTTTCTGTTGCCAACGTGTACCTGGAATTTGCATCTCATTTTAAATATTAAAAACATCTCTATTAGCAAAATAAATTCGGTATACTACTTTTCAAAATTTCTTCTTTAAAAAAAAATGTGAATTTATGCATTGACATCCAAATGTATTTTATTTATTCTGATTGATAATATAATTTATTTATAAAAACAATTTTTATAATTTATTTATTAAAACAATTTTGGCATGAAATCATTAGAAGTAGAAATTTGCCTCGAAAAACTTCGTTCCTGGCAAAATTCAAAAAATAAAAAAAAAATCTTGTATAGATTTATCGATATTTTTTCTATGCGAAGATATAGTATCGATATTTATTTTGATCGATATTTCCGACCTCTAATATCAGCACTCACTTTTGCTGATGCATCTCAACATTTTTTGTACTGGCATTTATTTTTCTAAATTAATTTAATAAGGTCCCTCCTCCCCCCCCCCCCCCCCCCAAAAAAAAAAGTGGTTAACTTCATAGCGTCATCCGATTCGTTAACTTGATAAGGTCACGACATCTGTTTAACTTATGTTCTATTTTAAGAACACTTTTGACATCAATGAAAGATTACTTCATTAATCCCAAAAGACTTCTCCTGCATTTTTAACGATTTCGCACCGACACCGAATTATAAACAAATATATATTTCAACACATGTGCGTGCGCGTTATAAAAGATACGCCTAGAAGGGTTAATATAATGAGTTTGTCATTTATTCAAGTGACCTTAGAATAAAACAACATTTTTTGTAGACTCTATTACTATAATTTGGTTTGTTGGTTTATCATTTCTTAATGTTGTTGGAAACAATTAAACAAAGAGTGCTTTGAAAACAACAGTGATGATTAGTAGGCACCAAATATAGGACCTAAAAATATATAACACCTATTTAATTAGTGACTTTTGAAGAAGTACTTTTGGCACGCATATTTGTATTTCATGAGTAAAAATTATAGAAAAGTATTAGCAGTGGTAAAAGTGCGGGGGAAAAAAGGTGAGGGGTTGCCCAAATTGGTGACAAAGGTAACAATATGTGTGTGTATATATATAGATATATATTTTACTCAATTCTAATTGTTTCGAAAAGGCCATACACACACAAATTTCTGCTCAATGCACTTTTTTTTTTTTTTTTTAATTTGCAATTAAAGTTCCACTGTTAAACGTTGACGAGAAAACGATTCATTCGGCTCGAACTCAATGTGACGTCAAGAGATCCTAAACATCTTGGTTGAAATGCAGCAGCGGAAACCAGTTTTGCAAGTTTCTGGGAAATCGAGCCAGCCGGGACATGATACGGCAATGGCCTACCAAATCAACGCCAACTATTTGGTAGAAACCTCACGATAACCATAGAAACGGAAGGACCTCTTGACGTCACAGATTTTGTTGATTGTTTTGATCGAACTGGTTTTGGCTCGGTTTGGGGGTATTTTCTTTTCTTAACATTTAAATAACTAATTTTTTTTAAAGGACTTTTGTTTAAATATTTGGAATAAGAAAGAAATTCTTCACAAATATAAACCAATTTCAATCGTTTTTAGAAATATGCGGGAATTGTCCGTTATAGGAAGCAACAGAGACGATCATTGATTTATGTGTGCACGGATCATTATCTTGATAAAAAATTAAATTATTTGTAATACCCAAATTTTAGGCTCGCAAATTTATCATTATTAGATTAGATGATTCATTATTCCATCATTAAACACCAATTTATTAAGTTCTAATGCTGACAAACAACCATACACAAGGACAGTTGCACTTCCTCACCCGGAGAAAGCATTGAAATGGCAACTTCACAAAATTCCTCCTGCACCCAAATGATTTGATATCCCCCCCCCCCTTTTTTTACTTCAACCTGTTCCAGAGAGGTGGTTCTCTTACATATGTACGCGGAGGCAGGTGCTAGTTCACAAAGTCCTTTTCCACTCCCATCCGGGAGTTCAACCAACCAACAAACACAGTTTAACTGCCATGATTTACTGTTCCCACAAAGTTCTTGGGATTAAGTTCATAATTTTTTTTTTCTTCTGACAAAAATGCAGTCATCGAAATCTAAAATGTTAAATTTGTTTTTATCCTCAAATAAGACATGATTTTGATAGATTTCTGGCTTATTTATCGTTAACTTTGTATAAGAAAAGGCAAAACTTTCTATTTTTAGAATTTAGAAATTTTTTTCTTCTGGCAAAACACCCATGTAGTCAAGCTGATCTGACTATTTTTCAAACAGTTTCAAATGAAATTGAAGTCAAATTTTTTTCTTTATAATCTGCAGAAACTTTTATGGGCCACAAACGTGGACTTTTCTCAGATTTTCTTATAATAAATCTCTTTTTACGTTTATATAACTGTGTTGGGTAATCTCTTTTTGGCTGGTTTTGAATTTTATTTTCTTGTTTAAAACATTTTATTACATACTAAACAGTTTAAATAGAATAAATTTAATATATTAGCCATACATGGAATACATTTACTACTATTACAATGAAATATGATCAGTTTTAGACTGCTCTTTTTGGATTTTTAACCACCACGAACCTTTTAAAGAATAAATAGATTATAATATATAGAGAAGGTAAATATTACAGACAATCAATTGTTTGAAAGTCACCACAATGCAAAAATTAAAGGAAAAAAAATAATAATTTTATTACGGAAATTATCACAAAATGTTATGGTGGACGAACACTTTTGTGTAATTTTTTTCTCTGGTTCGGTGAATTTATATTCTTATAAAAATAAAACAATTCAATATTTCTTTTTATTATGTTAGGTTTCATTTAGAATTAAATAGACATTCTACAAAACAAAACAAAAATAACATTGAAGTTAATATTCGAATTCAATTCCAAACTACAGCACTTTTTCTAACAAATTTTAAAATGTACAAAAACTTTTGGGAGCCACAGTATTTGTGTTCCGGAGTAAAAAGCAGTACAGACTTAGTTAGGGCACTCGAGCAAATTTCATATACTTCTCGCCAAAATGCAAATAAGCAATTGAATGAAATAAGTTCGCCTGTTATAACACTGAACAAAAATGCTGTGAATTCGAAGAAACATTCAATAAAATTAGAGGAAATTTATTTTCTTAGTTTGCAATTTTTAGTTTTTAAACTGTTGAATATTTTTTTTCTTTAAAAATAATTAGTATTTACAGAGAAAAATATACTTCCTAATTATGTCTGAAACAAAATTCCAATTCACTAAATAAAAATCAACAAAAGAAAGAAAAAAGACATATAATCTGACGTCGAGAGTTTACAAACATGATTTTGAAGTATATTGTGGAAGACAATGTACAAGCAAGCATAAGCCCTGTGATTAAATGAATCGCTGAATGTAAAAAGAGATTATGTCCAAATGAAAATTTATTGACATGTTTTGTTTTTACATTTAACGATACAAATTAAGTGTACTAAAATCCATAATCCTACACACATGCTACAAAGTTCATTTTCTTATAACTTGCAACATATGTATGTCATGCTTATCACATTTATCTTATGTTTGCTAATTCTGGAAGGTTAAAAAATTAATCAAGCACATAATCATGTTGAAATTTTTATTTGAATGACAAGTTAAAACAATTTATATATTATATACAAACGCAAGGTCATCTAACCAGAATTTAATATGATGAAAATTGGGTCATAAAAAGTAAAATAAAATATTGGAGGAAAATATGCAAAAAATAATAACTTAAAATGCAATAGGGACCAGTTGCTATTTCAAGCTGAATATTTAATCAAATGACCATTATGAACAAAAATTCAAAATACGAAAATGAAATTCACATTGAAAGATTTAATTCTGCATTTAACATTGTAGTGGATGCATCTTAGTTCAAGGCAAAGAATGTGTTGCGCTTAGGCCTGGTAGACCTGACTAGTCCACAACAAGGTTAAATCCATAAATTAAATATCTCATTTAAAAAAAAAAATTATACAGTTTGAGAGTTTAAAAATAAATTTTACTTCCACAGCATTGATTCTTGCAATTATCAAAATCTGCAATACTAAGCACGTAAAGTAACCTACCTATAGTAAAAAACATGTAATAATGAAACCATAAAAACACTACACTCAAAAACAAAGATACTTTCAACACATACAGTCATTATGAACTCGCTATCCTTTTAAGAAAACTTAATAAAGACTTACTTCTGGTAAAAAAAATAATAAAAATACTTAGTTATTAAGTTTTATACATTTAGTTAAAGAAATACGAGCTTTTGTCACTATTTTGTAAATATACTAAAAAAAAAACCATTTTTAAAAAGGATTATGAATAAATGAAATAACATAACTTTAGTTGATTTGCAATATTAACTTAATAGTTAGTTAAATATGAATATATTCAGTACAATTTTTGTAGGAAATTTAAATGCAAAAGTTATTTCTATTGATTAATAGTGACACATAGTACTTTTGACGCTTTTATTTATAGAATTTCTTAATAAGATTAAACAATTCCGGCACAGCAAACAAAAAGACAATGTAAGAAACTTCTTTATTTTATGGAAATAAACATCCACTTAGCTGCAAGAACGAAATACACAAATTCTTTCAATATGCAAGCATGATAATAACAAATAGTTTTAGACAATATTTCATGTATGTCTTGTTAAAATGCCTTACTAAAGATTTAATTTTGATAAACCATTGTTATTTTTACACTTTTATATCATATACGTTATTGAACTTGGGAAAATTATTAAATGCAATTTTTAAGTAAATAACATTTCTGAGAAACTGATCATAATTGTGTCACTAGTTATCAAAAAGCATTTAATACTATAACATACCTAAATATATAAAATCCATATTGCAAGCATTTTTTTTTAAAATTTTTTTTAAAGAAAATACAGCAGTGTTTTTTATTAAGTGAACGAAGTCAAACTGAAATGTATTTTCATCCCTAAGATGCTTCTTAATAGAAAATCATTCAATAATTTTTATTAATTACAATTTCTTTGGAGCATATTTTAAGAAAATAAACCATTTTGTTGGACAATCATTTTAGAGAATAAACCGCAGAGAAAAAGAATCATTATAATCATTGAATTGTAATCAATGTTGTTACTTTAAAACCAAAATTGAAATAAAATCATAACATAGCAAAGTGAAACATGACAGGGTTCCCACTGAAAGTACAGAATGAAAATCAATGACTTTTCAAGGACTTTTAAGGACCTAAATAATATTTTTAAGGACCTCCGAAAATTGGTTTTTATCCATCAGGGTCCTAATGTGTGATTTTGCAGCTGCTTGGCCCAGAGAGTTAATATTAAAATCTTTCATGCAGTTTGCATTTTGCTTTACAAACAAGACTTTGATGATGGTCTTTAATCTTTTGGCTTGCAAAACGTATAGACTGAGAGGCGACTGCAATTTTTGGACCTCATCGAACATCATTCTGAATTTTTTATAGAAATTAGAGAAAAGTGAGTCGATTACGAATCTACTGGTCTGCCGTGGCAAAAATGGCCGAAACTGGTCAAAAATTGACTTTTAATCAGTTAAACTAAATCCAATTGCCAAATACGCCATAACTTGCCAAATAATGAGCATTTTTTTTTTTATTTGGCAAACCCTCTCTCTTTAATTTTCAATTAAGAAAGTTGCAGACAATTCAGATATCTGGCGACGGTCTACTTGCATCTGTTAAAAGGGAGTCAAGTTGGCAATAAACATTACGTCACTGATGACGTAACTAATGTCGCCAATTTGGCTTACTCTTAAAATATACAAGTTTTTCGAGTCAGAGATCAGAAATCATTTGCACTTTTTCTCATGGAAAATCAAAATGCAGTGGGTTGCCAGACGAAAAAGTTTTTTCTATTTTTGGCAAGTTATGACATATTTGGCAATCGGATTTTAGTTCAACTCATTCCAAGTCAATTTTCGATCATGTTCGGCCATTTTTGCCATGGCAGACCAGTGGATTCCTAATCTACTCACTTTTTTCCAATTTCTATACAAAATTCAGAATGATGTTCGATGGGGCCCAAAAATTGCAGTCGCCTCTCGGACTAGTAAATACTAATCTCACGTGTTTGTCTCACAGAGTACTGTGTCCAACTACAACCATTTGATTTCTGCTCCATCAATCAGCAAACATGAATCAAAAGGTGTACAAGTTGATGAATGCTTAATACAAATATACCTGACAATTTTGATGCTGCCAAGACAAATGACAAAAATTAAGGACTTTTAAGGGCCTCCAAGCATTTTTAAGTACTTTTAACCCACTGGCAGTCATGCACGTATATATTCGTCATTTGATTCTCAGCTTTTCCAGCAATACACAACATTTTAAAATTTATATATAAAATTTAAAATAAAATATTTTTTAAATATTTTTATTAGGATGATAGTTTATAACCTATCTAAAACAAATGAATAAAAAATACTTTTTAAAAAAATTATATACTTGAATTAGAAACACGATTTAAAAATTATTGCATTGAAAACAACAGTAGAATTTTGCCCGTTCCCTGGACGGTCAGTGGGTTAAGGACCGTCAAGCATTTTTAAGTACTTTTAAGACCTGGAAAACAAGTTAAAAAATACTAAGCACTTTTATCAACAGTGAGAACCCTGCATGATGAAAACTTAAAATGAAGCCTACATTAACAGTTTAACTTTTGAAGTTTGAAACTAAAACTCAAATCATACATTTCATTAACTCATAGACAGGCATATTCCATAAAAAATACTTTCGTATCTTACATTAATTACAAAACAAAACTGTACAGGCAAAAACTAGCAGTCTACCATAAATAGATGATTTGAATGTCCCAAAATAACATCACTTTTGACTCTTTCATCTACCCACACAAGCAGCTCCTACTTGCAAACTACGAGTAGGAGAAAAGGAGCCAGTCTACAGTCATCTGTTGAAATGTCTGAGTGTCATGAAGAGATGAACACAATTTAAAAGTTATCTAAACTGCTACCTGCAAAGAAGCACAAATTAGAAAATTTTAGTTCCTTAAATGGAAAAATATACAGTCAACTCGCGATAACTCTAAGTCTCATAAGTCGAATATTCGTTTATCTCAAAGTTTTCATTAGGTCCCAAGGCAATTTAATGTTTTTCAGCACTAAGTTATCTCCCTATCTCGAAGTGTACATCTTTTTAAGTCGAAGTTTTTGTGAAAATTTTACTATCATAACATACAAAAAAAACAAAAAATACCAAAAAAAAAAACGATTTTTATTTTTTCTCTCTTTAAGTCAAGTTTTATAATTTAACTTGTACCGGAAAAAACCTGTTTGCATTGATGTGTATTGAAAGTAAACAGGCTTTATTCTTTACATTCCACTCCATATTTAAAGTGTGAGTCAATGGTGTTGGTTTAAGTCGGCTTTAAATAATGTTAAAACTTAAGTTGAATATGCTTAGTTTAACTCAAAAAGTTAAATTGATCAATGAAACTGAACAAAATCTGCAATGTAAGAAGATAGACTTTGCTATAAAGTACAGAATTCCTCTGATACTCTTTTTACTATTTTGAAAAACAAAGATGATTTTGATATGCATCGAAACTCAATCTATCGTGTGAATGGGTGAAGGTCTGTGCCATTCTTGTTGTCGAAGCTGCTCTATTAAAATGGTTTGAGAATATCAACACCAGATTTCCAAAACCCTTTACAGTGGGATGATATTAAAAGAAAATGCAAAGGACTTTGCTCGTTTACTAAAAGTTGAAGGATTTATAGCAAGTGCAGGATGTCTAGAAAAGTTTAAAGTAAGACACAATATTGTCACCCGGACTCCACATGAACAAGCAAAAAATGTCTGATGAAATATGCCTTGCATAGAAAATAACTTTTGATAACTCGAAGAATTTAGTAAGACACTTGAGCTTCGAGTTATTGCGAGTTGACTGTATATGGTACATTTTCTTCTAGAGCAAAGGTGTACAAACTTTAAAGCATCAGAACACACATTTTAGAAAAATAACCTGTCACAATGGACAAAAAATAATAGCAAAAGTATAACTTTTTTACAAGATGACAAAAGTAACTTAATTCTGTATGAAGAATAATTTTGAGATTTGTACAGTTCATTTTCATACAATTTAAAATTGAATTTTAGCTTGTAAACTATGCAACTTAAGAGTTTCAAAGACGTAAATGGAAAAAAAAATTACTCTAAAAATTAATCTCTTAAAATAATTTCCTATTTTGTAACAAATCGTTAAATAGTTTATTCATACTTTTATCGTTTTGAGAAATTGGATTTAAATATTCGATTCTTTAAAAAAATTCAGACTTAATGATTACAATTTCTTTGAATTTTTATAAAGCACAGAATTTTTTTTGTGAAGAAAACGAGCATGCATATCTAACTTTTCACAACCACTACGAATTGACTGATGACTAATCAATGGCTCACGATTCATAGTTCAGGACACAGTGTTCTAGAGGAATAAATGTTTACAAAAATAATAACCTTCCTCTTCAGTTTCCAAGCTTAAATCATTTATGCAACACTTCCCTTTGTCAGAGTTCAAAATATCACAACCACTTTCTTTGATACCATCAATGGACAATTCCCGTATTCTTTAAAAACGAGTGAAATTAGTTATTTATGAAGAATTTCTTTCTGATTCCAAATATTTCAACAAAAGTTCTTTAAAAAAATTAGTTATTTAAACATTAAGAATAGAAAATGCCCCAAAACTGAGCCAAAACCAGTCCGACCAAAAAACGCAACAAAATCTGTGATGTCAAAGCTTCCTTCAGTTTCTGCTAAATAGTTGGTGTTGGTAGACCATTGCCATATCCCGTACAGGTTGGCGCGATTTGCGAGAAACTTGCAAAACTGGTTTCTGCTGCTGGATTTCAAACCAAGATGTTTGGGATCTCTTGATGTCACATTCAATGAATCGTTTCCTCGCCAAGGTCTAATAGGGGAACTTTGATTGCAAATTTTAAAAAAAGAAAAAGAGCATTGAGCAGAAATTTTTGTGTTTATGGCCTTTTCGAAACATTTAGAATTGAATAAAAAAAATTTAAAAATGCGGGAATTGTCCATTAGGGGTTGTGTGGTAATCACTATCATGTCTACTAAATTTAATAACATTGTTTGCAGAAACTTCAGTTCTCTCATATACAAGTCCTGTGTTTTGCCTCCGAGATTGGTGTTATTCTTTTGGATCCATTGCATACCGAAATTGTGGGAGGTATGTGAATCAACTCATCTGATGCACAATTTTTTTTTTTTTAAATAAATTGGTACAACGCACAAATCCTACTAATGTGAAATGCCTTTAATTAAATACTCTCGCATAACAAGGCAATATATAAAATACTTATAACTTTTGGTAATAGCTATTATACATCTAACTTTAATAGCTATTATACTTCTACCTTTTGGATAAGAAAATTTCCAATTACCTCGAACTATCACAATATTCTCAGCTGCTTGGGCTGGTAAATGAAATAGACACAGGTCGATTAATCTGCAAATGTGAAAACTATCAGCAGATTTCACAGAAATCGCTATGTCCTAATTTTAGCTTTGCAAGGTGTGTGTAAGTGCCGAGTTCAAAGCAAAAGCAGCTTTTCAAGGAAAGACCTACATGTTTAAGTTCTGGTTTTCTATAAAGCAGAGTAGGGATCAGAGCTGAGTGAAAAAGCTATGTTCTAATACAATACACAGAATGGCATATTTCACTTTCAAAATGGCAGATCAAATTTAAATTAACACCAATAAAGCCATTAAAATCAAAAATCCTTTCACGCCATACAATACTTAACATTGCATAAAATGTGTTGCATATTAGGTGTATACTTTCGATGTAGTTTTAATTAACACATTCTATTGGTTTATAAACTTGAGAGCCTTAGTTTAAATCAGGATTGAAAAGGATTGTAGACTGACATATCACTAATGATATGCTTAGTGGTTTGTACACTCAACGACATACCTTTTTGAGCAATAATGGCTAATCAGGCCTGGACCTACAGCTTAATGTGGATTTCAAACCACAAAGGACATCCATGCTTAACCCAAAATTTGAGTTCAGTTTTTTTGACATGCAAGGTCAGAGCACTAACCACTCAGCCATCAGGTAGGCTCTTAGTGGTTAGCGAAACGCATAAAGAGGTAGATCCATAAGACATTCCATAGTTGAGGAACCTTCAGTTAGTTTCCTTAATTAGTTATTTTGTTTAGTAAGCTTAAAGCAGAATGCTTAAAACGTATTGATACAGCAGCTCAAAATTTTGCAACCATATTAATAAAATTCTCGTGGGATTTTTATGTTGTAACAAGAATGTCAAAATAGTACTCTCTCTAAATCCATTGAAATTGCTTAAGGGTTCCCACTTTTATTGCAGAAAAAAATTCAATGACTTTCAAGGACATTTTTAAGAAAATTTAAGGACCTTTTCGAGAAAATTCAAGGACCATAAAATTACATACTTTAGATATAAAAATACAAAACGGAGATCATCGGTGATCACTTAAAATTTCAAGGACCTCATCCTATTTTGAAGGACCGAATTTTGTCAAAAAAATTTCCAGGACAATGGGAACCCTGATCAGGAGTCTATGAGGAAGAAAATTTGGTTCTTTTTAAAGACTCTTCACAAAATTCTATGTCCAAAAAACGGACCCTTCACAAAATTCCATAATCAACAAACTGACCTTTCACAAAATTCCATGTAAAAAAAAAAAACGGGAACCTTCATAATATTTTCAGTTTGAAAATGGACCAACTACAAAATCACAAAAGTTTATTTTATGCTAAAAGGAGAAAACAGCCCACTTTCCTACATGTTGGTTTTAAGGAAATGACATCATGGACACCAAACCATAAGCTCAAAATATATAAATTAGAAATTTTTCACAAAATTAAATTTATTCCCCAAAAATAGGACCCTGTAAAAAAACCTGAATAGACCCCTGTTGATATAACTACTGATTTCAGCATGCAAGTACCTTGTTATAATGCACTTAAAACAAGAATGTCGACAATTCTCTCGAGAGACATACTCTCTGCATACATTGAAATTGCTATAGTATTGATTTCAGCATGCATGCACTTGGAGGAACAATTAGTATTGTGTGGTCATTATCAGTGCAACTAAGCATGTTGTATGAAATTTTATAAAGACACAAAACATTTGAGTACAGAAAGCATCAATTACTTTGCTATATACCTGCTTGTCTTTAGTAGCATAGAATATGTATATATCTCTTAGAAAGGACCCTGAATAGGGCAAAGCAAAGGAAATAAGTTTGAGAGCAACTGGGTCATATAGAACTTGGTTGGTGCTATTGCAAATGGTAGGTTTCAGGAAATTGCACTCGATTAACACAATTGAAAACACAAAAATACAAATATACAAGGAAACAGTTGATTTTTCAAAAAATCTTACAGTTGTCTTGAAGAGAAAACAGACCCCATTTAGTTTTGTAAACTATTAAAAGAAATAAATAAATATGCAAATTTTACATTTCTTTTGATACAGGCCGGTAAGTATTTGCATATTAAAAAAAATTCTACAACTTTTCCAATAAAAAGCAATTATTTCAAAAAGCATTTTAAATAATTATTTTTAAAAAATTATTATTTTAAAAAGTATCGTTTGCTTGTGGATTTAATTCGGTAAATAAGGTTTATACATACTTGTTTCAAGAAAACTTGAAACAATGTATGTTGATATGTTGTTGAGCTTTCTTTTCACAAAGAATATTGAATAAAAAGTTTGGTTTAGTTAGGAAAGATGGTTTTTTACATATTAAATTTTAAAAAAAGGAAAAAAAAATTCTTCAATCATAAAGTTTTAGACAATTTTTTTTTTTTCTTTTTTCTTTTAAATAGAAGATCAATTTGATCATCCTTTGAATTAACTTATCAAATTCAGCATTTCACTGTTCAGTTGACCCAACTCAGAAATTTTACAGCCCAAACAAGAAATGAGCAAGAAAGAAATACAGTAACAATTTCTTACCTTTAATTTACAATACATACCTAATTTCAAATAAACTTGATAAATAAAAATTACCATTTTCTTCTTTATCATGCAGATAAAATCACTCAAAATTTTTACTTTATAATTGCTTTACAATTATACTTTACTTTTAAACTGCTTTACACTGATAACTGACTTATGATGCAAGTCAGAACCCACTTTTATAGTTTCATTTAAATGAATTGATAAAAAATGAATGACTTCAAAAAAATATTTTTAACATCAAATTTCATCTTACCTGTTGTCAGATGCTGCTTTGATAATTTTTACGAGAAAGAGGCTGACCAGGGCCACAGCAGCCATGCCAAGTCCAGCTTTTACCCAAACTGTAGAATCTTGTGCCATCGGTAGGTGCCTAAAATAACTATAGATCTATTAGATACAAATAAATAATTTACAACAATATTACAACTTTTTAATCGAACTGATATCTCGGATCGATTGCAAGGCATTTTCGAAACGGGTGTTTATAAAATTTTGCTTGGCATCTTGAAGTTAAAAGTCTTAAGGGATTACCACATCTTGTTCTTTGAAAAGTGTCTTTTGTTCAGGAAATTAATGCCACAAAAGGCTCATTTAACTTAATTTAGTTATCTTCTGAGGTTTTGAGGGAAAAAAAATCTTCCAATAGGTTGTTGTTGAAGAAGATAGAGAAATAGACCGCACAACACTTATGTACAACAGATTTGATAAAGAAAGAAGTTAATACACACAAACGAAACAACACAAATGTACTCTACTAGGAAAAGTATGAAGTAGGAAATAAAGAAGTAACTTATAAGTGAACATAAAAGAAAGAGTTACAGGTTATTTTACTTAAGTTTTTAAACATTCAAATTTAAATTTTAACTTTTGAGCAACTAATATACATTCACAAATACTTTAAAAAAAATTAAATTTATAATTAGTATAAATTTCGATTGTTATGAATTGATTAGAAAAACAGACAGAAATGTTAAAGCTAGAGCATGCTTATTTTTTGTAAGGGCATTCTACACACCTTGATTGGCAAAGTAACTTCCAAGCAGGTTTGTAGACACTAGGAAAAGTTAAAATACTGTTTAAGAGTTACAATCATAACTCTAGGTTACACACTTATTAAACATTCAGTTAATTAAAAAGAAAATAGAAACAACACAAACATGACATTTGGCTGTTTTGTAAGGTTAAGGTAGGATTACACAAAATCAAACAACATTCATGTAGGATTTAAAAACTATAACTTCATCTACATACTTATCATTGTGAAACTATTCTTAATGAATAACCATTGACTGTTGAATTGTATCAATGTAAAATAATTTGAGGTCGTACATGTTAACTACAAAGTAAGTTATGTCATGTAATAAAAAACCCACAAATTGTGAGAAGGATGATCCAGTGCAAATAACTTATACACCTTAAAACAGGCATTTATCACATAATTTGTTCAACAAACAGAACAACAGTGAATTGCTGTAGCAATCTTATGCCAGGAAATAAATGAATTTATTAGATGGCTCAACTAGAACAGATGATAGTTACTAAAAAGAATATTTATTAACAGTTGGATACGAGGTAGTTTTTACAATGTATTTGAACCTATGACCATTAGCTTCAGAAGCATTTTTTTATGAGGAAAGTTGGGTAAGAAATTCAAATCAGATAAAAAGTAATTGGAGTTTGAAATTAACAACAAACTAATTGATGTAATTTTTAAACTGTACTAGTCAAAAAGAAAAACTTGAGCACAAAATAAAATGAATACATTTCAGCTACAACAAAATATTTACTTTCATATATTTAAATGATTTGAGATAAACTAAATATGTACATGTATTAGGTTTTGTAGGCATTAAAATACTATACCATCTTGGCTTAAAGCATTGAAAACCCAATGGAGAGACAATTTTCTTAGAGCAGCGGTTCCTAACCTTTTAAGTGGTGCAGACCACTTATTTTGTAGAAACAAACTTAGAGGCTAAATAGCTAATAGAATATATGTGTATGCTTGCGAAAGTAATTAGTAAAGCATACTGTACAAGGATAAAAAAAATTTGCACAGGAAGGAACTTTACTGTAATCACTTTGCTGTCACAACTATAAGAAAACTAAAAAACAAGTGGTCAAAGTGTTTCTGAAAAAAGTCAATGGGATTTTTGACATTGTTTGTTCCCCACGAGGGAGTCAATAACTGGGCATAAACTAACAACTGAATAATTCGATTGTTGCTAACAATAGAGTAACTTGATTGTTACCATCTCTTCCCCAGAAGCTTTTATAATATTTATATTGGCTTAGATTCTCAATGAAGCGTCCAGGGCCCATGGGTTGGAAACCGCTGAGGAATTGCTATATTTCTTGAATAGGAGAAAACTCAGAAAACTGTGACTAGATAGTCCAGCTGATGAGGTCAAACAATGTTTCAATGACCATCAAGGCTACTAAATTTTTAAAGCAACTAGATCTCTTTAATTATACACCATACCACCAAGCAATCAGTAAAGCTGAAACAAAGGGATGTTGGAGTTGCCTTTCATCTTGCATTGTACAAGACCAACATAAAAGGTTATATTGTGGCACAACATCTTTACAACAATACTCAAACTAATGAGAATATTCTGAATTTCGAGGAAGATAAGCATTCCGTCTAAAATTCCATATTCTTCCTTGATTTTAGAGATGGCTTTCTCTTACTTTTATAATAAATTTCTCTGAGCAGTCAATTTGTTTACTATCGATAAAATTTATATTCCTTGATATTTTAGGAATTACAAGATATTCAGAATAACAAAATTTCCCTGAAAAATTTCTCTTTTCCAGTTTTTATTATATCTGACTTTCCAAGGTGAAATTGAGCTGCATTCGCATTTTCGATGCAAGAAAACACCTTCCAGACATCCTCAGAAATGACAAGAGATTATCGCAACTTCTAACGAGTATTTAAAAAAAAATTATAGCATTATTTAAGATAATGGGAATTTGGCATTTTTAGAGAATTAATAGAACTAAGAACCTATATCTGCAACAAAATTCAGTCCTTAAAATAACTTATTAAACCAGAAAAGGATGTTTGTAATCAAATACTTCAAAAATGAACTCGGTACAACCCCTTTATAAAAAAAATAGGTCTAGTGATACGACAACTCGAGCACAAAAACAACATTATTGAAGGGTTAAGTGAATGAAAGAGGGAATACAGTAAAAAGTAGAGATATTAGCAAGTGATTTTATCAGTCAGGGGCGTACTGGCCATAGGGTTGTCCGGTGTAGTCACTGGGCCGACCAGTGTCTGTAAAAAATGGACTGATCCCGTACGGAAGTTCTCTTTTTTAGTTTTTTTTTTTTCAATAAAAGAAGTTGCCTTGTTTAAAGTTTTTTTAAATGTCCAATGCATTCAAATCTCAATAACTCGTACCAGAGCTATAACAATTCAATTATAAAAATTAATTTGTATATAAAAGTATTTAATTATTAAAGTTATTATATATAAATATTTTAATAATAAAATAACGCAACAATTAAAACTTTTTAATTATTAAAATTAATTATTAAATTAATCATCAATAATTATTAAACTTTGCTTAATGATTTTATCAAAAATTCAGGCTGCCATAAATCTAAAATCAAAGGACCAATTCAGTCAGTAAGTGTCAGATGTTAGCCTTAGAAACACCACCTACAAACCCCAGTAGCAGAAACTTTTCTGCCAGTCTGGGACACAAATTTGGATACTATATAATAATCTGCAGTGTAACTATTTTATTTTTAAAGTTTGCATAAAATACACAGCCTTCTTATGTGTCACATCGTCAAAAAATCCTGTTTTACATAAACATAAAAATTTATTAAAATAGATTAAATATTGAAACTGAAATATATTTAATACTGTATATTAATTTTAATTTCCTGTTAATTAAGAAAATAATCGTACATTGTTTTCAGTATTATTAAACATTTTAAAATGATCAAGACTGTTTTGATAATACACAGTAATAATAAATAATACACAGTAATAATAAATAATACACAGTAATAATAAATAATACACAGTAATAATAAATAATACACAGATATAATAATTATTTAATTTATTTTTATGAAATAAAAGTAAATTACGCATTGCTTTTAATAAAATTAAGTATTTCAAAAAATGAAAGATTCTTTTAGATAAATACACAGATACAATAAGTATATAATTCTATTTTTTGCATAAAACAAATCTGCATTATTAATAATTTTGGGGAAAATAAAATATTTTTTTGTTTTTAGTAAATCGGATTTAAATATTTTTTTGCAGTCAATTTTGTAAAATAATTTGAGGGCTGCTGAGAAATCTGCAACGCCCATCTACGGTCTCACATTTTCTGCTACAGGTCCTCCAATCAGCATGAAAACTGATTGCTAGAAAAAATTCTCATACCTTCTTCATTAACTATAAATCCTTTAATTGTTAAAAATAACATTAGATATTTTTAACAGAACAGGAGTCTCAAACTTACTATCTATTCTCAAAACAAATTAAGTTAAGAGCATAAGAATTTCTAAAGATACAAAACACCAAACCCAAGCAATACAAGAGTAAATACTTACGGGTATGCCGCCATCATGGCTAGTTTAACATATGCATCCTTGTGTACCGTGCCATAAGCCGTAAATGATTGAAGAGGGGGGGGAGTTTGTGCTTACTGCAAAATGCCATTGGCTGCACAGCATAGTCTTGAATGGCAGAAGGAAGGTCTAGCCACCTAGTTGGCGGCTCAGTTTTAAAGTAATAATGAAAATGAAAATGAATAATGATGATGAAAATGAATTATGATTCAAATGAAAATGAATTCGTAGTTTAAAATATTTATTTTTGTTAGAGACAATTATTTGCAGCCATATTTTCAAAGAACCGAGAAAGTACAGTCGACTCGCGGTAGCTCAAACTTCGACAACTCAAATTTTTTGATATCTCGAAAAAAAAAATAGTTTCCCTGCACCTTCACTTCTTGCTTAATGCAATTTTATCTCTTTAACTCGAGGTTTTTCTTAATTATTTCTTGGTAACTCAAAGTTTTCTCGGAAGCAACTCAAATTTTTTTCCCTTGATTTTGAAAAACCTAAAGAATATTTTCTCCCGTTCCTATTGTGCTTTATTGGAATACTCCGCAACACACACTTCGATGTTACATATCTTGTCGGCAGCCAATGGTAGAAATGGATTAAGAATGAATTCAGAGAAACACCTTTAGCTGAGAGACACGTGTCAACTCTGATTGGCTAGGGTATACGGAAGAGCGAAGGTCAAATAAAGGTCACTAGCTAACGACTCATCGGATTTTGGTTGCACCATCATAAGTTGATTTTTCGTAGAGATGGCTACAAAACGTAAGTGCACTACACTTTTACTAGCAGAGAAAAAACGAGTCATAGATGCTGTAGAAAAGGGAGGAAAGAAAAAGAGTGAAATTGCTAAGGAGTTTGGTATTCCAAACAGCACATTGTCTACAATTTTGAAAAATAAAGACACAATTCTCAAGAACTTTGATGATCATCATGGAGACAGAAAAAAGATGAGAAGTGGCGATTATCCTGATGTTGAGAAATGTCTTATGAAATGGATGACGCAGTGCCGGACCCAGAACTTTCCACTTGGAGGGAACATCTTAAGAGAGAAAGCTGAGGATTTTGGAAAGCAATTGGGATACACGGAATTTAAAGCAAGCAGCGGCTGGTTTGAAAATTTCAAAAAAAGGAACAACGTAAGTTTTTACAAAATTTGTGGTGAAAGTGGAAGTGTGAGTGAAGATGTGTGCCAGGGATGGGTCAAAACATTGTCCCCCATTCTGAAACAATATGATCCTAAAAACTTATTTAACGCTGATGAAACTGGACTTTTTTTCAAGTGTCTGCCAGACAAAACCATGTCCATAAAAGGAGAACCCTGTCATGGCGGCAAAAGAAGCAAAGAAAGGGTTACTTTACTTTTATGCTCAAACATGGATGGAAGCGAAAAACTGAAGCCTGTTATGATAGGGAAATCAAAAAAGCCAAGGTGTTTCGCTGGTATCAAATCGTTTCCGATGGACTACGAATGTAACAAAAAGGCTTGGATGACAGCGGTACTCTTTGAAAAATGGTTAAAGGAACTCGAAAAGAAAATGAAACGTCAAAAGCGCAAGATTGTACTGTTTATAGATAACTGTACAGCACATCCCAGCACTGTCACCTCACAGTTGAAGTTTGTAAGAGTGGAGTTTATGCCGCCCAATACAACTTCGAAGTTGCAGCCCTTAGACCAGGGAATCATTCAAAACTTTAAGGTGAAGTATCGGCACGAAGTTGCCAAAAAATGTATTGCCGAGATTGATGGAGGAACCAACCCCTCTGTTAATTTATTGGAGGCCATGCGAATGGCCTATAAAGCATGGAATTGCGTGGAACAGAAGACAATTGCAAATTGTTTTAGAAAGGCAAGATTCGTGATTGCAGAGGATGAAGCCGGCCAACCTGATGAGGAAGAGGAAATCGAAAGACTTAAGGAATCTGTGGAAGAAGAATGGCGTTTGATTTCCAATTCTCTACATTTGGACTCTGGAACAACATTTCAGGACTTTGTTGATGTAGACAACAACGTGGAAATTTGCGGAAATTTAACGGATAAAGAAATCCTTGAAGAAATTCGATCCCCTTCAGAAGAAGATAATGACGATGAAGAGTTTGTCCCTCCAAAAAGGATAACTTTTAAAGAAGCTGAGAGTGCTGTGGATGTTATGCGGGCTTTTATTGAGTCCCGATCCGGCATAACAACAAAGACTTTTCAAGCCATTGCACATCTGGAAAATGTTCTCGATGCCGAAAGAACATTGAATGCTTACCAAACTGTTTTAGATAGATATTTGATATAAAATATGGTAAGTTATTTTTGATATTCCTTTTTGTACGATTCACTTTTATCAAAATATTTTTTTTCTAGATTTTTGATATTTCGAATTTTTGGTATCTCGAAATTTTATTCCCATCCCTTCGAGTTCGAAATACCGAGAGTCGACTGTATTTATGGAAAATAGCAAGTCGCGAGTTCACTCCTCGAATCCGTCTTCTTAAGAAGTCTGGTCAGCTCCGAATATATACATGAAGGCCATTTGTATATCAGCTGGCTTCATCGTGTGCAGTGAACCACATTAACCTGCATCAGGCTGTGGCTTAACTGGTGAGCATTTGGCAACACAGACTTTAACAGTTCGTGGAGATGAGCTCGACGAAGCTGTTATCTAGGTAGTGATTTGAGATGTTTCTTGGCGGTGTTTTATCTTCTGCCAAACTTCTTCTAATTGCTACCTAGTAGTGTTTAGACAGGAAATGACTTTTGTAGAGGTAAGTGATGTGGCCTCTACATTACTCCTCCTCCAGTGTTAACGTAGATTTTTTGGGTTAACACAGAACTTGTCTTGCCTTCCAGCCCTAGTAACAAGCATTGGTATTTCACTGGTCGCGGAATCTGCTTGTTCGTCCAGGGGCATAAATGCTGGTTTGATTCTGTCCATACTTATTAACGTGGGTTTGTTGTGGATTAACAACTTAAATAGCTTGTCTGACTTAGACAATACTTTAAACGGTCCTTGATAAGGGGGTTGAAGGGCACAACGAACTCTGTCGTGGCGAAGGAAAATATAATTACAGTTCTTCAACTCCTTATGAATAAAAATTTTCTTGCGTGAGTGTGATGAAGTTGGGACAGGTTGTATGCTGGTCATGACACTCTGTAATTTTCCAACAAACGTTATTGGGTCTAGCTTTTCTGTACTGGGCGAGAAGAATTCTCCTGGTAAGTGAATGTTTGTGCCACATAACATTTGCACTGGAGTAGCGTCCAAGTCTTCTTTTATGGTAACCCTCCATCCTAATAGAATAGTAGGTAGAGCATCAACTCAACCTTTTTCCAAGTACTTTATTGAGGCTTTTAGGTTGCGGTGGATTCTTTCAATTATTCCATTAGAGGATAGTCTGTAGGGAGAGGATCTGGTCTTCTCGGCTCCCATCGAGGTAGCTAGGGATTTAACGAGTGTAGATTCAAATTGTCTGCCTTGGTCCGTTGTTATCGTCAAAGGTGTTCCGAAACGGCTAACCCAGTTTTCGTACAGTGTGCTTGCAACGGTTTCTGCGGTAATGTCTACCAAAGGGTACGCTTCTGGCCTTGAGAAACTGTCAATACAAGTCGGACAGTATGAAAGTCCTCTTGCTTGTGGGAGTCTTCCTACTATATCTATATGAATATGCTCGAACCTTTCAGATGGTAGTTTATATGATGCAAGGGGGGTAGTAATATGCCTTGCAACTTTGTTCTTTTGGCATTTTAGACAGGATCGAGCCCATGATGTTGTGTCTTTCCTCATCGAAGGCCAGACAAATCTTTTTAACAGTTTGTGTGTCGCTCGAATCCCAGGGTGAGATATATTGTGAAATTCGTTGAAAACCATTCTTCGGAAGTTTTTCGGAAAGAAAGGTCACAATACTCCAGTTGAAACGTCACATTGTAGTGTCGCTCCTTCAAAGAGCATCAACTGAAACTTCAAACTAGTTTTCTCAGGTTGCTGAATGTATTCCTTCAATTCGCCATCAGCTGCTTGTTCTTGAGGCATTCACTCGTAATTTATCATTACAGGGCTGTTAATGGTAAAAATTCTTGACAGAGCGTCGGCAACAATATTTTGGTCACCGCTAATGTGAAGAATTTCCGTAGAGAACTGGCTAATAAAATCAAGCTGTCGAAGTTGCCTTGGACTTGCTTTCTCTGGCTTTTGCTTGAAGGCATAAATGAGTGGTCGATGGTCGGTGTAGATTGTGAAATGGCGACCTTCCAGAAGATGTCTGAAATATTTCACGGCAATGAAAACTGCCAACAACTCTTGGTCATAAGCACTATACTTGTTTTCAGGCTTCGTCAGCTTCCTTGAAAAGAATGCAAGTGGTTGCGGACCGCTAGTAAAGCTTTGTTGAAGAACACCTCCAATTGCAGTGTCGGAAGGGTCTACTGTTAGGGATAGCTTCGCATTCGATGCTGGATACACCAATGTCGTTGCTTTTGCTAGGTCTTCCTTGCTCTTCTGAAATGCCATCTCAGCTTCTGCCGTCCAAATCACTGGTCTCTTATCCTTCTTCTTAGCACCTTTTAAATAACTGTATAAAGGTGTTTGAGTAGATGCTGCATTTGGGATGAAACACCGATAAAAGTTTATCATTGCCAAAAATCGTCTTAGTTCTTGAATAGTGTTGGGTTTCGGATAGTTCTTTATAGCTGAAATTTTATCCTCCAATGGTTTTATATCTTCCTCACTAATTTCGTATCCTAGGAACTTAACCTTTGCTTGTCCAAAGTTACACGTGGATGGATTGATGCGGATACCATTGTTCTGGAGTCTTTGAAAAACAATTCGAAGGTATTTCTTATGTTCCTCTTCGTCTTTAGATGAGATGAGGATATATGCCAGGCAAAAATCCAAATCCTGCAGGAGTGGATAAATCGCTGGAATGTTTGAGCAGCATTGCAAAGACCAAAACTCATAAATGGGAATTTGTATAATCCAAATGGCGTAATGACTGCCGTTTTCTGTATATCCTCTTCTCTTACTGGTATGTGAAAATAGGCTCGAAATAAGTCTACAGTTGAGAAGATTTTCTTTCCTTCCAGTTGCTGAATCAAGTCATGGATGTGTGGAATAGGATATCTGTCTAGTTTCGTAATGGCATTCAGTCGTTGATAGTCCCCGCATGGTCTCCAATCTCCGGTTTTCTTGGGTACCATGTGCAGAGGTGATGCCCAATTACTGCTCGATGGCCGGCATATTCCTTGATCTATCATTACCTGAAATTCTTTCTTTGCGATGGCCAATTTTTCAGGATCCAGTCGTCTGGCCCTTGAAAATACGGGTGGTCCAGTTGTCTCTATGTGGTGCTCAATCGTATGCTTGACTATAGGTTTTCTGGCCACCTGGGTAATTCCAGGAAATTCTTGCAAAATATCTTTGTAGGGCGAGTTTTCATCGATGACTGTGATCCGTCCGAAATTTCCAGTTCTTACTTGAGTAGTAGATTTCAGCCTGGTAGTAGTATCAATGAGAGAACTGTTCTTCATGTCAATAAGCAAACCAAAATTCTTCAAGAAATCGGCTCCTATGATTGGTTGAGGTACATCCGCTATGATGAATGGCCAAGGAAAAGATCTTCTGAGGTTCAAATCCAATGAAAGGAGTTTTTCACCAAATGTAGATATGCTTGTCCCGTTAGCTGCAAATAACTTTAGTGTACTAGGAACTAGTTTTATCCTTGAGAAAGCTTTAGGGATGATGGAAACCTCAGCACCCGTATCAATAAGAAACCTTAAACCACTGGTTTTGTCGGCCATAAAGAGTCGCTTTGTTTGGCACTGATTGCTTGTGGCCGCAAGCGTTGGCCCATCTAGTTTTCCGACTGGAAACTGCATGGTTTGGTGCACTTGTCAGCTAGCTCTCCAAATCTTTGATGATAAAAGCAAATTGTTGAGTCATGCTCGAACCTTGGTCTTGATGATGAGCGAGAACGGCTTCTTGAGTATCCCCTTTGACTTGAATTTTTCTTCCAATTCCTTGCAGTTGCTTCACAGATCTCGATAGCTCCAAAATTTGCTGTTGAAGTTGGTGGCAATCTATGTTGCTGGTACTGGGTTTATCTATCGCATTAATAGATGCTGCGTCCGTTACCTCTTGGACTTTGTCAGCCATTTTTGCTAAGGAATCCAAGTCTTCAGAACTGACGGCCAAGATCTGCTGAACTGGTGTTGGTAAGCGTTGTAACCAAAGATCTTTCAGCATGTGTTCTGGAACATTCGGAGAGAGGTCTCTCATTTTTCGGAGTTATGAAGGGCGGTCGTCTCCCAATTGAAGTTCTTGTAGCAGAAGTTTCATTTGGCGAGTTTCAGAGTCTTGAAACTGCTCTACGAGACGATTTTTCAGAACTTCGTATTTTCTCTGCTCAGGGGGATTCAGGATAATGTCACTTACGATGCAATGACATCGGTTTCTATCGCAGAAACTATGTGGTGGTACTTGGTTTCGTCCACAGTGATACCCGATATAAGAAATTGACTTTCAATTTGAGTGAAATACAGCTTCGGATTTTGTCTCCAAAACGGTGGTGCTTTGAATGAAACTCTGGACACAGTGGGAATTGCAGGGTCATCGTTTTTCTCCTTGGCAAGATTTAAGATGTTTCTTGGCGATGTTTTTTGGCGGTGTTTTATCTTCTGCCAAACTTCTTCTAATTGCTACCTAGTAGTGTTTAGACAGGTAATGACTTTTGTAGAGGTAAGTTTCTGGCCACCTAGTTGGCGGCTCAGTTTTAAAGTAATAAAAAACTTAAATGAAAATGAATTCGTAGTTTAAAATATTTATTTTTATTAGAGACGATTATTTGCAGCCATATTTTGATAATGGTGCAATACAAGAGTAAATACTTACGGGTATGCCGCCATCGTGGCCAGTTTAACATATGCATCCTTGCGTACCGTGCCATAGGCCGTAAATGATTGAAGAGGGGGGAGTTTGTGCTTACTGCAAAATGCCATTGGCTGCACAGCATAGTCTTGAATGGCAGAAGGAAGGTCAGCTTTGGATCCGACCAATAGCACTGGAACTTTGCTATCGCTGAAATATTTCTGTAAAGACGGTTGAATATTAAGTGTGAGGGAAAGATTTTTGCAATCAATAGAGTATTTCTGAATTATTGAGAAAGTAAAACAGTACATAAAATCCATACTGAGATGATTTTGATAATATAAATTGAGAAATACATCGACACCAAATGGACAAAATAGTGGAGTAACAGCTTTATTAAAGGGACAGTGTATTTCGCCATTTAATTCTTTGTTTTTTAACATGCTCTAGTTGAAATAAAGTCTAGTCTCTCTAGTTGAAATAAAATATCAAATAGAGATGGAATGGATATTGGATTTGGTAGATATCAGGGATAACTTGTGCCATGTTATCCTGAGGTGGCTGGGGATACCAAAAGGTATATTTTATACGACCCTATTTTTATCTTATCATCTTAAGGTAACAAATTGCAGATTTCTTTTGTTTACTATTATTTGAAAAAGTAATAAATAAAATAAATAAATTTCTTGCTTTGTGACCAGGTGCTGCTGGTGAATCATTAAATTTTTTATCCAATGAGCATAAAATATAATGAGCAATTAAAATTAAAAACAGTAATACTTACTAAAAATAGCCTAGCTATGTACTCAAATGAACGTGCATGGCTTGCATCATACATTAGACAAACAACATCACAATACAGTTCTGGAGGTGTCAATGTGTCATTCATACCAAATATATCTACTTCGTGAAGCTAAAAAAAAAATCATTAAAATCATTCAATATTATGTTTTAATACTTAATTTATTTTTTTTGTAGACGAAACTATGAATAAAAAAGATAAACAGATAAAAGTTTCTTCAGCATTTTTAATGTTTACTTCGTAATAATTTAGTTTATTGCGTTTAAAATAGTTTCCCATTAAAACAGTATTTAAGTTATATACAAACAAAAATCACTAAAAAATAAATGCTTGCAATCTGGTATGGTTTTGCCACTTTTTACAATGATGTGGAATCACCTGCAATTTTTCGACATTAGCTTTTATATCCAGAGGAATCCATTACATAAAAAAGGGGCATTACCAATAAATACTTCTCTTGTCCATACACCTGAAGGGAGTTGATTGTGTAATGTGTTAGCTGAGCCTTGTTTATGGAAGCCTGGACTTGCAATGTTTTCCCAATAAAACCTTGCATGAAGGATGTCTAAATAAAAAAAATATACATGCAATTTGAAAAAACATTTTTATTTTCAATAAACACTCATGAGTTGTATAGTTATATGCATAAATAGAAATGTATAAGCAATGATAAATCTAAAATAAATTTTAATCAAACATGACATTCGTAGAGAATTTGAAATTTCTTGATCTTAAAAGTAGTTACAAATTAATTTTTAAAAATCTAAGCAAAAATTTACAGATATTTGCTAATTAGCAGAAAAATCAAATGAATTCCAATTTTTTTTTTGAGAAAATTCACATCTGTCTAAAAAAAAAAAAAAAATTAAGTCAAAGAAATATATAATTTCTTAGAATTGGAAAGTTATGAATGTAAATAAACTAGAAATAAAACAACTTCAATGAAGTAAATTTTATAAAAGAAAAAGTGAATTAATAATTTTGAAATCATTCAATTTCTTTCCTTCAAGAATTTTGTTTCTAATTTTTAGTTTTGAAACAGATTCCTCGAATGCCTGATTCATTAAAACATAAGGTGCTCACCTAGTGTGAAATTTTGAAAAAATCGATTTATTTTTTGTTGCGTATTTTGATAGTCTATACCTTTAAAAATAAAATACTAAAATTTCAAATTATATGGGCCTGGAATAGCAGATTAGCTTTAGGTATGATTTTTATCTATTAAAAACAATCATTTTATCTTTAAACGTATTTTTCTCCAAACTACATTTTTCAAATTTGCTGCTTATTTTGCATGTTTCTCTGTACAATGACTTCAGTTTTTTGATTGTATGAAAAATGTAATTTTGACAAGCCAAAAATCATCCAATTTTTGAGAAAAATTCAAAAAAAAATTTCAAAAGTATGCCTTTTTTTTAAATTTCATTTTTTTTCACAATCGTGGGTTATTGTATAGGCAATACCTTCTAGTTTAATAATCTTTTTTTTTTTAATTTTTTTTTATTTTATCCACGGAGAAGTCTGCAATCACTGCAGCAGTGGAGGACCTCTTTTTTTTTGTGATTTGGAAGATAGCGAATAATTTGCTAAAAATTAAATTTTCTCATTTGAAAATTTCAGTGTATATTCATTAATTATGTATAAATATATTCTCAAAATTTTAAAACATTTCATGCAGTATATAAAAAAATTCCCAAAAATCCCCCATTTTTAGGCGGTCATACTAGGTGAGCGCCTAAATCATATACAATAGAGTATCTCGAATCCGGAATCGCAGGGACTTTGGTGATTCTGGATTTCGGAAAATTCAGAATATTAGAACATAGGTATCATTATTCACACACAAAATCAATGAAATAAAATATATAAATGGAATAAATTAAGAAAAAACCTTATATAACTTTATGTGATTCTGAAAAATATTTGATTTAATGGTAGCTGTTGTAATAGTTTCATTTTTGACTAAACTTTTCTTCTATTTTGTGAATTGTCATTATTTCCGATTCTGAAATAGTCTCTTTGCTCTCACCATTTAATTGCAGTGTCTAATACTTCAACTAACTGGTTTTTAGGTATTTTAGTCTTAATCACTTCGTTTTCGTTGTCATTACTTTCAGATACAAACGGACTTCCGTAAAAAAAAAAATTAAAGATAGAAGTGGGAAAAAGAACCGGATATTGGATATTTTCGGATTTTGGAAGTCCGGATTTCAGATATTTTAATGTCTATACTAAAAAAATCTCTGATATTTCTAGAACTGCAAAACTCCCTTAAAAATTCATGATTTACCCTTTAACAATTCAGTTCTATATTAGGCTGAGAAAATTAAAACAAGCAATGCTGAAAAATGTGAAATAAACAATATGACACTTATTGCCAAACCATTTTCGTGGTGTTTTATTAACCTTGTGATCGTCAAATTAAATTTAAGCAGCGAAAAAATTCTGAGTCAAGATAACACAAATTTTGCTAAGCAACAAAAAAAAAATTATATAAAGCAAAACTAAAATCCATTTAATTTCTTTATATCAATTAAATCAATAAAAAAAAAATCATGTTATACATTCCAATAAGCACAGAATATAAAGATAAAGTACAATTCCCACATTTTTTTTATTCAATTTTTAATGTTTGAAAAAGGTCATAAACACAAACATTTCTGCTCAATGTACTTTTTCTTTTTTTTAATTTGCAATCAAAGTTCTCCGGTTAGACGTTGGCAAGAAAACGTTTCATTCAGCTTTAATTGAATGTGACGTCAAGAAATCCCAAACAACTTGGCTTGAAATGTAGCAGCGGAAACCAGTTCTGCAAGTTTCTCGCAAATCACGCCAACCTGTACGGGATTTGGCAATGGTCTACCAAAAATCAACGCTAACTATTTGGCAGAAACCTCACAATTAACCATAGAAACAGAAGGATCTCTTGACATCACAAATTTTGTTGAGCATTTTGATCGGACTGGCTTTGGCTCGGTTTTGGGGCATTTTTTTTCTCAATATTTAAATAACTAATTTTTTTAGAGAACTTTTGTTTAAATATTTGGAATCAGAAAGAAATTATTCATAAATATAAACTAATTTCGCTCGTTTTTAAAAAATGCGGGAATTGTCCATTGCCCAGTCATTTCGATGAACCATATCATAATAAAATCTTAGCTACTTTTCGTTTCCAAAACCAAAAAGGTCCAACCTACAACCTACAACCTATTTTCAAAACTAAATATTTCACAACATAGAGATGGGTATAACAACACTGGTCTGTAACTACAATTTCTAAATAGTGTATGCTTGACTATTGATTTGAAGCCGAAGAAGGCTTAACAATCACCATAGAGATCTATATTAGAAGCTCTCCTCCGTCTTAAACTGGTTAGCATCTGTTGGTAACCAAGCTTTAGATCGGAATTACATAGCTTTAGATCTGAAATAATATGGTGGCATTTCAATGGGCTTCATTTGCTTGCAGAGTACAGACCACTTATGAGCTACCCAAAAGTTACAGCTAGAGATTGATGGAAAATACATCATAGAGAAAGTTTAAAATTGAGAGTGAGGCAATAAAAATACTAACTTTTCCAGCACCTTGAGGTCCAATCACCTGACAGTGAAATACATTTCGGCTTGTCTGACGTTTCTGAAGATCTAATTTCTTTTCGCGAGTAACTAAAAGATAAAAAAATTTCAAATTTAATTATAAATAAAGTTCAAACAGCATTAAAAAAGATTCAGTGCTAAAATAATTATACAAAGAAAAAAAATTTTAAGTGAAATTACCTATGATAGCTGAAAGCTGATTTTCATCAGCAGTAGAAATATAACCTAAATAAGCTAAAAATTCCATTAATCGGCAGACGTCTAAGGCAGCAATTAACCTGCAAGATTGACAAAGAAAAACATACAATATGAATGGAGTAAATAAACTTGGTTGAAATGATAACTTAATAGTAACTTGATAGTAATTCATTTCAAGAAAATTTTGCATAAGAATTTTATGAACAATTGCTTTCAATTTATTTTGAACTCAGGCATGCTACAGCCTAGTAAAAAAAGAGGAACCTGACAGGATAAAAAGTAATTTTAATAATTCACTCAATTTCAGTAATGACTGCGTAGTTGCAACATGTCCGTAAATTTTAAGTAGCCAAAGAATTAGGAAAAGATTCACTTTGATAATGAGTATATAAGAGCTCAATTTGAAAGTTTAAGTTTTATTTGTATAAAAAAAAAATACTTTATTAAATACTTCAAAAACCTTTCTTCTATTTTAAAAAAAAAAAATTATGCAATCAAGATTGAAGAGTGTGATCCAACAAAAGCTTAGAGAATTATTGTAACTATCAAATGTTACTCAATAAAAGAAGTTAATGCGCCATAAAAAGAAAGTCACAAAAAGAAAAATCTGCAGTAAACTAATCTAATTTTAAAATGTTTAAGTAACTCATACACCACACAACCATCCAAGACTACTAATACCTAATACCAAACAGTTCTTAGGGTTCCCACTCAAATCACAGTATGAAAATCACTGACTTTTCAATAAATTTTAAGCACCTAAAAAATATTGTTTTTTGTTTTTTGAGCACCTTTGAAAATTTTTTTTTAGACATCATGTCTACATATAAATTTTTAATAAAGTACATTCTACCAGAAATGTTACATGTTGGCACATGCATAATACAAATATGTCAGTGAACTCTGATATGGTGCAGATAAGCAGATATAGCAAGTCTGAGTAGTATTTTTATAAATTTTGCAGTTGGGCACACAACAGTCGCAAAAATTAAGGACTTTTAAGGACCTCTAAGCATTTTCAAAAACTTTTAAGCACCTCTATGCATTTTCAAGTACTTTCAATGCCTTGAAAACAAGTTAAAAAATATTAAGCATTTTTAATGACTTTCAATTACCATGGGAACCCGGTTCTTGTACTTAAATTACAACTGTTTTTGTAATACAAATATAAAATAAAGATAAAACTAAAAATGAGATGCAAAAAATGAAAACGCTATGGAACTTACGTCCACTGAGCCAAATAACCTTGGAGGGTAACCCATCCATTTTCATTGGTAGGCACTACATTCACTATTTCTGGTCCCCAAGCTATTACAGGACATGTACTGAACAAGTCTGATACTTCTGAAGGAGATAAACAGCCATCTTTATCCTAGGTTCAAAATAGAATGTTTTTATCATCAGTTTTTATTTTACAATTTAAAACTATATATAAAACTATACATATATAAAACATTGCACAATAAATACAGCAATAGTACTATTTAATGTTTTTAATATAAGAAATATCTTCTGATAAACATAATTTTCTATTCATAATCATACAGATACATGCCCAATTAGGGCAGAAAGAACATGTTTTATATTATTAAATATATAGGTCAAAAGGATATTAAGTAACAGAATAATCTAACAAATAACATTGTGTGACCGACAAATTGGTTGTAAAAATTAGTTTGGTCTTATATCATATGAATATCACACAGAATAAAAAAATTCAATTCATAAATAGTTAAACTATAAATTGCGGGAAGCATTATTGAAAAAATAAATGCAGGTTTGGATGTTGATATTATAAATATTAATATATTAAGAAAAACTAAAAAAAAAAACTATATAAACAATTTTCTAATACCATACTAAAATATTGGCTGAATTCAAACTTACACATATCTTTTCAATCAAGTTACTATAAAACACAAGTAATGGTACAATTCAAATAATTCTTGACATTACAAGTATAAAACCTTTTACAAAATATATTTTAAACTTTGTAGCCTTTTTATAATCTGATTCACACAGAAATAAATACTTTAAAATGCAAGATAACTTTTGCAACAAAATAAATACCTGATCATATTTTTCAAATAAGGTTGTGAGGAAATGATAGCCTTGATGACTTAATTCAGTGGTACAGCCAGGAGGCACAACTAACCTTTAAAAAGAAATATTAAGCTCAAAGAACACTGTTTCGACATAAATAGATCTAAATGCTAAGCATAAGTCAAAAGAAAATTCTGCATGCTTAATGCTTTACTAATGTAATTCCAATTTTCATGCACAAGAGAAATATGAATTTGATAATTTTCTAAGAGTGAAGTATAGGTCCTATTCTAGCATAAAAGTTGGAACAAATTGAAAATAGCAGCATTACAGATATGTCAGTTGTCGGTAAAAATAACTTTATGCATTTAAGTAGTTGACAAAATATTAGAAATATCCTTGATACGTTTAACTGCACTTTAGCTGATGTCCTACTAACCCAAAAAAATATTCAAAATGCTCATTTTGATTAAGTGTTACAAATTTGATCATTTTAATAAAAACATGAAATAACATTGAATTTAGAAGCATGAATGTTAATGATAAATGAATGATTCCTTAAGATTGAAAAAAAAAAAAAAAAAATGAAAAAAATCAGATGTATATAATTAGAAATACTAAAAAATATTAAATGTTATGACAAACAGAATAGTGTTTAAATAAATGTAGTGAAAAAACAGTAAGATAAAATATAAACTTATTTTCAGAACTATAAATTGCTGCAATATTAAATAATCTTAGAATTACCTAGGGCAAAGATAATCTTTACTCAGTTGCAAGCTATCGTCATATCCAAACTTCCGCAAAACAGTCCATGTTGTTTCGTGTCTGCCTCTTTGGATAAATAATATATGCAAGAATAGAAAACCTGTGGAAAACATTTTGGAAAAATATAAGGGATGATATATTAAAAAAAAGTACTAAGGAAATTGTTCTCAAAATGGATAAAATATTTTTAACAATTATTAATGATTTAAAGTTTTAATACTTTTACCTAAAAATCTTATTAAAAATAAAAGCATTCTGATATAAATTAGGAATAACAAAAAAAAAAATAAACTTAGATTATTTAAAATAGATTCAATTATAGATTAAATGCAAGAAAATATATTATATAAAGATTTACTATTGTTAATTCAATAAAATGATTAATTTTTTAGATCGTCAATGTGGTTTGTTTCAAATATTATAACCTCAATTTCAAGAAAATATCAAGAAATCAATGTTCATTGAGTACATACAAAAAAAAAAAAAAAAAATAATAATAATAATTTTTTTTAAGGATAACTATTACTATAGTTGTAATTAATGAACAGTATAACACCTTGTCAAATAATCAATTTCAACTTGAACTTAGTAACGAAAATTTTGAAAATAAGCAAATTACCTTTTAAAGTAAGACCATCGTCCTTTATACCATCATCTGTGTTTTTACGGACAAGGTTTTTGACATCCTCCAAAGCATGAGGCTGAAGAGGAGTGTTGAAACACCGACGCTAATAAAAAGGGAACATTATTTCAACATATGAATTTTAAATATTAACTTTGAAAAATTTTGAATTTAAAAGTGCTATCTAAATACAATGAAATAAAATTAAAGTTGAGAAAGCTACAATAAATTCCAAAATATAAAAACTTATACGTGAATTATGTATTTTCAATTAGTGAAGACATATTTTAGGAGCCTTTAGTGTTAATAATTATATGCAGATTTTCTAAAGATTTTACAACAATAAAATTTGTAATCTATAATAATAAAACAAGCTGTCTGTCTGTGGCTCTGTGGATCTATAGAAACCTACTTAAAATTGGAGTAGAACTCTGAAATTTTCAGCATAAGTAGTTTTGGCCTTCTAATTTTATACATCACAAACAGAATGTTAAAATTTTAATTAGTTATTTTTTAATTAATTTTTTTAATTAATTAATAAATATGTTACAAAACGATTACTAATAGGGCTACGGCTCTGAAATTTTCAACATAAGTAGTTTTCGTCTTTTAATTGGACTTTTAAAAAACAGAATTTAAAATTTTTATTTTGTTATTTTTTAATTAATTTTTTTTATTAATTAATAAACATTTTACAAAACGACTACTAATAGGGCTACAGCTCTGAAATTTTCAGCATAAGTAGTTTTGGCCTTCTAATTTTAAAAATCACAAACACAATGTTAAAATTTTAATTAGTTATTTTTTAATTAATAAATATGTTACAAAACGATTACTAATAGGGCTACGGCTCTGAAATTTTCAACATAAGTAGTTTTGGTCTTTTAATTGGACTTTTATAAAACAGAATTTTAAATTTTTATTTTGTTATTTTTTAATTAATTTTTTTTATTAATTAATAAACATTTTACAAAACGACTACTAATAGGGCTACAGCTCTGAAATTTTCAACGTAAGTAGTTTTGGCCTTCTAATTTTATACATCACAAACAGAATGTTAAAATTTTAATTAGTTATTTTTTAATTAATTTTTTTAATCTATAATAATAAAACAAGCTGTGTGTCTGTCTGTCTGTCTATATGTCTGTCTGTTTGTCTGTGGCTCTATAGAAACCTACTTAAAATTGGAATAGAAGTTGAAATTTTCAGCATAAGTAGTTTTGGCCTTTTAATTTTATACATCACAAACAGGATGTTAAAATTTTAATTAGTTATTTTTTAATTAATTTTTTTAATTAATTAATAAATATGTTACAAAACGATTACTAATAGGGCTACGGCTCTGAAATTTTCAACATAAGTAGTTTTCGTCTTTTAATTGGACTTTTAAAAAACAGAATTTTAAATTTTTATTTTGTTATTTTTTAATTAATTTTTTTTATTAATTAATAAACATTTTACAAAACGACTAGTAATAGGGCTACAGCTCTGAAATTTTCAGCATAAGTAGTTTTGGCCTTCTAATTTTATACATCACAAACACAATGTTAAAATTTTAATTAGTTATTTTTTAATTAATTTTTTTAATTAACTAATAAATATGTTACAAAACGATTACTAATAGGGCTACGGCTCTGAAATTTTCAACATATGTAGTTTTGGTCTTTTAATTGGACTCTTATAAAACAGAATTTTAAATTTTTATTTTGTTATTTTTTAATTAATTTTTTTTATTAATTAATAAACATTTTGCAAAACGACTACTAATAGGGCTACAGCTCTGAAATTTTCTGCATAAGTAGTTTTGGCCTTCTAATTGTATACATCACAAACATAACGTTAAAATTTTAATTAATTCTTTTTTAATTAATTTTTTTAATTAATTAATATGTTACAAAACGATATCTAATAAAGCTACAGATCTGAAATTTTCAACATAAGTAGTTTTGACTTTTTAATTGGACTTTAAAATAACAGAATTTTAAATTTTTATTTTTTTATTAATTTTTTTAATTAATTTATATATTACAAAACGATTTCAAATAGAGCTACGGCATTGAAATTTTCAACATAAATAGTTGTGGCTTTCTAATTGGATTTTTGAAAAATATAATTTTTTTTTTAATTAATTAACAAATATTTTACAAAATGATTTGTAATTGGGCTACATTTCTGAAATTTTCAGCACAAGTAGTTTTGGCCTTCTAATTGAACTGACAAAAAGAATGTTAAAATTTTAATTTGTTTTTCAATTAATTTTTTTCACAAAAAGCGACTTCGAATAGGCCTAGATCTCTGAAAGTTTCAACATAAGTAGTTTTAGCCTCTAATTTTGCTTTCCACAAGCACGTGTTAAAATAATCTTAAAGGGGTGTTGTATTATTGTATTAACGGGGAATTTTTTTTTCTTGGCAAAGAAGAGGCTTCCAATATTAAGTCTTTACGTAGCAATTAGATTTTAGTGAGTGAAGCGAGCTTATGCTTGCATAACAATAAACCTTTTAACGAGTGAAATAAGCCTGTGTTTATGTGTCCATGAACTTTTCAGCAAACGAAGCGAGCTAGATTTTGCGTAGCGATGAACCTTCTTGCAAGCAAAGCGGCAAAAACTGGGTTTTATACACGAATGACAGATTTCCGCAATGCGAGGCCTCTCAGCTAGCTAAAATATTGCACATGTTAAAATTTCGTAGCGAAGCACGGGTATTTAGCTAGTATATATATATATTCAAATAATAGCAAGTCCTTTTTTAACCAATTCAACTATTTTACTCTTAATTATAATTTTCAGAAATTAATTCAACAAACATGATTAAAAGTATACAAAAATGTAAAATTGCATAAATATCTTACTTGAAACTGATTTAATTCATAATCGCTAAGAATTTCATCATTGTCATAATCACATATCTAAAAATAAGAAAATACAATATTTTGTAGAATGTAAATTCATAAAAAAAAAAACTTGTTGAAACAAAAGTTAATACCGATGAACTTTGAACAAGATTGTGATACAATTTTTTGTTCTGCACTTAACAGTTTTGCAAATAGGCAACTTATGCCAACATAAAAATTTACTATAAAAATATTTTATTTTTAAGTAAGGGTGTTTATAAAGATCACTTACTTTAAAAATCCTTGTTAAAGCCTTTTTGCATTTCTCTGTTAGCTGAAATCAATCAAAAGAAATTTTAATACAGTTCCAAAATCGAAAAGCATAAAAGAAATTTTGAAATTAGTGGTTACTTACATCTCTAGTTTCTGTAACATATAAAGGGGTTGTTGGATGTAAAACTGCCTTTTGTGCATAATAAAATAACTCTGAAATGTTCTTTAAAGTCTTGGCAGAACACTGAAAAAAAAAAGTTTTCCGATATAAAAAAAAATTCATAAAAAAAAACTAACAGAAGGTAATTCTTTTAAAAATTTGCCTTTATATATTGTTATCTACAATATAATACTCTCTACTTAGAAAACATTCAAATTTATAAAACCAATAGATAATGTTAGCACCTTTCCTTATTTTAATCTAGGTTAATCTGTCCAGAATTTTTGGCCTAAAAATAAGGACTCTGCCAATGGCGAATGGGTCTTTTTTTCGAATTATATTTATGGGGTTTGGGACAAGTAATTCTAAAATCTCCAAGTTCGAGGTTTTTTGTGAAGATATACAATATACATTGTAATTCACATGTTTATTTAAATTTATTGTTAACTTTCAGTCATTCTTTTCATATACAGTCAAACCTCGTTAACGGGGAGTCAAAGGGGCCGCTGAAATTGTTCGCATTAACCAAATTTCGTGCTAAAAGGATAAATTAATGTTAAGTTTTAAGTACGGAGAACTACTTTTACTTCGAGTTAAACAGGATTTCATGTTCAGCATTTTTGTGTTAATGTGGTTTGACTGCACTTCTTATTTGAGGCTATTGAGTTTAACACATTTTTATTTGATTTTAGGAAATCCAGAAACTCGTCAAGAAAATGAAAAGTTAATTTTAGTTATTAACAAAGATTTTACAACATCCACAGAAAGTTGTGTCTTCTCAAGAGTCCAAATTTTAGTAACAATATAAAATGTCCTTTCAACGGCAGCAGTTGTTCCAAATTTTAGTAACAATACAAAATGTCCTTTCAACGGCAGCAGTTGTTCCAGGCAAACGAAAGCAAATTCCACAAGCGAGGTGAAAAGCGGGACTGTCCCGCCAAAATCGGGACGTCTGGTCACATTAATCTAGATAAGCTAGTCCACTAATAAATGCTGGTTGGAGATATTCCCAGTATCTTTAAAATACTGATGTAAATATTCATTCACTTTGTAAAAAAATCAGATTATCAAAACTTGCAAATAGCTTATTCAACACAATATATTTGACATATGGAACATACATCAGTAATATACATTTAACTTACTTCAACACAAGATTCAATTTCTGCATACTGATTCATGATTGGAAGAATAATCTAGAAAACATTATCATAGCATTTAATAAAGGTTTAGGCATCTAGTTAATGCAAGAACAAAATATTTAAAAGCAAAGTGACTGGAAAAGCTACTATATTCATTAACAGCAATACATTTTAAACATGTATATTTACCTCCAGTGAACTGTACTCAACAAGATCAACTTTATTTCCAACTAAAACTATAGGAACTAAATGATTAGCACCAAGCTGTTCTTGGATGAATGGTAACCAATATGATGTTATCTGAAATTAATGATTATGTGACATTAAACCAAATTATAAGTAATGTATTTGTACAGTTCAAATATAATTGAAAGGAAAAGCTTGAGAAGTAGAATACTACAATGAAATTAAAGGTTAATACAAAATAGTGAGAATTTTTCTTGTAACAAAATTAAGCTATTTTGTCCAACTCTTATATTAATATTCATAAGAATATATTTTAATTTTAAAACAATCCACTATAGTTGAATATATCTAAGGATTTCATGAACTATAAAAGTGTATAAATACCTTGTCAATAGTGTCATCGTCATCTACAGCATAAACAACGCAGATTACATTTGCCTAAAATCAAATTTTAAAATTTCCATAATAAGCAACATACTTAATGTTATATATCAGTATGAAAGTTAATAAAATTCTGATTAAAAATATGACACTTTCTGAATATGTAAATTAATTATTAGTCATCAGGAAATCTGAGGCAAAGTGTGAAGTGAATTAAGGAAATATTACCAATATTTAAAATTAAATCGAACACCATACAAATTCTTTTTTTTTTTTTTTTAAATAGCCAAATAATTTTAGTTAATTAAACAATCAGTGCATAAGTGACCAATGGCAGATATTGAAAATCAATTTGTTAACAATTGAATCGCCACATACTTCTTTAAATATGGGAAGGAAATATAAAACACACCTTGTGAATTTCAATTATTAGAGAATCTTCTCCTTGCTCTTGGGCTGAAAAAAATTACAATTAAAAATTTAAACCTAATGCCGGCAGAAATAAATCACATATACAGGGTTTCTGCCAAAATAAAATGTCACAAATCCATGACTTTTCAATACTGAGGCAAATAATTTTCCATGACTCAAGAAATCAAATCACACACAAAAAAAAAAATAATAATAACCTATATGAATTTTAGTAACACAAACATAATAAGTAAATATCAATGTAAAATGATTTTTATAAAGTTTCATTTTAAATTAAGTAAAAAATCTTTGTTTCAGTAACTTTCAAATCATAAGAAAAAGGGAAAAATAATTTTGCATTCTTTGATATTTCAGTGTCAAAAAAAATAATCTTCAATAATAAAGAAATATTTGAAGAAAGAATAAGTCAATAATAATAAATTATATCATCAAAAATCAAATGTTTTGATTTCAACAATGCAAAACAGAAGAAAGACGGGAAAAAAAACGTAAACACATGCTTACCAAAACTGTTCATTTCAATTCTCATACCATAATTTTTTTTTTCACCAATGAGACCTTATTTGTGTGATGTCACAAAATTTGGAGTTCAGAAATGTTTTTATTGGCCGCGGTATTCAACTGTGACGGTTGGTTCCGTCAAAAAGTAAATAAAAACATAGATGAATATTCAATGAGCTGAATAGCGATCGTGGAGTTTATGAAGTCACAATTACTTGATTTTACTTAAAGTGTTTAGAAATCCATGAAATTCACTGTATTTCCATGACTAATGACCATTTTTTTTTGCTCAAAATCATGACTTTCCATGATATTTCCTAACTTTCCGTACGTGCGGAAACTCTGCATGTAAAATATCTTTATTGAGTAAAAATTTAGCCCAAAACAATTTCCCATTTAAGACATACTTTTCGTTAGAGCCCATTCGACTCCCCGTTAGCGCACATCTCTACATTGGTGACCCGAATATTCAAAGATATCAGTGGTACCATCTACCTGCACAATACCACCTCAGCATCTTGGGTGACTCCCTGCCACACAGCAAGGAACCTCTGGCGACTCACTACCACAAGCAACGCACTTAACTCACACGCAAGCAACTCAATCGTTCGTCCCTTTGTGACTCACTGGGAAGGGTCTATGTGGTGGTCTCATGTACATATGACAGATATAACATCTAGGCACCAGTGATCACTTTTGCCTAGTGGACAACGGGCCTGTCTTCCGATCTAAGAGTCCCGTGTTCGACTCCCCATTAGCTACAAATTTATTAAAAAGCTAGTTTTACTCTCTAAGTTTCAATATGGGTGGCAAGAAGCAATAAAGTTGTATTTTTGATAATTGGCTAATTTTAATTTTTTTTTTTAAACAAAAGAAACAAACTAGTTTAGTAGATCTCGAGTTACAAGCAAGCAAACAGATAGGCATTTGGACTTCATTTGTTATAGACTGAGAGGCGACTCCAATTTTTGGACCCCATCGAACATCATTCTGAATGTTTTATAGAAATTGGAGAAAAGTGAGTAGATTACGAATCTACTGGTCTGCCATGGCAAAAATGGCCGAAACTGGTCAAAAATCGACTTTTAATAAGTTGAACTAAATCCAATTGCCAAATGCGCTATAAATTGCCAAATAATAAGCATTTTTTTTTATTTGGTAAACCTCACTCTTTAATTTTCAATTAAGAAGGTTGCAGACAATTCAGATATCGACGGTCTACTTGCATCTATTAAAAGGGAGCCAAGTTGGCAATAAACATTATGTCACTGATGACGTAACTAATGTCGCCAATTTGGCTTACTTTTAAAAGATACAAGTTTTCCGAGCCAGAGATCAGAAATCGTTTGCGCTTTTTCTCAATGAAAATCAAAATGCAGTGAATGCCAGACGAAAAAGTTTTTTCTCTTTTTGGCAAGTTATGAAATATTTGGCAATCGGATTTTAGTTTAACTCATTCCAAGTCAATTTTTGATCAGTTTCGGCCATTTTTACCACGGCAGACCAGCGGATTCCTAATCTACTCACTTTTCTCCAAATTCTATAAAAAATTCAGAATGATGTTCGATGGGGTCCAAAAATTGTAGCCGCCTCTCGGACTATTAGTAGAGGATGCAAAATGTTTATTTTACCAGAATAGTCAACAATATTAGTTGGAACTTTCTCGGGAGTCACATCAGCTGGTATCGTTATTTCTTCAGCCCGAGGAGGTACTTCTTCTGGAAATTCTTCACTCACCAGAGACAAAATGAGAGATGTTTTACCAACCCCAGCTGCAAAATAAAATACATTTAGAACAAGATATAGTTAAGATTTACAAATTGCCATCAGAACAATTTATATATTACTGGCCGAGAAATTGCTGGAATAGTGACATTACTCTAAAAAGTTTATATTGAGATAATCATATTAAACATCTTTCATTTCTAAAACTATTTCATGTTTGGGAAGAATTAATCTCTTTTGACTAAACCTAAGCAAAGCTGGATAATGTTTTTCTTCTTTGAAATTTAGGTCTAATTTTTATAAGTAAAATTTTATTAATGACTTAAAACATTGCAAATAAACAAATTGAACAATTCTTTGCTAGAAAGCCTACAAAGTTAAAGACTAGATAAAGAGTCATGTGAGACATGTAACACAACAATTTATTGCAGCAATATCAATTTTATAATTGATTTAAAACTTTAACTAATTTGTGTAGAGAATTATTGCAAACATTTAATAATTAATTAATTAAACATATTCAAAAAATCCCTGAAGGTTAAGTAATTAAATTATTCACGATTAAAGATGATCAAGTAAAGTAATAAAATCAGAATATTTTTTAATATAGCAAAATCGAGTAACATAAATTGAGATTTACCACTAAATATATTTTGCCAATAGTTGTATGAAACAAACAACAAAAACAACTATTGAACTTAATAGAGTATTACGTACAATTTGAATATCTGCCACAAGCGTATAATACAGTCCATTGACAGTGCTGACAATAGAATGCTAAAAAATAGTGAAAAAACTTAAAAACTCTATACTGTTGTCAATCAGTTTAAAAAAGTAGAGGGAATAATTCCATTTTTTGTTTAAAAAATGTCATTGTTTCTCATACTTAGTCTGCTGACTTTTTTAAAAAAAAAACTAGAGTCAAATAACCAACCTGATGGAAAATGGCAGAACAATGTTGAGTATTATTAGCTGTTTTATAGATGAATTGCATCAAACTAAATAAGATTATTTTCCTTTTTGCATAGTAAATGCCTTTGCATCAATGCCGCCACTATTGACGACGTAATCAATAAGAAACTCAATCAACACTCAGTTGAAATACATGTTTTCACTAATTTAATTGAAACAAAATAAATTTTCAAAAACTTAAAATTCTTTTCGCAGCAAGAAAACAACTATAAACCTGAAATATAATTTCACAAACTTGGGTCATTCAACTTTAAGAAAAACATCAACCAGAGGATAGGATATCCAACTTCTGAGCCAAGAGTTGTTTACATAAAACCCTGCCAAGTTATTACAACCATAGACAGTTCCCTTGATAGTAAAAAACGGAGCTGGGTGAAATTTCTTGGCGAAAATCGCCTCAGCTCAGGATCAGCACTAAAGGTGGAAATCTAGCCAACCAAGGTTACTAAACTTAAAATCAAATGCTAAGCAAACAAAATACAGCTGCACAATAAGTATCTAGTATGTTTTTACTAAGTTTACTTCACTTTATAATACAATACTAAAGCCCTTCAATTAAAAATGTCTGTACAGTTAAATAACAACCACATACAAATTGGTTGGTTTGAACACTAAACAACTTATTTTTATGCATAATGACAGCTAATCAGGCCGGGACTTATAGCTTAACATGGATTCCGAATCACAATGAACATTCCTGGGATTCGAACCCAGTACCTTTAACATGCAAGGCCAGAGCGCTAACCATACAGCCATCAGGTGAGCTAAGCATGTGTAGAATTTACTTTCATTGTGCATCAAACAGTCACTAAAAATTAGCTAGGTATCTGTACTAATTTTTCTTGCAGTCATTTTCAACAGTTATTCCCAAGTACTAATTTTAAGGAAAGAGAAAGGTCAAACTATGCATTTAGGATATAAAAGAAAAACCTAGAATAATATTTGTTGACACTGATAAAATAGACAAATATTAATAGTTTTAAGAAGTAGTTAAATTGAAAACTTACGTTCACCGAGCAGCAAAATCCTAACATCTTTACGTCCATTTTTAGGTCCCATTATAAATTCTAGAGGAAGAGTGAAGATATAAAACAACTATACATGTATATTCAATAGAGATAACTTGGATTTTATTGCTTCACTAAAGATAGGTCAGTGTAAACACTAAATAAATTAAATCAAATTGAAATAAGACATTTTCTATATCAACTTACTTTTTCTGCCGAGTTATGATGCACGACGGAAAGGAAGCAAGAAATTTAAATAAGAAATATGCTAAATTGGATGCATATTAATAAATTTTCATTACTATTTATATCAATTCGAATTAATCCGTTAGTACGAGGCGTAACAGATTTCCTATGCCACATTTGAAGGGTTCAAGGGTTACAATGCGCAAGAAGAAATTATATTTACAATTATATTAGACTAAGAGGTCAAGAAAATAATTAAATATTTTTATTGAATAGACATAAACAAATACTAGGGATCACCAGCAGACACCCGGCCATGATGAAATGAAATGAAATGAATCACTAGGTCTAAATTTACTGTTGCCAAAAACTTAATTTTCGAACAAGAATAGACATTAAGAAAGCTGTGTTTTAATTGTAGATAAAAAGTTTATTATTGACTAAAATTATTAAAAAATTTCATCAACTGAAATATTTGCATTCATGTGTTTTTGTCAATATTTATTTTTCTTAAAATGTTTTTTTTTTTGCATGTAATTTTCATGAAGTGGCAACAAAATTACTCATTCTTGAATTGTTGCTTATTTTGGTTTCTTTTTCACCGGGATTTTTAAATTTTACTTTTGAAAGTGATGTTTTAATCTTTTAAATGTCTTGGAATCGAGATTTCAGAGGTCAATATGGAATAAGAAATACAGTTCGACAAAGTATTCAATTATTTAATTGTCAGTTTATATTTGTTGAAAAAAAAATTCAAAAATCTACATATGGCTTTTTTTACTATTTCTAATCAAAAGAGTTTAACCTTACAGTTTTACAAATTTTTAAAAGCCGGATCCTTAGCAAAAACTTTCGAAGAGATAGTCAACCTTTTGTTATATTTTAATTCAAATTGAAACTATCGATGACAGATAATTGAAAGAAGCTTAAAATGTTTTTTCCTTAATAATTTAATTGTTATTTTGAATATTTTTCTTTGTATTAAATATAAAAAAGGGTACCGTTACGTGTAAGGATCTGTCTTTATAATGCATTTGTACACACACACAAAAATGTTAGTCGCTTTAAAAAACAGATTTCATCAAGCATGACATTTTTCTTTATATTGATAATTTTGTACATTACATTTCGACCAAATAAACCTAAAAAAAGATTTTTGTTTTGAGCATAAAGAAAATTTATCTATGTATGGACAATGATGTTCTAATTTGCTTAAGAAATGTTTAATGTTTTTTATGTTCATATTTATTGGCAGTTATTTTAAGTTTATTACCAAGCCCATTCATTGCAATATTATTTCTTTATAACACAAAAATATTTTTTTGGTTTTCCTGTATTTAACATTTTATACTTTTTTTAATAACCATGCACCTTGGTAATAATTGTTTACTTGGCGTGTAATTTCTCGACATGGCACTGTCTTTTCATTATCCTGTTTGAAAAAACTTCTTATTACAATATCAAAACACATGCCAAAATAGTTTATTCTGGTTTCAACGTATGTTTGTACAGTCAAACCCCATTAACGCAAAATCGCTTCACATGAAATCCTGTTAAACACAAAGTAAAAGAAGTTCTTCGAACTTAAAACTTAACGTTAATTTATTCATTTAACATGAAATTCGGTTAACACAAACAATTTTGGCAGCCTCATCGACTTCCCATTAACAGAGTTTGACTGTATTCTCTTTCAACTGTGTCAAAGAACACAACATGCCTCTAGTAGAAAAATACACAACACTTTTATTGATCTTTATGCAAGATAAATTGTTTAACTTATTTATAAACTATTATAATATGTACGTTAGTGGTGATACATAGAAGAAAAAAGGGAATGGGGAACAAACTTGTAATTTGTGATAAAATTGTCATCAAAAACACTAAAGGTAGTAGTATAACCAATAAATATGGGACTAACTACCTTCTCCCTAAATTTCTATCATTTTAACTATTGTAGTTATATTGCAATTATTTAAAAAAATATATTTTGAACAATTAGATCGGTAGCTGCCTCTTTGGTCATTGTATATTTTTTTAGATTCCATTTTAATTACAATATTTGAATTGATAGTATTCTAATTTCATATTTCTTGTAGTTATATTGCTGCACTGTCCATAGAAATATAATTTTGTTTCAATGTATTTTTTTTTTCATTTGAATTTTTCATATAAATTTATATTGGAATACTTTATCCTTAAAATCTCTACCACTTTATATGGTTGTTAACTTGGTCTTATTTTAGATAACCATCAAAGAGCCTTAATTTCTAAGAGCTGTCCAATTTATTTAAAAGTTTTTCTTTCTTTTCTTTTTATAGAAATCTTAGATGAAGTATTGCTTGCTAATAAAGTTCAACACGAGTGGAAATTACTGGTAGTGGATGAATTTGCCATGAAAGTTCTTTCAAGTTGTTTTAAAACAGAGGAAGTGATGGCATGTAATATTGCTTGTGTGTATTTCTTGATATATTACCGATATTCTATTTTTTAATTTAAAGAAATTTTATGAAAGTGTCAGTCATATCATAAAGAAATAGTTGTTACCTAATGCACAAATTTCATTATTTTGTTATCAGTTATTGATTTCTGTATGAGATACTTATTCATTAACCCATCTAAAACATGTAACTTAGATTATTGCTTCTCATGTACTCTCTTATTAAATTATTTGATAAAGCCATGATATGCTGAAAGGAATAAAAATAATAATAATGAAAACTAACTAACAGTTTGCTTTACATAGTTTTATTAGCAACTGTAGTGATGTGCACTAACGGGGAGTCAAACTCGGGACTCCTTGATCAGCAGACAAGTGCGTTAACCACTAGACAAAAGAGATCTTTGGTGTCTAGGTGTTGTATCTGATATTTGTACGCGAAACCACGACACAACTATTATTTTTTTATGGAAAACCATACATTAATAGTTTGGTTTTATTAATTATATCCTCCCCAGTTCTTGCATACTCTTGCATCAGTTTGAGCAAAATAATAGGAATTCGAATCCTGAGTTAGGCATGAATGTTTATTGCGGTTCAGAATCCATATTAAGCTGTAGGTCCCAGCCTAATTAGCCATTATTGTGCATAAAATAGATTGTTGAGCATACAAATCTATCAACCAACCTTGACTATCAGTACTAAGCATCAAAAAAATTCTGAAAGTTTGCTAATCAAACAGATCACCTTGTAGGATAATTAAAAGAAAATAGTGCGGTTTTTTTTTTTTTATTACTTGTTTGTAGACCTTGAACTGTGATATTTTACTTTCTACTGGTTTTATTGTAGTTGAGTATTATATCAAATTCGAATTGTTCATGATTTTGTTGATTTCTTTCTTTTTGTTGATTGAAAATTAATTGTATTGATCTATCAATATTTTTTTTTCTAGTAATTGAGCGACTTGAAGAACTTAGGGAACCAATTCATTACCTTGAAGCAATATACATTCTACAACCAATATTTGAGGTAAGTGTATTTTATTCCTGCATACTCAAAAATATTCTGTAAAATAACATAATAATGAAAACATTCTAACGATTATAAAATTCACAATCTGAATTAATTACTTATTGATAACAATTTTGCAATATTTAAACTTACTTTCAAACATATATATTATCAGAAAATATTGATTGCTGAATACTTTTTTATATATTAATATTTTTATATATTAATATTTTTATATATTAATATTTTTATATATTAATATTTTTTATATTAATATTTTTATACATTAATATTTTTATATATTAATATTTTTATATATTAATATTTAAATGTATTCCAGATTATTCAACTAGCTTTATTATTATTATTATTTTTGAAGTATATTGAAAACGGAGTCCTGCAATCCTCAGTTAATATTTAGATGTGTTGTTAATATTAAGATGTACTGTTTTTTGGGGGTTTTTTCTTGCCAGTTATAAACATTTTGCTTTGTCAGTATAGAAACTTTCAATCACTCGCAATTAAAAAGTACATTTAAAATTATGCCTGTACGTTATTTTCTAGGCATTATGCTTTTATTCATTCTATATCGTATCAAAGTCTCCTTACATCTACATCTAGCAGAAAAGTTTAAACTTTACAGCTAACATCGATTTTTAATGCCAAGCTTTTAAATCCATTTGTGTTATTTTTATACCTATGTAGTAATAAAATACAATAGAAATTTTTAACATCTGCTGTAGCAATTTTTTAAAGCAGACTTTTTCGACAAACTGATTTTTTAACATTAAAATCAGTTTGGAAAAAAAAATTATTCTTAATTTTATATTTGAATTGCTTATGCCCTCTGTAAGTGGGTTCCATTTTTATGTTTGTTATACAAGCTTGTGAAAAGTTTATCTAAGTTGCAAACTTACTTGAGATTTTAGTTTATTTTATCAATATAGGTTAAGGTGTGAATACATAGGAAAAAAAATTTCCCCTCATTTTTCAAAAAAAATTTTTAATACAAACTCTGAAAATTTTATCTAGCTAGATTAGGATTTAAAGGTAGCTCAATTAGTAAGCTGACCAATACAATGGTTTTCTTTAATAAAAAAAAATCTTAGTGATTTTATTGAGTAAATAATATGATATATTTTTTTAAAAATCAATGCATGGACAATTCCCGCATTTTTTAAAAATTTTGTATTCATTTCTAATTGTTTTGAAAAATTCATGAACACAAAAATTTCAACTCTCTACTTTTTTACTTTTTTTTTAATTTTCAACCTAAGTTCATTTGTTGATTTTGGTGAGAAAAGACACATTTGGCTCTCGTTGAATGTGACGTCACTTCTTCTAAAACAACTTGGTTTGAAACACAGCAGCAGAAAACAGTTTTGCAAGTTTCCTGCAAATCGCCCCAACCGGTACAGGATATGGATATTGTCTACCAAACACACACCAACTACTTGGCAGAAACCTCATGATAGCCATAGAGAATGGAAGGATGTCGTGACACCACAGCTATAACGTAGCTTTTTATCAGACGAGGTTTTCTGGCATTTTCTTTTCTTAATATTTAAATAACTATTTTTTTTAAAGAACTTTTGTTTGAATATTTAGAATCAGAAAGAAATTCTTCATAAATATAAACTTATTTCACTCATTTTTAAAAAATATAGGAATTGTCCATTGTAATTATTCAATGAAAATTAACATTGTTTGAATTTTAATGTATATATGCAGTCTACAAAACATCTGAAAGTGGATTTAAGTCCTACTGGCCGTCTATACAAAAATGCATATCTTGCTTTCCTGTCCAGTAAGTTTGATTTATATACTGAACCTTTTATATACTTTTTATGCTTTTTTTTTTAAATCAGCACTTAGCATATTAATATTTACCTTTAATCTTCTGTAGCTGTGCCAGAAGATGTTTTTGTGGACTTGTCAGCAAACTTATCGCCAGAATTTGTTCAGTCATTTATAGAAATTGATGTGTTGTTTTTACCACGAGAAGCGCAAGTAATGCTCAAATATTGAAAATGTTTATACCATTTTCAAATCTGGCGTTATTTATAAATAACTTAAGAATTAAGTTTCTGATTAAGACACTAGTTCTATATACATAAGTAAACTGGTATTTTATTCAAAAAGAGTAAGTTTCATGTTAATTATATAATTATGAATGAGATAGTCGTTTCAGTTTTATATTGTGGTGTTTTGTATTTGTCTCTAACATTTTGACCAATTAAACTGAAATTTGTTAAAATTGTCAGGAATGGTTGTTGAAGTATCAGAAACAATGTTAGAAATAGCAATAAATACAGTTAAGAACTAATATGAGAGTAAAAACTATGTAGCAATTTAATTCAACATTTTAACTGTGAATATTTGCAATAATAATCTCCAAGATATAAAAATTCTACTTGTGCTCCCTAATTTATTTTATAAAGGAAGTTAACTGTTAATGGTATTTTCAGCTGTGAAACTACAATTTAGTGATGACTTGTGGAAAATATTGTTTAAGGTCAACATTACCACAGCCAAAACTACAAATGATTTCTGATTTAGCTAAATGTGTTCTTAGTGCAAATACTTTTAGTAGATACGTCTGGCAATGCCTCGACATGCATTATATATAAAATTGAAGGTCTCATTGTGACATTAGTATTTTCCATTAAATTAAACTTACCCTTGAAAATTCTATGAGAATATACTTTCAATGTTTGGCCATATAAATGTCTTAATAATTTCTTTAATTCAACACAATTTTTAATTCCGTCAAACAAAAGTGTTGATTTTGTAAATTTTTTTTTAGTAACTAGTTAGCCTTAATTTTTCATTTTTCTATTCACAATTAAACTTATTTGAGTGAACATAACACTTCGTAAAATCAAATAGCTTTTTTGCGATGGAGGTAAATTGAAACATTCATTTTTCAGAACACATTCATCCTCCAAAGTATGTTTTGTCTTGAATGAAAAGCTTTCACAGTTAATGTAGCATGTCCATTTGTCTTTTCTTTTTACTTTAGGTGTATTCCTTAGATGATCCTCAATTCTTCTCGAATTATTTCGATGTTTACAAAGATGTGAGCGCAGCTCAGTATGAAAGGACTGCTAAAAGATTGGTCACTTTGCTTTCTACACTTCAAGAAATACCTTTTATTAGATATAGAAGGTAAAATTTTGATGCCTATAAACATATTTCATCAATCACTTGTGTTATAATGTATGAAGACAAAAATAAGCATAATGTATACTTACTGAGTAAAATTTATTTACTTTTCTTTCCCCAGAGAATTTGTTAAAAATCTCATTTTGGCTGAGACAATTGAACAGGAATTGGAACGCCAAAAACATTCATTTAAACAGGTATTGCAAATTTCAAGTTATGTTGTTATATATATTGTTTGATATAAATTTAATTTAAATTTTAAGACATAAAATTCTTCTAAAAAGACAAATTGCATTTAATATTTCTTTTAGTCTACTATTTGTGTTACTTTATTTTTATTTGTGATTAGTTTCTCAATAGGTTAAGAAATAGACACGAAATAATATTTAAGATTTTTATCTACAACAGGGTTCCCACGGCCTTTGAAAGTCCTTGAAATTGTTTGGATGAAATTTGGTCCTTTAAAAAGGGATACGGTCCTTGAATTTTTAAGCGACCACCAATAATATCTGCCTCCGTTTTGTATTTTTATGTCTAAAGTATGTCATTTTATGGTCCTTGGATTTCCTTAAAAAGGTCCATGAATTTTCATAAAAAAGTCCTTAAATATTTTTTTTTTTTCAATAAGAGTTAGAACCCTGTACAAAATACTTGTATTTTTGCAAGACACCTTATGCTGTCATGGCTTTCAACTGTTGCATCATTTGCACAGGTCTCAACAAGAAGTACATCTATCTTGCTCATTTTGGATCGTGGGTTCGATTGCATATCTCCTATCACCCATGAGTTTACGTTCCAAGCTATGACATATGATCTTCTGAATATTAAGGACGATATTTATGAATTTCTTACGGGTCAAGCTGAAGATAGAATGCTGGAGTCTATTTCCTTAAGTGATGAATGTTCCCTGTGGCGTAAGCTCAGACATGAACATATAGCAAATGTCACCAGGTATTGTATCCAATATTTTTTATTTAACCATGTCTTCTTATTGATGGTTGACTTTTTAATTTTTTATATTAACTTCGATTTTGTGGATGGGTGAGTGGCTGGCTGAGTATGTCGATGGCAAGCAAATCTGTGGAGTACTAATTAACCCACTTGCCGCAATCGGTCCGAAACTTAACAGATAGATTCGATGCCGATGACAATGGATTCTATCAAATTTTGGGGCTATCACTCTCACTAAAAGATCGCTTTTACACACACTTCTATAATCGCTTCGGAATACTAATAAATCCCTTTTAGATGATGATCATTTGTTGAAACTTTTTCCTGTTGCGAAATTTTTTTTATTCAAAATAAATAAAAGATGTGTGTTTTTATTGCCTTACATCAGACTTATTAGCTTTCATAGATCATTGACTCATTGTAGATGGCAATGTGTTAAATCAATTTTTTTTTGGGGGGGGGGGGGAGTTAGAAAATATTTTGAAATAGATCTTTTGTTCGTAGTCTAGTCGTTAAACACTATGAAAAATCGATCTGAGCTCAAGAAGTAGCAATTGCACATAAAATTTGGCAATGCATTTAAAGGATTGATACTAAAAGGTTTGTTTTTATGGGTCTTATTATTTGTTAACGAATAAACAAAATTCTTTACATTGAAATAGCTGAAATTCCTTGTATTTCCCAGGTTCAAACAGCTGTAACCCTGCATTGCCTTGTTCTTCAGGGTTCAAGGGTGTTGATTACAAATATGGTTAGTTAATTGCAAGCTATGAACATGCCCCCTCTTAATCCATTGTCTTTTATTTCATTGCCTTAACAATAGAACATAAGAATAAAATTGTGTTCCTGATAATCTGTATTAATAAAGAAACCTAAAGAAAAAAAACATTTAAATTGGTTAAGTAGATCTCAAGATACCATACCCCTTAAAAGGTGAAAAGGGGAAAGGTTTTTTAAAATGTTGAGTAGCCAGGAATCTTCCTCTTGTTTTAAAGATCAAGTGTGCAAAATTTCATAAAGATCAGAATAAAACTGTAATTTCCCATAAAAAAACATACATGCATAAGGCTTCTTTATATATGTGTGTGTTATGCCTAATTTTATAAATCTGCTATTATGTACAATAACCAAAAAGACTGGTTAATATAGCAAGTAAAAAAACTTTACATTTACGGGTTATTTTATAAAATACCCAATATAAACAGCTAATATGATTCATTTAATACGATTTATTAAATTAACTTGTGATCTTATATAGTAACCAAGCCATGGAAATTATGCATAATAACTGGTTAACATGATTAATTAGAACTAATGTTATGTATAATAGCTGGTTAGTATGATAAATATTAAGAAACTATTAATGATTTGTCACATTAATCAATAGTGGTAGTTATTTTTTAAAATAACGATCTATTTTAACCTAATTTTAAATTAAACTTTTGAATTTTGTTTTATTGAATCAGTAATTTTTCTTCCAGAATAATTCAAGATATATTTGAAGCTGATGACTTAATGAAAGCTACTAAACATCTTGGATCGAAAATTATGGACCTACCCTCATTAAATGAAGCAATAAAAAAGCACTTGCATATGAAAAGTCATGAAAGGTTCTTTGCTTATAGATACATGGCAAATGAAATCATGAAGTTATACTGCGAGGGAATGAATACAATATATCAACTGGAGCAGGTAAGGGTATTATTCATATAACTATATACGTGTGTGTGGGGGGGGGTTCATACTCAATTTATGATAGTAAAATTCAGGAGTTATTAAGGAGTTTTTTTGGGTGTAAAGCGCAGTAAATTCAGGAGTTAACGGGGGGGAAATGACATGCCTAATAATATAGTGTTCCCTCTATGCATCTGGTTGTCGAGAATCGTCTGATTCTGGGACTGTTCAAAGGTTTTTTGTTGCGGCTGTAGTGACAAAGAGCATACACAGTAGATTCTGAAGTAAGGTAAGAATTTCAGATTTTAAAGATGTTTTATCGAGAAAAAAACCTGCTACGTTTTGGATTTTACTAATCATTTCAGCCTTCGATGATTATTTTTAAGGGGATAAAAAGAAATATCAGGAGTAGAAGCACAATTTTCAGGAGTTATAACGGCCTTATTAAAAAAAGGCAATTTTCAGGAGGCGTACGAATCCTGCGTATATATATATAACTCTGATGAACTTCCACAAAAGTAATTTATCTAAACCAGCTCAATTGAGCCAACTGCATACAAACTCACTAGTTGAAAAAATTAATTGAAATAGCTTCTAATCCTTTTATACAAATTCATTTATTCAATAATTTTTTCCTAGCAATATGTTAAAAATTGTACTTTAGTACCTTGCAAGAAATATTTTTAAAAATCATTCATGAGTGCATCTTTTAGCACTAGAAAATTAACATGAACTATACAATTTTGATTTATGAAACATTACTTATTATATATGGAGCAAAATTGTTGTTTTTTAAATATGAGCATGAAGAGTCATAATTTTTCCACCTTTATTGTCGCAAAAGGGTAACTGTAGCTAGGGTCCATTATATTCTATTTATATCAAAACCATTAGGCTATAGCATGATTTCAATACTTTGAAAAATGTTCAAATGCGTTTTTCACAAATCTATGGTTTTGCAGTTATTTAGTTGTAGCATTAGGGTAACAATATTGTTGCGTGGATGGGTTCGAAAGACTTGAAGCAAAGCACATTAAAACTTGAAGAAATTTATTCCGATATAACTCTTTGCAGATTCTTTTACAACTCCAGATCTTTCCATTCTAATAGACTCAATACAGCTCTTTACACAACAATGGAGCACAAACAGCAGTTAAAAACTAGATACACAACTGCTAAAATCGACGTAAAAGACAATGCAATACAGTTCAGTTTCGTAATTGCTCTGAATGCTCGCCGAGAGACAACTAAGTAACTAACTAGATAACCCGCTCTTTTGGCCTTATATAGGAAAGCTAATCCTTCACAAATCTTCTAGAGATAGAAATTTGGAGAATTTTCTAGATCACCATCAAAACGTACTATACAGGTATATGGGGACCGAAAGTGTCGCCAAATTTGGTAACCAAAATTAGTTGCTAACTTGGTTCTATCTCGCCAAGGGACCAAGATTGCCATTAACCATAATGTTAAATGGCCTTCTCCCTGTAAAATTCATTTTCCGGCATTATCATGCTGAAAAACTCGTTTTCCAGCATTAAGAGACGCATTGCAGGGAAGCGAAGTAAAAACAAACTCTTGCACTGCCTTATGCGAAATGTATTTTTCTTTTTACATAATTAATACTACGAAATATTTACAAATATACAAAAATTCGTAACAATATGAATATTTATGTTGTATTTTTTTTTATTCAAACCAGAGTTTATCCACTCGAAAAGATTCGGAAGAAAGGCCTGTGCGTAACATGGATCAAATCATTAGCGGAGCTCTTTCGAATTTGAAAATTGACTTGCCAGAGAAGTTAAGGTTGCTTCTTCTTTACATCTTCTACAATAAAGGTTAGTCATTTGAAATGCTATTAGTTTCTGTTGTTAGTAGTCCTTAGAATTATTCTATTTTCACATAGAATCAAGCAACACAGTTTGATATGTATAATGATAGTTATCACATATAACGACAGCAACAATTTGACAGAGATAAGGTAGGTTTAAACTTTACGTCATATTAGCAAGTCTCAAAACAGTACAGATTTTGATAATCCAAATTTAAAAAACTTGCTTTACATAAATATGTTTTTAAAATGTATATTTTCATTCTATCTGTTTTCCTGTTTTCCTATTATAATATCATTATTATTTGACTGATTTTTATATTTATTATTATTGGATATAGAGCCTTTTAACAAACTTGAAGAGAAACATCTAGGGCTGAATCTGATGTGGTTATTAGATGTTATTGCAGACTTTTTGTTATTCCTACAAGTGTACTAAAGCTTTTTTTGTAAAGTAATTGTTTTAATATTTGATTAAAGGGATTACTAAAGGAAAGTTTAATGACATTTTAAGCAAAGCTCAGATTCCTACTTCAGAAGGGTACACAATCACCAATGTTTTGCATTTTGATGTTGACTTGTTTAAACCAGTAAGTGATTCTTATGAATAATCATTAATTAACACGTGTATTTTAAGGCTTAATATTTTATTTTTCTTTGATTTTTCTTCTTTATCTACTTTTTAGTTACAAAAGTCTTCTGGTAATCCCCATTTGCCGTTTTTCTCCACACACAAAAGTCATTATATTTTTAAACAGATGTTTTACACAGATATGAACAAGAATTTTAAATTGAATTGTTTCAATAAATAATTATTTACATTTTTTCACTGAAGTATGAAAATTATTGTGCTTTTAATATTTTCATGTTTATCTGGATATTTTTATAACACGCTAGACTGTAATTTTTTTTTTTTTTTTTTTTTTTTTTTAAAGCCTTAGACTGCTTACATTTGTAAATTAACTTAAATGATTATATTTTTATATTATATTTTTACAAGTAGAATAAGAAAAAATAAGCTTAAAAAATTGTATCATTTCAAATTTTTGGGTTCAAATCTGATTTAGGATTTTTAATGTTTCTTTCATAGGGTTACTGTGAGCCTATTGATTCAAGTGTAGCGAAAAAAGAAATCGATACCACCTCAAAATTCAAGCAATCACGCTGGACACCTGTTCTGAATAATATCCTTCTTGTAAGTTGTTCTGAGTATTATGAATAATTACAACATAGCTTGAATTTTTAGTTTTAAAGTTTTTTTTTTTTTTTAAAAAGCATAAAATTCTATTCTTTTAACAAAAATTATGTTTTTAATCATGAGGAACTTTCACGTTTTTTGGTTTTATTTTTAAATAAAAGTAGAGAAAAAATCATGAAAAACAATACCATTTATTCAAAAATTTGAGCTTGGATAGATGGTTAAAAAAATATTTAGTTTTCACTTTGCGATTTGGCGGGGAAAAGCCACTTTTGCGTGAACGTCAACGTGCAGATAATGAACCAGTCTAAAACCTGTTTTAGAGTGAGGTTTCTCCTTCGTTTTGCAACTTTATCTCTGCGTAACCACGTCATGGTTTTTTTATGCGTTTTTGGTCACCTGACTTTTGCTTTGATTTTGGCTAATTTCAAACTCGATTTTTGATTAATTGAAAGCATAAAGATTAAAAATAATTGCACTGCTCAAATATATTCGTTGGATAACACTAGAAAATGCAAAAAATATTCATTTTCCTCACATGTGCAAGTTCCTCATTCCTATGATGCCTATTATTAATGTGATCAGATGTCCCAATTTTGGCGGGACAGTCCCAATTTTGGCGGGACAGTCCCTCTTTTCTGTACCAGAGTCCCGCCAAACTCCTTCTAAACAAAACAAAAATGTTCTTCAAAACTTCGCTAATCAAGAAAAACTAACAGAGAGGGCAACTCATGAAGTTTTTGGAGCTAAGCATTTGGTGGAGTTTTTTACCCATTTCCACCAGCAATCAATTAAAATTGCCAGTATTATGAAAATTGCGGAAATCGACTTTAATTCGCCGGGAATAAATGCTGTCGTAGAAAGGGTGTTTTCTAGTGTTGATAAAATTTGAACTTCTGAGAAAACACGACTTTGTGTCGATACTCTAAACTCTTTGTTAATAACTAAAATTAACTTTTCATATTCTTGCAGAGAGTTCTTGCATTTCCTAAAATCAAATAAAAATATACTAAACTAAATAGCTGCAAATAAAAAATTTATGTAAAATATAGTTGAAAGACAATAATAAAGTTAAATAAACGTATGAATTAAAATTCTTATTGTATATCTTCAGAAAAAATCTTGAATATTGTAGATTTTAGAATTGTGTGTTCCAAATTTCATATATATAATTCTTTGAAAAAATCCTACTGGCAGACGGGTCCTGATTTTTAGTCACAAAAATCTGGTTACATTACACATTATGACTACCTGACAATTGTTCTAAATATTTTGCAGCTAAAAATCAGGGGTGAAATTAATTTTTTGCATGAATCATATTTAACATTCTTGCTTTATGTAACTGTAGCTTAAGAAAAATCAACTTTCATTATATGCTTCAATTAAGAAATTTTTCGCAAATAACTATCATTGTGCAAAATTCAATTTTGATCTACATTCCAGGGTTGTGTTGATGGCACTCTGAGTGAAATTAATTACCCATTTTTGAATGGAAAACCACAGGTATCTTTTGAAAGGTATTGTAAATAAACTTTTTTAATTTGGTCAGCTAAAGATATTGATATTATAGTCAAAGAGGCGACTGCAATTTTTGGACCCCATCGAACATCATTCTGAATTTTTTATAGAAGTTGGAGAAAAGTGAGTAGATTACGAATCCACTGGTCTGCCTTGGCAAAAATGGCCGAAACTGGTCAAAAATCGACTTTTAATAAGTTGAACTAAATCCAATTGCCAAGTGTGCCATAACTTGCCAAATAATGAGAATTTTTTTTTATTTAGTAACCCTCACTCTTTAATTTTCAATTAAGAAGGTTGCAGACGATTCAGATATCTGGCGATAGTCTACTTGCATCTATTAAAAGGGAGCCAAGTTGGCAAAAAATATTACGTCACTTATGACGTAACTGATGTCGCCAATTTGGCTTACTTTTAAAAGATACTAGTTTTACGAGCCAAATATCAGAAATCATTTGCGCTTTTTCTCATTGAAAATCAAAATGCAGTGGGTTGCTAGATGAAAAAGTTTGTTCTCTTTTTGGCAAGTTATGACATATTTGGCAATCGGATTTTAGTACAACTCATTCCAAGTCGATTTTTGATCAGTTCCGGCCATTTTTGCTACGGCAGACCAGTGGATTCGTAATCTACTCACTTTTCTCAAATTTCTATAAAAAATTCAGAATGATGTTCGATGGGGTCCAAAAATTGCAATCGCCTCTCGGACTAAAATACAGATGAAGAGGAATTACCAGGAAATTTCAAATTGTTCGGAAAACAAATTGAAATTTCCTACTGGACACCTTGTTAGTTTGTTTTTTATTGATTTGAAATGTAACTTAGTTGAATTTCTAGCTATTTTACTGCTGTTTTGGGACAATTTGCTCTTTCATGCTTTTCAATAAGAAACAGTTGAATTTAAAAGAAACATTTCAGTGAATTTTTTTTTATGATTGTCATTTTATTATATTTCAGAACTGGTTACTGGTGCTCTGATAAAAAAGCTGAGAAAGTATCCCATTTGATAGTGTTTATTGCTGGAGGAGTTACATACTCAGAAATGCGTTGTGCTTATGAAGTAATGTCTAAACACTCCGGATGGGAGATTTTTGTAGGTAAAAAAATACTTAATTTTATCCTGAACACCCTTTATAAATGGTTTGGAGCAAGTTTAAAAACTCGAAATATCTAGCACCGTTGATTAGTGAACGTGGTAAGTTCCAAAAAAAAGGAAACGTGAAGTACGGGTGTGGCACATCGCACAACTTTCAATTACACTATAATGTTGGTTATTGCATAAAAATTTATAGTGTTTTTTACTTACCGGCATACAAGCACAGAAATAGCATTTAACAGATTATTGAAGAAACTCTTTTCTGCTGTTAAAATTGTTTTAATAAATAATAAAATTGTTTTAATCAGAATAGAAGAAAAAAAGATATTTGAATGCGAGTGCATAAATTCAAACTCATTTGTAATGAATAAATTTTGAAAAATAGCTTACCGTATATTTTGCAGATAATGTTTTTAATATTTAAAATTAGATGCAAACACCAAGGACACACTGACAACAGAAACGGCGCTATATTAGTGAATATAAAAATAGGCAATGCATTTAAAGGATTTATATTAAAAACTTTTTATGGGTTATATAACTATGATAAAAGTTAAATAAATATATATATTCCCTATTTTTTATTAAGGAACCTGTAAAATGAAGAAAATAATTTCAGTGATTTTATTACTATCTGATCAGAACTTTTCCTTATTTGGGTCCTCATATGCTTGGTTTGCTGTATATTTTTCATGTTTCTTTAGGTGGAGATGATATCCTTACACCAAATATATTTATTGAAAAATTGCGAGAACTCCAAAACTTCATTTCTTGAGCTGTGTAATTTATTTTTACTTTACATATATTGCATTCGTTGAAATCAGTAAAATGTATACTAATACATTTTTAGAAAATAAAAATGTCGTCTTGAAATTTTACAGCAGAAAAACCTTTTGTGCACTTTTCTTTGAAAAAGTTCATCTTACTTAAGTATTTATACATTTAAGCCACTGAGAAAATACATAATCGTCATTCATTAATTCGAGACTCCTTGGTAATATTTGATTAATATGGATTTATTATTTAATATTATGCAGCAATCAATAGATATTATATTTTACAGAGTGGTTTACGGGTACTTCAAATACAATTTTAGTGACTTTAATTTCGAGTAACTAATAATTAGGAATTACCCAATTGATATACTGCAAAAAAATTTAACTATTTTTCATTTTTATATTTATATATATATTAAAATATGTTGATTTCTAATACACAAATATTTTGAGTTAGTCTATTGCACTAAAAGTACTTCTCATTTATCTAAACTACTACGTACTTTTTTATGGTTCGGTAATAATGTTGAAAGGTTTATTGATATTAGTTAGTATATCTAACTAATCCCCTCAATTAGATACCAAACACATCCTCATAGATAATGCCAAAACTTCCCAGTAAAAAAAAAAATTAAAACATCAAGTAGAATCCCAGAATAATTACTATTTCAAAATATCTTTGATTTCATTGTTAAGTGGCTATGGTTTTTAGAAATGAGCAATAAACTGAGTCGTTTGCCCTCATAAAGTAATGGCATTTTAGAGTAGACCGAGTTTAAATCGCAACTATAGCTTTGTTAGTGTCTTGTTCATGAACTACCAGGAAAGTTGTGTAAAAAAATGTTTAACCCATTAAAGACGACTTTGAAATAGATTTTTTAAAAAATGGCTTTTTATCTTATACCTTGTTTATTTTTATCATTTAAAGTATATATTTAATTTTTCAGATTTTTTTGGAAAATTATTCTCATGAATTTAAAAAAAAAAAAACATTAAGTGGAACCACAATCACAATTTATTAGCAAAGAAAAAAATTAAAGTGTCGATTGGCAAATTTTCTTGTCAACCGTCATTAACGGGTTAAGATTAATTATTCGAAAGTGACCACATTCTTTCAAAAGTGAATGTAGTTTGAAATTACATTTTCAAGTATTTATACTTCGAAGAAAACCTTAAAGTAAGACTATCCAACACTTACATCTTGAATGTGAGAAAAACAGGAAAACTCCTCATCTTGCAACAATTAACATAAGACCATCATGATCAAAATTGCTGTTAGTCGAAATGATCTTAAAAGATTTATTTATTGTTATGCATGATTTTTTTTTTTTTTTTAAATGTTTCCTTCTGCTCACTTACAGTTTATTAAAATGCAGCAGTAAATATCTAGAAATTAAACCTATCTTCCATAAAAAGTAACGCACGTTAATACTAATGTTAAATAGCATAGCATTTAATATTTAATAAAATTGGTAGATGTATTGAAATTTGTGTTTTATGCTAAATTTCCAATAATCTTGTGAAGAAAAAGGACATTTTACTATCTTGGCTGTAGTCACAGTATAAAGGCACTGATGAGAAATTTATAAAAATCATTTGGAAAAGAACAAATTATTTCTATAGTTTTGTATAAAATACAGAGTTATATTTTTTTTGGTGGGGAGTGAATACTATGAGACCTTAAAATCTTTAAATATTTTTCCTGCAAATTGATGTTTCCATATATTCTTTCCCCAAACAAACGAAATGTAGATTATTCAAGATAAAATAAATACATACAAATTGAAAAGAATAACAAATTTAATCATGAAACTGTAACATTTACAATTTAATACTTTAACTGTACATACTGTATTCATATCAGTAGCATATAATATAAGTCAATATAACTTTGTGAGAAGAATCAATCGAGGATGAATTTTAAATGACAATGTCAAATTTTACTGCTTTTGAATTCCAATAGATGCTTACGATAGTCAAAAACGTACCCAAGAAACAATAGTTTCCTTCCGAAAATGACCAATTCCAACAAACAATCATTCATTTTACATTATCACTGGTACCTGCTAGTGATTCAAAATACAAGATTGTAAGGTGGCAAAATTAGAGTACTTATAATATTTTGACATCAAGCGATGGCTTTTGCTTCTGGAAGAAATGACTCCCAATGTTTGATAAGCTGAAATGAAAGACAGTCAATTATTTTGTGTTCTTGTGCCGTAAGTATTTCACTTGTTGTATGATACAAATGTTATTTTCTTAATCGTAATCTGCTGCAAGATTATTTCAAGACAAGTCCATTAATAAATGGGATAGAAAAAACTTACGAAATTCAGGGGACGGAGTGAGTTTACTAAAATAATTAAATAGGAATTTTAGAGTCAATTTCAAAAATTTTAGGGAAAATCCTAAAAATTTATTCTTTAAAAGCTGATAGAAACTCCTAACACAAATCTATTTTTTCCAAAGCTTATTTCAATACTGGCAAAACACTATAAAAAAATTTCAAACAACTTCTTAGCAAAACAGCAGTTATACAATCAAACAATTATATTATTTTGACAAACATGCTAATTAAATTAAATTATTTAATTTTCAAGCAACAATTAAAGTACTTCAAAAAAATATTTCTGCAACTTTAAAATTAACATGTGTTTAGCTACAATTTAAAATAGTTTGTTAAGAATTAGGACTTTAATAATTAAAACTTCAGAAAATATTTTCTTCCTTGGAGGAATAACGGAGAATTTTTGGTGTTTTTAATTTTAAGGGAAATTTTTAATACAATTTTAAGAATTTTAGGGAGAAACAAAAATTTAAGGAATATTAGGAATTTTAGAGCAAATGTGACCCCTGGAAATTAATATGGTAATTTATTATAAAGGATAAGATAATGTCAAATTTTTTATTTTGTATCCAAGTTTATTCAAATTTGTATTAAGCTGAAATTAATGTTATTTCTATTTAATCATGTCATATTTAGAGCAACATTTCACTACTTTAAAATGTTAACACAAAATACATATAATAAAAACTTTAGCACTTAAAAATATATTAAAAGACAGTAATTTTTAGCTAATAAATGCATAAAATTTAATTAGGAAAGTTAAGGAATTTTCAACTTTGATATTCATGTTGAAATTATGTGTTAAGTAATTAATAGTTAAAAACAAATATTGTATTTATTATGGTTATGTTCTCATTTTATAAAGATGGGTGTGCCTTTAATGTCAATAACTATAAATAAAATTTAAATAATACCAAAACATTAATACCATAATATTTTGCAAGTAAACATGTAGCTTAAAGTAACAAGAAATTAAAAGCTAAATATTTCGATTATAAATTTAAAATGCCTTTCTACAACCAAAATCCTGCCACATTAGTATTTCATGTAAATTGAGAAATAAATTTTAAACATGAAGGGGAAAAAAGCACATTGTCATCCAAAGTAAATGATTATAAAAAAGTTGTTTAGTTCTAAAAATGCATCTTTTCCTTAGCAGAGGTCAGAACTTTACCACCATTTTTCCTGTGTCTATCTAATGTCAAAATGAAGTTGTCTTTGTATACTTCTAGATAACGTGAGAATTACAGCACAGACAGAAACGTGCCATTGAGCCTGCATTCTTCATATGTTAAACCCTGTTAATGTAAAATCGCTAAACACAAAATTCCTTTTAACGTGAAATATAAGTAGTTTCCTATACGAAACTTAAAGTTTATTTATTTGTTTAACACGAAATCGCATAACATGAAACCTCGCTTAGCCTTTTCAGTCCCAGTGATACAAATTGGAATCACAACATTTACGATTTTTTCTCCTCACCTAATACTCCCAGTGAATCTGAATCAACGTTTTTACAATCATCAAACTATTCTCCGCCCAAATATATTTGTCCTTTTCACCAATATATGGCTGCATGGGTTCTGTTAATGAATGAAATGAGGCTTGTTTATGTTTACTCAATTTCAAAAAAGATACCAAAATTAATTTAATTTTTTAAGTAATTTAAATTAAATAACTGTTTCAAATATGTTCATATTGTTTTCTTTAATATTTAAAAATTGTATATTAACCATTTTTAATGAATATATATATTAAAATTTTAACATTCGTAATGATTGAAAAGTGACGATTCTATTTGGCATCAGTGGGAGTCGAGTACAACTCGACACTTTTTCCCTGCTATATTGTTTATTTTAGATTCGTACTGTTATTACCACGTAATTACTACTATTTTTTTCTAACAGTATTCACTACGTTAAGATATATTTACGACTAAATAGAAGATTTAAAATTTTATTTGATATATTTAGTAATGCCGAAGCTAAATCGCTTAGACTTGTTCGATACCTAATGCCCAATGATACCATTTGGAATCATTTCGAATTTTAATTAAAAAATTAAACAAAAAAAATTTGCTTTCAACCCTGTTATTTTGGATACCAAATGAGTATATTTTATAAATTTCAAATTTTTAAAATAAAAAATAAATAATTGGGACTGAAAGGGTTAAGATGGAAAAAAAATGTTCTCTTCAAACCACTTTTTTTGGATGACCATTATTTGAGGCAAAATTTAAAGGTATTACAAAAGTATTCCTCAAGTTGAAACAATATGAAACAGGCAAATCGGCTGAGTGATAAAATTTCAAGATAATCGCTGAGAAATTAGATGATTTCGGCGCGAATTTAGATGACATCACTCCGTAAACTGGTTTTGTGATACCGCGTACCCTTGTATCCTGTAATCAACAGTAGTTTAGAAACTAAATTCAATCGTATTTGCGTGTTGAATTTTGTCAATATGAGTTTTAATCAGAAATCGTTAGAAACAAAGCAAATTTTTTAATCTAGTAACCAACAGTAGTTTAGAAACTAAATTCAATCGTATTTGCGTGTTGAATTTTGTCAATATGAGTTTTAATCAGAAATCGTTAGAAACAAAGCAAATTTTTTATCTAGTAACCAACAGTAGTTTAGAAACTAAATTCAATCGTATTTGCGTGTTGAATTTTGTCAATATGAGTTTTAATCAGAAATCGTTAGAAACAAAGCAAATTTTTTTATCTTGTAACCAACAGTAGTTTAGAAACTAAATTCAATCGTATTTGCGTGTTGAATTTTGTCAATATGAGTTTTAATCAGAAATCGTTAGAAACAAAGCAAATTTTTTTTAATGGTGATAAAATCTATGGAAAAAAATTGCGGCCAAGTATGGAATCACCAATAGCACTCAAAGATTTTAAAAAATTAAAAAATTTTGAAGTGTCTTATGCTGCAAATAAATTTGAATCTGCAAGGAAAAAGAATGTGTACTCAGCCATTTCGAAATGCAGTAAGTTTGAATCTTTGCAAGTTTTTCTTTATTTCGGATTTAAATTTTTGTTGGGTTTCAATTTGCCTTTATCATTGTTATTTTAATGTTTCTGACTTTCAAACCTTGTGGAACCAGAATTTTGGGGTTACATATGTTATTTAGGCTTTCGCTATAACATATACAGAAAAATTCTTGCATTTTGGCGTTTACCATGATCGACATATATGCCTTTTTTCCAATTGTTTATTTCTCAGTTATTTATTAATTATTTTTTATTGCATATAGTTTAAATTTGTATTAATTAGCAAAAAAAGATTTTAGATGGTTAACACAAAATTTGGTTAATGCAAAAAATTTCAGCGATTCTTTCAACTTCATGTTAACGGGATTTGACTGTAAACACTAAATTAGTTTTTAACACAAGAACCGGGTATCTAATCTAAACAATAAATTTCCATGAAATTCAGACCCAGTAGAAAGCCTGCTCATTGTTACCTGTTGTTGAGTTTCTAAAAGAGACTCCATGTATTTCACTATGCTGACTTTGAAATCATATACTCGACTCTTCTCGAACCTTTCCACTTCTTTTCGGATCATTTTAGAGATGTTTTCAAACTCTTCTTGTCCTCGTTCAGCCTTGGCTTCCCACTAAGATAAAGCAGAACATTATTTAAATTAGTTATTCAAATATGCTAGTATATAGTTATACAATCTGTGTTGCAAGTGAAAAAGATACATAAAAAAAATGGTATGTTTTTGAAAAAATAGTTTCTTAGATAATCTCAAAGTGGCCTTTAAGAAATTCTGAAATGTTGTTAAACAGAAAAATAACTTAGATGGATTTTTTAAAGTTTTAATAGGTATTGTAGTCTGGATCTAAGCATTATAAAGCCATTTTGGAGCAGTTGAATATTCAAATACAAGCAAGAATAATCAATCATGGAACAAATATCTATTTTTTACAAAAGAGCTTAGTGGAGTTATATTTAGACAAGTAATTATAACAAATATTTAAATGAATAAGTCAAAATGTAGTTATTTACATGTGTTGTATTAGTTCAAATACTAAATGATTGAACCTGTTTAGAGTCACCTATAGCCTGTTTAATCAACATATATTTAAAATTTAACATACATAATATTTAGACCAGGCAAAGATGTATATATACATGAAGGATAAAATAATCAGATGATATTTTTTTCTCCAAATGGAAATATAGCTTAATAAGAACTTATATGAAACTTAACAGGCTGAAATGATGAGGATGTTGTCAATGAAATTTTGGTTTAAAAGGGAAACAATCCAATATAGTTTTAAGCAACGCAATTGTTCTTGGGGCAACATTTGTGAAAATTTGAACAATATATTTTCAGACATACCAGGATTAAACTGAGGGTGCTTTTTAAGAAAAGCTAAAATTGCAAATTATGATTTACAGGGTTCCCACCGAAATCATCAATTGAAAATCAAGGACTTTTAAGGACCTACATAATATTTTTAAGGACCTTCAAAAATTTGTTTTCATGCATCAGGACTCTAATGAGAATTTACAGCTGCTTTGCCCAGAGCATTAATATCAATATCTTTCAAGCACAATTTGCATTTTGCCTTACAAACAAGACTTTGATGATGATTTTTTATCTTTTGGCTTGCAAAACGTAAACATTAATCTCATGCGTTCGTCTCACAGAGTGCAGTGTGTAACTAAAACCATTTAATCTCTACTCCACCAATCAGTAAATACGAACTAAATGATGTACAAATTGATGCATGATTAACCCATGATTATTAGTTGCAATCATTATGGGTCGCATAATATATGACATGTTACAGCAAAGCATTGAGAAAGTATTGGTCTGTTCATTTTTGTGTAGTAATATCACAGCCAATTGGAATCTTGAATTTCTTTTATGTGGCTATGGAGACTTTTTCATTATTCACTTTCACTATTTATCTCAATTTCAGATTGTAGACACTTTTTTTTTGATAATTTGTTCGTAATTTGAAGTTTCCAAAAATATGTTGCTGAAATGCTTTAAGGTAGTAATCTGGTAACTTGGGGTGAAAAAAAATCCATTTTTTTTCCTTACTTATTTCGAAAGTAAAATATATTGTGAGTATGTTATGAAAAATTTTAGACTGAAATTCGATATACTAAGGAAGTTATAATGAATATTTGAGAGCGTTTCGTTGTTGTTAAGCACCTGTTCTTGAAACTTTAAATGCAATTTTCTCGAAAAAATGTTTTTTAGGTTAGCCCGGCTGAAAATAAAATTTCTATTTGACCAATTGCTCTGAAATTTTTGCACGTTATTCTACTCATCAGTAGTTATTGTCAGGACTAGGATCTTTTTTTTCCTATCCCTAACTTTCTCTTTTAGAGCCCGATTTGTGCCTGAAAAAAAATGACTTATTTTTTGAAGTCCGCTATTTTGTTATTTTCTGATAAAATTTAATAATTCTAGTTCCAACAAAAACTACTATCGATTAATAATAAATTGGATTTTTTTTAAATTTATTTTATCTTTAAGAGCGGAAATCACCGGAGTCAGCCACGTACCTTTTTTTTAAGCGTCTACATAGATCAATAATAATAATAATAATAATAAAACTTTGTAAAATTACGCCAAAAATTATTTTTTTGTTTCCATTAGATGTCAATAATAACATACTAAAACAACAAAGTCATTGAATTTTATTTTCCCATAAAAAAAAAGTTCCCGATAAAGCCCATTGACGGTCATGGAAATGGGCGAAATTCCCCAGTTGTTTTCCCTGCAATAATTTTTAAATTTTATTTTTAATTCAAATACATAATTTTTTTATATTATTTTTTATTTATTTGTTTTAGATAGGTTATAGACTATCATCCTAATAAAAATATCTAAAATATATCTTATTTTAAATTTTATTTATACACTTAAAAATGTTGTGTATTGCTAGAAAAACTGGGGATCCTAAGACGTATATATACGTGCATGACTGTCAATGGGTTAATACAAATATACCAATAAAATTTGGTGCAGTGCAAATAAGTGACAAAAACTAAGGACCTATAAGAATTTTCAAGTACTTTTATAGCCTAGAAAACCAGTTAAAAAGCACTTTTAATAGCCATGGGAACACTGGATTTAGCTCTTCTGTTGAAACATTTAGCCATAAAATTTGCAAATTCCCAAATTTTGTTATCTGTAGATCAGTCATTAATCTAAAAGTACAAACAAGCTAAACGTTGACCTAACCTAAAAGAACAAACAGTATTTTTCCAATAGATGTTTGATATAAAATAGCTTAATATTTAAAATTCATAATGATTTTATGATAAAAAGTACATTTATTTTATATTAAACATCAAAAGTGATGGAACTTGTAATCAATTTAGCAGTTTGTTAAAACGGAAAATTGTGACTTTAGAAACTAAAGAAACCTTGTAGCCCAGCTTAAACACTGGGTATTGCTTGACCGTGGTCAAATTAGTATACATGTTAGAGCTAATATTATTAATTTAGATATTATATTTAATAAATGGTTATTATGTATAATATCCAAATTATTCATATTAGCTATAACATATATACAAAGTCAATAAAAATCTTGGTTTCAACAAGCTCATGACTGCTCTAAACAGCATCAGTTTCATTATGGCAACCCAGTACAGAAGATACATAGAGGGATTTTCCATAATTACCAAAGATTTGTTTTTAAACTTACTTCAATGACCTCTTCTTTGGCTTGAGGAACTTTATCAGTTTTGGCAGCTAGCTCAAGCTTTGCCTTTTGTTCTCTTTTTTTGGTTAATACTTGTTGAGCATGTTGCCAGGTTTGGTATACTTTGACCCTCTGATGGAAAACATCCTGTATAAAGACAGATTGAATGAAGTATTTCATTACCATATGCCTAATATGACAATGATTATATTTAGAATGCTGAGAAAATTTTAAGTTATGAGCGTGTTTGTTAAAATTGTATACCTCAACACTGTAACATTGTTTTAGAAATTAAAGGACTTCCACAAATTTATTACTTTAAAATCAATTTTGAATTACTTGCAAATGTTATAATCAGAGTTCATAGTCATTTTTAGAAAAAAAATTCCCCGAGTTTTCAAGAGCCATGTTTTCCATTGTGGGCTTAATTATTTTTAGCTGTATAGATATAGTCAAACCTCGACTTCTTCTGATAACTCGAAAAAAGTCATTGTTTCCTTAAGAATAACTTTCTGCAAGTCTATGTTATCAAATAACTCTGTAACTTCAACTTCTCGAATTGGGCTTACACAAATAACACCGAAGAGTAGGATTTTTTTCCAGAGTAACAACAACTTTTTCCAGGTTTTAGGGGGGATTTTTCTCTTTTCCCTTGACTTTGAATTCCCAGAGATTTTAAGGCTGATTTATTTTCCCTGAGGCATATGAACACTGATGATTTAGCCTTCTTACTGTATGAAAGTAGTTTTCATTAAAGAATTATGCAAATACACAAGTATTCTTCAGCATAGAATTTCCTATCTATTCCAACTTCTTCCATTACAAAGTATGAATAAAAAAATTTTAATGATGTTCGATGACAAACCAAAACTCGTAGCCATCTTTCAACACATGCAGTCCAAGACCATAAATCTAAAGTTAAAAAAGCAAAACCTACCTTGACGGCTCCTATGAGCGAAATGTAATCTTTAAGTAACTCTGAAAGCAGAAAAAAGTCCTGTCCAGCCTGCTGACTCTGCAGCTGCTCAATCTTCTCTTCCACCTCTGCCAATTGGGAGAGAGCTCGTGACAGTGCAGTGTGCTCTTCACAGTTGCCCAGCATGGCAGCACTCTTTGCGAAAGCCCCTGTGTTGTGGGCCAGCTCTGGAAGGAAGGCTCCATTGTTAATTTGTTAAGCATGGTAAGGGGCCATTAACTTTTTTTGGTATGCGGTTAATTGTGAAATTATTAACAGGGCTATAAAAGGTATAATAGGATGGTTGTTAAAGAAAAATAACTACAATCCCAAATCTCTGATGTTTTATTGTTATCCAAATAATAGTTTATTTGAGACTTACAGCACAAGGTATTAATCTATGGGTACCAATAAGCAATACAACTCAAAATCCAATTTTAATAAGATTTTAAACTACTTATTACCAAGTCTGTATCCAGGAACTTTTTCGGGAAGGCGTGGGGGGGAGGGTATGATCTAAGATTTAATTAAAAACATAAAGCAGCTTTTTACAATTGTAAGTTTTCCAGAATCAAGAGATTTAAACTCATATTACCTAAATAATTTTTAATGTAAATACATATAAAAAGTTACATAAGAAAAGGGGCATTGGTGAAACAAGACTTCACACAATAATGAGGGAAGGTTGTCCCATCGCCCACACTATCTACGAAAAAGGTATGGCAAAAAAAAAAAAGGTAAAGGTATGGCTAAACTTGAAAAAGGTATGGCAAGATATGGCATTCAACAGGATAATCGCGTCTTTTTACAAAAGTATCGAAAATATAGGTTTATTTAATATTGAGCACGATCAATGTTACAAATGCATTTAAGCTTTAAAAGCTGTTGGTTCATCATAGAATGAAACAAATTATTCAATCATATTAGAAGTAAAACTGCTGTGAAGTAAATTGTATTATCTGATGATCATAAATGTAATCTGTGTCGTACAGATATTTCTAGAAGAGTTTTTCATTGCTGGAAGTTTGTAATATTACTCTTAAAAGGGAAACAAATATTTCCTTGACTTAATGCAAGTTTTTACGCATTTCCATTAATACTAATGTTCTGCTTCTCTGCCATGTCAATGATTCTTCCCAAAAAGTGCTAGGACTTGGATTTTAAGATCAGTTTAAAATAGAACTCAAAATGGGATAGAATATACACATATAGAAAGTCAAAATAATTCACTCTCAATATTAAAACCCTACTATGGAACCACAGGTTTATAATTTAGGGCACAAAAATCCAAAGTATGAGCATCAGCTATCTGGTAAAGATACCCTATATACCCTAGAGATACCCCATTTAAATTCACATTTTATTAATGGATTACAAGCTCAAAAGATAAATACAAAAGAGAATGTATTGATGATACCTTTCCGATGAAGCACAAGAGATTCTACACTTGCATGCAACTTTCGAAGTTGCTGATCCAGGTTTTCAATCTGATGCTGCTTCTCCTCGAACCACTGAAACACAAGACAAACGTAAAGTGAATGCAATCTCAAACGCAAGCAACATGCAACTAACTATTAAGAGGTTGATGGAACCTCTGCTTAACCTAGCTAACTATCACAGCCTACCTGAATAGAGTATTGCGGATTTGTAATTAAAACCTAATCCAGAGATAGAAGACAGCATGAAAGGAAACAAGTACATCCATATAACACTACTAATATGGCACTTAATACAATTTAAAAAGGGGATTCTAGTAATATAGTAACAGAATTCACAAGATATTTTAATAGATTATGATATGTTAATGAATGCGATTAAAAAATTTCACAAAAACAGGAACTTTACAGTACAGATAAACTAAAACACAGTTTTTCATTGTATACATATACAGTCAACAGAAAATTACAAACAAAGCATATCAGAAGTGAAAATTCTATATAAACTAAAATTCACAAAACTTATTAAACAAAGAGGAGTTTAATTTCCCTAGTTTATTTTTTATATAAGTGAAATTCATTGCAAAATTTTCTTACTTTTTCAAAGTTGAAAAATTCCGGAAAAAATCAAAATCTATTAACTGTTATATATTAAAATCTAGTTATAATTTTATGCTTCTCAATAAAAAAAATACTGGGTCATTTAACTGACTTTTTACAAAACTCTATATCTGAAAAGAAATCTATCAATTTTTATTTTTAAAAAGAACCATTACCAATGTTATGTTAACTAGATGTTTAAGGCGCCCATTGAAAAATGACTATAACAAATATTTTAATATACACAAATGAAAATGATATATCATAAACAATTATATTGATAGTGAAATCTTCCTTATATAATTTTGTGCATACAAAATTTATGTGATGCTAATACCATCTTACAGAATTACAACTCTTATATCAACTAACTTCCGATGTAAACGGTAATTAAAACATAAAAAAAAAGTTTATTTTCTCTTCGTTTTTTAAGACAACATACATTCTAAAAACTTATAAGCAATCATTCATCTTCTTCCTATTACCACACAACTCAAAAACTAATTGTTTGCATAGTAATTGCAAAGAAAAAATTATGTTGAAAGTGAAATTTTCCTTTTGCAATTTTGTGCATGTAAAATCATGCAATGCTAGCGGCATCTTAGATTTAGTCACTGATGAGGGGTAACTCTTGCCATAACACATGGAAAAAATTTAACATTTTAGAGTGGTATATTTTTTTGTAAAAAATTTCAGCAAATGTTTTTTTTTTTTTTTTTTTTTTTTTTTTAAGATTTTTACTTTTTTTTTAATTTACATTACACCCTTTAGCAAAAAAATTTATATACTCTCAAAAACAAGTCAGAAGAATAAATATTGAAACTGATAAAATATCATAAATATGTTGCATAAAACTCTTGCTATCCTTTTAAAATTTAACATTCCTTATTAATTCATACTTAACTAGTTATTAAGAAAATATATTACTTAGATAGAAGGTTATATTAACAATAAAAAACATAAGAAATAAATTGTAAAGGACAAAATGATTATGCTAAGAAATTTGAATTTTCAATATGGTTTTTAAAAAACATTAGGATTTTTTCAGTTTTCAACTTGGATAAAGATCATTATAACCATTTATATTTAAGAAACCAAAAATTAACATAGATGGCAATTCCTTACAGGATCCGACTCATCCATTTTGAATGTCATCTTATTAACGGAATCTCCAACTCGGTTGAAGAGCCTTAAAACTCCAGCACCGCTGAGGGCAGAAGTACTTTTTGCTTTTGGAAGATCGAGCTCCATTTCGAGGAATTCCCGGAAATCCGGATCCATACGGAGAACTGGATGTTCCCCAGTACGGTTTAAGTATCGCTCCAGAGCAATGCGCCGTTTCTCAACAAATTCAGAGGACGAGGCAGTATCGTCTTTGGACATTTTTATTTTAGTCATGCCTAAAAATATATTTCGAAGACAAAAGGGATTGTTAAAAATGTGTTGGTTACAACGTATATCACAGGGTTAAATTTATAAGCAGCTTAGGAGAATTGTTTTAGTAAATAAACTGTTTCTTAATGAGATTGAAAAAAAAGGAAATATTCTATACATTTGTTATAATGAAATAATGGGAGAATATCTTATCGAGACAATTACATGAGAGGAGTAGAATTTTTTTTTTTTTTACTGCTCTAGTGGAAGTTATTTTACTTTTGAATGAAAAAAAATCAAAGATTTAATTGGCTAGTTTGTATGCTCAACGACCTATTTTTGTGCTCAATAAAAGCTAGTTAGGCAGGAACCGAAAACTCAATTTGAATCCCGAACCATAACCAGGGTGGCCACAAAACTCGGGAAAAAAAGTTCCCTGACAATTTCCCGATTTTACAATAAACTTTTTTTCAAATTTCCCCGATTTTTCCAGATGTATAGACACTCTGGTCAAATAGAACATGTATGCTAAGGAGATAACATGGCAATTTTTTAAAAATAGTTTTTGTGGTAGTGAAAAGTTAAAAATTTTCCGTAACATTAAACTTCTAACGATTACCACAACAAATATTCCAGTAAATGGCGCCAAGATAAAGAACGGAAAACAAGCCTGAAAATTTACCAGATTTTTTTAAATTTTATAAAGTTCCCTGACATTTTCCAGAATCGGAAAGCTCCCTGATATTTCCCCGATTTCGAGATTCTGTGGCCACTCTGCATAACGTACATCCATGGCTAACCCAAATTTGAACCATCGCCCTGCAATGCCAGCCTAGGCCCAAAGCCACCAAGTGGACTTGAATATTAGGTTAAAATTAAATAAAAATGTGTGACTGGCTGATTTTTTAACATTATTACTGCCATATGGTAGAAAAAATTACTTAAATAATTTTGCAAATTACACTAATTTGAGCACAAATTATTGCACAAAGCTAAAAAAAAACCTCCCCCATAAGGAGTCAAAAGATACAAGAGATAATGAAGCCAAGGCCATCTCTAAGTAAACAGGCCCGAACCATCGTCGTATTTTCCTGAGTGACGTCACGAGACGGGGCCCATGACATTACTGTTGGAGCCCCAAACAAACATTCATTTCATTGCTTCGCAGTTCACTATCGCTACTGAATTTCTTTGCATTCTATTCTTTTACTACTTTAATCAGCATTTCAATTATCTCCTGAAAAAAGTCTGTATATTTAAAACTAGGTAAGTGATCTCCATTTGTTATTCTTTATATTTTAAGGACTAAATTTTTCTGTTAACTTGTATTATTTTGTTAAATGCTTCCACCAAAGAATATAGGTACCAGTAAGCTTGTTGTTAACTCATCGGTTTATTCTTTTGTTTGTAACTTGAAAAATGTTGGTTTTAAAAAATATCAATAACATTTCCTGATTTTATTGCATAGAATACTGGGACATCACCAAATTGTTATTAGTACATGGTTACTTAAATGTATACTTTTAGGAAATTGTTACTTTTCAAAACTTTTCCCAAGTTAAAAATACACAAACATACGTTTCAAAATCCTCATCATCAGCTACTAATATAAATTATGTGGAATAAGGATGACTATAATATTTATTTTTATGGAAAAAATTATTATTTACCATGCTTTATTTAAATTGTATTCCCTTGTTTGGATTGATAATAGAATACTAATAAAAATACTACTCAACTAAATTTATTTGGCACAATTTCTGAAAATTATTGACACGAGGCATACAATATCCATAGCGTTGGCGGGATTTAATGTTGCCTCAGTTTTCATTTTCACATTGGTGTGATTAAAATTGCCGAGTTCAAGGTTTAAAAAATACATACTTCATCGTGTATTGACCATGTATTGTCAAAACTTGCCTAATCAAAGGTGCATCGTTTACTAAGAAAATTGAAAGTTTAAGATACTTAAACAAATAAAAACAAAAATTACTATTTTACAAATTCTAATAATATTTTACTATTTACAGGCATGACACGGAAGTGTGCTGTCGCTGGGTGAAACTCTAACTATAAAGGCTTGTAATATACTACAATCTTCTATTTCTCTAAGGATCCCGAAAACAGAAAAAAGTGGATTTGATCCATACACAGAGAAGATTTTGAGCCGACTGCGGAATCTGTTGTTTGTATCAAGCATTTTCATAGCCAGTTCATAATACGAGAGGATAAAGTTTGTCGCGATGATGGAAGCTGGTTATGCGTATAACGATCAAAACCGAAACTGTCGCCGGATGCATATTCAGATGACAGATGAGTGGGAGCAACTACAATGTGTCTGCGTGGGAAATCTTGGAAAGCGAAAAGAAACTAAGATAATCAGTCTTCTCAAGACCAATTCATCTCTGAACGGTGTGTTTTCTCTAAAAATTTCGTGCATGATATGCAGTGTAACGAGTTTACCTATTCAGTAAGTAATAGTGATTTTGAGTTTTTTGAAATATTACTTATGAACAATATTATGTTAATTTTGATGAGAATGAAATACGAGTAATTATTTATACATCGTGATATGTTGCTCGCCAAATTTCTTGTTATCACGAATGCATACAAGTATTTTGCAGTGATCGCGCCATGGCTTTTGAGTGTTCAGGTTCCCTGTATAAATATTTGGAGGTGCTTGATCGTGGGGGTCTAACATATCCTATACGGCATACTGTTCATTACTGTATGAGTACGGTAAGAGTTTTTAATGTTTATGCTCTGTGAATATTATGAAAATTAATTTCGAAGTTAGTCATGCCAGCGGGACTTAATTATGAAACTAACTCTTCAATTCTTATCATCGGATGAAACTGATGATATTTCATGTGTACGTGGAAAAACTGCATTGGATTTTTAATACAGTGTGTAAAAATAATGTCGAATATTTTGCTGAACAATTATTGCAAAATAAAAAATAACAATTTAGATAAAATGAAAAAAAAAAAAAAAATCAATGAGGGTGTGATAAACGCAAGTTAAGTTCTATGAAAAAGTAGTATTTATTAAATATAATGTTTTAAAATGTATATTTTGTGTAATAAATTTTTTTGAAATATAGTGTTTTATTTTTTATACATAAAATTATTTTAAATTTGAAAAACATCTATGAATCTTACTTATGCAAAATATGTTAAGTTTTTTTGTATATATATACCAATATTTCTATGAAAACTTCTTTTATAAAGTCATGAAGTTATAAGTAAAAAATTAAAATGGATTTAAATGTGTTTTCAAGTTGAATTGATAGCGACTTCGTTATTAAATGCTTTCATAGTAATGTTTATTTATATAAAAAATACTAACTTCGAGCTGATTTATAACTTAGGCACCTAAAATGTATTGAAAATTAATGTGTAATTCAAATCTAGTTCAGTTTTATCAACAGAAATAGACTTAAAAGAATATATATATATTTAATACATAAGATCATAGCTTTGTTTTGGTTACGACCAATGGCCCCGTTTCGTGACGTCACCAGCACCAGGTTACGGCCTGTTACACATAGAGACGGTCTTGATGAAGCCCATTAGTCTAGGAGCTAATGGCATTGCTTCACTTTCATTTGCATCTGAATGATAGCAGCTTGTCTTGCAAACAATTGAAACACTACAACAACTTACCTATCATATCTTTTTCAGGAGCAGGAGGCACTATACGTCCAAGATGCAAATGTTTCTCTACTAGTTTATCGTGCAGACCTAAGAAATCACTGAATCTTCTAGACACTGAGAAACCTTTCTTCTTGTAGTAAGGAAGGTTTGTCTTGGTGGAGACTTTGTAGACGACATAGGCACCCATCCCATCTCCAATCTTTTGAGGATCAGACACTGCAATGTCTAGGACGACGTCGCTTTCTTCTTGCTAAAAATTATCAATTTTGTTATTTGAAAACATTTGTACCGAATAAGAGTAAAGCTAATATATTTTTTTGTTTAGTAACAATGATACAGCCAAAAAAAATTATACTAACGTAGAATACATATTAAAAACAATTATTTTTAGCCAGCCGTTAATGTTGTTAATCACTAAAAGACAAATATTTAAAAAAAGGGAAATGTATGTGGCAGAATTTTCTGATTATGGTTGTATTTTAAACCAATAAATGAAACAGCAATGTACAGAAAGATCCCAACAATCTAATTAAAATTTAATGGCACGAAAAAAAATTCTTGGAATGGCAACGATAATGTTTTATTACATCTGTATAAAAACCAGTTATTTTAATGTGTCCCCTTTGTTTTTCTGATTATTTTTATAGATTATAATTGTCTGTCCGATAAACGGTTCGAATAAAATTATAATATTGCCATATATTTACTGCCAATCGATACAATAAACAAACTCTGTACATCTGTGGTTTTAAATTTAATACTACATAATACTTAAGTGTTTGGATACTGAATGTAAACTCAAGTCTTAACAGACGATCGTACATTAAAATTCACCGAAAAATTTCAAATCCTTTTGATATTTGTTTACTTTTCTTTATACTCCCCTGGTAAATATTTATTCATTTTCTTAAGTATTTAGCTCAGAATATCAAATATTCTTCTATTGATTATTTTTATTGGTACAGTGTTTTTTTCCAGTATATTAAGATCCCTATTGTTCAATCTACATTTGAATGCATATATGTGTATTATATATGTTTTATAATTTACACCAGAAGGGTCAATTTTATTTCCTTAGTGGGTATTTTTGAAGTGATTATGAAGCTGTTATGAGAACATTGGGTTACTTTTTTTTCTATGTACTAAAATTTTCTTTAAGATTAAAAAACTTTTTCGTTACAGATGTAGTAGAACTTTTCTTTAGTGCGATTTTATTTGGCGTTTTCCAGATAAATGCAGTTCCTGGCTACAGGTTTTATTTTAAGTTATATTTTATTATTATTTATATTTAACTTAATATTATTATTTATATTTAACTTATTATTATTATTATTTATATTTAACTTATTATTATTTATGTCTTCATTTAAAATTTATTTTGGTTACTGTGTTTTTGATTTTGGCGCTTTTTCAGAATGCCAAATGACAAAAAAAATCGCTGAATCTATATATTTAATAGGCAATACGTTTTTTAGGGTTAGTCCGTCCGCCTAAACTGCTCAACCAATTTCAATGATCAAGGTGTCATTTTAAAGGAAATAAGCTGTAGATTTGCCAAAACGAGCCAAAATAATTTTTAACACTTTATTAATTAGTTAAATTTCAATATTTTTCATCATTAAGCTACTACAAAGCCTCAATGATTTTGAATATATGATTGGCAACATCCTTACGTATGTAAACAACAAACCGGCTGCTAATTTTAAAGCTCTTTTTAAACTCTTCGTTTCAAATACGATTTTTTTCTGTTTTTCTGAAGCATTTTTGTATTAGAGTAATTATTTTGAAGTATTTCTATCCAGAAAATGCCTCGCGTTGGTCGTCGTTCTCTAACGGGGCGACTTATCAGAATAAATAAAAAATATTAGGACTTCATTGTAAGGGCATAGCTAATGAAGTTTTAAGTCAGAATGTTGGCGGATAGTATATTTAACTTTCTATTATGAAACTTGCAATTTGGGTGTTTTCTCTATTAGGCCTTACATTAAATTTATAAAAATTTGGTTACATTTCTTATGGCTGGCAAACCTATTCGAGCGCAGCAAGATGTTTTAACCACAAATTCGAGCGGCAAAGCAACTCAATCCGAGCGCAGCGAGGCGTTTGGAGGTTGGCGAGCGTTAGCGAGCAGGGGCGAAGCCCCCTAGTTTCCTATAATACATCTGTTTCACTTTCCTTAAACATAAAGTCCTTTAACAGGATGCCAGCTGCACGGGGCTATGTAGCTAGTTTTGAATAAGTGTAAAATATTTTTAGTAGTATAGAAGTGTTATTACACAAAGATAAAAAAAGTTCTCAAATCTTGCTTATCCTAATTGAACAAGCGTTCGAGGAAACAGTTATTACAAATATATTTCAAAGAATTAGATTTTTTACTTATTATAACAATTCCTGTCACCACTTTGTTAGGTCAAAACAAGGTTAAATTTACACTGACTACTGATATTGATTGGTTTGATATTATCTGGCACAAGAGCTACAGAAGAGTTGTACTTGCACACAAAAATTGTTCCAGCAAGATCTGGATTACTGAGAGGTCAAGACCCAATGATTTCAGAGAAGTCTGTCAAATGCAAAACAACCTATTTATTTCTCATATATTCTCAGTGATAAACTACCACCAGGCAATCTGGCACAATCATAGGCATGTCTACTCATTTGTGAAATCAGTTATAGCAAAACACCCACATGAGGAGTCGTCTACATGACTTCTTGCATGTTAAGCAACAGTCAAACATCTTGCATTTGAGCTGTGCAGGAGAATTTTAATTACTATTTTATTAGTCAATTTTGCATTTATTCAAACATGAATAGGAATCACAATTTATTTTCGCACAATAACATATTTTATTAAACATGCAATACACTAATAGGTACATTATACATTTTATAAAATATAGGGAATAAGGTACTGAATCCAGTTATTACTTATTGAATATTTCAGGAATGCACTAAATGCAAAAATTATAGAAATTTATTTAATTTTTTGCCCATTGCAGAATATTCTTTAAATGACTAACCAGAACATTTTAAACACAACAATTTTAGAAACAGATGTAGCATAGGATATTTGGCAATCAGAAAATTATCCAAAATTAAAATTTGATAACTAAAATAAAATTAAAATATAACTTAAACCAAAGTTTGCCAGAAACAGAATTTATCCAGGAAGAAATTCACCAAATAAAACTTAGGCCAAAGAAATGTCATATACTACACCTGTACCCAATTTTGACAAACAGAAAAAACACAACTTAAGGCACCTTTAAAAAAAAATTCTGCTTGAAAAGTTGAAACTGAAAAACGAAATATAAATTCAATACCTCCTCAGCGCTTTTGACGTTTTTCCTTGCCTGGGGTTTGGGCGGCTCCGAAATCTTCATCTCTGCAGGCGGGGAAGGGGCGGCAGGTTTGGTTGTTGAGTTGAACTCCTCATCTGGTGTACGAAACTCAAGCTTAGACTGAACTGGTTGCTGTACAGGAGTGTCATCATCTAAGCTAACTTCCTCTCCACCACCTAGGAAAACGCAATAAGGGATAAGTGAATCAAGGTTATATATATTGTTTTTAAATCCAATTTTTCATAATAGATGAAGTTAATATATGTCAGGCTAAGTTCTGACACTTATTTTGGCCCTCTAAAGTCATTTGAAAGGTGAAGGTTATATGTTACAACAGTAAAAAAAGTCAATACCTCAAAAGTTAATACTTGATGAATAGCCCCATTATTCACTTGACCTTCAAATGTAGTTACTCAACTGATGTGTTAAAGAAAAAAACTTATCAAAAGCTAAATATGTTAAATTATTCCTGGAAGATTTTTTTTTAATGATCCTTTTTTTTTCTTTATACAAAACAAAAATTGGATAAATAATATACCAATTTAAAGGCTAAGACATATGCTTCGGTCAAATAGTTTATTCATAATTAAACAGGGTGTTATTTGTTTTAAAACAGAAATGAAAAGTAATCCAAACATTTTATGAAGTTGTGGTAGTACACAGTAGATGGCAGCACTATAGAAAAGAGAAAAATACAGTTTAAGCAAGATAAGGAAACTTAAGGGAACTTGTATCTCTCAGTCATACAATATAATATCCAATCCTGATGAAGTTAAAAAAAACAAAAAAACAATTCTTCTCAGAAAACTTAAATTCAGACCCCTAGTTGTAATCAAAAGAAAAACGAAATGGAAATTTGCAGTTGCAAGCCAAATATTTCACACTCATTCTGCAAATATCTCAATATTGCTAAAGAGTTTAAAACGTTAATTTATGTTCTTCCAAAAGTTTTTCTTTACATAATAATCAATTATCAATATTAACATAATAATCAATTATCAATATTAACATAATAATCAATTATCAATATTAACATAATAATCAATCATCAATATTAACATAATAATCAATTATCAATATTAACATAATAATCAATTATCAATATTAACATAATAATCAGTTATCAATATTAACATAATAATCAATATTAACTGTAATTACATATTCAATACCTTTCATTAAGAAAGTTAATAAAGAAACAATTTTAATGTCATCAACAAGACACATTGAAATTTTTACCTAAAATAGCAAGAAACAAATTCATAAGGTCCTATAGTATATACCATATTTTTTAATTTTTCTCGTGTAGGAGACGCATCCTTAGCTTGAACATAAAAAATGTGCTCAAGCCCGATAGATCCGACATGTCACTATGTGATTAGAATGCCTAAGTAGTCAATAAGACTGCACATGCAAAATGCTTATTTATAGGTCAGAGCTTGAGCTATACTTTAACATAAAAAGAAGCAATATACGAAATAGAAATTATTAAATATAAGTTGATTGTAAACAGAAAAAAATTAAATCGATTCTTTTCTCTTTTCTGGTGACAAATTTATTATATTTATACAGTCAAGGGCAGAAATCCGGACGTCTAAAAACTGGAATTACATAATAATCATTGAAATATTAACTGTAATTACATATTCAATACCTTTCATTAAGAAAGTTAATAAAGAAACAATTTTAATGTCATCAACAAAGACACATTGAAATTTTTATCTAAAATAGCAAGAAACAAATTCATAAGGTCCTATAGTATATACCATATTTTTTAATTTTTCTCGTGTAGAAGACACATCCTTAGCTTGAACATAAAAAATGTGCTCAAGCCCGATAGATCCGACATGTCACTATGTGATTAGAATGCCTAAGTAGTCAATAAGACTGCACATGCAAAATGCTTATTTATAGGTCAGAGCTTGAGCTATACTTTAACATAAAAAGAAGCAATTTACGAAATAGAAATTATTAAATATAAGTTGATTGTAAACAGAAAAAAATTAAATCGATTCTTTTCTCTTTTCTGGTGACAAATTTATTATATTTATACAGTCAAGGGCAGAAATCCGGACGTCTAAAAACCGGAATGGCAAAAAAAACGGCCGCTTTTAAACTTCCCATTTTTTTTTTTTTTTTATGGAATCAAGACATTTTCGACTCCCCTGCCCACCATACTTTGCCAGTTTCAATTTTTTCCCCCAAGAACGTCATGTTTGAACACGACAAGAATACCAATTTTTTTCTGCATAACAAAAGAGCACCACTGCTATTGTCTGGAATTGGATCCAACCACGTCGGACTTGGAGACTGCCTGGCTTGACGTCACGTTACACAGGGGCTAGCTATTGGTAAAAAAATAACATCGTCGCGAGGGATTGGGTTCCTGAACAACCGAAGCCATTTCATTTTTATTCTTTTCCTGAAATCACGATCGCTGACTTTGCACATGTTTTACAAAACTTCTTTCATCCTGATATTTTCTTGGTTTTTGAGTTACATCCGAAACCTCCGGAAATAAGTGTCTTAAGGCAAAATGGAAATCAAAATTAATGCAACAATAAAAAATTACGCACATGTTTTATGTAAAATAGTTTTGTTCTGAAATAAATGAAATGCGATGTAAAAATAGATTGTTCCTCGTGTAAACGAAGATCAGGAAAAATCTGTCTTTAAGCGCTGCCTATTCCTAAATTATGAAATCCCTCGAATTTACAGACAATTAGTAAATAAATTCAAATTAAAACTATTTATATTTTATTTAAAATTTATATTATTTTAACTTTCCAATTTCTTTAAAATCGCACCAAGGGGCACCGTAAATTCGCAATTTTCCTATAGGACATTTGGAAGGAAGATGTCAGGTTTTTTTTTACTGAAAATCGTAGAATGGCCTATATGGTACGAAATCCGGAATCGCCATGGTTCCATATTTAAAACTTTGTACTGAAGTCGTTTTTAGAGAAAACCCTATGCCTGTGCAGAATTAAGTAATTGTTCCAGTAGTAAAAATAGTTAAATACATGTAATACTTAAAGCATTTTGGAATTGTTATGCAGTATGTGGCGAGTAGGAAACAGTCTTTTAAGTTGAAGACGAAAACATTTATTGAGTTAAGTTGGATGATTAGGGAGAAAGGAGGTTCAAAACACGTCTTAAGCGCATAGAAAGTAACAATTGAATAAAATAAATTGTCTTGTGATAAGCACTGGAAATTAGCATTGTATAGGATTGTGGGAATTGTGCTGATTTAAGCGGAAATAAAAATACCATGGGTGTGTAAAACTAAAACTGTCCAACACAATGACGAGCAATACAGCATATTAATTAAGGAACTCATCATTAGAAAAATGCTGACATAACAATTCTCACACAAGTAGGCTGATAAAACACAGGAAGTGAAAGAATAAGTGAAAGAATTAAAAAAAAGAATTCGCATTTTGAAAGGTAAATTAAATTAGAAAGGTGATTCTAAAATAGATCCCCATTACAGAAATGAAAATATTTAATTGAACAAAGTGAAGTTTTTTGTGCATAATTAAGATACATTTAATATAAAGCAAATAATTAATTTGGACATAGGCACCGGGTTACCATACTTGGTGCAGAATCACCAAAAAAAAAAGGGGGGTGCGTATAACACATTCTAATCCAAATTTAAATAAGCACTACAAGACAGCTTGTCATTCTACTCAATAAAACAATAATTAATAAAATTAATAAAAAAAAAAGCAGGAAAATATATTAAGTTTTTCGTAAAATGCATAACTTACCACTCATTAGATCATCAACTCCATTTCTTGACATGTCGTCCTTTGATTGAGTCTGCGTCAAATTACAAACATAACAATTAGAAAAAATGTTTAGATAAGAATAAAATGATCAATTGTTCAAAATATAAATAAGCTCCACACGCAATTTAGATCACTGAGTCTTAAAATTATGTCCTTAATTTGTATAGAATTACAAATGTGAAGAAAATCACATATTTTATTGATCATATCAAACAGTTTTCCAAGCAAGATAGGCGATTCCTTTTTAATACTTTTAAATTTATAATTTTTTATTTAACTTATGTAGCTATTGATTAAAAATACTTTTAATTACTTAACATAAATATTTTTAAGGCAATTAATAATAAAAAGTATACAAATAGCTCAAAAAAACTTGTTTCAATTTCGAACTTTGACGACTGCACCGCCCAATGTTAATGCGATAAGATAAACTGCAACGCGGAATAAACACAGAACTAACAGTGTAGTGTAATGTATGTATTTAAATTGTTACTTCTAGTGCAGACTTGAAGATATCTTCGTTTTCAGTATCTGCTAAACTGTCTTCGAAAGGAGGTGGTTCCCTGGAATCAGCCATGTTTACAGTTTTCCAAAATTTGTGAACGCCAATAATAAGCCAGATGCGAAAGCTTGGTTGTTATTACGAAACGCAATCAGTACTTTGACAGAAGCCGGCTGAGAGGTTTGGCAGATAGTGTAATGTGAGATAACTATTACGTCACTGAAACGTCACTATTTTGTTTGTTTTAGTGCAAATTATGTATGAATGGAGAACACATTTTTGTCACAATAATCCACTAACTAACTTTAGTAATTCAAATTAATTGCTAGATTTGTTTGTATTTAATTTAAATATATCGTGAAGAATTTGTTAAAATTGACATCGTAATGCAAGAAGATTTCGTAGGTCATTTGAAATATTAAACGTCATAAAGTGCAGGTCTATTTTTGCTTCTTCCGTTTGGAATGTTTGCAGAATTCAATACTTGAATTTGAACATTTAATTTTATATTTTTAATGTATTTTGAAGTTTTATACACAGTTTGGATTCTAGTATAAACAGGGTTGTAGTGCTAAAAAAAAATTACCGGTAGGCAAGCTACCCTATTGCATCGATATAGATTGTGACAGTAATCCCAACTGTAACCGAGATTTTTTAATTATAAAATGCATATTCACAGTAAAGTTACATAATTTACGACACAAAAAAAGCTAAATACTCTTAATTTACGTATTTATTTTCTCACTAACTTATATCACAATACAAGATTTATGAGTTATTATTAATTAGATAAAAAAAGTGGAGGTATGCCGTACTATCTCTGAAAACAGTACCGGTAAGGCTTACCGGACCCCACTTCACTCCTGAGTATAAATAAAAATATGATGACTAACTCAAGGTATAAAAAGCCCGTCAGGAATGATCCAGTTTAAATCTGCGGAGCAATCTTACAATGCAGATTCAATTGTCATTTTAAAATATTTGCACTCACTTCCAAAAGTTCAGCACGGAGTGGTAAAATGCGAAAAATGGACAACTACTGATTTGATTGACTCGAAATGCTACAAGTAAGTAACTCTATGTTTATTTATGAAACAAAATAAAGAATTACAAACAAAGATAAAAAAAAAAAATATTGAATTTTCATAAATTATAAGATCACGTCATATTTGCATCTTTAAGAAAATGATGTTTACATTTAAAACAAATCACAAAAACCTACAATAATAGGATATGTGAGCATCCCTCACCTACATACAAAGTGTACAGCGTGTGATTATGTTTGTTACGAGGCGATCAACCACCGCAGAGTCCAGTAATCGCCATTCCTCCTTTAGGGTAGTTTCTAAATCTTTGAGAGTGGCTAAAGATAGGAACCCTAGTAGCAATCACTGCATGGCGTTTCGTCGGCCAATGATCGGAATTCATCAAAGTCATCGGTGATTCCCCAGACTGATATACAAACACACCCGTATTTCCTCGTCTGCCGATGACCCTAAACTCATCGGGAAAAGATATCTTCCCATCATCGGTGGCCGATGGAATTTCTGATCATCGTTTTTTTTTATCTGCAAATGATATCGGAACGACATCGGGGACAGACGATAAAAAACTTATGTTTCTTTTTCTTGCAATTCCACTGAATTAGAGGCGATCCTTGAATGTATTTCAAATTTAAATCAATTATACAATTTGCTAAACATTTCGCTTTGGTAATAAGTGAAAAATATTTTAAAAATAAGTGTACGAAAAATTTTAAATGTAAAAATATATTTTGAAAAAGTGCAAACCACATAATTATATATTGCTTATCTAATACGTCAATAAAATCCATAAATAAAAGTTTTTACATAGTAAAAACATACAGGAACAATTTTCTAAAATTAAAAATAAATTCTCATTTCAATTTCAATATAAAATAAAAATATAGTCCTTGTTTTTAAATAGTTTTCATTATAATTTGCTGAACTCATTTTGGTCCGTTTTTTAAACATCTTTTAAGTAAAATAAAAATATGTTTATATGTTTCAAAAAGTTAATCAAATTGAATATAGTTTTTTACAAAATTTAAAAATTAAATATAATTTTTTAAATGTCAAAATTATTAAGTAAACTCTTAAATTGCATTTCAAAAAATATCATAAAATTTACGTCAATTAGTTAAAATTTTACAAAATAGATGGCGACACTATTTATTTGACACTATATATTTTTTTGCTATAATAAATAAATTAATATCATTTTCCCAAATTTATGGAAGATTTGCTATTTTCCGAAAATTCCCCATATATAAAAAAAATGTCGGTCAATTTCCTTGCAAAGTCTGTATGATAGTAGAGTTTTGTACTACAATAAAATTGCTATACCAAGAATCGCTAGTACCATATCAGTCCAGTGGCCAAGTCAACGCGCTTCAGAAACCAACATCCTTGGTTCGATTCCAGGGTAAGTAATTTATACAACTCTGGCATGAGTAAATTGGTGGTGTTATATCTTCGATTTGTACTCTTAATATGTCACTAGAAATACTACAATAAAAGAATTACGCACTGTGGGTAAATATTTTAGTTTTGCATTATTTTAACTTGCCGTTTTTAATATTCGATATTACATCTTTATAATTATTTAATGTTTATTAATTGATATTTTCGAGAAAATAACGACCATCGTTTCGATATTTCTTGAGAGCAAAATTTTCCTCGGATAGTGCTCATTTCCCCCTTTTACCTCGGCCTTCAAACCAATTCTTGTCGGCTTCTCCTCGAATTCGATCAGTTTCCGGACATCGGCCAATGGCCGGCCACGGGGACAAAATGGAATAGTTGCCAAGGGAAAGATAAGTTTAGGGTGAGTTTCCGGTGAATCGCCAATCACCGGCGATTCACCTGGGGATGGAATTCCGATCACCGCCCGAGATAAAATTGCTACTAGGGAAACGCCTACATACAACACTGCCGAGATCCTCCCAAAGATTTTCAATTGGATTAAAGTCCGGCGAATGAGACGGCCACTCAATACACGTAATTTCCTCATTCTCCAGAAAGTCATCAACAATGGCAGCTCTATGGGGACGCGCACTATCGTCCATTAAAACGAAAGAAGGACAAAATGCTGCATCATAGATATAGTTACACAATGGAGTCGGTACGATATCCCAATTAAATCCCTGCCCAGACTATGATACTTCCACTGCGCAATGCGTGATGTTCGGTGATGTTCTGGGGCCAACTGTGAGTGCCTTGTTCCCTCTAGACCTTTACACGCTTATTATCGGGTCGTAGGGCAAATCTGGACTCATTTGGGAACATAACGTTGCCCCAATCAGACACAATCCAATTCACAAGCTGGCGGCACCATTTTAATCATGCCCCTTTGGATTGGACGGAGAAAGGAACACAAACTCGTGGTACTTGGGCCTACCCTAGTAGCAATCACTGCATGGCGTTTTTTCGGCCAATGATCGGAATTCATCAAAGTCATCGGCGATTTCCCAGACTGATATATAAACACACCCGTATTTCCTCGTCTGCCGATGACCCTAAACTCATCGGGAAAAGATATCTTCCCAACATCAGTAGCCGGTGGATTTCTGATCATCGTTTTTTTGATCGGCAAAAGTTATAGCAACGACATCGACAGGCGATAAAAAACTTATTAGAGACCATTCATGTGTAGCCGTCGACGAATGGTAGTGGCAAATATTGTCTTACCAATGGATGCTGCAACCATATAGATGTCACACGTGTGAAGAGAGCTATCTTTGATTCCGCTTGACTGCAACAGCAATATAACCCGGGGGCCGTAACCCTAGGACGATGGGCCACAGGTCTTCGGACAACTATTTGACTGGTTCGGAATTGCTTCCATAATCGTGAAATAACGGAACGATGTACGCCGAAGAAAAGTGCAACGTTTGTGATAGACTGTCTTGCTTCAATGCACCCCGCCAGAGCTCAAAACCTTCCATTCATCTTCTGGAAGCCACAGAAACACGTCTAGCTTGAAAACAAATCGTACAAATATTCTAAACACCTTTTATCAGAACTTACATGCAACTCCTGTAACCCTTCACAATGCAGGCTTCTATACGACTACCTGTTTTGCATATTTCTCTACGCGAAACCATGATCAGTTGTTACCTAACATATTTGCATACTTCCTTCTACCTTTGCAGGAAAATTCAGCTTCTTTAATTCAGATTGGCTTATGAAAATTAATATTTTCCTCTCCGTACTTTACTTTTGGAAGTGAGTGTACTTTAGAATAATTTACGATGTGGTCTGCCAACTTGTTTTATTCATCACCTACTCTATTTTAAAAAAAATGTATTCGATTCCTAATGTTAAAATTTGATTTAAATAACTTGCATGGCATCTCATATGTCTCTTATCCCATGTATTGTACTTTAAGCTTTTGATTCACCTTACTTAAAATATTAAAACCATTTAATCAAATCTCATCCAGATCCATATATTTAATTCCTCTACCTAACACCAATACTTTAAAATCGAGTTCTGCTGTATCATTTTGATGCCCTACGCTGGCTTTTACGTACATCAGCACTAAGCAATACAAAAGTTAAACCTCAATTACTTAATACTGGCTTTTCAAGTTCTTTTAACCCGTTTAAGAAGAAGAAGTCATGTCAAACAGGAACAGGCGCTTTATTTACAAATCCACTCAATTGATAAAAACCAATATGGCAATGACCAAGTGCAAATTTAAACTAAACTTAAATAGAACACATAACATTAGACATTAATAGAAATGAGTTGAGTTGTAGGAGTCTTATTGTTGTTGTTGCATGCCCCCGGAGGCCAACAGAGCTAGACCAGGTCCATGATGTCGCACACCCTCAAAAAATCCAACACCAAAACAGGGTCGTCGGCCAAATCCTTCTTAGATAGTCCCAGGCACGCGAGGATGTGATCAGGCGAAGCCTGTTCAGTAGAACAGTGTTTGCAGATTTCGAAGCTCCTGGATCCCTCAATAAATTTCAATGTCTGAAGGTGGCCACGAGTGGTAGGTCGAAGGTGGTATAGTAAGAGTCTTATTGTACGCAACACTGGCCGTGCATTTTTTACTCTTCCTTCCATTACCAGTCTAATATTACAGTTCAGCGATTCCTTGGAGAATACGGTACAAATCGTCAATTGGCTATAATTTATTTGGAAACACAAATTTATTTGAAAAGGTGTTATTGTGGTTGGTCATAATTTTTGTAAACATAAAAATTTTCCTCCAAATAACGTCATACATAAATGTCCATTTGGCTAGCATTTTGTATATTTTAAATGTGCTCGCTCAGATTACACGTTATATTGATCTTGCCATCAAATTCAAAAATTAGTCTGGGAAACCTATGAAAGTGTGATAATTACCATCTAGAAATAAAATCCATTTCAAATTGAGATAGCATTATTAAGATGGGCAAACACAAAGAATCCCACAGAACCTATACAATCGTAAAAAGAAGCGATAAACCCAAACAGGTGGGGCAGCTTCCTTCTGGTTCTCAGGCATCTTTGTCAAAGAGCATCGAGTGTCGTATCAATGAAGAGATTGAATTTGCGTACTGGAGTAAGAAAGTGGACCAATCATTCAAAAAAGAACTGGTGAGTTGAATCTTTGGTTCAAATTCCAAATCCGATACGGATTCTGCTCCAATGTGATTTTTGCCAAAAAATGGCATCCCCGCCATATTTTTAAGGACAAGCGAACTGCCTATGGTTGCCATAATTTGGCGCGGTTTGATGTAAACAATGGACAATTCCCGCACTTTTTTTATTCAATTCTAAATGTTTCGAAAAGGCCATAAACACAAAAACTTCTGCTCAATGCGCTTTTTTTTTTTTTTTTTTTTTTTTTTTTAAATTTGCAATCAAAATTTCCCTGTTGGCGAGAAAACGATTAGTCTGTCTCGAATTGAACGTGAGGTAAAGAAATCCCAAACATCTTGGCTTGAAATGCAGGAGCGAAAACCAGTTTTGCAAGTTTCTCGTAAATCACGCCATCCTGAACGGGATATAGCAATGATCTACCAACGCCAACTATTTCAACGCCAATTATTTGGCAAAAACCTCACGATAACTATAGAAACGGTATGGTCACTTGACGTCATGGATTTTGTTGAATATTTTGATCGGACTGATCGGATCGGATCCGCTTTGGAATATTTTCTTTTATTAATATTTAAATAACTAATTTTTTTTAAAGAACTTTTGTTTAAGTATTTGGAATCAGAAAGAAATTCTTCATAAATATAAACTAATTTCACTTGTTTTTAAAAAATGAGGGAACTGTCCATTCTTGGCGCAGAATCCGTACCGGATTCGGAATTTTAACCGAATGTTTTTTTTTTTTTTTTTCAAATATCAACTGAATTCAAACATCAACAAGCGTTCATTTAAACGGATTATTCACAGTCAAGCCGTTTTGAGTAATAAATGTTTATTAATTGCAGTGATAATGTTACGCACTAATGCACAATCTTAAACTTGGTAAATCTAATTTTTGTTGAACTCTAGCCATTTAGTGTCATTTGTCGATCCACGACCAAATTTTTCGTTTTGTTTCGCCACTAATGTACAGTGAAGTAAAATCCTCGCTCATTTGTTGGAAATGTGATCACAATTTAAGTATAACCTGTCGACGTGTTTACAAGAGGATAAAGTAGAAATTTTGATTTTAAAAATGAATTCGCTCAAAAAAGAGTTAGAAAATAATCTAAGTCTTCGGGGTATTTTTCAAAGTTATATTTCGCACGTTACATTCGTGAACATTACATTGTTCAATGGGTTAAAATGCGTTATACGCCTCCCCCTTGGCGACTTTGCAAAATGCCGCCAAGTTGAATTGACACTACTACTGAATTGAGCTACAGGTTTGCCAAAATGAATGCCAAATTATGATGGAACCATATAGGCGTCGCGCCGAGTTATCACATTTAGCACAAAATCGCCAAAAAATGAGGGGGGTTGGGGAGTTCTATAACGCATTCTAACAGTTCAATATTCAAAATAAGGTCACCCGCAAGGAAATTGCAAAGAGGTGTAAATGTACACTTGCTTTTAAAATATAAAAAAAAGTTGGTTAAAAAGCGATCAAATTCACAAGAAAAAGTTAAAATAGTGTGTAGTATAATATGGATTTTAAATTATTCATTTCAACAGAAAATTAATACATAAGTGCAAATACATAAATGTATTTTTTGCCGACCAAACGGTATAGTGGTTAGCGTGCTAGTTTCTAGACCGCGAGGTTGCGGGTTCGAGTCCCGTGTTGGCATGGGTGTTTGTAAATGTATGTTGGCTTGTCTAATGACGAATGTTTCGGCGCATTATAGCCCTCGTGTTGCTGACGGCGCCAGGTAATCTGAATACAACCAACCAACCATAAATGTATTTCTTAAAGAAAGCTGCCGATCAAACGGTATAGTGGTTAGCGTGCTAGCTTCTAGACCGCGAGGTTGCGGGTTCGAGTCGCGTGTTGGCATGGGTGTTTGTAAATGTATGTTGGCTTGTCTAATGACGAATGTTTCGGCTCATTATAGACCTCGTGTTGCTGACGGCGCCAGGTAATCTGAATACAACCAACCAACTTAAGGAAAGCCCATCAAACTTTCAAAGGTTGAGGAATTTGCGTCAGAAATTATTTACATTAAGCAAGCGTCACGATGGGAACTAATTTATAGCAACCATATCCATTTCAAGTGCTAATAAATGAATAATGAATGCTACTGCTATCATTTGTTATTTTCAACCTTGGCGCAGAATCTGTTGTGGAGGTTGGGAAGTCTGGGAGTTGAACCGCGGACCCCCAACTCCGAAATGGTGCGTGCTAACCACTAGGCAAAAGTAATTACTAGTGCCTAGGAGTTGTATCTGTCTTTTTTGCACACGAGACCACTCCAAATCCACACCGGAGTTTTAAGTTCAGTAGGAAATGTAATTAACAATTTAGGAAACAAGATTTGAACAAAAACTTCAGCCGCTTACTGCAATTTTCTGCAAATCATATAGCCGCTCCCAATGATTGAAAATTAAGTAAAGGTTTTTGCTTCTATGCGTATTGGGTGACACACAATGTCGAAATAATACATTTCAAAAGGTGGGTAAGGAGTTGAAATGAAGTCTCAGCTAGATCAACATACACTGACTAATTCTGCCACCGACAATGAAACTTGATGGTGGAACTTTGTGTCGATTCTAGATCATTAACCACGACATGATAGTTTGAGAAACATTGGTTAAAGGCTATTTAATAAATTATTAAATGTATATAATACAAATGATTGTAAAAATATAGCCAAGGGGAAAAATATAGTTCAGTTTATAGGGACTTCTATTATTTTTTCGGGCTATTCACAGGATTGCCCATCACCAGCAGACCGGATTTTAAAATCTTTCATGTTCACTCTATGATAGTAAATGATCGAGTTCATAATTCAGAATATAATGCAGGATGCAGCGGCCGCTCAGAAAGCTTTTGGTCACAAATTGCAAAGACTATGTAGATTTGTATCCTTTTTTGATAGTGGTCGAGAAACTTACTTCGTGGGAATAGTATGACGTTACATGTAGTGTTTTCAAGAGAGCTTAAATTCGAGACATGAAAAGGGACAAACTATTAAGTATATAGTTATAGATAGTGACGTAATGAAGAGAATTCTAAATGTGGGTTATAGAATCATTACATACATAATATTAATTTCCAAACAGGATCGTTTTCCTTTGTTGGCAAAGGCAGTCTACCTTGGATGCGAAAGAGCCGTGGATGAACTGTTAGAAGCCGGAGGAAATGTCAACGTTCAGACTGTGGTATAGTATTGTTATGAATTTTTCCGCTGAGGCAATGACGGCACAGTTTTTCAGATAAAAACTAGTATTTATTCTCTTCAGAAAACTCACAAAATTTATTCACAGATAACAGTGCAATCACTATTAATCTTCAATACAAGCTTCAACAAGAACAGCTTCGAATATAGCGATTATACAAGCTCACTCCAATAGGTCAACAAAGCGATCGCGATCAGCTTTCAACGAAAACCGAAGTCAATCTGAAAACTTTTTCTTGCACGGTGGAAACTTTTTCTTGCACGGTGGAAACTTTTTCTTCAACTTCATTTCTCACTGTCTTAAGATCTTCTCTGACATCCAAAATATCCGCCTTCATTGATTGAAGAACACTCTCTGTGCGCTCTATAAATCCGTCAACGGACGCAGCAGTCGATTCCTGTTTGGAGGCTAAAATTTTAATGTCCGACGACGTTGCTTCTTGACTGGCGGCGATTGCGGCGGCGAGTTCGACGTCAGTCGTTTCTTGACGGGCTTGTCCGGCGGCAATCGTAGCGAAAAGTTCGGCTTTCATTTCGGCTGCGGTGGTTTCTTGGCAGGCTTTCATTTCGGCTGCGGTGGTTTCTTGGCAGGCTTTCATTTCGGCTGCGGCGGTTTCTTGGCAGGCTTTCATTTCGGATTTTATTTCGGTGGCAGTGGATTCTTGTTGGGCCTTCATTCCAGCAATCATTTCCATCAACTGCTTCATTTGGTCTTCCATCATTCCTCTAGTTGTCGGCATTCAAAATTACGAGACCCCACTTCTGACACCACTGTTATGAATTTTTCCACTGAGGCAATGATGGCACAGTTTTCACGGTTTAAAATATTTATTCTCTCTTCAGAAAACTCACAGAATTTAATCACAGGCAACAGTTTAATAAATAAAATAAGATAAAAATAAATTACAATAGAATTTTGAAATAATACGTCACTATTTACAATATATACAGACAGTTTGTGCAACAGTATCTATAATCTATCCCAACCTTTTATTTGTAAACCGAGCCTGACCTGGACTGCACTGCCTTGCTACGTACGGAGGTCATACACGTGCATTTTTTGTGTGTGACCAAACTGGGTTATGGTTACCAGATGATTCTCTGTAAATTATACTGCACTTAATATGGTGAAGTTAAATGTTCGCATCTGCATAGGAAATATTTCAAAAGTTTAACCAAATTGCAGCAATATCAGATAGCAGAAAACATAAGAAAGACTTGCTCCTACAATCCAGATTCACATGCAACAATTTTATTAATTTTGCAAACTTCAAGACTTGTAACAACAATGGACGATTCCCGCATTTTTTGAAAACGAGTGAAATTAGTTTATATTTATGAAGAATTTCTCTCTGATTCCAAATATTCAAACAAAAGCTCTTTGAAAAAATTATTTATTTAAATATTAAGAAAAGTAAATGCCCGAAAACCTCATTCGAGGGCAGTCCGATCAAAACGATCAAATATAGCTGTGACGTCAAGACATCCTTCCTATTATATGGTTATCGCGAGGTTTCTGCCAAATAATTGGCGTTGGTTTGGTAGATAATTGTAATATTCCGTACCGCAAGAAACTTGCAAAACTGGTTTCCGCTGCAGTGTTTCAAGTCAAGTTGTTTCAGATGTAGTGACGTAACATTCGCTTTGAACCAAATGCGTCGTTTTTTCCTCCAAAACTAACAAGCGAATTTTGGTTGCAAATTAAAAAAAAAAAGAAAAGAGCAGTGAGCAGAAATTTTTGTGTTTATGGCCTTTTCGAAACATTTAGAACTAAATAAAAAAAAATTAAAAAAATGCGGGAAGTGTCCATTTTAGAATATGTATTAACTAATACTAAAAAATACAATTTCAGAAATTTTAATTGTCTTTAGGTAAAACTAAAATAATACTTTCTTGTAAAAATAGTAATATTTCGATTAAAAATAAAATTATGTGTGTTTTTCTCCTAATTTTAGCATGATAAAATTTCTAAATTAACAAATATAAACACATTGGTCACTTTTAACAGATCGTAAAGATAGGGAGGGGCAACATGGCCTCACTTATCGATTAAATGGAAATTCAGTCGTTTGCAGCAGGGTGTTTGGTTGGTTGGTTGGTTTATTGGTTGGTCGGTTGGAAGTTCTACCGTGCAAGGGCAACACATCTGCCATACTGCGCCCAGGGTGTTTGGAAACAACACAAACAGCAAAATGAAATGAACTGGCATCTTTCCTTACTTTTTGTCCTTACTTTTTTTACGCCCATGCTACTTAGGTGTCTTTTTTTTTAGAACGCATTTTTAGTAATTATTTTTGTATCGTTTATTGTTGTGTCCTAGAGTGTATACTGTCGACACATGTTTTACATGTTAGAAAATTTATATTAACTATCAGGTTTTGTCCCCGACATTGTAACTTGGTCGCAGAACTGCAACATTCATAAAACCAACTATATCTTTGAATCTCGTGTTTCCTATACGTGTTTCTCTGATGAGTTCATAATAAAGCCGCTGTGCCGTCATACGCCCATCAAGAAGACGTCAGCCAATAAAATTTGAATTCTTGTATCGTAAGAAACATTAAGAATTTTCCAAATATTTCATTCGAAAATATTCAGGGCTTGGACTCGGGATGAGCCTTAGTGCACGTGAAAAGTTTTAGAATCGAGTTCCGCTTGTAGCTCTGACTCTGAAAAAGAAGATCGTGACAGTTTGACTCATCACGATTGCCAAGGTGCCAGGTGAACATTTTTGAAGTTTTCTACTATTTGAGAGGGAAATACATGACAGTTTCTCCATGATAGACCCACCATTGCAATTCTGAAACATAAATCGCAGAAATTAGTCTTTGATTTCATAGAATCCATTCTTCTGTAGTGTTCTTAAATTTATTCCATGGTTTAAAAAAACTATTTTGGTTCACAGCAGAATTTTATAAAGAATAGATATCGAATTCTAAGCATTCGTCGCTATAGCCAGAACTGAGTCAAACCCCGTTAACACGAAGTCCATGGAGCAGCTAAAAATTTTCGAGCTAACCGAATTTCGTGTTAACCGCCAGAAAACATTTTCATCTAATGTGCAGATTAAAACTACTTGCTATATATATGGAGCTAATACTGCAGTTCTTAATTCAAGTCTTCATTTTTGCAACGCTTCATCCTCTTCCTTGCAGGTTCAAATTAAATTACAGCATAAGCAGGTTTAAGCTTCATCGTAAGGAAAACTGCCTATATTTCACGTTAAAGGGAATTTCGGGTTAAATTAACGGAGTTTGACTGTACTATCATGCTGAAACACATATCCCTGGTGGTTTTTCGGTGATATAAACCAATTGTTATTTCGATAATGGGAATTTCTTCTGTTCAAAAATATAGAACCTGCGCCATTGAAGTTCCTAAACGATTGTAGATTATAGAACTGGTGTGTGCTTCAATTCGAGATCAGATTTTAAGATTACCACTTTAATTTTTTTTTCTGCAGGATGGTAGCACGCCCTTGATGATTGCTGTGGAAAAAGGCCATAATATAATTCTCCAGAAGCTTCTGAGAAAGGGTGCTGATATAAGAATAATACGAAAAGTAAGTGAACATCACATGTTTATAAAGACATGATGTTGCCTCATTCTCTTTGCCTGTCCATGGGATCCACTAATTTCAAATAGAAATTTATATACTTCCTACTGAAAAAATAATAATTTTAAGTTTCACGCATTAAAACATTTGATACTTTTAAGCAATTCGGGTTGGCAGTTTCTACCCGACAATGGGTCCGCCCATCGCAGTATAGAGAATGTTTTAATTTGGTCAGGCTATAGTCAATACCTGATTAGTACTTGAAAGTTGTAGAATTTTATTACACACAATTATGTGAAATTTTGTAGATAATCTCTAGAATTTTCCATGAACTTTGAAATCTAAGTGGTTCGCAGAACATTACGCCAGGGCCATACGCAAAATTAAAATGGAATTCTTTGTGCTACCCCCCCCCCCCTCCCCCTAAATGTGTGCTCTAGGATTCTGTTAAGGTAGAGCAACATTTAAAACTGCCCTTTTAAAGTTCTGGCTTCGAATTCGTCTGTAAAAATATACTTGCTATTACCATTCGTTGAAAAGTTGCACTCATTTGCTGTTGCAACTTTTTCCAGGAACTTTGCAAAGATAGGTCAAGAATGTTTCAATAAACTTATGCAACATCCAAGAATCCTTAAAAGTAATTATGAGAGGTTTGATTTAAAATGTAGATACTGCGTTTCATGTGAAGCACCGTATATAAGTTATGCAGAACTGTCTTATATATAAGTTCTCATTCCAGTTCATTTCTGTTCGTTTTAGAATGGAATGAATGCCCTAATGATTGCCGTCTCTAAGAGCGAGGACAAAGCTTTTGCTATACTCTGGAGCCACCTTAACAAGACTGGACTTTGGCAACTCAATCACTCCGATTCTGTAAGTCATTTCTTAGAAGGTCACCGATATTGCAGTTTAGGGTTAAGACATGAAACTATCGATTCCCTCCAAGTAGGAGTATTGGCAAATAAATAATTTCTCATTGTTCGAAGTTAATATGCCTTTCTTCTTACCGTTAGGCTTATCTATTAAGTATAGGGCCGAAACACTAAAAAAAAGTCATTATCAGTTATAACACACAGCAGAGTTATATAAAAATATTATGAATACAAATTTTGTAATCAATCGCCATTTGATCCCATTCACAACCCTGGAAGATTTTGGCATGGGTGTTTGTAAATGTATGTTGGCTTGTCTAATGACGAATGTTTCGGCGCATTATAGCCCTCGTGTTGCTGACGGCGCCAGATAATCTGAAAACAACCAACCAACCCTGGAAGAAAAATTAGGAGACAACATACACATGCACAGTCAACCTATTTTAGGCCCTTACAGAGTACACATGCACAGTCAACCTATACAGAGCCATTGCAATGGCACGAGCTTGCCACAGTTTCAGATGCTCAGACAAGTCACTCTTAGTGAAGCATGCAATCCTATATAGACCTTATTATACTGGGCCACATTTGTGGCTAAAGGTTGCGTCTGTAGCTTGTGGCGCACAGACTCTAAGAGATGCATGCAATCCTACGAAACTTATTATACTGAGCCACAGCAGTTGTCAGCCAAGGCATCTTTACTGTAGCACGTTCGCCCAAGAATAGCTCTGTAAATTAAGGGCCTTAAAAACATCTCTTAGACACAAGCAACTTTCAACAGTAAGCACTTCGATTGAGTGTACTGCATCGTTTTCTCTGTTTCAGGCTGGGCATACACTTCTGACGACAGCCGCGGAGCGAGGAAGCATTGACTACACCAAGTTCTTGCTGAGCGCTAGAGGCCTGGAGGTGGATAGACAGACAAATGATGGACGTACTGCCCTTATGCTGGCCGTGAGAAGGAGTCACAAGGTTATTGTGCAGTACCTAATGGAGTCGGGGGCTAATGTGCTACTGGAAGACAAGGTAAGACAAACACAGGGAGGTTAGTTTCCCAGTGCACAATGTTTGAAAATGATTAACCATAGCTAAATGGTTAACTGAAAGACAGCTTAAATTTTTGATTTAGGGAACTTTTTTATTGGATTTGTGGTTTCTGTGGAAAAAATTACGTTTTAAAGGTATTTTAAGATTTTCCCCATTCCATAGATCTAAAGGCACAAGCGAAGGCATAGATTTTTTTTTTTTTTTTTATAAGGAGCTTGAATTTTATAAGGAGAAAAAAGAATGCAAGTGAATATTAAATGAGTGATGAATTAAGTATAATTACCTGAGAATCACCAAACAATTAATTTGTAGGGAAGGGTCATTCTCCAAATGACGTCACGAACTGAACTTTATGAGAACTAACAGAAACTTTATTTTTTGGAGTTGGCAGCAAGTCACTACAAATTCAATTTAATGGACAACAAACTGTTTTCAAACTTTGCATTGCTAGCATATTTCATCGGGCCTCCGTCTGCCAAATATCGGTGTGTACCTAATGGGAGCTGGTGCACAATAAATCTGTCGTGGCCTCAATGTCCTCTCGTTAGTGTGGTGGGGTCGGAGAGAGGGGTTTACACTAGAAGATTTCGATCTCGTATTTTTCTAGAATGTTGGTGGTTTCAAAACAAAACAAAAGCATATTTCATTCTCTTGGATTTTTAATTTCTCAGAAGATGCTTTAATGAAAACTGGAGCTCTTGTGACATTCAAAAGTTATACTTTTATAATGAAAGATTTATGATCCTCTTTGTTTTCTGATATAGAAGTTGTTTCAACTCAGGAATAATGAGATAAAGCAGTCAGTAGGAGAGCAAAAATCTCACACCACCCAATCAATCAATTACTAGTATGCAATCTCAGTCTTTAAACTTATCTTAATCTTAAAGTTATTTCAAGAAATTAATCATGTTGTTAGCTGTGTTCGGTGCCTACTGCCTTAAACAAACCATCTGATGGCCAATTATGCCATTATCCCATTTCTTGATTTTTTAAATAATTTAGCGGCCATATATTGAATAGAGCCGAAAACGAGTTAGCCAAAAATTCCAATGTTATTCATTCCATACTAGGATTCAAAATATTAATTAAGTATCATAAAAGCAACTGAATCAGGACAAAAGGGTGTTTCAAAGATAGGTTCCAAAATATATGTAATTTCACATTGGGTAACACAAATGATATGAACTGGTGCTGAAATAGAGGGGGAGGGAAGCAATTGCTCCGGCAACAAGTTTAGTAATTGTAAGAAAAAAAGGAAGAAAATATTATTGAAAATGGATGAATGAAGAAGAAAGAGCAGTTATTTAGGATTAAAAAGCTAAGCCATATTTCAAATTTGTTGAAAATTCGTCTCTCAAATACAAAGACAATAAATTCATGGATATAGCAAAACATTGAATTCGCCCATAAGAAAATCTAGAAAAGTACAGCCTCACCGATTAAAAAATGATTTATCAGACGAAACGGTCGTTTCGCCGCCAACCTTAAAAAAGTCAGAAACGACAGTTAAGTATCTATTCTCTGCACAACTTCCAGCGAAAAAGCCGAAATTGACTATTTTCTAGAACGCTTACGAAACTTCACATAATTATACAAAAAATACCATAGATTCGTCTCGGTGATATCTTTCAAAGAAAAAAAAATTGAGTACCTAGGACAATAAAGACAACGAAGAAAAAAATATTGAAAATTCCAAAACGAAATAAAAAAACGAGTTCTAGCCCGATTTTGATGTAAAAATTTAGACAAACGTACAGCCCTAACTAATCTATAGATCTTCAAACGTATTGAATTATAGGATGCGGAATGTTTCAACTTAAAATCCTACGCTGGTTTGAACTTCATTAAATAATTCTTTCTATTTTTAATTAATTTAAAACCACTTTTTTTCATTTCATAATTTGGCGACAGATAAAGGCGATCAGCTTGTAATTGAGGTTCAGATATATATGCCAAAAGTTGCCAAACAGGTTTGCTATCATTTGGAAGTTAGTTTTTCCGACATGTTAGGCTTAAGTGAGTTTTAACGTAATGTTAAAGTATAGGAGAACGAATTGGACTATAATTATATGGCTTATAACATTTTTAAAATTTAAATAATTTAATTTTTGAAGAGACAGAATTAAAGAGAAATATTTGTTCTTTAAGTTGCATGTGTTATTTGAACTGTATGACCAATTTAGAGAGAGTTAACTTTCAAAAACATTTTAATTTCGGGAAATCTCCATTGAAAAATGAAAACAATCACATTTTGTTGCAAGGTACTATGGGCAAAGTATAAATGTGGAGGTTATACGAGCTGACGTCACAGTCAACTCATTACAGAGGACTAAATGAACCACGCATTGCGATTGGCTAATGGAATTTTCAAAAATGTCATTCGTTTTTAAAGATGTGTTGATTTTTACTTTCCGTTGTAAAATGAAATTGTAGAATCATATATCATCAAAATTGTAATTTCATAGTGAATTTTAAGAAAATATTTTAAATTTTGTCAAATATCAATGGGTTATTATGTGAATCAAAATAATGCTTGCTATAATAAAAATAATTTATACTGCAATATTTATTAGACTGTAAAAAACTTGTAATATTTATTTGTAACAATTTATTAGTATAAACTTTCAATGGGATGCACGCTCTGGCCTTGTAAGTTAAAGGTGCCGGATTTGATTCCTGTGTTAGGTGTGAATGTTCGTTGTGATTCGGAATCCACGTTAAACTGTGGGTCCAGGACAGATTAGTCGTTATTATGCACCAAAATAGGTCGTTGTGCGTACAAACTAACCAATCGAGCTGAAACTTGGCAGACAGGATCTTTGTCAATGGCAACGTATTTCTTTAAGTTTTGGGAGTTGAGTTGCCATACACAAGTTTCTAGTACTCGTTCGTGGTAGATTTTGATGGTTACTGCCGTCCGCATTCAACCAATTTGTCAATTTTCAAGTAGATTTTGGCATGCAAGATATCATTGAACTCAACTTGAAGAATTATGAATATTCATGGTACCACCCAGGTAGCACAGCAGTATTGGCCAATGTCGGAAACCGGAGCTCTGGAAGATTGGCCAATCCTGGGTAATGTCGGAACGGCCAGCACCGAACGGCTAACATTTTTGCAATATTGGCCAATATCGCAGTGCGGTTTTGGCCGATATCGATGCGTAGTTTTGGCCGATCTCGATGCGTAGTTTTGGCCGATATCGATGCGTAGTTTTGGCCGATCTCGATGCGTAGTTTTGGCCGATCTCGAGGAGTAGTTTTGGCCAGTATGGATGTGCAATCTTGGGCAATATCGATGAGCATTGGTTTAAACCAAATGTTTTTCTTTTCCCTCAGAAAAACGAAATATTTTTTTTTAAAGAATAATTTAAAATTGTATTTTTATATATAATTAGATTTTTTTAATTATTTGATGTTGTAGATGACTTCTATTTTTAGCTGAAATACAATATGTTCTAATGTATTTTAAAATAAATCTTCCAATTAAAAACTATTGAAGTTTTTATAAGTATCAAATGAATCGAAGAGCAATATTCTATGTATTATGTAGTAAACAATTACTATTGTATATATTGAATTTAAAAAATAGTACCTCTAAATAAAATATTAAAATTTAATATGATTTGAATGTCCCCATAAATAGCAACAATTGTTTATTTACTTAGTTCAAATTACTTTCAAAAGGAATATTCATTGTTTATAAAACATAAATTATTCTTGTTTATGCTAAATTTTATTTATAAATATGTATACATGTAATTAGAAAAGGATAAAAAAAAAAGACCTCTGTTTAAACCAAAAAAACATGTTTTTTTCCAACCCTGAAAGAGCAATTTTAGCTACTATTTTTTTTATTATATCACAGAGCAGTTTAGGGTAGATTTGCCACTCAACATATCTGAACTTTCTTTTTAGTGGAAGAAGTGGTTGCAAATGATAATTCTTATATGCGTTTAGATTCAATTTTGAGCTGTTCAATGTTTAGTAACACATTGTTGCCCAAAAACCCTTAATAATTTGTTAAGTTATACTTAAACATTTGTAAAATAATGTTTTCAACACCCCTACCAAAAAAAAACCCATTTAGATAACAAAATGTCTGACATTCAAGGATTTAGAAAGATACATGCAATTTTAAACTAGAAAACTAACAGTAGAATTTAAAATCCCTATTGGTCAATCAATACTCATTGAACTTTTTATGCTAAGGTTTCATAAAAATAGAAGGTTGAATTTTAAACTTGTGAAGTATATTTTTTCTGCACCGATCAACTTCATTTATGAAGTCCCTTTTCATTTTTAAAACATAATTTTTCTCTATGCATTAAGAATCAAATAGATAGTAAATAAATCTCATTTTAATGCTTTAGTTCATTCACTTCAATCATAATATTGTAAAAGCAATAAAGTGAATTAAATTGCAGACCCCCCCCCCCCCCATTGAAAAAGTTTTCATCCAAAAATTATTTGACAAAAACATCTATTATTTTAAAAAATCCACAATAATATTTACATGAATACCTCGTATAATGAATAACTTTTCATACTTTCATTCCTATTTTAATTGCTTTTTAATGACCGATAATTGAAACCCAATATAATTTAATTGATATTTTATGGCTTAAAAACCATGCACTCTTAAATTAATTGTCACTTTCTGCAGTGCATATTTATAATAAAAACATAAATTTAATACAAGCTGTTTATTATAATACATATTTTATTTTACATATTTTATCTTCCTTTGAAGTTTCTACCTCGGCGAAGAAAACGAACCTGAAATATAAAATTATTCATTTCTGTTTTCATTAAGATTACATTAAAATTTAAAAATCAAATTATTACATCAAACTTTTTCTAGTCTTTAGCTCTTTTTATTTTATCCAAACTCTTTTGTTACGGAACTGGAATTTGTTATCAATAAAAGAAATCATGCAGTGCAGCATTTACTGCCCATTAAAAAAAAAAAAAAAATTGCAAAATGAAAAACACAATTTTGCACAAAAGCATAAGATTATTAACATTTTGTTAAATTGTTATATCAGAAAACATTTTCTACTAACATTAAAGAAAATAATTTTAAACTGGTATTTAAATTTCAATTGTATATACTGAGCTTGTATGAATTTATTTTATATAAAGTTCTCTGCAAATAAGTTTGCACCAACCTCAACCAAGCACACAAAAAAACTATCAATCACGAAATAAATGCTAATTCTGTTGTTTTTTTTATAAACTCGTTCATTTTTCTTTAGCCGTTTAAAATTGTAATAAATAATTTTTAAGAGAGAAAAATCTCTTTTAAACTGTTAAATTAACCACCAAATAAAATCAAAATAAATAGTAAAAAGTGTTGTTGAAAAGTCTGTGATAAAATACACTGTTGCACTTGAAAAGTTATAGGAACTAATTTAGAACATAGTGTTTTTGTTGTTTTTTCTTCTGAACTAATTTCTCAATTATAAGCATATGACAAAGGTGATTTGTACAAAATTGTTTAAAGAAACAGATAATTTTTTTTTTATTTGAAAGACCAGAGATTCTCCATTGCTTATTATATTTTAAAATATAAATTATTGTAACATCAAATTGAAATTGCTTGGATCGTTACCTAATTGATTATCATATATTCTTACCTGGTAGAGGAAGTTTTCACGCTTTTTGGTTCACAAACAAGTTTTTGTTCGTTTTTTTGTGGGATTCCAAAGAAGGGGGATCGTCTTTGAAATGGGCTGGAATATTAGTTCGGCTTTTCTTGGTTAATAAATTTTCATCTTCTGAAGAATCACTCCCAATTGAACGAGCAAGCTCAGCTTTATCTTATGCCTGTTAAAATGAATCTAAATAGGAAAATTATGGATATATGCTATCTCAAACTAGTTGCAAAACTTTATATACAATTTATTTATACAATTAAATATCTTATTTAAAGCACTTTTAATATAACTCACTAAAAAACCAATCTTCAGTTTGAGACATTAAAATAGAATATTATTTAAATCTGTTAATAAATATCTGTTATTCATATCCACCATTTCAAAAATCTACACCATCAAAACTTGAACTGATAAGTAGATCAATGACTTATGAAACATTATTTGTGATACCTTGAATTATTTGCATATACCCTATACAAAAATTGTAATTTAATTACTGTATGTACAATAGATTTTAAAATTAAATGTTTGCCATGTTATACTTGAGGGCATATATTCTTTAATCATGTTCATTCCCCCCTTCCCCATTTGTTGCAAACTACCAAAGACAACTTTTGTCCGAGATGAACCAAGATGAAGGAATTACTTCTACGGGTTCTCCATTTCCATCAATGAACCCTACAACAGTATATTTCTTTATTTTAAACTGAACAGAATAACAAATTAACTATTGAAAGGCCATACTGGCATTTTACTGCCAAGGGAAGAAAGGCTACAACTATTACACTTTTCATTCCAAGACAGAAAATAGCACTAACAATAATACTTGATTACAATATTTGATGTTTACTTTTCAAATGGAAAGTCTTTTCTTTAAATGAACAAAACATTTTTATTTTATAAAAACAACATCTTTGCATAGTATGTTTAAATTAACACAAATGAAGTTAGGCATTCAAAATATATTTTTGTAGATATTTCAAAAATTTCCATTCATTGCTCTTTTCTGAGAAATCAATAATTGCACAAGACAGACCTTTTAAATAGGAGAATGTACATATACAGTAAAACCCTGTTAACGCTAAGTCGATCTGACCACTGAAATTGTTCGCTTTAACCGAATTTTGTGTTAAATAAATTAACGTTAAGTTTTAAGTACGGAGAACTGCTTTTCCTTAGCATTAAATGTGATTTTATGCTAAGCAATTTTGCGTTAACAGGGTTTGCTGTATTTTTTCAAAAATAGGAGGCATAATAACATTAGTTATACATATTGTTAAAATTGACATTTTCTAGAACATTTACTTTTTATGCCAAGCGGTTGATTGAGATAATGCACCCTATTCCACACCACCTTTGAGATTGAGTAATAGACGTGTTTTAATTTAATGTGGTTTCCTCAATATGCCCAATTCACAATATATTCTATTAACAGAGCTAATCATGGAGCTTAGATATTGAATTTTATAAGCAATATAAACTAACGATAACAAATATGATAAATAGGAAGACAAACTAGAATGTAACATGTAGTATAAGTATTTCAATGATGAGCATAATTTGAAACAAGCAATGGAGGGGTAGGGGGGAATGGCTAAATGAGTATTAGTTTGCATCCGTGTATGGATGAGATAAAAGCTGAAAATCTTGTTTATATTTTAAACAGCAGCATTAAATAAATAATTGAAACCAACTCGATTCCTAATCAAGTTTAATGTGAATATCAATCACCTTTGTCAACATCGCTTTTGTAGATCAAACCAAGTCGGCAATCAAGTATCGTTGAAATTGACTAAAACCAACTTAAACCAATAATGTAATACGTAGATACCCCATGAAATCGACAAATTATTGTGACAACACTTACCAGTAATAAGTTTTCGATCCAATTTTAATGTTACAAATGACAGTCGAGCCGGCGATATAAACAAACTTCCCAAACACACATCCGGGCACTTCAGTTGCTTCAGCCACTCGGTGGCGATTCTTTTTGAGAAATTCTGCGCATCGTTTTATATCGGTTTTGGCCGTAAGTCGAGATCGTTCCAAAATACATGATTTTTTAAAAAATGCTTAAAACCGTGGCAAAAATATCACAAAACATATTAATGCAAACCTTCCTTTCTTATACATAAAATATTTTAATTTTAAAACTGTCGATCAACCTTTCAAACTTTTGAGTATCGTCTATCCAATATTGGGCGAGATTGGGCAATATCGGCATCGAACGGCCGATTTTGCGCCATTCCACATCGGGATTGGCCAATGTAGGGCTGATATTGGCCAATACTGCTGTGCTACTTGGGCAGGTGTACCATAGGTGGTACTACTTCTGGTTTATCAATTTTGAAGATAAATATGGCATGTTGGGTGTCGTTAGGCTTGTCTTGAAAAATTATGAATGTTTAAAGTACCAGGTATAGCATAGGTAGTACCACTTTCGGTTTATCAATTTCCAAGATAAATATGGCATGTTGGACTTTTGTTTTGATGAATTATGAATGTTTAAAGTACCAGGTATGCTATTGGTACCACTTTCGGTTTATCAATTTTAAAGATAATTATTGCATGTAAGGTATCGTCGAACTCAGTTTGAAGAATTATAAATATTCCTGGTACCAGGTTTACCATAGGGGATAAATAGAAAAACGATGAAACGGACAAATTCAAAAAAGAGAAGTCGTCAGTGTTTAAAAAAAATTTATGATATCCCCCAAAAAAACACTTTTGAAAAGTAGAAGAACCACCAACCTCAAAAACACAAAAAACTTTCTTACAATAAAAAAATCATAAACATGATGAAAATGTTCAGCCACAAACACAGTGATATAAAAAAATGGTCAACCTCTGATTAGAACTCTCGGTTGTGACTCGCTTACGAATGTATGCTTACTTAATTTATTTTTAACATTTAAGTTCCGCTCCCATAAAAATTTACGCTGCTTGAGGTTGGCGCCCGTCTTAATTACTAACCTTTAAAACCCCCCACACATAAAAACTTTCCAAAATGTATGTATCAACCAAACAAAAGCCTACCAGAAACACTTTAGTTTCCTACTTAAAAAATTCTTAATAACGATTCAAATACAAGCGTTTGAGCACAGTTCCTCTATACTATTTTAAAAATTACACGAGCATGAATATTTACACCACTTTGTATTTCCTACCCATCCAAATGAAATCATAAACTCAAATATTCGTGCAAACATCCCTAAATTAGTTTAAACGCAAGCATTGTTAATATTCCTATGACGGGGGCCAACCTCAAGCAGCGTAAATTTTTATGGGAGCGGAACTTTAATGTTAAACATAAATTAAGTAAGCATACATTCGTAAGCGAGTCACAACCGAGAGTTCTAATCAGAGGTTGGCCATTTTTTTATATCACTGTGTTTGTGGCTGAAAATTTTCATCATGTTTATGATTTTTTTATTGTAAGAAAGTTTTTTGTGTTTTTGAGGTTGGTGGTTCTTCTACTTTTCAAAAGTGTTTTTTTGGGGGATATAGAGTTTATTGCACTCTTTAGTAAAGGAAGGATCTGGAAAATTTGGCAACATTTTTATAAAAAAATAAATGATTTTTAGTATAGAAAATATACAAGGTGACTCCTCATATCCATTTAAGCCCATTAAATTTAAAACGGCGTATCGTATAGGTAGGGAAGTATCGTATAGCTATAACAAAGTGGCTATGCTAAATATTTTGAGACAACTTACCCCGATGTTATGACACCGAAGAACATTTTTCTCAATTTTGGAACGGACCCTTTTCGAAGTCGCGAAATAGTCCATAATTTCAACCACAAATATTTTACAGATAACTTCAGGAAACTGTTTTCTGAAGTTTTGCAATATTATTGTAAAAAAAATTCTAACTGAACTTTTTTGCCTAAGGATATGAGGAATCACCCTGTTTGGCAGAGAAAAAGACTACTGTTGTTTCTAAATCTTAAAAGCGCTAACTTCTGCACAACTATTTACGCTATATAGTTTTAAAGTTCCCGATTTCATTTCTCCACAAGTTTAATAGTCGATAGTATTTTCTTTTGTTCAAAATTCCACATTTTTGTATGTGTACGCATGCAATCGTCCAGTGACAGGTGTCACATAAATGAAGGGAAAAATTGCCAAAATTCACGCTATTTTGAAGTCAAAATGGCTAAAATTTTAAAAAATGAGGGTGCAACTACGCCCTTACTAGTGGACTCTCCCTTAGTAATAGCTACTTAATTCGTATTCATATGCCGCGCCTGAAAATGAAATTGAAGTATTACTTTGTTCGTAAAAGACTGTTATTTTTGTAATGAGTTCTCAATAGACTTGTTTTGTTTTTTTCCCCTTTCAGTTTGGAGCCACAGCTCTGTGCTACGCTTTTGCGCAGGAGCATATGGAGATAGCTAAAATTCTGCAGAGAGATTTCCACTTCAATCATCGAGATATATACGTCCAGGTAAAGGATATTTTGCCCACGAGAGATCTCTATATATATAAGGCAAAGCCCTCACTCACTCACTCACTCACTCACTCACTCACTGACTCACTCACTCACTGACTCACTCATCACTAATTCTCCCACTTCCCACATAGTCACAACTCTGAAAATCGGCACAAATATCAACAATGGTAAAAATAGAAAAAGTAAACTATTCCGATCTCGATTAACACACTTTAAGGGGTCGAAAAGGGGTCAAACGTTCCAAACGGGGGACATTCGAAAATCCTACTTCCCACATAGTCACAACTCTGAAAATCGGCACAAATATCAACAATGGTAAAAATAGAAAAAGTAAACTATTCCGATCTCGATTAACACACTTTAAGGGGTCGAAAAGGGGTCAAACGTTCCAAACGGGGGACATTCGAAAATCCTACTTCCCACATAGTCACAACTCTGAAAATCGGCACAAATATCAACAATGGTAAAAATAGAAAAAGTAAACTATTCCGATCTCGATTAACACACTTTAAGGGGTCGAAAAGAGGTCAAACGTTCCAAACGGGGGACATTCGAAAATCCTACTTCCCACATAGTCACAACTCTGAAAATCGGCACAAATATCAACAATGGTAAAAATAGAAAAAGTAAACTATTCCGATCTCGATTAACACACTTTAAGGGGTCGAAAAGGGGTCAAACGTTCCAAACGGGGGACATTCGAAAATCCTACTTCCCACATAGTCACAACTCTGAAAATCGGCACAAATATCAACAATGGTAAAAATAGAAAAAGTAAACTATTCCGATCTCGATTAACACACTTTAAGGGGTCGAAAAGGGGTCAAACGTTCCAAACGGGGGACATTCGAAAATCCTACTTCCCACATAGTCACAACTCTAAAAATCGGCACAAATATCAACAATGGTAAAAATAGAAAAAGTAAACTATTCCGATCTCGATTAACACACTTTAAGGGGTCGAAAAGGGGTCAAACGTTCCAAACGGGGGACATTCGAAAATCCTACTTCCCACATAGTCACAACTCTGAAAATCGGCACAAATATCAACAATGGTAAAAATAGAAAAAGTAAACTATTCCGATCTCGATTAACACACTTTAAGGGGTCGAAAAGGGGTCAAACGTTCCAAACGGGGGACATTCGAAAATCCTACTTCCCACATAGTCACAACGCTGAAAATCGGCACAAATATCAACAATGGTAAAAATAGAAAAAGTAAACTATTCCGATCTCGATTAACACACTTTAAGGGGTCGAAAAGGGGTCAAACGTTCCAAACGGGGGACATTCGAAAATCCTACTTCCCACATAGTCACAACTCTGAAAATCGGCACAAATATCAACAATGGTAAAAATAGAAAAAGTAAACTATTCCGATCTCGATTAACACACTTTAAGGGGTCGAAAAGGGGTCAAACGTTCCAAACGGGGGACATTCGAAAATCCTACTTCCCACATAGTCACAACGCTGAAAATCGGCACAAATATCAACAATGGTAAAAATAGAAAAAGTAAACTATTCCGATCTCGATTAAGACACTTTAAGGGGTCGAAAAGGGGTCAAACGTTCCAAACGGGGGACATTCGAAAATCCTACTTCCCACATAGTCACAACTCTGAAAATCGGCACAAATATCAACAATGGTAAAAATAGAAAAAGTAAACTATTCCGATCTCGATTAACACACTTTAAGGGGTCGAAAAGGGGTTAAACGTTCCAAACGGGGGACATTCGAAAATCCTACTTCCCACATAGTCACAACTCTGAAAATCGGCACAAATATCAACAATGGTAAAAATAGAAAAAGTAAACTATTCCGATCTCGATTAACCCACTTTAAGGGGTCGAAAAGGGGTTAAACGTTCCAAACGGGGGACATTCGAAAATCCTACTTCCCACATAGTCACAACTCTGAAAATCGGCACAAATATCAACAATGGTAAAAATAGAAAAAGTAAACTATTCCGATCTCGATTAACACACTTTAAGTGGTCGAAAAGGGGTTAAATGTTCCAAACGAGGGATATCCGAATGTTCCTCTTCCAATGTAGTCATTTTTCTGATATTTTTTTGCAAATGTTAAAAAAATAAGTCATTCCAATATCGATTAACGAATTTTTAAGGGATGAAAAGACGACGCAACATTGAAACTATACGAGGATTAACTTAATGTCTAATTAACTTAATTCCAATACAGCTACTACTTTGAAATTTAGAACTAAGAGCAAACATAAACACAATAAACTATTCCAATTTACTATTCACAATTATAAAGTTCGTTTAAAATGTCAACAAAGGAAAGTTCCTATTTTGATAAATCAATTTGTCGGGATCGAAAAGGGAGCAAACGTCTGAAGTGTAGAATACATGAATGTCTTTTGATCGCTAAAATGCTAATGGTAAAATTTCGTAGCGCAGCACGGGTATTCAGCTAGTAATTACATAAACGAGAACTTCTTAGTAGTGATGTGATAGAGATATATGTAATGTATTTCTATTAGGACTTTTCTTTTCATACAAGTCTTTTTTAGGGTTATCTGGCTTTAAAGAGATTTGCCTTAGATCTAGTTGTATCTTGCTTAAACCAGCTCGAAGCAGTTCACGCCATGTCTTTTGCGCATGTCCCTTTTGCAATATATAAAGATCCAAGATTTCTGCTCGGCTTTGCACTTTATTTCCTTTTTCCAACAGTCACTACGCTACTGCTCTCATCATCTCTGAGAATAAATTCTTGTTACCATGACGACCGACTGCTTATTGACCCGGACAAGACTTTCCCCCTTAAGATGATGTACGTCATCTACACTTATGTTCCGTTATATATATTTTAGAGAATATAGGTACTTGTGGTCGTGTCAAATTTAGTATATTAGCATATGCGTATATAGCGTAGCATCGATGCTAATAAAACAAAGAGTGTGTTAGTCCGGCTATAAAAACTATTTTCCAGTATTCGAAGAACTCTGAAATTGTAAACATAACCAGTTTTTGACCTCTAATTTCCATCCTGAAAGCCATAATGTTACAATTTTGAATATTTTTTTTAATTAATTTTCTTCTTATAGAGAAAAAAAACCTACATATCATGGCCATAACTTTCCTAAAATCCCACCAGAGGGCAGCAATGCAATCATAGGTACCAAAAACCTTACCAAATTTATTTCTTGTTGTATTTACGGGAAAAGGTTAAACAAAAATTCTCGGAGTATTAATAGAACTTGATATATATATATATATATATATATATATTTTTTTTATTATTATTTTCCCTACGATGGCGTTGTATTAATAGGGATTTGTATAGCAGTGATCCTTACAAGGTAAAAAGAGAGCTTGTGCTTGCTAACAATCAAGATTTTAATGAATGAAAACAAGATTGGTTCGCAAAGCGCCAAAAGTTAGGATCTATATACATTGATGGGTCGCCACAACGCGGGGTCACGCAGCTAGTTTCTATATAAAATGAACAACAAATTGAGGCACAGGCGGACAGCAGTATTTATATTTTCCAAAAAGGGCGGGATCAAATATTTTGAAATGAATACCGTAAGCCAAATCTTTCTTAATTATCAGCGTTATAAAAAAAGTAGCAATGCAGCTTAAAATGATAGCATGCCAAATTGGAATAATTCGCTCTTTCGCCAAGTTGCTACCTTGGCAGGAAATGTTTCATCATCTGATATGTCTACCTCTAACATGAAGGTTTGGGGAAAGAATAAATTGTTCTTGGAATTTTATGGATACATTGTAATTAATAATGTGAAGTGGCAGAGGTTTTTGTCTTACGGTTTACAATACAATCCTTTCCATCTGATACTCATGTTTTTGCCAGGTATAATAAATGCGAACTTTAAGTCAGGTTCACGACTTATTTTTTCCATTACAACAGAAATGTAAGTACATATAGAGAATTGGATGCTGTCTCAAATACTTAACCACAAATCGTCACGAGAGTTCACTTAACCCATCCACTGAGATCCGCTCATGGAAAGTGGAAACCTAGAGATGACAAAAGGGTTTGAAATATTACTGATTTCATGCAAATTGTATTGGGAGGAAAATATCCATACAATTTTTAAGTGATTTCAACGTTTTGATCGGTCTTGCCTTTCTTAACAGTTAATTAAAAATGTATACCCGTTTCTCCAAGTTTGCTACCTACTTATTTCTTAAAGGAAGTACCTAAGTACTTCTAAATTTATTTGTATAAAAGCTAAAGTCTTGAAACTGACTGACTCGCGATCGGTTTGAAAAGTCGACTTGTCCAAAGGAATTCCAGCTAATCAAGAGCCTAATAACAATCTGAAATACGTATACATTTCGTTTAGTGTCAACATTTTTAAGGCGATGGCCTTATAAATCAAAGGTGGATCAGGGAATCGAAGCGGGGTGTTAACTGTCAAAATAAAGTGCGCAATACATCAAAGATTCTAAGTCTCCAAAGTTGGCAAGAATGATTTGAGAAAAGTACCAGATCAGTGTTGTCGAATTTGTAATTTGAATTAGTTCAAAATAAAGTGGCATATTTGGCTGCAAAAAAAAAAAAAAAAAAAAAAAAAAAAAAAAAAAAAAAAAAGAGAGAGAGAGAGACTTAATCCACCGTCTTATGGTGACAATACCTAAGTCATTTTTCGTTTAACTTTTACAATTGTTTCCTTAGGTCATTGTTTAGGGTGCCAACCCTCGATATAGATAAACAACTGGATAGACTGCTCCATTGTCAATGCAAAGAGAAAAACGCGCCGGGGATTGCGAAGCTTTGCGAAGCTGGTGGGAAGATTAACCAATCACAGTTCACTTTTATAGTTGGATGGAAATTTTAAAAACCTTGTAAAGTGTTAGAGTATATATTTTTTGCACATTATTACTAATTAAGGTCTACTATTGACATTTCTGCTGCGTACAACCCACAATTTTATTCTCAATCCTCGGCAATCCGTATTTTTTATCCCACCAACGACATCTGGCAACGGCTTCATTTTCCCAGCGTTAAGCAGTCTATCCAGTTGTTTATTTATATTGATGGTGCCAACACAGCTTGGCAGACGTAAAAGCATCTATTTAACATTAGTATCCAATTTCTATTACTAAAACCAATGTTTTTATGACGACTCTCTACAACCTACATTGTTTCGAAACTATTGTATGACAGTAATATCAGGCAGTTATCGACACAGCCGAAACCGTATTTGACTGGTCAATAATACCCAAACTTAATTGCAAACAATCCTCCACAGAAACGCATCGATCTGCTTAGCAAACCACGCCAGAGCTCTCACCACCACAATGACGCTGCCAACTTCTACAAGAAGATCCTGTTCAGAGTTCTGCTTAAGATCAAGAAGGCGATGCACGGGGGAATCCAACTCCTACTCCGCCATGGCGTTTTCTCAGCCCTCATCCGGCTTGCGGACTCGAACCGGAGCAACGACGACATGCAGCGACTCGTTTTTCATGTCTCAGCCTGTCTCATGTACGACGACAATGAAGGGACGTCGGAACTTGTGATCGGGGAGATGGCGGGGAGCTTCGTGGTGGCCGGAGGACCGGATTATTGCGTTGGGGCATTTCTAAGGATAGATGGCAAGGAGAGGTACTGAGTTTGTGCGTTATTTTACGCGGTGGAAATTTTTAGGTTAAGTATTGGATAACATTTTGCGATATTTGTTTAGAACGATATTTCAATAGAATTTTAAAACTAAAGAGGTATAACACCCTTTTAAAAATATCGAGAAATATAGCATTTTATAAATTTGGCATGGAATAGAACGTTATTGTAATAAAAACCATTACTTGCTGTCAACTGAGGCAACTTATTGCCTAGTGTGGTGACTTTGGATGCCAACTTTTTATTAAACGTATGTTCTACCTATATGTTTTTTATCACCAACTAACGAGCACATAAAGCATTATGTTGCAGTCAAGGATTTAAACGATTTATTCGAACAGTGTCTATGGTCACTATAAAAACCTATGATGTAATATTTGGATTTTTCTGAGGGAGGTGTTTTTGTATAGTTGTAAAAGTTCGCATATATCTCATCTGTATCAAGTATTAAGTTTGTTAATTTACAAAAAAAAAATTTAAAAAATGTTATTTGTGACTGCTGTATTATTGCATAAGTTGCGTAGCAATCTAGGTTTTAATAATTAGAATTTACTTTGAAGTGTTAACTAATGCCTCTGTTCTTTTTCGTAAATGTTCCATCTGTACGGATATCTAAACGTTCAGCTCAAATATTTATAAACCCCTTTAGAAAAAACAATCCCTGCTACAAATTAGAAATATATTACTGACAAATACATCATTTTTATTTTGCAGGTGGTCTGCGCTCCTACCAGTACATGCGTCCTGCGTGGGATGTCCGGAGGGTAGACGGTGGCTGAGGAAAAACCTCGATCGAATAGCAGGGAATGCAGCAGGCTTCAGGGTCGCCATGCCAGCCCTCAAGTTCTGGACGAATGGGGAGCGAGTCAAAGCGGAGAGGGTGTTGGTGCAATTTGAGGAGGTCGTCTTCCAATTACATATTGAAGATAACTCGGTTGTTAAAGTAAACTCAGGGGAATCTGTGATAAATATGTCGGAGGGAAACGATTGCGAAAAGTGGGTTCGTTCAGGTATGTTTAAACACAAAATAATAATAATAAAAAAAACTGTATTGAATATCGTAGTCTGAATGATGGAAAGTGTATACAGTTAAATTATAGCTTTTTTAGATATCGTGATGGTACCAGTACACTCCCGCCGAGACAAGACGAGCGAGTGCGAGAGTGTACTTGGTGCGCTCGGCTTTTTCCGCCCTGACTCGGCCTATCTTGCCTCGCCTAAGCTTGAACTCGTCTACACTCCTTCTGGAGTCGCTTTTTTTTTTTTTTTTTTTGGCGCGAGTCCAAGGACCTGAGTCTGACCGAAAGGTGAGAGCTAGGTGATTACAGTTCACTCTCGCCGAGACAAGACGAGTGGGTGCGAGTGGGAAAGTTTACTTAGTGCGCTCGGCTTCTTCCGCTCTGACTCGGCCTATGCTCGGGCTCGCCTGCGCTCCTTCTGGTGTCTTTTTGTCTGCCCGAGAGGCGAGCGCGTAAATTTACGTCCATTTCGAATGAAATAAAGAAAGAAAAAATCGCAGCGGTTCGTTTTGCATTGGTGAGAGTGGTACCATGAAACTTCTGTTTTGTAGGGCATTACCTCCAAATTTCATACTAATACCGTTCTTCTGTATTAAACGATTCCTTAACACTTCAACTTGTCGCCTTTCGGTTTCCTTGAAGTAGAAGGCGAATAAAGAGCAGTTAATACCATCTACATTTTAATAAAAATCTTTAAACAAAGAATTATTTAAAAAAAAAAATGTTTGGAAAAACATAAATGGTGAAATAAATTGTTTATTTCATATTTACAGACCCAGACGATCCACGCTTGTCATCTGCAGAAATTCTTGTCAAGAAAAGGAAGATTGAAGAGGTGAAAAACATCAAATTGCATGACACGAGCCATCACTACATTCAACACAAAGTCTTGGACTCGAATCGAAAATCGAAATGGAGCAACAAACCCAAAATTAAGTCGTTACCTGGTTTGCCCACACTTCCTGTAACTCATAATCCTAATTTTTACGGGTATGCAAACGCTCTAAAAAAGAACTTGTATCCTCAAACGGAAGACACCTATAAATTATACGATAATAACACCACATCGCATGAATCTGACAAACCAATAAAGGTAATATTGTGTTTTTATTTTGATAAAGAAATTCATGATATGCGCGATTCGTTTGTTTAGGGGGAAAAAACTAATCTCCATAGAGCCTGTTATCATTGGTGATAGATATTTTTAAGATGAGGAAAATAAAAAAATAAAAAATTTACATCTTAAAAACAGAAGTATATTTTTATGCTTATCTCTTAATCGGCATTATTTTTGTTTGAGTATTTATGGATACACCTAAGCTAAAGCTAGGTTAAAATATATTTTTCTTGTTGGCTGTTTTTCAGATTATCTGGTGCCGTCAGCAACACGAGAGCTATATTGCTCCGAAACATTTGTCAATAAACAAGCCAACATACATTTACAAACACCCATGCCTAACACGGGACTCGAACCCACAACCTCGCGGTCTAGAAGCTAGAACGCTAACCACTATACCGTTTGGTATCTTTTTCTGGTAGTTTGATTGGTTAAAACAAACTTCCTGAAGTCAAGATCGCACGCATACAGGATACAGGTTAAATCGCATTCTCGTATCTCAAAAAGTTCATCAACCTAAGCAAGGCTAACCCCTCAAGCTTTTTTAAATCCTTTATATTAACTTCGCTTTTACATGTTTGTTGATGGGAGGGGAATCTGAGGAGGCCTAATTAACCCCCTTGCCGTCATTCCCCGGGCTGAAACTTGGCAGATAAGTATGATGTCGATGACAATGCATTGTATCAAATTGTGGGGCTGTTACTGACACTAACAGGTCGCTTTTACGGAATTTTAATAAACCAAATTGCCATCATTCAATTGAATTAGAAAAAGTATTGACCAATCATTGTTGAAACTCTTTCCTGTTGCCAAATCCCGGTTGCAAAAAATTTCATAAAATTACTTCAATCAAAATAAATAATTGATATTTGGATGATGTTCATGTTCATTTTTAATAAATAAATTTTGAAACGTAGTTGGTCACACATTTTGCCGCTAGAAATGTTTTTTATATCAGCGCTGTGTTAATGAATATAAAAATTGACAATGCATTTAAAGGATTTTTTAAAAACTCTGTTTATACGTATTACATTATTTCCACGACAATATTATTAAATTTTTTTTTATATAAATGACTACCTTTTTACACTGCGTTTTTTTACTACTTAGTTAAATACATTATTTTCGTTTCGAGAACAATATAACTATTAAATTAATAATCACTTTTTAGATAACAATGGGTAAGGACGTAGAAATGGAGGACATCCAATCGACCCAAAATTTCCTGAAACCTATGCAACAATTTGTTAGCAATAATACTTCGAATTCTACGATATCCAACTGCTTTGAAAGGACCAGCCACATAAACTTGGAATCATTTCTTTTACCAAAATGCACAAATGTCGAAAGAAAGTGTAGTGTAGAAAATAACCATGCCGTCAATATCGGGGGCTCTTTGGATAAAGCCTCTAATAACTGGAGCCAAGTCTCTAATCTTCCTGAGCAATCGAAGACGTTTTCCATCTTTACTGCATGGAATCCTTCGTGCATTCCTCAAAATTCCTATACTTCGTCAATAGGGTGCTCTGGAGAAAACCACAGAATCAGCAATGTTCAACCGAATTCGGAAGCAGTAATATTTTTACCCGATGAAACAAGACTTAACGTCGACTCTGGTGATAAAATATCTTCATCGGCACCAGTTTCAAGCAATTTTAATTTTCGGTCGAAGATAAAATTAACCGCTGAAGATGAAGATAACCTTTGTCTCAAATTCAATAACCTTGTTCTGGACGATGAAATTGCACCTGGAAATCATCTAGCTGAGAACGAGACTAAATTAACATATGAGAAACCAGTAGATTCAGAACAGAATAACAACAAAAAGACCGTTGTGTCAAGGTTCCTTAACGCAACGAGTTTGATTGGATCTGATGTCAATATTGCAATAGCTTCAAAAGAAGGAATTGTCTTAAAGCAGGGCGAAGCTCTATCAGGAAATGAAGAGGCTTATAAAGTATCGAGAAGATCCTATTCCGATGTGACACGTGGTGGAAATAGGAATGGAAAAAATAAATTGGACATCTCAATTGTTCCATATCTGGAACACAAAAAAGCTATAATAACAAAGAATGCGTTTGAAGTTCCATGCAGGTCGTATTCTGATGTGACGCGGGTGCGGATAGAACAGGTTAGCGACATGGAAGAACATTTGGTTAACATTAGTCGAAAGGAAATTCATAATGACATGGCAGAAGATTTTCTCGAGCAAACGAGTACAAGAAGGAATAAAACAAATAGCCATGAAGAGGATTTGACAGTAAAAAGTTATTTGGAACAGATTAAGGAAGAAATATTAAAAGATCAAACTGATAAAAACAATAAATCAAGACAAACTTTGAGTATCTGGAACACTACATCTCATGACTTTGAAGCGAACTGCACTGAAAACGGTAACTATCGATGTACCCAAGTAGATATCCAAATGGACGATCTTGACATGGAGTCTGACGTACTAGAATCTAGACGTGCTCTACAGAATCAAGATGGCGATCAAACGATTCAGAATAAAACTCCTAACAGTATAATTTGTGTGGAAGGAGAAATTATTATGAGTAATTTTAAAAAAGGTTTAGGAAGTTCCGCGTTTCAAAATTCGCCAAAACAGACTGAAAAATCGGCATCTGTAAATGGTATGTTTCAAAAGAGAAAACCTAGAAAAATGACATTTGAAAACATTACACAGAGGTTACTAACCGCAGAAAACTTAGAAGTGATGCCCTTAACTTGCAAGGGGAAATTTGGAGTTTTACAGAAATATTCCTCATTTTTCAACAGAGTCATTTTTCATTGCTTACGTACTACTGCCTTGTCACCAGAAAAAAGCATAATCGGCAACCATGTCACCCTTTACAGGGATTTTGTGAGGAGCCTCCTGTTGAAGCATGGTGTGACATCAAAACATGAAACTTCCATTGGCATATCTAGTTATGTACTTGAAGGAAAGAGAATGAACTCATTTAAAGAAGTTCACGAAGGGCGTCTTGTAGGTCTGATTGAGTTCTTCAAAATATTTTGTAACTTTATAACTGTCAAAACCTTAGGACATTGTGATTCCCGTCAGAAGAAACAACATAATTCGAACAAACGGCAAGTGAAGAAAGAGGATGTCCTAATGCACAGAAGAATCCGAAACTCTGAAAAGATATCAGAATGCGATGATTCTCAAGTGCAGTTTTTAAATGCTGGTTATGTGTCTAGATTCATCAATTGTGAGGTTGGCAGCAAATGGTACCGCATACTTCAAAATCTCCACTCCTGCGTTCCTCTGTCTCAACATCTTTTAGCACCAGAAAGCATACCGAAATGCAACAATCCAATACATTTACGCATTATTAATTCAAAGGCTGGTAAAGTGGTTTTCGGTATCAGTTTGGAGCATACTTTACGTGAAAGGTGAGTTGTTTGAATATGTTATTATTTGCATTAAAAAAGATAGCTACGGAAACACCTTCAAATTTATAGGCGCTTGAATCCTGAAACGGGGCTTTAATTTGTGAATAAATGCAATTTATGTGCTCTCAACCTCACATTTTAGTTTTAGATAAAATAGTGGATTGCTGGAGTTAACGAGAGTTACCTTTCGATGTTCATCCGCCTCTATTCTGCGTGTTTCAAAACGCAAAGGAATTTTAAAATTTTGTTTAAGCTTTCTTTAGCGACACAACTGCCTTTATTCACAATTCACTTAATTTCTAGAAAAGATGCATATAAATTCAACAAATCAGAAGTACTCGTATTATGTAAAAACTTTCACCATTTCTCCATTTGAAGAATGTTGCATTATTTGCTTACCACTAATCACGACTACTTGAGTATTTCTATTCTTAGGGTTACGAGACGAGGTAGAGGGAATGCAGTAGTACAATTCGGAAGGTTCGTGCTTGTAGCGATGTGCGCTAGTCGAACCAGAGACTCCTAGATCAGCAGACAGATACTCTACCGCTAGGCAAAAGTAATCACTAGGTCCTAGGCGTTGTATCTGTCTTTTATACACGAGACCACCACATAGCCCCTTCCCAGTGAATCGCGAAGGGGCCGAACGATTGAGTTGCTTGTGTGTGAGTTGAGTGGTTGCATGAGAGAGTTGAGTGCGCGTTGCGTTTGGCAGTGAATCGCCAAAGATGCCGTGATGATTGAGTGGCAGTCTTGTAGTATTTTTTAAAAGGCGCCGATAGATGGCAGCATGATTCAGTTGTCCTATAGTAACCACTTTTGAGCTAATGTGCGCTAATCGGAGAGTCGAACTAGGGACGACTAGATCAGTAGACAGATACTCTACCACTAGGCAAAAGTAATCACTAGTGCCTAGGTGTTGTATCTGTCTTTTGTACACGAGATCACCACATGCTCCATGTTATTAAAGGATTGTATGAGATTTCTTAGTGATTCCATTGCTTTGTCCTTGTACTTCAAAAATTTACTATTGCAATCTGATTCTTTTTATTGTCAGTACCTTTGGAAGTTACGTTGGTATAGTGGAGGAAGATGGGAGTCCTGTTGCCATCCATCAGATGTCCACTTCTACGATGTTCAATGACATTACTCTTCTGTATCTCTCAGGAAAACACTTACTGAGGCATAAGAACTTGACGACTTTCTACGTGAGTAACGATTTGACTGCATTAGACACTACTTTCTTCGTGAGTAACGATTTGACTGAATTAGACACTACTTTCTTCGTGAGTAATGATTTGACTGAATTAGACACTACTTCCTACGTGAGTAACGATTTGACTGCATTAGACACTACTTTCTTCGTGAGTAACGATTTGACTGCATTAGACACTACTTTCTACGTGAGTAACGATTTGACTGCATTAGACACTACTTTCTACGTGAGTAACGATTTGACTGCATTAGACGAATCGCATATTCCTTTGTCAGGTTCTGAAGTTCTGAGTCGATATTTTTTATGCAGCTTGTCCACCTGGGAAAGAACGTTTTACAAATTTTCAGTAAAAGAAATTGTGGGAAAATATGAAAGTGACTAAGTTGTGTCGAGTTCCAATAATATTTGTTAATTAAGATTTATTCGAAAGAGCAGGGGATGGGAGCGAATTGATTTATAACAAAAATTTATTTTGAAAACTAATTTTAGAAAATATCCTAAAGCTCAAAACCCTTTATTTCCTCTGAGTTTGCCTGAATTTCTGTCAAAGCTTTTGTATTTCTCAAAAACTTATTTTATTTTCCAGTGACATCTGGCAAAAGATTTTTTTTTTGTGAAGATTTTTGCATAAAATGAATTTTATTATGAAACTTTGCCCTGTAGCGTATTTTCAATCACTTCCACTTCAATATTTTTTATTTTCACATTACAAATGTTTTCGTCGAAATTTTAGTGCTTTCGAACTGCTTTAACTTAGGTAGTCAATGTTATTAAAGAATTATTTAAAATCTAGTGTTAAACATATCTGGTTTGCAATAAATTTTATGCTTTAAGGATTAGGGTAAAATGTTTACCAAAGTGTGGATTTTTCAATTTTTATTCTATGTTGTTGAAAATATACTTCTGAACATCCATGTAAAGTTTTATAATAGTACCTTTGCTAATTCAAAAGTGTTTTAGAATCCTTTAAGCTATCGTAAACTGTTATAAAACTGGAAAATAATTTTTTAACCCACTTTTCCTCAGTTTAATTTTTGTTTCAGTTTGAGTGTATCCATGGCGCCTTTTTCTTCTTTCAAAAACAAGAAAGAATTCCGAAATTTTACATCGTTTGTTATACATACATATTACAAACAAAACTGTGAATAGAAGGAAATCTTGCTTAAATTTAGTAAAGTTTAAAAATTCAAAACAAATAAAACTTTAGAAGTATCATTTTGATAAAAATTCAAAAGTTTTAAAATATTGAAACTTTTTTTCGTCGTAATGTATTTCGTAATATTTTTTTTCCTTTTAAATACTATACCTACCATAAGCGTAAATTAAAAATACTTTAGAGTCACGCACGCTATGATTAAAATAAAGATATCTGGTTGCCGAACATGAAGTAAATTAGAATATTAAAAATCATCCATTCTCTCTCTCTCCCCCCCCCCCCCCTTGCCTACACCTCCAAATAAATTTATTTGTTTATTCCTATCACCTAGTTTTAATAGTATCGACTTTTAACAACAATAAAATTTCAATATGTTAAGTATTAATATATTATTGACATAATGGAAGAACGCTGTCTACCAAACCTTTCAGGATGCTCAAATTGACCTGAGAGACCTCAAAATGAGCTTCATTTACGAGCTGTGTGAATATTCCCTTCCGCAATATCTGAAGATGTGCGATTCCTGCAAATGCGATACATTGGCTGCACCTTCGTTGTTCCGCAAGCTTCTGATCGTGGATCTTCTGGAAGGTGTCCGCTACCTGCACGGAATGGGGGTTGTGCACGGATTCTTGAAAGTATGTATTAAAATGTGTCCACTCTTGGTGACAACAGCGGTGGCCCGTGATCGAAAATGCTAGTGCAGCCGGAAACATGCACCCTCTCCCACACACTTTTCACAATCATTCATGAACGCTAAGTCTTTAATCTTAATGATTTTTAATACTCGAACTCAAATCAGAGTTTCGTATCAATTTTTATAAAATAAGATGAAAAAGAAAACACTTATTTTTTTAAAACAAAATCAAGCCTCCTTTTTAACTTGCGAATCAGTCATTGATGTCGTCATAAAATGACATTGTTTTGATAAACACTCACCCTACCCCCACTCAGATTCTCATATGCTGAGCCAATCAGCTAATCGAATTCTCAAGGCCAGCCGAAGTTAGAAATAATACTTGATCGGCAACACCGCTATTACCTTGCGTAGATGAAAGGCTTCTATTGCTTTCCATTGGTTACCATGGCAACATGGCTGCCCAAAACACGTTTCAGGAAACACATCTGCTGTGTTCGGAGGAAGATCTCTTTGATTGGAAGCGGGTGGTTTTCTCGTGAATTATTCAGGCAAGAAGATTGCCGTTTATCGGATTTTTTTTTTCACTCACAGTAGAAATGAATCTTCATTTTAGAAAACTGTAAAAGAAATTATTTTAGTTTTGAGCTAATAAAATTTAGATGCAGCCCGGCTGTACTGGCTGTAGTGCACGAGCCGCCACTGATTGACAAAAAAAATTGCGCTGGTCAAGTACTGGTTGTAGGTTAAGGTTGATTGATATGGTATTGTTCCCATCTACTAAAGTAACAATCGATAAACAATTATTATACTTATACTGCAATTTTGGGAGAATTTTTCCAAGCTTGATATTTTATTAGTATATTTAACGAGCTACTAGCACTGCTGCCCCTTGCTCAGAGCTTTTGGCCTTTAAATATATTTAAATGTTCACTTATTTCTAGCCTTCGAATCTAGTTGTAACTATGGACCATCGACTAAAACTGACTGACTACCACCTTCTCGACATAAAGCCTCTGACGTGGGGCATCAGCAGCCCGAAACCCAAGCAGCAACGTGAGTAAAATATTTTTCTTATTTACACTTATTATTTAAGGTAACATATGTAACTTCTTTTATGTGTTTAACCAGAGAGAAATTATGGAAAAGAATTATTCTTTTCTTTTCCGTCATTTCTATTAAAACTGGATGAAAGGGCATGATTTTTGTCGTCATTGGCATTCAATGATGACAGAAATCACGCCAATCAATAGTTATCAGAAACTTCCAAAGCTAAGTTCATACGGTGCGACTGTAAATCCATATCAATCGCATTCAAAGGTATTGGAACTGCATTATTCGATGAAATCCATAATTACATGAATTTATTAATGGAATCTTTGACAGTAGAAACGCCAATGAAAACTGTAATGGTATGTATGATCATCAGTTGTTTTTTTTATCAATGTCATCCGAAACTTGTTCATCTTGACGTAAATGCCGGAAAATTAACCATCCTAAATGACGAAAAAAACCGTATATCATCCAATCCTAAGATAACTATTCCTTTTGTTTATGACGAAAACATTATGTTCCTTCATAGCACGGCTGCATGCTAATTAATGGCTTTTATGATTACAAAACACGGAGCAATAGAAACATCCATGATCCATGTCGACGGAAATAATTTCTAAAATGATTTCTGTCGAACTGCTTTTAATGTTCATCAGAACATTTAAGAACAGTTACCTACTTGGAAATACACTTATGGCCATTTTCCAACCTCTTTTATCATTCTACTGAAATTTTTAACAGAAATCATTTTAATACATCTTATAAGATTGCAGAGTACAGAGGGTGTAGTTTCATATAAAATCTATCATTTAATATCATAACGTGTAACCCAAAAAAGTTTATCATTCTTATAGAGACTGAGAAGCGACTGCAAGTTTAAGTACCTTATCGAACATCATTCTGAATTTTATAGAGAATGAAGAGAAATGTTAGTAGATCATGAATCCATTGGTCTGCCAGGGCAAAAACGGCCGAAACTATTCAAAAATCCACTTTGAATGAGTTGAACTAAATACGATTGATTAATATGTCATAACTTGCCAAATAATGAACATCGTTTTTCGTCTGGTAACCCATTACTCTTTAATTTTCAATTGTGAAGGTTGCAGACGATTTGTCTTTCCTAGCTACAAAATATTCCATATTTCAACTGTCAACCAAGTTGGCAATAAATATTACGTCATCAGTGACATAATATTTATCGCCAATTTGTCTCACTTTTAAAAGATTGAATTATTTTTCGCCAGAGAATAAGTATCGTCTGCCTCTTCTTGAATGAAAATTAAAGAGCAGAGGGTTACCACTTAAAAAATAATGTTCATTATTTGGCAAGTTATGGCATACTTGGCAATCGGATTTAGCTCAACTCAATCAAAGTGGATTTTTGAATAGTTTCGGCCATTTTTGCCCTTGCAGACCAGTGGATCCATGATTTACTAACATTTATCTTCAATCTCTATAAAATTCAGAATGATGTTCGATAATGTACCTTATCTCGCAGTCGCCTGTCGGACTAATAAGCTATCGTCTGTCGCAAAGAGTTTACTGTCGAGGCTTTTTTTCGTGATGGTGTCAGGGTTAAAACAAGAAAAATAATCTTATGCTTGAAGTATAATTTATGAGCTTAAAATTAAAGGAGAGAAAAAGGTATTTTATAACATGCACAAATATTCGTAATCAGCAAAAGGATTTTCGATTACGTGATCTACTCATCGAGAAAGACTGCTTGACGTTTTTCATAAATTAGAAAAGTATACACTAAAGGAGTTTATTTATTGCGTTGCACTCAAACGTAATTAGTTCATATCACATTTCAGCAATTGGAAGTTCCATCTCCGAGTGCTGCTGGAGAACTACAGAACTCATCAAAGCAAAGAATGCTACGGACGCTCGAGCGAGCCTTACTACAGCATCTGATATACAGGTAATAAATACTTTTGATAGACACACACGTTTGCTTTCAAAGTTTCAATATTCTATTCTTTCAATTACTAAAAGGCAACGCTGCTTTAGAAATCTAGATTAAGTGAAGGAAATTACTATACTTTTCCTTTGTTGTTCGTATGACCACCATTATTTCAGACATCTAATGGAATGTTAAAGATAAAGTCCATAGTGAGTATAGGACTTCACCAGAGATGCTGTGTAATGCACAAAAAATAGTAAAACTCGACCAAAACTTGCCTACGGCCCTACGGCAAATAATTAACCTTTTATAAAACTTTTCCGAAGTAATATTACCTATATAATTTAAGTATTTAGAATTTTATAATAATAACATTTCACTATAAATCAGTTTTACATAACGTTTCTTGATTTTCATTAATATCACCTGAACACTTAAAGTATAACGTACATAACGTACGTTTCACGGGGAGGTGATTCATATTTTTTTTAAATATCAAATATGGTATTTCATATTGAAAATTTGAGGGTAAAATAAGTTTGTAGATTAAATAAACCTTTTCGATTCAAATCATGCATATTTAACATTTTTAATAGCAAATATCAGTAACAAGCTTAACTCGAATATAAACTTAACGATGTCAGATTTCAATTTTAGTTTTAAATTTCAAATCATTGTTTAAAATTCCAGGCTGTTAATGGCTATTCTTATTAATTTTTGAGTTTCATTTTGTCAAATTTTTTAAGTAGCACTTTTTCAATAAGTCTGAAAATCTTTTAAAGCTCTTATTATACAGAGCAACTCTAGTGCCGAACTCGCGCCACAGTAAAGACGTCCACACAGTAAAGACTGGCCACAGCTTTGACATGGTATAGTAAGGTCCATGTTATTGCATGTATCGCTTACAGTCTGAGCGTCTTAAGCGACAGATTACACCTCCAGACACATCTCTGATCCAGTATATAATAAATTCCATAGGATTGCATTTATCGTTTAGAGTCTGAGCGTCTCGAGAGACAGACACGATCTCTAGTCACAGCTGTGGCCCAGTATAATAAGCTCCATGGAAATGCATGTATCGCTTAGAGTAACTTGTCTCAGCGTCCGAAGCAATGGCGCGCCACAATAAAGACGTCCACACAGTAAAGACTGGCCACAGCTTTGTCATGGTAAAGTAAGGTCCATGTTATTGCATGTATCGCTTACAGTCTGAGCGTCTTAAGCGACAGATTCAACCTCTAGCCACATCTCTGATCCAGTATATAATAAATTCCATAGGATTGCATTTATCGTTTAGAGTCTGAGCGTCTCGAGAGACAGACACGATCTCTAGTCACAGCTGTGTCCCAGTATAATAAGCTCCATGGAAATGCATGTATCGCTTAGAGTAACTTGTCTCAGCGTCTGAAGCAATGGCGCGCCACAATAAAGACGTCCACACAGTAAAGACTGGCCACAGCTTTGACATGGTAAAGTAAGGTCCATGTTATTGCATGTATCGCTTACAGTCTGAGCGTCTTAAGCGACAGATTCAACCTCTAGCCACATCTCTGATCCAGTATATAATAAATTCCATAGGATTGCATTTATCGTTTAGAGTCTGAGCGTCTCGAGCGACAGACACGATCTCTAGTCACAGCTGTGGCCCAGTATAATAAGCTCCATGGAAATGCATGTATCGCTTAGAGTAGCTTGTCTCAGCGTCTGAAGCGATGGCACGCTTTGGCCACTAGAGTGGCTCTGTATAATAAGAAGCTTAATTTAAAAATATTTCCATCTTGACTAATTTATTTATCAGATGAGTGGGATGCTTGTGTTTTACATGCTAAGCGGTGGCAAGCATCCTTTCGGCTCCTCGGACCACACCTGCCAGGAGAACATCAAGATGGGAACTCGTCTGATGGGACCACATCCGGAAGACACGGAGTCCAGGGACCTCGTCTGCCAGATGATCAGGGGGAATCCGGCAGAAAGGCCTTCCATAGAGGAGGTCCTGAGGTAAAAGCTGCTTGTTCTTGTCGAAATCTATGCATTACAAAATATGTTACATTTTCGTATTCATTTGTCAACGAAAAATTCAAACATCGTTTTCATTCATGATGCCATTTCTTCCAGTCGGTATATCAGATAGTTTATCAATCAATAGTTTACTCAATGTTCAATACTTATATAATTATCTTGTATTTTTAGGCATCCTTATTTCTGGGACACGGAGAAGAGATTTCGATTTTTGCTACAAGTTGGGAAAAAAATATCGTTTTACACAAGGTTAGTAAAAAATTAAATACTTGTATACTATAAAAACGAAGTTGTGTTCAACTTCCATCTTCAAAATAAATCATTATACTTTCTGTAACTTAATAATGACAATAATAAAAAACTTAAAATCAATCTAGAACTAAAATTGTTTTGATTTAATTATTCCAGTTAAAAATGAAAGCAATTCAATTGTTCCTTAATTAAAGCCTTTAAAATCGAACAAAATATCAATCTTCTTCCTACAGCAGACCAAATAGAGCTGCAGACGATTTCCGAAAGAGTTGTATAGAAGCAAGAAATTGGGTATGATTGTTTTAATGTATAACTTGTACGCTGAAAGGTAAGAGTGGAATGTTGGACGATCGAAGGGTAATTTCAAACTATTTCATTTATTTTTGGATAAAGTTTGCTTAAATTAAACGCAATGTACAGCATAGAGGTGGATGCAAATTAGTTAGGCAATATAGGTCGATTGAAAATGCATGTATATTTGTAAATATTTTTTTTATAAAATTATATAAATAATGTAAAAGAATGCTTTAAAAAATTAATATAATGCATTATATAAATTATTCTTAAAGAGGACGTCTTCCACAGATTTTTTTTAACTTTGGAGATTTTGCGGAATTTTTCGTGATATCAACTTAAAAAAAAAAAAAAAAAAAAAAACATATAACGATAAAATAAAAAAGAAGTGAATTCAATTTCGAACCAAAATGTTTAATTTTCATTTGTGATTTTTCTTGTTATTTCTGATTAATATAATTTTTTATTTCTTCACAAATAGATGTTTTGGCTGTGGGTGTGTCTAGGGGAATGTTTGTTGGTCAATAACGAGCCAGTTTTGCCTTTGCACTGTTCTTCAATGAAAACATCTTAAGTTGTTACAAGATAAGCTATTAAGCCTTGATTAAGGTTTCGCGTGCATTCTTAGAACAGGAGAGGTCAGTCACCAAGCGATCATTTTTCTATCTCCATCTCTCTGTTGCCATCTACATCCCTTAACGGCGCTATCATCACGTGGCGATGCTGTTCTGAAGTGGTGGGGGGGGGGGGATATTATTATAGTTTGACTTCTGGACGTTGTATATCTTAAATATTAAAGAATTATACCAACAACATATCAATCAACGGTTAATTTTTTTCTAGATGCCCTACGTTCAACAAAATCTGATGACGTATATATCTAAGTGTGCAAATAAAACTTATAAGAATGAGTTCTCTGATCTACTGCAATTCGCGGTCACGTTACAAGACAATTTTGAACAGATGTAAGTACTTTGTTATAAACATAAAATGTTTTAGAGATTTTCTTCAAATTGATGTTAAGGCAGAGTTTCCTGCTATGTTTAGGATGCAATTTGAAAAGAGGGATCTAAAAATACAATTATTCTATTGTATTGTTTTTTACTTTCGTATACAGAGGGTAATGAAAGTATAGGATTAGGTCAAATAAAAAAAATAAAAAAATAAAAAAAAATCGATTTTTTTTTTTTTTTTTTTTTTTTTAATGCATTTCTCCACATTTTGGAACATTCTGATGTCAAGAAAGTGATCTAGAAAAAATGTCTGTCAGTGTGTCTGTGGTCAGCATAACTCCCGAACAAATTGATCTACGATGTTCAAATTTGGTGTGCGGTTTAGGGGTGGCCAAGTGACCTACCGTTTATGGTTTTCGTCAAAATCGCGCATGCGCATAAGGTAGCTGCCTTTGAAAAAGTCATGTTTTTTAATGATTGCTAAAAAACGGGTCAAACGATTTTGATCAAAATCGCTGTGATAATGCCTCTTAAGATCTTCTAAACATCCCCACCTCCAAAATTATCGTAAAAATGCTTTAACGACGTAAAAAGTTGAAAAACGAATGCCTTCAACTCAGAGTTCTCTTTGTCTGAACATAGCTCATCGACGACCGTTTTTGCTCCTCTCATCAGTTTCACTTATAAGAAAGAATAATATAAGAATTATCGAAAAGTATATCGCCAAAAACATCATTTTTTTTTTTTTTTTTTTTTTTTTTTTTTTTTTTTTTTAAAGACCCATATGAGAATTGTCGCAAAAAATATCACCAAACTGCCCATTTTTTTAAGCGAATGATAAAAATATAAAAACAATAAATGACACCTATCCACATCAGTAATAGTATAGTGTAATTGAAAGTTGTATTTTGTACGATGTTCCACACCCCTAGTTGATATACAATTACACAAGAATTTTCGGAGGGGAGAAAATCAGGACCAATTTGTCAAAACTGATACCAAATTTGACAGATTCTATTATTATAGTCCTAGGAGGAGTTCCACTCTGCAAAAGACAAAGATGCTCTGATTTTGGGATCTGTTATACATATTTCTTATGAAAACCCAAATATTAGACTTCGTAGTAAATCAGGGTTCCGCTACCATTCTGAAAAACAGATGGAGAAGCTCGTGGGTCTATTATTTTTTTGGGGGGCGAAGGAAAATATCTTCTGATTTTTTAGAAAAGCCCCCCCCCCCCCATAGGCTTTAATTTTAATTAATTTTTCTTCCGAGTATACCGTGAAATACTGCGTAAATCCCTCAACGTATAACAACACGCCTCATAAAAACTCGCTGTGTTACAATTTTCTAGACCAGCGCATTTAAAAACTACTTTGTAAAAAACCTAGAAATTTGGTGAGTTAGTACGAAAACGATCATTTAATAATACGACATAAATTAGAAACTCGAAAATAGCGTCTAATATATTTTACTAGGGGGCTCCGCCCCCTGCTCGATGACGCTCGCCAACCCCCTGGATTGCTATGCAATCCCCTTGGCTCGCTTTGCTCGCCTTAAAGAGAAGCATTTAAAATATGCCCTAGCAAAAAGCTATTTCAGCTGCATAATGCCATGAAACTGAACCTTTTATAATTTATGAAAAGTCAGAATACTTGCCACGTCATTATTCTGTTGCTGTCGAGACGCGTTAAGCAGGGACAGTGTGGCAACGTAGTAGAAAGTTCTTGGAAAACAACAAAAGTAAACTGTTTTGTAGATATATTTAAAAAAGATCGGTTATTTCATTGAACAATTAAAATTTACGGGCTGGTTTTGTATGAAGCGCCAAAATAATTAAAGTTGCTTATCGAAATTTCTTAACGAAGCAATCATATGTTCACTTGATCTTTTTTGCGATACTTAGAAAATAAAATAAAACAGTGAAAGGTCAATTATCCAGCATTTAATCAACCGGAATTTTTTGAAAATCAAATTTGGCGAGAAAATTAGCCATATTTCGCCAATAGTTTTTTTTTTAAATTTTCATATGAGATTTTGAAGTTGAGTGGGTGGTTTTATTCGTTATTTTGATAGTTTTTAATTCGTAATAGCTGAATTTGCACTGATTAAAGATGAGTATAGGTTCAGATTTACTGCACAACGCCTCTTAGCGATTTTTTTTTTAAATTGGCGATTTAGCGCTGAATGCAACCCGGCGACCTCCGGAACATGTTCCAGCAGATAACTTTTCCGAAAAGTCTGATTTATCAGGAATTCTAATCTAAAAGAAATGTACACATCTTGGATCTATTTATTCTTGCATCATCGTAACTATTAAATCAATACGTTTTAAATAGGCAATAATTTATATCTGTAGATTGTAATAAGAAAAACAAAATATAGAGAATCCAAGTTGTTGTTGTTGCCAGATGTATTAGTCAAATTTCAAAGGATATATTGTGATTGGCAAGAAATTCGTGCTTAAAGTGCATTTAGAAGATTGGTGATTGAAGTCGTTGCCATTCTGCTCACAGAAATACAGCCAAATTTGGACGTTACGCAAGAGAATTATATATATAGATTTTATAAATGAAAATTAAAAAAAAAAAAAAAAAAAAAAAAAAGACTATTGCAGATAGAGCCACTGCATAGGCATTGACGCAAGAGGATTTCAAATATAAAATGAAATACTGTTGCGTGGATGGGTTCGAAAACTTGAAGCCAAAGCAGATCAAAACTTGCAGAATTTTATTCCGATATAACTCTTCGCAGATTCTTTTACAACTCCAGAACTTCTCGTTCTAGTAGACTCTATACAGCTCTTTACACAACAATAGAGCACACAGCAGTTAAAAACTTGATACACAACTGCTAAAATCGCCCCAAAAGACAATGCAATACAGTTCGCTTTCAGAACTACTCTGAATACTTGCTGAGAGACAACTAAGTAGATAACTAACTCAACTCACGGCCGGCCTTATATAGGGAAGTCAATCCTTCGTGAATCTTCTAGAGTTAGAAATTTGGAGGATTTTCCAGATCGTAGTCGAAAAGCCCTATACATGTACATGGGGACCGAAAATGTCGCCAAATGGTCGCCAAATTTGGCGACAAAAACTAGTCGCCAATTTGGCTCTAACTCTCCAAGTTGGCGAGATTGCCATTATCCATAATGTTAAATGGCCTGCTCCTTGTAAAACTCGTTTTCAAGCAATAAAGAGACGCATTGCAGGAAAGCGAAGTAAAGACAAACTGTTGCACTGCCTTATGCAAAATGTACTTAAATTTTTCTTTTTACATAACTAGTACTATGAAATATTTATAAATATACAGAAACGTTATTCAGAGTTAAATAGAAAAAAAAGGGGAATAAAAGGGGGGGGGGGGGGAGACGACGAAGAATATTTTATGTGTTGTAAATCGTGAGTGTAATAAACAAAAGGCTAACACTGGCGTCCAAAAGTAACACAATTACTTAATTTATATACATAATAAGTTAATGAACATGTGACAGGTATGAATTAAAAATAAAGCCAGTGTACTACATGGTTTTTAACTCGCGCTTCTCTTAGGCTATGGATGTAGTCAAGATTTTACGAATCCCCACTAAACATCCCAGCAATTGGAAATGAAAAAGTCGAGGACAAAGCAAGACAGAAAAGTGCTTTCCAAAATATATCAGACAAAACATGGAGGCAGAAATTTGTTCAATAATGCACTTCAATGAAAATATGAAGTTTGGTATATTTTTTGAAAGAATGTTTTGTTAAAAAAACACCCACAAAAGACTTAGAATTCTTTTACTATACATTTTTTGCTTAATAAAGTTCTATTAAATATATTAGAAATTATTGTTTTGGAATCCCATGGTATAGTAGTATAACTTAAAAACAGCTAATTTTATCTAAACTATTCAACAGCCCAAAACTAAAAAAATTTCCTCCCCCTCCGTAATAATACTCTGGTTCCGTCTTTGTCATTAAGTGATTACTTTTGTACCTTCTTATCAAATTTCAAGGTTTTATGCAAAGTAAGACAATTTTCACTCTATCGTTAAATTCGAAATAATTTTTAATTAATCCGTATTCATTAAATTATTAATTATCTTTATTTGGTGACATTTTTGTAATCAGTATAACAAAAATAAAGAAATTTATAACCATGATTGCTAACTGACCATACCATACTTTTCCCGTAGGCCATCTTCTCTGAAGATTTCTGTGCTGCAACCATCTCTCTACATGCTGTTCAGGTTCCCCACCACCTTCATGTCGGTTTATCACGTGATCCGTAACAGTCCACTGCTCAGGGCACAAATGGACCTGCAACATTATTTCTAACCAAACTGAGTTTTCTTGTAATTGTAATTGTAGTAATTTATTAATTGTTCAGTAGCTTTTTAATTGTTCTAATTCTTTTTTTTTTTTTTTAATTGTGTTTGGGATGATCTAAAAAATTCTGTATTTAGTATTCCGAAAAGGTATTAATTTTTTTAATCGAATCTTTCGTTAGATAATTTTAAAAACAATCAGTTATATAATTAACTCATAAACGTGATAAATTTTTCAATTGTTTTGCTTGTTGTCATTTTGTATTGCATCTGTGTAACAGTTACGTTTGTCATCTATACTTCTATGTGTTCTATTTTGCTTCCTTTTGAGAAATTACTGATTTGAGGCAGTTTAAACATTCTGTGATTTGTAATTAATGCGTATCTGTTTAATTGTACCGATTTCGATTGTAATTTTTAAAATAAATAACATATCAAAATAAAATAGTTCTAATTAAAATTATGTTGTTTTTTCCCCTCTAAAAATCAAGTTTGGTATAACATTTCTGCTGTTATGCTGTTGGAAAAGACATTGAAATAAGAAAGTTATACCAAAAGCGGCGCAGAATGGCAGTCATGAAGCTCTTGCGCAAAAAAATCAACCAACCAACTACCGTACCAAAAGAAAAATCCCTACAAAATCTCTTGATCAATTTTTTGTTAAAAATTAGCCATTGATAAGTAACCAAATGAAATTGTAATTCTTATAACTTTTTCATTTTATTTTTCTGTATATCGTTCAACTTGTTTCACTTCGTATAAATTTCTTTTCTAGTCTTGAATTTTGACTTTGCTTTTACAAAAAAAAAAAAAAAAAAAAAAAAAAAAAAAAATTTAAATGCAATAACCTCGGTCTTTGCACCTTTTACAATTTGTTGATACGATATGAAAAATTTCCCTTGGAAAGCTTTTTTATGTGTAAACTTCCGACCTACTATTAATTTTACTACCCTTTTCAAAATAAATCTTCTATTCCCCATTCAAATGTTTATCTAATTGGCTATGGGGCTAGCGCTCTGGCCTTAATGCCAAAGGTGCAGGGTTCGAATTCTGGGTTAGGCATGGTTGTTCGTTGTGGTTTGAAATCCACGTTCAGCTGTAGGTTCCGGCCTGATATCCGTCAATGTGCATACAAATAAAAGGCTCCTTTAACATTATCCGACTTTTGTCGATCCGCAAAAGTAGGAAGACAATTTCGGTAGCACCTGCTTTCACACTAGACTCCTTTCACACTATCCGATTTCCGTCGGACGAAAAAAGTTGAGTGAAGCAAAGCGTTCCGACTATATGCGCGTTTTTTCCATTACAAGTTCAGTTTGTGTTTGAGTGGTTATTATAGAGCTTACGAAATTTAATTTACAATGAATCACAAAAAAAATTTAATTATTGCATTATGGTTTTATAATCGTCGCTGAAAGAGGCAATAAGGAAAACAACGTGTTTGGGTGCATCCTATCAATGAAAGAAGAGAGGAAGTGGGTTTATTTTATACTTTGTTGGAGGATTTACGAGAAGAGGAAAATAAGTCATTTTCACGTAAATGATAAAAGTTTTTCAATTATTTTCGAATGTCCATTGCCTCCTTTGATGAGCTACATCAGCGTTTGCCACCAACTTTTAGAGGCGGGCCGTATAGATTTAGGTTGAAGCTTTTCGCGTTCCGGATACACCAATATATATGTATTTTTAATTATTATCGATTTAACATTATATAGCATTTCTGACAACTGGAAAAAAAATATTGATTTTTTTTTTAATCTTAATAAAATAGCAATCAGTAATTAATTATTTTTTTCAAATAATTAAAAAATAGTTATTATCGTTATTAGTAATTTAAAGTCTAAAAAAGAAGTGAATATTTTGTTCCAACGTAACAATGGGGGACTTGGTCTAACTTTTAAACTAAAAGTATTTAAACTGTGCTTCCAGTTTACTCGCTCTGTTTTAACCAATATCAATTGTGAGACGATGATGATCGAAATCGTTCAGTTTATTTTATAATAGAGAAGATGGGGGGGGGGGGGGTCTGTTTGCAGTATTTGTAGCAGTCAGTCTTAATAAATTGGCCAAATGAGATTCAGTTAAGTTATTCCTGTAATTTATTCTTGATGAAAACCATCTTGCTGAAAGCTTCTTTATGTAGATTCTTCGGAAACACAGTGGAAAACTCTGTTCTACATAATTAATGCATGCTATTTCGGGAAATTTACAGTTATGTAAAAAGAAGTCCACCCAACGTGAAATTTTATTTTTTAATCCCCTGTGCTGTCGACGGGCCACATAAAAATCTGTTACGGGCCGAATACGGCCAGCGTGCCGCGTAAGCTACAACTAAGTGAAGTACAACTAAGTAAGCTAAGTAACGCTGAGCTACATGAAAAACTCAAGGATGTCCTTCAGCGCCAAAACAAACAATTTAGGAATTGCATACAAACAATTGAGATGCTGGCTATTTACATTGAGGTAAATATAAATAGTAGCAGTGTTATAGTAAAATATAAATATAATATACATATAATATGCTGTATTCGTAGAGAATGTCCATTAAAAGTGACCCATAGTGAACTTAAATACTAAAACACAATTTTGAGATAAAAATTAAGGTACATTCCTATTTCGAATCTTATTTTATTCAAGTTTAAAAATGTAAGGGGGGGGGGGGACAGTCCAGTCATTTACACTCTGTATTAACTTGTACTGCACTCGTGAAATATGTTAAGACGTTGGAAATTGAAAGAAAAATAAACTCAATGTGGTCAATTTTTTTAAATAATGAATTAACATATAATTAGTAATTTATATCAAAATCAATATTGTCTGCCAAACACATTTTTATTATTGACATCAAAAGCATTAAATTTAGGGTGTAGTTCAACGCAAACTTCATGTCAAGTATTTTTCGTAGCATTTCTCTCTTTGTTGTCGTCAAGAAATTTGTCCCACATCACATGTCCGGCTTCAAACAGCGTAATCAAAACTTCCAAATCAATATCTTCCATTATTTTATTAAAAAGAATTAGTCTGTTTTTATGTGCGTAATTATGTAAAAGTTATTAGTATTTCTTATTTATTAATAACTAGCTGTACCCTGCCACGCTTCGCTGTGGCACATTGTGATTGAATGGTTGAGAAATGAGAAACAAAACAAAGAATACATTTCATATAAGTTTAATTTTGCAATACTTGTGGATATACAATATTTTTTGTTTTTCCACTGTCTGCGTAGATATAAAGACTATCTGGTTTGCCGACTCGGGAACACGCAACATACAGTTGTCCATGTGAAAAGCAATCCGCATCTAAATCTAAACCACACAATTCTAAAGATTGACCTTGAGCTTTATTGATTGTGATTTCAAATGCTAATCGAATTGGGAATTACAATCTTTTAAATTGAAATGGTGTATCGGTCGGGATCATGGGTATTCGCGGAATGAAGACATCTTCGCCTTTGAAAGGCCCTGTTAAAATCGTTGCTTCCACTACGTTATTCATCAATTTCTTAACTGCAAGTCGCGTGCCGTTGCAGAGTTTTGGCTGATTAATATTCCGCAAGAGGATAATTGGCACACCTATTTTCAATTTAAGTATGTGTGGTGGTATCCCTGGCAGATCAAATGAGTTTAAAAATTCCGTTGGATAATTAACTACTTCATCTGCTTCCACAACGGTGTCTATCGACTTATAAGTAATTTCATCACTTTGAATACTGGATTGAATAACATTATTAAGTTGATAGACATCTTTATTCTTTGCGGCAAGGATAGCTCTTTCACTGAGCCAATCGTGATTTCTATGATTTATTTGAATGTCAGGAAATACTTTTTCGATCAGTTCTTCTTTCGAAGTTACTAAATTACAAAAATGATCAGGAAATGATATTCGTCTAGACGTCTCATCGACTGGCAGCTGTCCGTTTCCAATGTCCAGTAACTATCATCACCAATGAAGTACATTTGTAGGAAGTTATGGTCACTATCTGAGAACGGGAGCAGGGAGCCAGCTTTGTGATATATTTGCAGTTTGATTTTAAAAGTTGGCATGAATTGAGCAGTCACGATTTCCACACCAAATGACGTCATTTGGAAGCAAGAGTTATATTTCCTGATGTTCGATAGGAAATGCTTCGATTCAGCGGTAGATCCAGCAAGTAAAGTTTTCAATGGCTCTGGTGGCGTATCAAGCTGAGGCAATTTGAATTTTCCGCCAGCGCAACACATCCCTTTCGTTTCATTATTAAACTTTAGAGCCTGGCAGTAGCTACAGACATGACTCATCTGACCAATAACAACATGCTGACTTGAACTATAATCAACAGCTGGATTGTACCGGAAAGCAAGACGCTGCAGAACGCGACTGACGTGCTCGCAATCGTGCATCCTCAAGCCTGGCTGCTCGTCTTTCTGCTTGGTCCACGTTACGTGTCTGGATGGTGCTTAGTCTGTTCCTCTCTCGTACGGATGCTCGCTCTTCCTCAGTCATATTCGAAAGCCGTCTTCTTGATCCTTCTGTGTGGCGAGTGCGACGGCCCGAATTTGACTTTCTGCGAGGCATTATTTCGGTAAAATATAACCTCTACTTACGATTTGGTGAAAGGCGCAGTTCGATCACGACACGATCACACAAAAGTTCCTTGATTTAATAACCTCTACTTACGATTTGGTGAAAGGCGCAGTTCGATCACGACACGATCACACAAAAGTTCCTTGATTTAAGTGAATAGTCAGCGAGTGTTTTCCTCGCTTCCGGCAGATGGCGCGGTCACTGGTACACTGCAAAAAACTGTTTTTTCGCGGTCGCGGATATGTGACTGATGAAAAAAATAGATAAAAACAATCCTTGATGCGGATTATATATCATGCTAAAATTTCAGCTCTATCGGTGCAGAACTTTTTGAGTTTATGAAGCGTACACAAACCAACATAACATTTTTATATATATAGATAGATAGATTGATGAATAACCAAACTAATAAGTAATCAAAATGCAATTTCAGTGGTTCAAGGCCAACTCGTCATCCGACATAAGTCGGCTAATGTGAAAGCTCCCATTTGGTTACGTGGTCTACTGAATCATCCGCAGACGGTCTGACGCCGGACGTTTCAGTGGCACCCGACGGCTGCAAACAAGCGTTCTTCCGACTTTTTGACTCTGTCGGATAATTTGAAAGGAGCAATTCACTTCTTCACCCCCACTAAAAGAATTTCGTCTTCCTACTTTTTGCGGATCGACAAAAGTCGGATAATGTGAAAGGAGCCTAAGTCGTTGAACGTGCAAACCAACCAACCTCATTCTAATCTAAGCAAAACAGTAACAGTCGTATATTTGTTGATCTATATGTACCACTAATTTCCATCATGTGAAATTTGCTAATTATAGAAATAAAATGCATTACAATTGTAAATAAAATTGTAAATTGTATAGCACTACACTAGTTCAATTGTAAATCATCAACACTTAATGTCGTCCCTTTTAAGTTCCTTTTTTAAATGCAACGGCTATAAAAAAAAAAAAAAAAAACTTCAATAAAATGAATGCTATGAAAATGTTTTTTAAAACACGAGCTTAAGTTTTAGTTGGATACTTTTATGTGTGGAAAATCTGTGTATCAAGTGGTATTGATATGCTAAGTATTTTGTCCTTTTTTGGTGTTATTAATCAATAATATAATTCAGTGATCGAAATTAACTCTTTAATATAATTAACTTGAGCCCAAGTCTTGTGACTTGGATGCCCTAAATACCAGTTAGGTGCACACATCATTGACTAACAGAATAGAAAGTAAACTTCCACATTAAAAATGATTGAAGTGTAAGGGCAGTAATTGTATTCAAATATGTATGCTAAATATGCAAAAGAAATACAACTTTTCAAAATAACTAAATATTTTTTTGTAATAAATACAGGGATGATATTTGTTTACCTTTTGGTGGATTTCCGCTTTTTATGTGTAATTCCCCTGTCTTTTCCCTTCTTGTCCCTGTATCGATGATCCTCCTTTTTTCCGATCTGTAACAGTTTCAGTTTTTCCTGCATAAAGTATACTTTTTCGCTTTCTCGTGTCTGGGCAAAAGATTTTCCTTCTTCACTCACCCTTCTTCACAGATTACTTCACAAGCGTTTGGCGACCAGGATATACTTCTGTTGTGATTGATTGCCAATGGCTTTGCCCTTCTACAATTGGCGATTGAAGTCATGTGGCTACTTGGGTGTTTTGGGGGTTCTGTGCATGTGTGCAGACAATCAAAACACAAACAAATGTTGGTGGAATCCAAAGCGCTACAATATCGCAAGACTTGAGAACGCTTAAATTTTTTCTTATAAAATATATCTCTGTATATTTAAAAAAAAAGTAAGGAACCTTTGAATTGTATCACAATTTCCTCTTTTTCTGGTGCAAGGAGAACTGTGAAATTTTAAACAAAAGTAGTTTTTGCCTTCGTCTAGTTCCAAAAGAAACCGAAATATTGAATTTTTAATTAGTTTTTTTTAATAATATTTTAAATGTTGGCCGCAATGGTAATCCAATGGGATAAAAGCTTCCCACTACTCTTCTATCTGAATAAATATTTGAAATATTTACTTTTTTCCGGGAAGATAGTCCCCGATGCTGTAATTATAGCATTAAGCCGCTCCTATATTTTCCCGCATGGTTTTCCTTTTGAAAGCTCAAATTGATTTAAATTGTTGATAGGTTGATAGAGTGCTTGGAAAAGGATGCGGAGTGGTAAAAATGAAGGCGTGAATTAAAAACAGCAGAATTAAATACACATATAACTAGTAGTTTAAATATGAACTAATTAGAGGAAAAAGTGTTTAGACTGTTAACTCGAACATTTTTAGTGGTCCCATCGACTTCGTGTTTATGGGGTTTGACTTTATAAGTGTTTATATATAGGTAATTATAAGCAAATTTAAGATGAAAAAAAATATATACTCACGTACAGAAAAATACAACTATATATGGTACTAAGTTTTTATACTTGAAAAATATTTTAGAAAGGTGAAATCGCACCAGCACTCATACACTCCCAAGGCCACACTTTTCCCCCACCCTGTTTCAAGGCCTAATTCTAAAAACAATATTTACGACTGTCCAAATTCTAACCTCTTCCCCCTAATCTTTGGGAACGAAATAAACATAAAATAAAAAGAGGGGGGGGGGGACCCACTGTAGAGTATAAAAAAAATTCGAACAGTGGCATGAACAGGACATGCATTTGAGGGGAGGGGGATTTGGGATAATTAAATCAATAGGTCTTGTTGATCAAACGTTCAATTTTTTTTTTTAATTAGAATCAGTTATCTCTAATGAAAGTGATATATGTCGAGAAAAGTTAAACAAATTTATCTGTGGACTTCTTGAATTAGTGGATGATATTTTTAATGTTTCAAAATAAGAAGATTTAGCTAAAAGATAAGTCAATAAATCAATTGAGTAATGTTACATTTAGTTCAAACATGGGTATTGAGATTAAAAATTCAACGTACATCACATCATGCAATAGCGTTTACAACGTTTTTGTCTAATATTTTGTAAATTGGTCATCCTACTTAATTAATGCAATTCATTTAACAGAATAACTATTGTAACTATACTTTCAGTTACTCATTTGTATACATATAGGGTAATGAAAGTATATAGCATTTAAGTCAATAAAAGAAAAAAATGTGCATTTCTTCAAGCTTTCGAACATCCTGATTTCAAAAAAATTGCCTAGAAAAAATTTCTGTGTGTCTGTGGTCAGCATATAACTCCCAAACAAATTGACCTAGGCTGTTTAAATTTGGTGTACGGGTTTTAGTGGTGACCATGAGACCTCTACCATTGAGGTTTTTGCCAAAATCGTGCATGCGCATAAGGCAGCTGAGCATATCTCATCAACGATCGTTTTTTCTTCTCTCCTTAGTTTCACTTATAATAAAAAGATAATATGAGAATTATAGAAAAGTATAACGCCAAAATCATCAATTTGCGCAGGTTTTTTTCTTTTTTCTTTAAGACCCATACAAGAATTATCATAAAAAATTTCGCCAAACTGGCCTTTTTTTCTAAATGATTGTTGAAAACATAAAAATGGTAAATGACACAAATTGATATCAGTATTATAGTGTAATTGAAAGCTGTGCGTTGTTCCACACCCCTAATTAATCGACTTTTAATCGCAGTCTAACTTTTGAGCAACACACAAAAGTTTCCCTAGTAGCAATTTTACCTCGGCCGGTGATCGGAATTCCATCCCCAGGTGAATCGCCGATGATTGGCGATTCACCGGAAACTCACCCTAAACTTATCTTTCCCTTGGCAATTAATCCATTTTGTCCCTGTGGCCGGCCATTGGCCGATGTCCGGAAACTGATCGAATTCGAGCAGAAGCCGACAAGAATTAGTTCGAAGGCCGAGGAAAATTTTGCTCTCAAGAAATATCGAAACAATGGTCGTTATTTTGTCGAAAATATCAATTAATAAACATTAAATAATTATAAAGCTGTAAGTATTGAATATTAAAAACGACAAGTTAAAATAATGCAAAACTGAAAGCCGGAGCGCGTAATTCTTACATGGTAGTATTTTCAATGACATTTTAAGAGTACAAATAAATCGAAGTTATATAACACTACCAAATTCAGAATTGTCTAAATTACTTACCCTGGGATCGAACCGGGGACGGTTATGTCCGGAGTGAGTTGACATGGCCACTGGACTGTAGTTACTTGTGATTCTTGGTATAACAATTGTATTGTAGTACAAAACTCTACTATCATACAGACTTTGCAAGGAAATTGACCGACATTTTTTTTTATATATGGGGTATTTTCGGAAAATAGCAAATCTTCCATAAATTTGGGAAAATGATATTAATTTATTTATTATAGCAAAAAATAATAGTGTCAAATAAATAGTGTCGCCATCTATTTTGTAAAATTTTAACTAACTGATTTTATGATATTTTTTGAATTGCAATTTAAGAGTTTATTTAATAATTTTGACATTTAAAAAAATATATTTAATTTTTAAATTTTTAAAAAAACTATATCCAATTTGATTAACTTTTTGAAACATATAAACATATTTTTATTTTACTTAAAAGATGTTTAAAAAACGGACCAAAATGAGTTCAGCAAATTATAATGAAAACTATTTAAAAACAAGGACTATATTTTTATTTTATATTAAATTGAAATGAGAATTTATATTTAATTTTAGAAAATTGTTCCTATATTGTTTTACTATATAAAAACTTTCATTTATGGATTTTATTGACGTATTAGGTAAGCAATATATAATTATGTGGTTTGTATTTTTTCAAAATATATATTTACATTTAAAAATTTTCGTACACTTAGTTTTAAAATATTTTTCACTTATTGCCAAAGCGAAATGTTTAGCAAATTGTATACTTGATTTAAATTTGAAATACATTCAAGGATCGCCTCTAATTCAGTGGAATTGCAAGAAAAAGAAACATAAGTTTTTTATCGCCTGTCGATGTGGTTCCGATATCTTGCCGAACAAAAAAACGATGATCAGAAATTCTAATCGCCCCCGATGTTGGGAAGATATCTTTTCCCGATGAGTTTAGGGTCATCGGCAGACGAGGAAATAAGGGTGTGTTTATATATCAGTCTGGGGAATCGCCGATGACTTTGATGAATTCCGATCATTGGCCGACGAAACGCCATGCAGTGATTGCTACTAGGGTTACCATTCTTATTTGAGTGTCAGTAAATCAAACTGCTAATCCATTTATATTCAAAATAATAATATAAAATCAATAATCAAACTGTTATTAAATCAATATTTAGCTTGTATTAGATAAATATTTAACTTATTATTAAATTAATAATTGACTATTTATTACGTTAATAATAAAAATATTGCATTATAATCCGTATGCATCTTGAATTATTTAGTGTTAATTATTCTCACTAGAAAGCGCCACAAAAAATTGTGTTGGATATTAAAAATACTTTTGTATACACTAGAGGCGCGCGTGACATTGTACCGGTTATTGCTTTACAATGCCAGCCAAAATCAACTCTTTTTTCACCGCGATTTCTTCGAAATTTGATCATTAAGAACAATTAATACATAAAAAATACAATTTTAACTAAGTTGAAATATATTTCCGAATGTCTAAAATCCATTTAGAAGGTCTATTGAATGAATTAGCCGTTTGAAACTTGATTATTGAACGTTTAATTGCAATCTGCCAACTCGAAATGTCCTAGAACTGGTTTTCAACTATCCTCAAAAGCTCTTTTGATAAACATGCCCATATCTATTGGATTTTAAGGTATATATTTTTTTCGGTTTGGCAACACTGATTATGAATATAAACTTAAATATGTGTTTTCTGTTTCAAAACAAATCAAATCTGTTTTATTTAAAATTAAAACCTCTGTGATTAAAACATTCTTTGCAATTTCTTCTACATTTTTTAATAGAAAGCGTAGCATTTCCAAACGTATGATGTTTAAAATCTATTCACTTTAGACGTATGATGTTTAAAATCTATTCACTTTAGAAATACTTTTGTATTGTTGTCATTCTAAACCTAAAAAACTTTTCCCCAGTTGCTTTAAAATTTTCCGCAGTGTAATATTGGGATACCTTAAATTGCAATTATAACTACCTAAGACCAACATTTTCTTCCAAGAAAAGAGCAAAAAGGTAACTATTTACGGCGAAGTGTATATCCACCCGCCTGTCGTGTGAATTAACTTAACATTTTTAACGGAAGTCACGTGACCTTTGTTTACTTTCGTAACACATTGGCCGCCAAGGCCGTGTCTAAACCACACGACTGTCGCCAAGGCCGAAAATCGAGGACTGTCTGTTACATTAAAGTCTGCTAACTTGCTGGGTTTTCGGATGATTTTGTAAATATTATAGGAAGAAAATATCTGCCAAAACTACTCATAGTTAAGTTTGTTTCTTTTGACTTGTTATTTTTTTCAACGTAATATCTTAAAAGAATTATCTAATCACTTGTTGGAGATTAACCAAGGAAAGCAAATGTGTATCTTATCTTGGATTTCATGTGATAGTTTTCAGAAATAATTAAATTATATTAGAAGTATTTCTGTCATAGTATAATATTCAAAAGCAGTTAATGAAGGCAACAAGTATTTGTGTCAACGTTATGAATGACTGGACATAGAAACGCGTTGTTGACATTTGTGTATTGTTATTTTGGTAAAATGTGTATGAAATATATTTGGTGTTGTGTAATATTCAAATATAGTTTTAAATTTTTAAATCTTGAATAAAAGCTACTAGAAATATTAGTGCCAACGCTAGAATGTAGAAGTAAGATATTTGTTTACATTTGTGTAGTTCAAATCAAATCTTGAATTTAGTTGAAAAACTGGGGATGTATTTATTGTAGCGTCGTGGTTCTAATAGTGATTTTAGAACTGTTTTAGTTGGAAAATATATATTGAGCTTATGCATTTTTAGTCATAAATGTACTCTTATATAATAAGGTAGAATTCATATATACTACTTAAAGTGTGTGTTTTTTATTTGTTAGCAAACTCTGATGTGTTTATTTTATTTAAGAACTAAGATTAGAATTTCAATATTCATCTTCATTTCATATTTCCATTCAGCTGCCCAAACATTCTCAAGAAATGAGTGCGAAATATGAGAAGAATAGATTGGACGACCCTTTGCCTAAAAGTATTCTGTAAAGTGATTATTTCAAGCTTTAATACTTTGATTGCACTTAATGAAGACGTCAAGTGCTGGTTTTAGAGTTAAAAAGGATTTAATGCTAAGACGCTGTCGTTGAGAAGGATTTTTCCTGAACATGAAAGAAACACATTTATAACTAAATAATGTTTGTTTTTGAATGTCATTTAATGAAAAATTAATGACATCAATAACTGATGTTTTTTGGTTCGAATTAAGTGTACAGGACTAAAGGGTAAGTTGAAAAAATTCTTTGAAGACTAAGTTTCTAGATTGTGAAAGAAAAAAAACTGCCAAGCTGAGTGTAGTTTTTTTAAAACAATGCTCCATCTACATCCCTACTATAAATGAACTTACTGTTTGAAAGTATCACTTTACAACTCAACGTTAAGCTGTTAAAGCAGAAGGTTCGTTAAAACCTAACAATTAATAAAACCTGTTTCAGCAAAATATATGGCAGAGGGAAAAAAAGGTTGTAACTTGACTGAAATTGTCAACGATTTTAGAAATCAAAACTTTGTGGCCAAACTGCTGTTTCAGGTATACGTGAAAAAAGGCTGACGAATAACTAAAGAAGTTTAGCTAGATAAACGTATGCTGTCTATAATTTTTTTCTATACGACATTGCACCACGTATGTAGAAAAAACAGACATTATAAAAGGAAAGCTTGTAAGAAAAAGGTGTCAAAATTAGTTTTGCCCAGTAATCAGTGAATGTGATGATATTTTAGTAAATATAATTAAAATTTCATACAATAATATAACTTCATCAGTTCATCCAACTCTTTGCTTTTTTTTATTTTTATGAAAATAATAAATCAAAATATACCAGCTGTCACATTTCTCTAATGTATTATATTTAATTTTTTATGCCATTTGAATATTTTATAGTATATCTTTATTTCATACTAGCGCCATTAAATCCTATTACTTGCAGTTTTATTAAAATCCCTTTAAACATATTTCCCACCTTCACTTTCTCATCAACTTCACTTTGTTAATTATTATTTTCATACTGCAGCATTAGCTAGAACTTTTCAAAACCTTTCCAGGATTGTAAACCACTTAAAATTCAAAACTGTAACATAGAACTCATTCAGTTTTAGAGCTTCTACCGTCTTGGTGTTTTTGCTTTACAATCTGATTTACTCACAGGCACTTGTTTCTAATGAGTTCTACAGTTAGCAATACAGTTTTAATTTTCTTTTGAATTTTTACCTGCTTAAACCTGTTTTTATTGCTCCTCTTTGGTTTCTGTAAATCAGTTTTCGACAGTAATAATGACTCCCTCTGTAATAAAATTGATTCACATCTTTTATATATATATGCTCATATTTTATTTATTTTTTTATATATAAGGGGAAATTTTAATGTTTTCAGTTAATGAATATTTCAATTTTATTGCAAGAACAAAACTTTCCTATTAAATTTATTTAACTGACTAATACACTGATGTTATTTCAATGTATGAAAAGCAAAGAGATTTCAAGTGCAATACTTGGACGAATAAAGTGCAAAATTTCTTTAAAGAAAAGCTAAATTCTGGAAATTTTTTATAAAAAAGCCTCATTTCCTAATTAACGGTATTTAATTTGTACAAATTTTTAACATTAAAATATCGATCTTTTTCCTCACTTATCATTATAAACTTATTGTACCTATAAGAGAGAGCTTTTTAAAGTAGACCTGATCGTCGAAAAATTGCAATAGATGGCACTACAAGCAATTTGAAAAGGGAATAATTAACAGGGAGAAAATAAATCGTAAAAGATATTCCTTCGCTTTTTCCCTAATACCGGTCATTCTCTCCCCCCCCCCCCATACACTCAGCCCCGACCCCCGACAGAGTGGTTGATAGTGTTCGTAATCTGTTGCTTTTTTCACCGTCGCTCTACCATTTCCCCTTTACCTTCAGGACCTAGTGGGTTGTATCCGGTCTTCGGTCTCCCTCATTGAGAGAATGGAGATATCGGCGCCAGTCCTCTAGCCATATTTCCACTCCAACAAAGAAAGAAAGAACGGCTTGTGGAAATTCTGCCTTCGTCCCACGTCTGCTAATGAGAAAAGAAGGGCAGGGAGAGGGGAGCAGTCTATTGTATTGATATGGTTGATTGTTTAAGATGGGTTTTTAGGCTTTTTTCTTTTCTATGAATACTTGGAATTCTAAGAATAATGCCGAACGGCGGACAGAAAAAGAACCAAATTGTGAGGATATATGTAAATGATACAAAATGTGAAATATGTATGATTTATTTTCTGTTGGCCAAATGTGAAAAAAAAAAAACACGTTCTAGATTTCTTCCTGATCCAAACAAAACATTAAATTTCATAAAAAAATTAATTAAAAATATTTTGTTCTAAAAAGGTGTATTTTCTGTGGGATAAAAGCCTGTTTTTTTTACACGCTTTTATTTGCTTCGTATGTATCTATGTATGTAACGGAATCTTTGAACTCGATTTTCAACCACTTCAAAACGTTGGATTAATTTTAAATTTTGCACAGTTATCAAGGACCGATCACAATACAATAATTCAATAAGTTTGTCGCATTATCCTTGCAAGGATTGGCGATTTGTCATATTCAGAGACACGGTTGTGTTTTGTGCCAAGTACTAAGGCATACACACATGACTTAAATTTGAGAAAAGCATGTGACTATTGGCAGAAATAACTGGAGAGTTTGTACACTTTACTAAAAAAATTATAGTTTACAATAAAAAATTCATAGTTTCAAAAACTAAAAAACACGCTTTAATAGAAAACCAAACTAAAAAGTAGAAAATAATTTTAAATAAGTTTGAAATAAGAATAGAGTGATTAACAAGAAATATTTATTTTATCGTAAAAAAGCGTGGGGTGCTTGATGTCAGTTGTTGTAATTTTTTGCAAATATTTAATGACAGGTATTGGTAAAAGTAGAGCCATTATGAAAATATCTTAAAAAGCACCCCACGCTCTTTTACGATAAAATAAATATTTCTTGTTAATCACTCTATTCTTATTTCACACTTATTTAAAATTATTTTCTACTTTTTAGTTTAGTTTTCTACTAAAACGGTGTTTTTTAGTTTTTTAAACTATTATTTATTCTCTTCCAATATGACTTCAGAATATCATCCATAATGACAAGACGTTAAGTTCTAGTGTCCAACACTAGTTTTAAAATATCTTCTATACGTCCACAGGCATCCACACACATACATACGTCCACATACATCGAGTGGTCAACTCTCCCTCCCCACCCCATTAGATCGAGAAAAAAATTAAGCAAATATACTGCATTTTTTCCCCAACCAACTCTTTATTGATTATTACTCAAATTATCAATTAAATTTCATTATTGGGATTATTCAGTGATCAGTGTTTTACTCCGTCCCTATATGTATTGTATTTTAATAATGTACTAAATGTATTTCATTTATCTGATCTTGTACAGTAAATATTTGAAAATTGCTTGTTTAAGTGCAATTTTCATTTGTATTATTTTTCGAATTAAATCTTATTTTTTTTTATTTATTATTATTTTTTTTATGTTTATATTGGGGCTATCTTTCAGTATATTTATAAGATGGATGCTCAAAGTTTATTTAGCTTAATTTTTTTGTTGAGGAACTATAAGTTATTGTACATGTGGTATTTTTTTTCGAACACTTGCATTTGACTAAATTGGGAACCAATTCAGAGGCCTAACTTTGTATTTAATATTTTATATTAACGGCAGGCAAATCTGTAGAGTGAATAATTAATCCACTTGCTGCCATTTGAGTTGAAATTTTGCAGGTAGATTCGTTGTCCAAAGCAATGCATTCAATCAAATTTTGAGGGTTGTCACTCAAAGGCTGCTTTTACACATGCTTCTATTACCCATCAGAAGATTAATTAATGCAATTCCCGTCATCCAATCATGCTGAAACTGGACAAATAGACTCATTATCGGTCACGATGCATTGCAAGCTTTGGGGCAAATAAAATTAGTCCATGGCATGGAATCGATGGTTCTTTTCGTAATAGTCAAACATTAAAAGTCGATGTTAGCTCAAAATTGCTTAAATAAGCAGCGATTCCGTGTAAGCATATAGAAGGTTCATAGTGAACATTTTATTTTTGTGGGTAGCTTTTTCGTTATTAAATGGACATTTATTTCTTTTAATTTATATTATGTTACTTAAGATTTGATTTTTGCATTTACAATTACCTAATATTATTTGAGCAATTTCAGGACCAACTTGATTTGCATTTGCACGTGATCTCTTAAGACTTTTGTACCTTTTCACTTTGTAGTTCTTAATAAAACAAAATGGTATGCATTTGAAAATCGTGGAATCAATCTTTCTGGAAGAACAACTACATTATTTTCTATTTTAAAGAATTCATTAGTTATTTATCATTAGTTATCAATATAGAGTAGAAGTTATTTTTAATACTTTCGAGACTGTAGATAACATTACAAATAATAAAGAAATAAGCTTATATTATTTAAAATTTATTGATCTGAACCAGTGACCTAGCTAGGAATATATTTCGGGAGGGGATACGAAATCAAATTTTGTGTTAATATAAAAGTTAAAATTCATTCCCGCTCATATCGTATTCAAGTATGAAAATATATTATAATTATACGTGGAAAATCAAGAAAAAAATTTAGGAACATATATATATATCGAGCTTCTGTAACTTGAGATCGAATTGGTTACAAAACATAAATCAGAATGTTGTTGTCCATTTGGTAACATTAGCGAATGATTGTAAGTAAACCATTGGCTTAATGATATCGTCTTTCAGTGCAAGCATACAAAGACCGCTTAGCAGGAAATGTATTAAAGGAATTAATCAACAACTGTGTTGTTAAAATATGTAGCCTATAACTGAACACATGTTTGTATGAGTTACCAGCAATGTATGCAAAGCAGGCATTCTCTGTAGCATACCTAGGTATTTATAATGCACATCGTTTTTAGGTAAAGTATGAAATATGAGAATTATTATATATTTTATCTAGACATTGTATATAATACGATAATACCTAGGCATTCTATTGAATGATAAACGCTCTTCAAACAAACTATGAAAAAAGAGTTATAATAAGGCTTTAAAAAAAAAAAAAAAAAAAGACGTTTATCTCAAAAATACGCGTGTTATTTTGAAAAACTAATGAAAGACAGCCATTAAAAAACTTTTCTTTAAAATACGTAAAATAGAAAACAAAATGTATTCCTTTCTTTTTAATAAAACAAAATTAAATATGAACCTAATTGTTCCAATAAAAAAGTTAATAATTTACTTATTTTCAATTTCACTTAATTTTATTTCTTATAAAAATTAAAGCAGGGTCATTAGATGAACTTTACAAAAAATTGATGTTATATTTTATACTTTGTCATTTGCCATTCTATAGAATTCCTAGACAATATATAAAATGTTTAATCGTTTCATACTTTGCAGGCAAGTTTTCATCATTATATAAATTGCCTAGGTATTCTATAAAATGCCGGATTAAATACATTGCCGATAACACAAATGCAATAGATTATTTCCTTTCATTCAATTTTTTTTTTCAATCAATCATTGATGTTGAAAGGGAACATCGTAGTTGACTGTTTCTAATCCATTCCTTCAGCAAATTTTCCTCGTATCACTTCTAGTATTAAATTCCATGAGCCTAGTAATACAATAAAAAATATCTATATGTAAAACTCATATTGAGTCGATGATATCAACTTATAACTTTTGGAGGAGATATTTCCCCTTCCTGGTTATGCGACTGATCTGAACGTTCTAATTACTTAAAAGTATGGAAACTTGAAGTATTTTATAAATGGTTATGTTTTAAAACCAAGCAAATGTCGTACGATCAAATGTAGTCAAATGTCAAGTGACATTCATTTCTCATTTTCAGATATTGAGCTTTAAAGATTTGTAAGTTCTACACTTGCTCTATTGCACGAAATTTTTTTTGTGTGTGTGATCAACCATGATATGAAAGTAATACTAATAAATTGAATTACACAGTTCAAAAAATTTGAGAAAATGCTATAAAATGTTTAAAAAGTCAATTAACTTCAAGCATAAACACAGGTCCTGGATTCGAATCTTTCATACACAAAACCGCATAATTAAACTGGTTGGTTTGTGCACTCAACGACCTATACTTGAGTACATTAACGGATAATCACGCCGGGATCAACGGCATACAACAAATAACGTGGATTCCGAACCACAACGAACATTCATGCATCACCCAGGTTTCGAACTCGTCATCTTTAGCATGCGACGCCAGAGCGCTAACCCACTAAACACACAGCCATCAGGTGGACCAAAATTAAACTGGATTTTATATAAACAGGAAGGATATTGTCTACCAAATGTGCAATTTTATTTTTATAGCATAACATCCAAGGTAGATTTCTAGAACTAGAAGGACGCTAAATTGGCTAAACATTTGCAAAGGATTGATTGACTTGGTGTTGCTGTATCTCATTTTATGGACATTTCGTTTTAATAACCCACTCCTCATTTTCGATTTTAAATAAACTCGTCTTGTGTCATAAAGAACCATCATTTTTCAAAAAGTGTGCGGGACTTTCAACTTCGGAACTAATATACTTCTTTTGTTCCTTTATTCAAATACTTGGAATTCTACATTTTTGTTTGGATTGACCGTGAAAATTTCATAGAGTTCTAAGATTAAGCTAAGTTAGGTTACGCAATTTGAAGTCAACCATGAGAGGGGTTGGTTGGTTTACAATCAGCAAACTATTTTTATGCACAATGACGGTTAATCAGACCGGAACCTACAGCTTAACGTGAAATCCGAATACCACGCATGTCGAATACATACATACGTGCCGAACACTGCATCTTTGACAAGCCAAAGCGCTAAACACAACCATCAGTTGTGCATCACGAGAGGGAAAAATGGAGGCTTATTTCTGAAATGCATTAAAAACGCATGCACTTTATTAATATTAAAAATAATAATACAAAAGAGAACTTAAGAATTGTCGATTGGAATTTTTATTTATAGTATAGCCCTTGTATAGCTCTGACACCAATAAATATTTCCAATCTAGCACATCTGTTAGATTACCAAATAACCTACCCGACCCCCCCCCCCCCCCAAAATATTACTTTCATTTATAAATTTCCTCAAAAATACCCATTAAATCCTACCAAAATTTGAACAATTATTTATGCACTAAAATATTTTTTAGCATATTAATGATATGAATCAATGCTAGCCTCACCCTTTGTTGATTAAGTTGCTTATTTTCATGAAACGAGCAATTTAAACTGTGAAAAATTAACTTGAGAAAAAGGTTAGATCATTTTCAAATATAGTTCTTAGCTCAGCTTAACCAATCTTGGCTCTTGCGCCATTAAAATCCATACAACCAACCAAATATAGCACTTTTGCACCAAAGTGCTCTTCCCCAGTCTTTTTTTTTTTTTTTATCATCTTACTCAAAATTTTCTCCAACATAGAAATTCTATACAAGGAAAAAAATTCTGACGATCTATATAATTTAGAAATAAAATTCAGTTACTTCAATAAGAAAAGAAGTTTTCAGAACTCCGAGTTTCTTTTCTTTCAGATGTGGATGAAATTATAGTTTGATCTTCAGAGAAAAGACAAAAAAAAAAAAAAAAATAATAATAATAATAATGGCAAAATGATCAGAAACGCTCACACTTTTTAAAAGTACCCCAAAAAATAACAAAGATAATTTGATTTCCTCATTATAAAATACTTGTTGCATAAACTTTTATTTCTATCACAAAAATGTGAAATACAGTACTACGGAAATTCAACAGTTCATAAGTCTTTGAATAGATAATCCGGCGAACATAATTAGTAAGCATCATATAGTAGCAAAAAAATTTGTGTGTCTAATTTAATTTCAGCAATGGAAAGATTGAACAGCATCAAACATTGCAATTTTGTATTAAGAAATTATTACTTTATTTTGAAAATGCTACGGGGAATGAATAGCTTTGAAATAACTATAACTCTACCCAACTTAATCCTATTCAACAACCACACCAATGTAGAAAGAACACAAACGCTTCAAGCAGGAATTTCTGGTTCCCCGTGCCTGTCTTTTTGGGAATAATGTAGGGACACTCAATTGATTGTTGCCGATAACCCCCAGTCTTCCTCGCGGGTGAAATCTGAGGGGAAAAAATCCCTTTCCCAGGGAAAATTTGAAGATGGCGCTATAGTATGGGATTAAAAAAAACGACCAAGGAATGAACGAAATATATCCCATGATTTATAGTTATTTTTGGTTACTTGGTTTTAAATGAAGATTTTAAGATATGTCTTGTTTTAAACAATAAATAATAGTATTTTAAGTTTATATCACACAGAAATTTTATTTTGTTGATTTCTCTTATCATTATTTATACATCCTGTCAACTTCGGCCGTTTTTTAACACGCACGTTTCTAAAAAACGTGTGCATGTAAAATCAGAATATAAAGTAGTAAAGATGCAGATATTATAGATTGTAAAATGCAAGAAAGCGCAAGTGAAAATTTTGATAGTTAAAATATATGTCTGCTGGTGTGGCTTTAGAAGCTATTAAATATGGCTTTCAGATATAGCTCAGCCTCAGAGTCATAAGTTGAAAGTGATTTAAATTTTTTTGGAAATAAAATTATCCTTTACTAGTTCACATTTGTACAATTATGCCACTGTATACTTCTTTTTTTCTTCTTCTTTAAGGTTTCAGAAATTTATACAGTTTTATATCATAAAGTAGAATATTTACGTCCATAATTTCATCTTCTGCAAAAAGAGCTCCTGTGAAGTTTTTCTTGACTATACAAATAAGATAAACCGACCCAACAGAATAAAATAGTCCACTGACATTACTTTCGAAACAAAAGTAATACAAAACGACGTTTATTTATCTTAAAATTAAAAAAATAAAATACTTAAATAATTTTAAAGTCCTTCTGCGTGAATTAACTACTTATTTCTCAACAAATATGTCAGCGAACATAAGAATTTCGTCCAAATTCCTTCAAAATATATTTTACCAAAGAATATCCCCGAAGAAACGGTTGGTGTGTTGTTTTCAGATTTATTAGGCAAACTGCGCCAAAAGAAAACGGGAGGTGATGGGTACCCAGAAGAAACGGAAATCATTGGCAAAAAACAGACAACCCCTGCTAAGTGGCACAAACGACAGGAACAGCTCCTACGGATGCAGCCAATCAGCGCTTACACGCTAGTCTACGTCATTACACGACTGTCGTGTGGATATAATCGGCCTATTTACGGCTTAATCCTAGTATACGTTACACAATGAATTTGGCGACATTGGCGATGATGCATAGGCTTTTTTTCATGGTATGTTTTATGTATTTGCCATCTTCAGGTTACGATTTTCTATGTTTTTACCTACGCAAATTCTTAGCGACAATCGTAAAAAAGTTACTTCGGCTTTGGCAACAGTTTGGCGGTAAGCATCAAGTCATTTCGACGGTAGCGATATTTTTCGCGTCAAGCGTGTAACGTATACTAGGATTTTACCCTATTTATTATTATATAAATGATTGGCATTTACTTAGAAATTCTTTTTTTGGTCTATTCCTAGTTGACGTTAAAATATCGCCAAGCCAATTTGGCGCGGTTTTGTAGGCGATACAGTTCTAAATTTGGCAACCCCATTTTTTGATTTACGCGCTTTGGCTTCAACCTTCCTAAACCACAAATCATGAAGCTGGTTCGTTTCTCAATTTTTCATATTGGAATTCCGAATTGGCAACATTCTGGCTTTGTCGCCAACTTTTCAAAAGTGCGCCAACCCATAAACGTGAACTAGGAATTTACCCTTTTTTTTTTCTTCTATTGTACACTTCACTGAAACTTGGCAGATAGACTAGTCGTTGATGAAAATACTTTCTAACCAGCTTTGGAGGGGGAAAAAAGAGTAGTCCATGGCTTGAAATCGATAGTCTTCTGTGTAGTGGTTAAAAAATACAAAAAGTTGATCTGATTACAAAATTGCTTAAATAAATTAATTACAATAACAATTTTTGAAGTTTAGTAATAGCTTTTCTCACTCTATTGTAGCGGCTTAATAGTAAGATTTCTGTCCAATTCACTTGAGAAAATGTGTTTTGCCTCTTGCATCCAATTTTATGTTTAAAGAAAAAAATAGTTGTTGGGAAAACTACTATTAAATTTATCCAATAAATTTTATTCTTTGAAAATATTATGTTGGAATGAATAAGCTATATCTTTTCAACCTACTACAATAGACTCTCCCGTAAATTGCATATCACACCTAGCGACTCCTCAGCTGATTCCTCATAGGAATACATTAAATCTTTACTTTCGTCAATTTTTTCAGGCGAGCATGATAACGTAGACATTTTCGGTACATTAGCAGGGTTTGGTAGGCACTGAAATTCAAGGTTGCGGGTTCGAGTCCCGTATAAGGCATGGCTGTTTGTAAATGTATGTTGGCTTTTCAAATGACGAATGTTTCGGCACATTATAGCCCTCGTGTTGCTGACAGCGCCAGATAACCTGAAAACAACCAACCAGTTTCAGGTAAAAAATTTCCTTCTGAAAGTTTACATTATTAAGAGAGTGACTGTACAACAATTTTTATTACAGGAAGATGGATGTGCCACTAAAGAGTGTTATACACAGCAAAGTGTTTCCAAACAGACAGATTCTCAATAACACACAAAAAAAATCACATTCATGCAATGTGTGCTACAAAAAATTTTCTAAAAAGTTCTACCTTAAAATTCATCTTCTCACTCACACTGGAGAAAAACCATATTCATGCCATTTGTGCAACAAGAGATTTTCTCAAACGTGTACTCTTGCGAAGCATCTCCGCACTCACACTGGAGAAAAACCTTATTCATGCAATTTGTGCAACAAAAGATTTTCTGTTAGAGGAGCTTTGAAATGTCACCTCCTCACTCACACTGGAGAAAAGCCACATGCATGTAATGTGTGCAGCAAGAGATTTTCTCTGAAGGCCAATCTTTCAACTCATCTCCGCACTCACACTGGAGAAAAACCATATTCGTGTGATGTGTGCCAGAGGAGATTTTCTGATGGGAGTGCCTTCAAAAGGCACCTCCTCACTCATAATGGAAAAAAGCCACATACATGTCATCTGTGCAACAAGGGACTTTCTAGTAAGAATTCTCTCAAACTACACCTCCTTTCCCATAATGGAGGAAAGACACATATATGTGACGTATGCAGCAAGGGATATTTTACAGAGTCCAGTCTTGCTAGCCATTATATTACTCACGGAGAAAGAACACATGCATGTCATTGGTGCAACAAAAGTTTTTTTACAAATAGCGCTCTCAAATGGCATCACCTCATTCACACTGGAGAAAAACCATACTCGTGTGATGTATGTAACAAGGGATTTTCTGCTAGGGGCCATCTCAATATTCACTTACTAACTCACTCTGAACCAAAACGGCATTGGTGTGATGTGTGCAATAAGGGATTTTTTTTAAAGAAGAATTTGAAAAGTCACCTCCTCACTCATAATGAAAAAAATCCACATACATGTGATGCATGCGGAAAGGGATTTTCCTCAAAGAGCAATCTTGCGACGCATCTTCTTCGTATTCACACTGGAGAAAAGCCTTACATATGTGATGTGTGCAGCAAAGGTTTTTTTCGAAAGAACGTTCTCAAAAGTCACCTCCTCATTCATACAGGAGAAAAACCATATTCTTGTGATGTATGCAACAGGGGATTTACTATGAAAAGCAATCTCAAAAGTCATCTCCTCACTCACACTGGAGAAAAGACACATTCCTGTGATGTGTGCAACAAGACATATTATTGTAATAGTTCTCTCAAAAGACATCTCCTCACTCATAATTGAAAAAAAGCCACTTACGTGTGATGCATGATGCAAGTTTCTTCTTCAAAAATCCAGTCTTGCAAGACATCTCCTCATTCACATTAAAGAAATCACATTTATGCATTGTGAGTAACAAGGGATTTTCTGATAGGAGTAATGCCAATAAGTATTTACTCAATCATACTGAAATGAAAATTCTCATACCTGTTTGGTGTGTGCATCATAGGGAGATTTTCTAGAAAGCATCTCGCATAGAAAAGAAACAGCATTCAAGCATAGTGTGAGAAAGACCCTCTTTCCTGTATTGAGGATTCAGATTGTACATTGAGTCTTATAACTAAAAAGTATATATTCAAGAGGACAACATTTTTGCTCAATGTGTGAGCATTTTAATTTTGAGTGTGGTTCATAGGTTTTAAAGATATTACTTGCCTAGAATTTAATGAAGTGTCCAGGGGTGTAGCCAGAATTTTTTTTCGGGAGTGGATATAACAGGGTTCGTACGCCTCCTGAAAATTTGTTTTTAAAAAAAAGTGTCCTTATAATTCCTGAAAATAGTATTTCTACTTCTGATTTTCTTTTTATCGTATAAATAATCATCAAAGGTTAAAAAAATTAGTAAAACCTAAAACGGTTTTTTTTTTACTCGATAAAACGTCTCTGAAATCCGAAATTCTTACTGTTCTTCAAAGTCTACTGCGCATGCACTTCGTCACTGCAGCCGCACCGTCAGTCCCAGAATGAGACGAATCATTACAACGAGGTGCACCGAGAGAAAACTATTACTAGGGATGTCATTTTTTCACCCATTAACTCCTGAAAAAGACCTTAGTAACACCTGAATTTTGCTATCATAGATTGAGTATGAACCCTAAAAGTCAACAACAAATAATAATCCTTTTTTTTTTACCTCGTGTATATGTATTAAGTAATCGAAGTAAAAGGTACTTCTACATATATTTAGAAACTTAACATTCAAGATAAATTTACCATTTTAAACAAATAAATTCCTTTGATTTTTATGTTCTAATAGCAAACAAAAAAAATTCGGGAGGGTATATATCCCTCCCCTGGCTACGCTCCTAAAAATGTCTAGGTCTAGTAATTTTGCTATTACTATTAGTCAATTCTACATAAGTACTCCTTTATGGTTGATTTCTGTCCTGATTCTAACTAACAAATTAAGTTTGTGTCTTCTTTAGAAAAACTGAAGGAAAAAATTTCAGTTACTCTTTCGTTGGGTTTCCTAGATATAAAATTAATGTTAGATGGTTTGGTTAAGCACTTCATATAAATTTTTAAAAACGTTTAATGATTTGTATTTTATACATTATGTTTTGTATTTAAAAATATTATTTAAATTTATATAGTATTTAAAAAAAGTTTTAGTATTTAAATTTAATATCTATATTGTGGTTTTGTGACTTAAAGTATGGAAATAGTAGAATACTGTAAAAAACAGCGAAGTATTATTGGTGTTTTATATATATCTAACACTTTACTTGCTGTTTATTGAGTATTTAAGCTCCTTGTGAAAATGAAAAATAAGTTCATTTGCACAAAAAAACAAAAATTTGCTTTTCGAAATCAGAAAAAACTAAAATGGATTTGTTTCCTTTGTTGAATGATTTGTATCGTCCATATTCTGAAATATTTCATTAGTTTCAGAAATAAGTATTTGATTTATGGTATTCACAATTGCAATTAATGCACCTTTTAATTTTAATTAACCCCTGTGTCATTTAAATTTAATGAATTTTTCATTACATTTTTATTGATACTTTTGCTTAAAATATTTGTATTTATGATTTAATTGAGCTTCATAAATTAGTGCCTTTGACTCTTGCCTTCTTATTTTCCTATTTTTATGTTTATTGAAATTTTAATTCATATTTATTTAAGTTTTAATCATTAGTGGTGAAGTACTGTTAATTTTAGCTTAAAATCATTGCCTAAATTGAGGATAAATGCATTAAAAAAGTATAATATAATTTTCTTTATTCAACTATTTTTCAAAATATATTTTTAATATTCTGTAGTTAACTGACTAAAATGTACTTTTCCGTTGATGGGTGCCATTGGCAATACATAAAATATGCCAAGGTGATTTATGGCAAGGAATGGCAGCTGATGTATTATTTTAATAATAAGTGAACTGCCTATGGTTGCCATAATTTGGTGCGGTTTTATATAAGCAATTCTTGGTGTAGAATCCATACCGCACTTTGAAGTTCCATCAGAAGTTAATGTTAAAGTACTGATTGAAATCAGTGGCGGCTGGTGCAGGGGGCCAGGGGGGGCCTGGGCCCCCTCACTTTTTTGGACCCTGGCCCCACTTAATATATATGCTTGTTAATATTGTTTTGTTGTGGGATTTTTTTAATATTAAAAAAAAAAAAAAAAGCTTAAAACTTATTTATTCTGTCATTAGACATTAACTATTGTGAAGGGAGCAGGGAGCTCTTGCAGCAAATTCGAAAAAATGTTAATCAATCACGATCATTACTGCAAAAAAGCGACCCTTCTCTTAAGATGCTAGTTTTCCTGGGGACAAAATGACCCTTTCGTCGGACGACCTTGAATTTGAAACCCATATGGCATATAAGGTTGCAACTTTCACGTGACATCCTGTTTCGCCAAAGCCTAAATACAAAATTTCTAAAACATCCCTGATTGCTCTGCTCTGGGGTGGACTTCTCTGTAAAGGAATGGCCATTTTTTGTAGAGACGGCGATTGCACGTTGGTCCTCTAGTATGACGGTACGAAAAAAGTGGCTACAATAAATATCCATTGCATTCATTTTCTCTCTTTGTTTTTCAAAATGTAAGAGTAAGATTTTCTCTGCAAATTGTTATTATTTAGATACTTACTTTTTTCCCGAAAAATGTTTGATTATTTATGTGTCGTCCATATGATCGGAAGAAGTGATTTGTCTCACATTAATATTTGATATCCTATTAAATTATTAACGTAACTTACAATCCGATGCCATCAACGGAAGAATTTCTATACGGAGAATAAAAAATTTTCATCTCTAAATAAGTGGCTCCACTAGACACTGATAAAAGATAAACGTCACAGTTACAGAATTTTCAACGCCCCCCCCCCCCCCCCCCCTCTCAAATAATATGTAAAATGTAGATAAAGCAAACCTAGTTACTGTTACCAGAAAAAAAATTTCATGAGCATTTAGTAAAGAATCTGAGTCATGAACCTACACCCTTTAAAAACAAAAATCATACAAGCAATTTGAAATTGTCAAATAAAATTTGTGCATTCTTAAAATTGAAGAAACGATGTTTATTCTTAACTCAGGTAGGATCCAATTCTCAAAATAAATTCTGAATTAAATAAAATATTCAAATTTGAGGCGAGTTCCATGTTTGCTCAACTTCTTTTCAAAATATCAAGAATCACGGTAAAACACCTATTTTTAACAATCGCTATGTCAAAACTCATTGACCAGAGGCAATATATTCAATTCACATGTGAAACGTCGTCGAATCGAGCCCCATCGGATGTTTTGCAGGTTGGTTTCAATGTAAGTAGACATCTCAAATTTAGATGCATATGCAATGCATTTTTCAAGTAATTATTCATCCTCAAATCAAGTAATTATTCATTTTTTCATGAATTTAAATTAAAACTGTTGGACTGGTCAATATAACAATACCTTTGACTTTGGTTGCAAATTTATAAATATTGCACATTCTAAGTTAATGGCATTTTTCATTAGTTCTACTGTTAAGCCAAAATTATTTTGCATGAATTGATTCATGAAATATCATTGACGTGAATATTAGGAGCATTACCGATGTCTTTAAAATGATTTATTTAAATTATTTTGAAACATTATAAAATGATTTATTTAAGTATTTACTCTAAAGTTACGAAAAGTGAAATTGTAGCTGTCGGCATTTTTTTTTCTTGTTTTTTTTTTCTTTTTTTTTTCTTCTATGATTCATGTAATATTTGATGAAAAATTTTCCCTTGTGATTTCTACAGAATTTTTAACCAAGGTTTTGACTTTATTTATTTTATAACTCTTCCCTAACTCTTTGTTTTCTTTTTCTTAAATACAGAATAGAAATTAAGTGACATCGGTTTTCATACTTTCACTTATTTTTTGTGACAGTGGCAAGGGGGTGCAGATCGCAGGCGCGTAGCCAGGGGGTGGCTGATGGGTTTTTTTTTTTTTTTTTATTTATTTTTCGAAATTTTCAAACCTCGAAAGTCAGAAATAGATCTATTTATGCTTGGATAATTAAAATTTGAAATTAACACAAGTTTTCGTTATTTTCTAATTTTTTGAAATTGGACAGACAAAGCACTGGAATTATTAACGAATCGAATTAAGTTGAATCTGCCCTGAATGTAGCACTCCAGACTTCAGACGTGATGACAAGTCGACGTGATACGCGATGTCTAGTCTCGTTGGCGCGGACTTTCGTCAGACAAAAGGCTTTCAGAGTCCTAGGAATGGGAGGGGGGGGGGGATCTTGTACTTGTCTAGTCCATGATCCCTCCCCCCCCCCAGGGACTCTGGTTCACTAGTACAATAGGTGACAAGGGGTGTACAGAAAGACACAAACCGGCTCTTTCTTAGCAGCCATCTCCAACCTCCAAGAGTAGCATTGTATACATTTTCAACATTGCTCGGATCCCACGTTGTTAAACACTTCAGAATTCTCCTACCAGACAACCTACAAAAGCCTACAAAACAACTGAAGAATACTATAGAATAACAATTTTTACGCCCTACTTAGATGATATGATATCTTCATTAAATGAGCGCTTTTTGCCTTATAAAGAAACAATTTCTTCCTTGCAAAACCTTATTCCGCAACACACTGTTGGGAAGAGTTTTCAAGATATTGAACCATGCATTTATGAAGATGATCTTCCTACTTACAAAGATGTGATTGAAGGCGAATGGGAGCTGTGGAAAAGAAAGTGGATGTCGGTCGAAATGTTACCAAACTCAGCGATTGGGTCGCTGTATGAATGCGACCAAAAAATCTTCCCCAGCATATACATTTTGCTCAAATTCCTATCCATTCTGTAAGTGTCAGCAGCCAGAGCTGAGAGAAGTTTTTCTACTCTTCGGAGATTGAAAACTTATCTTAGAAGTACGACAAGCGAAAATCGCTTAACTGGACTGGCTTTGCTGAATATCCATAGGCAATGCTCAGTTTCAGACGAGATTGTCTTCAACAAATTTGCCAGCAGTAGAACTGTTAGAAAATTCAATTTAACTTTGTAATGCCTCTTAATTAAATACAATTGTCCTATTATTAAACTTTATTTTAAATGTGATATTTTTTCTCATTTCCTTATTTTAAAAAGCATTTTTATTGTGTTTCATTAAAGCATTCTTAATCAAATATTATTCATGAATATTAATACTTAATGTCACTATTGTGAAAAGAAAGGGCCATTTGATTATTACTACATTTAACGAATACATTTTCTTTCCAGTGAATGCTATATGTGCTAAAAGTATTACAATCCCAAAAAGTGTTTATTTGTTTTTTGGTTTGATTAATTTTGATTTGTAAATTATTGAATGATAATTATTGTTTCCGAAGTTGACATTTATAATTTCTCAGCCCCCCCCCCCCCCCGAAAAAAAATCTTGGCTACGCCCCTGGCAGATCGCATACAAAAGGGTGCAAAGCGGCTAAAGCGCTTCAAAACAGGAATTTTCAACCGTGAATGAGTATCGGATTTCTTACGGAACAATTTATAAGTAGATATGCCGTAATTTTACGTTCAATTTAATAATTTGAAGCCTGTATTTTACTTTTTTGCCTAGGAATTCTTCGCTTCATTTTTAATTTTCAAAAGCAAAAGATGCAAGTGCATTCATTTTACCCTTCCTGACGTCGTCCATTCTCAAACGAAACGTCGCGTCGTTTTTGTAATAATAATTCCTTTTATTGAAATATTTACTTTATCAGATATCAGTATGCTTAGATAATTTAACTGTTTAATAATCTTGTAGTTTTGTTTTCCCATATTTATTTAAATAACATTTACAAAATTACATGAAATTCATGTGTCTTGATATTTGCATGTCCCCCCCCCCCCCCCATGACATGCAATTGTTAATTTGGGCCCCCTCACTTTTAATACCCACGAGCCGCCACTGATTGAAATTAAACGGTAGTCTTACTATTTTGTAAACATTAAGTTTCATATATACTATACATTTTCATATGGCCTGATGGTAAACTTGCTCTGCAAAAAAAAATTCAAAAATGTTTAAACCTACAATTTTTTTTTTAAAGTATGAAACTTATTTTTTTTTTTTGTCAAAAATTTAAATCTAAGTTCCTAATTTTTCTGACTGTAAATCAGGTAACATCTCTGCCATTTAAGAAGGGGTCATTTTTTCCCCCCTATTCTATTTATAGGGTTTGGAACACACAATTCTAAAATTTTCAATATTCAATTTTTTTCTGAAGATATACAATTACATAATAATTCATACTTATGTAACTTTATTATTATCTTTCAGTCATATTTGGCATATACGTCATATTTGAGGTTATTTGTATTATTTTTTTAATTATTTTAGGAAATCAGAAATTCACAAAAAAATTATAAAAAGTTAATTTTAGTTATTAACAAGGATTTTAGAATCTCCACAAGAAGTTGTGTGTTCTCAGAAGTCCACATTTTATTAACAATAAAAAATGTCCATACAATGGCAGCAGTTGTTCCCCCTCAAACTAAAGCAGAATTCCACAATTTTCATAATATTGGCAATTTCAATTGAGTGCTCGTGGAAATTGAATAAAAACCTTCACTCCATGCTCATCTCCATAAGCTGCATCAGTTATCCGCCCTGTTAGTTTTTCTTGATTAACGAAGTTCTGAAAAATAATATTTTTGTTCTATTTACAACAGGGGTGAGATTTTTCTTTTTCCACCTTTTTCGGATTTTCCCTTTTGTATGTAAAATGTAAATGTCTATCTTCTTTTGTCCTTTTTTCGAGGATCTCCGATCCGACCAATTTTCGCGCGAAAAGTGTACTTTTTCTCATATCTTGGCCAACGATTTTCCCTCTTCACCCCCCCGTTCCTCACAGATTATTTCACACTAGCGTTTGATACACTTGTACAATGTACACTTCGGCTGTGATTTGTTGCAAAAGGCACTGCTTTTCTACGATTGGTTATTGAAGTCACGTGACCACCTCAGTGTTTTGAGGGTTCTGCGCACACGCGTCAAACAACGATGGAGTTTAAAACGCTACAATATCGTTCTTTAATGTAAAAACGCTTAACTGTTTTCTTATAAAGTATATAATCGGAAAAAACTTGTTTAATTGCACATTTGCATTGTTTTCTTAATTACAAATATTTGAATTTACCAGAAATGTAGTTAATAAATGTGCAAGAGTTGTAGATCCGATTGCAGTACACTAAGTTAAATAAAATGGTCATTATTTCAAATCTGTTTACTTTTACAAGCAACAAAATAAGCAATTTTATACTTTTATGCACCTTTTAAATTAGTCAATGGACGATTCCCCCATTTTTTAAAAACGTGTGAAATTAGTTTATATTTATGAAGAATTTCTTTCTGATTTCAAATATTCAAACAAAAGTTCTTTAAAAAAAAAATAGTTATTTAAATTTTAAGAAAAGAAAATGTCTGAAAACCTCGTCCGATCAAGACGCTTCGTTACAGCTGTGACGTCACGATATCCTTTCGTTCTCTATGGTTATCGTGATGTTTCTGCCAAATAGTTGGTGTATGACTTATGAATGGGGCTACTCTACCGAGTACCAGAACCGCGACTAAAAGTCTATTGTACTGAAACCCCTATGTGATCTAAAAAAGACCGATTTCCGAAATAATTTTCACTATAAACCCGATAGGAACATTGGACAGTTCCCAGGGATCGAGACAGTGGTATTCCAGATGTTCAAAGAGTTAGACAAAGTAGTAGTCACATTCACACAAAACATGCATAGGGCTCTCCTCTGTCATACGACAACCTCTACAGAGTGGGTCATCTACAACACATAACAGGTTAAAATGTCTATTTAGGTCAGTGTCCAGTTAGAAGAGCTACAGAAACCTTGATTTGTCTTCTGCTCAATTTCAGTATTTCCCTCGATCTAGCTTGATTTACATAGTTTCGTAAACCAAAATATGTTTGGAGCAGCTTAGTCAATATTGGCTCTTGTGCCATTAAAACCCACACAATCAACCAACCTTGATCTAGCCCAGGGTAACTGTTGTTTGAGCTCTTTGGCTTGTCTTTGATCTTAAGATTGAAGCCAAGTTTGGTAGGATTCGGCCATTAATTAACCTTTGATAGTTTTCCTGCCCGCATTGTGAGGCAGACCCAAAACAGGCTCTGGTCTAACAAAAGGCATTTCAGAACCATGTTTCGCTAATTGGTCTGCCATTTAAGTACCCTCAATGCCACATATGAACCTAAAAAAGAGGTACCTTGTTTTTCTCGAACAGATTTTCAAGTGCATTATGGCACTCCCACGCTGCTTTTGAAGAAAAGCAGTGACTCTGTAAAGTCTTTAGGATAGCTTGGCCAAAGATACTATAATAACCCTTCGGGTTAAAGATGGCAAGCTTCCATAGAGATAATGTAAAATAGTTGAGAGCACATGACGTCATTGCAGGGTTTCTACATTGGCAAGCTTATCGCTCTCTTTGGTTTCACTTGACGATTACATTTTATGGTTTCCCAGAAATCTTTTATCTAAAAAAAAGAACAAATCTGCCTAGCTCATCAAACTTTCACTTAAAAAATTCACACACCCAACCAAATTTTTGTTAACTTATATTTTTAACTAAAATAATTGAATACTTTTTTTAAACAATATTAATATTATATTGAACCACTACAGCAAAAGTTCCATCCTGTAATGCAGTACGAATCCTAATATTAGATTTGGGGGTTTTACAGCATATTCCAATATTGGTGAACTTTTAGTAAGTTTTCGTAAGAAATATGAACATCAAGAATTAACAAAATTACTAATTATACAAAATTATTGAAACACATTCTAGAAGAAAATGATTTCGATAAAGTTTCCATGCATTCTTCGAAGCAGTACATTAGGAAACTAAAAAATATCTAGTTATTGAGTGCAAGAATTTAAAAATGACTTGCAACTACAAAAACCAATATCATTTAGCATGTACTAGTTTAGAAGAATTTACTAACAGTTGACAATAATCATTTAGCTTTATTAATTCATAAATTAAAAAACTGCAATGGTAATTGAGATCGCTAAAAATTGCATTTTAAAATGCAAGTAGAAGCCCCGCCCCTAAAACGCTGCTCAAAAACCCATCTGTCTGTGTGAAGTCAATCTTGCATACACAACATCGTGAGTTTCCAGCGCGAAATGTGTTTTTCTTTTGATTTCGTTCCAAGAAATGTCTCACCGGTATCGGTATTATGTAGTACCCCACTGTACAAGTACTTCAATTAAAACTCCAGAAAAGTTGTGTACACATGTGCCCAGGAAAGCAGACATACCGTAAAATGGGGTGAATAGTAACAGCAGGGTGAATCGGAACGAAACTTCATGAAATTACAAAGAAATTGTTATTTTACACAAATAAAGCAGTTTTATTAATTATATATAAATATTTCATTTGGTTGACATGTTTTTAATCTTGGAACACGTTTTGTGGATTTTTCAACACTGCCCTTTTTTTTAAAAAAAATTCTGAAGCAGCGTGCATACAATCCAATGAGTTTTAACCTCCCCAAAACTTATCCCGTAATTAATAACATGTACCAGTTATAGACTTAACTAATATATTTTTAGATAAGTATAAACATCCACAACAGCATGCCATACTTAATTTAACTTGGTTTTAAAAACTTTTTATTTTACGAATTTTTATGTGTTGCCTCGTCTCGATTTTGAGATTTGCGGGTGAATCGGGACACTTGAAAAGTGATATTAAAAAGCTGTTTTTGGCAAGATTATGTTCCACACAAAATTCAACGACTGAAGAAGAGTCTTATTACTCCCTTCAAGACAGTAATCAAGATTGCAGGCTTGAATAAATGTTAGAAGAGGAGTTTCTGCATGGTAGAAAACCCGATTGTTCCAGTGGTTTTTTCTCTTAATGACTTCGTTATCTTTAAGTTATATGGAAAAATGTATGAAGACTCTATGTGAGCAAAGTTTTACATCCACAAGATTATTGCTATATAAGTGTGTTTTACAAAAAGCGCTTATGAACGAAGAGATTTTCTGAAACAAATGAGGATGCTTTTCTCCTTTCTCAAGATATTTTAAAGAATTTGCAGTCATACAACACGCAAACATAAAGTAGATTAAAAAGTATTTTTAATTTTAACGACTATTTGGATGAGTTATAGGAGAGTTATATAAGAGTTGATACGCTTTCAAACATATGATTTGTTTTGACAATAATTGACAAACACAAATTTTGTCCGGCATATTAAATGATTTTTTTATGATAATTTTGTGTTCCTATTTACCACAATGCATTATTATTTGTTTTTTACCACCCTGTAAACATTTAAATAAGATCAGACATAAATTGTAACCGATTCACCCCGCAGAAAGGGGTGAACGGGGTGAATCGGAAAAACATGAAAAAAATCCAAATCAATGTAAGTCACGTTTTTTTCAACATTTTTGGGCTTGAACCTTATAGAAGAAGATAAGACTCACGTTCCTAAATCAAAAATATGTTCGTTAATGATATTATTACACTCTATTTTTACTTTGAAAGTTGAAAATTGTTCCTTTTCACTCCGTTTTAACAGTACTCAGCGAATTATATTAATTGCTATTTTTTTTTATCCTAATGTTTTTATGATTATTATAACTGTAAAAGGAATTGTTGTTGCTTTTCTAATTATAAGAACTGTGAGAATTGTTGATACTTACACAAATGTTTTAACATTTCTAAACTCTGCAGAATAAAATTCTGAGCTTGACTTGAAAAATAAAAAAACACCAACAAAACATCTATTTTGGGTAAATTCGAAATGTGTACCTTTACAAAACAGTCTTCCAATGTTCCAATAACACTTCTTTAAATAAATATTTCCTAAAAGTTACCTTCAATAGTCATAATTTATCATATAGTAGGAAAAGAGATGAACCAAGCTTTAAAATAAACGTATGAAGCTGTTTGCTTACAAATGTGGTCAACGTTGACGTCACACTCTGGGAGGATTATACTTTTATAGGCCTTAGACCTGAAAATATCTACTCACCGCAGGTTGATTAAATAGTGTGATGTCTGTGCAGGTTGATTAAATAGTAGGTGCCTGTGTTTCTTGAACCAAAAAATTGAGAGAGAGCCATTGGTTGCTCTCTCCCATTTTTTTGGGTCAAACTACTTGCCAACCTTGGTATTGCAAAACTATGCAGATAGCAAGTATCTGCCCAAGCTTGAATGGCATAAATTGGCAAGTGAATGCAAGCTTGGCACTCATCAAACTGAGGTTTCCCAACAAAATGAAATGTTTCCAAACTTGTACAATGCCGAAAACACCAAGATGTCAGCCAGACATGATTAAAAACTTGTGACAAGACGTATTTGACATCCATTGTGAAAAAGGACCCGCCATGTAATGCAATGGTAACGTTATCCCTCCAAAAAAAAAAAAAAAAAAAAAAAAAATTCACGAGAGCCAGTCTGAAAAAATTTTCCTTGCTAAAAGTCTGAGAAAGCTAAAACTACATAATTTTTTTATTTTTTTTTTTATATATTTTTTTTAATTCGTATTACAACGTTGGCCACACCACAAAACAATCTTGGTGTCATGCACATGATAAGTTGGCAGGTTGCCAGGGTTCTTGCTATAAAAAGGCGGCTGTTTCCGTGACTCGACATCACAATCGTCGCTATGGAATTGTTCCCGCAAGAAGTGTCTGATGTCCTCGGGCCTTTGTATTTTGAGCCAGATTTTTGGGAAAATTAAATTCGGTGTAACCGGGTCACAGCCTTTATTTCGCTCATGGAGCCCCGCCCCTCGCACTTCCAACGCATCTTTCACAAAATGTTACCTGAGGATTGGCATCGGAAATACCTGGACACAACCCTAAGGTGTTTGGCGGAGGCCAAGCAAGCCAAGTACTTCAATCCCAACGAAGTAAAATTGGATAAAATTGCCAACCGACTGCAAAAGAGTCCAGATCGCATGCTCAAGAATGCTGATACCCGGATGGCATTTCGTCTGAACAACATGTTTCTGGTCAAGTATGGCTGGACTTTGGAAAGTGCCATCAGGACAGTACCACATTTCTCAAACCAGTCATAATATTTGCTATGTTTTACTCGAGTCCAGTGTCGATTCGCCCAGTCAACCCAACATTTGCAGACGGGCTTTACCTGCTCTTGACCAGTATCTGTACAAACGGTATGTGTTAAGGCCACATAACGTGAACAGTGTCCCTCCCGGCATTCGATACCTGGTGATGACTGTTCAAAAAACCCTATTTTCGGTGGATGTGGTGTAGCAACCAGTACCTGGCTGTGTGGCCTACAACACGGAACAACTGTTTCAGCAGTCTTCGTACAATGTGCCACCACCTACACCACGTCGTGAGTCTGAGGTATCAAATCATATGGCTCAAAGCATGGTTCAAGACATTCTTCAAAGTCCCACTTTTGTATTCCCAAGCGCAAGCCAGAAGACTGTCCTGAGGAACCACGTTTGGAACTATTTCGTATTCCCAAGCGCAAGTCCCATGTCCAGCAGCTAGAGGAACCACCCATGAAGCAATGTGCCACAAGAAGAATTTCATGCTTCCTCCAGTGTCCCACAATTTAATGTGCCCCAGTTTAATGTGCCCCAAGACCATGTGCCACAATTTATTGTGCCCCAGTTTCATGCGTCCTCCAGTGTGCCACAATTTAATGTACCCAAGTTTAATATCCCCCAAGACCATGTGCCACAAGAACATGTGTTGCATGTGCCGCAAGATGTGCCAGTTCAGCAGCCCATGGAACAAATTCGTGACTATGCTCCTGAATCCCCTCAACCCACCTGTGACAACCAGAGGAATCTCCACAACCCACCAATGAACAATTACAACCAACAACCGATGAGCAACTTTTAGCATTCTTTGCAACCCCTGAACTGTCCATGCCTGACCTATTTCAAGACATTCCTGTATTTACAGAAGAAGTGTTTAATACCCTAGGGCTGGAGGAATTTTCGCCAGTCCGATGGACTTGTCAAAAAAACCCTGGATTTATCTGTAACTCGCTTGTAAACAAATCAATACGTAAATAAAAATGTGTTTGTTTTACCCATGCGTTTATTTAAAAAAAAAAGTCTTTGCCAGGAATCGAACCTGGGTCCTTGCAGCCACAAAGCCTAACCACATCACGGCCACTATACACCTACGTTGGTTTTAAACCTATATATTTCATAAGGGCCGTTTTCCTTTTTTGAATTTTTTTTTGAAGGGGTCACGGTGCTCTACTATTTTTTCGGCCAACTGTATAACATCTTACTTATCTCAATCTTTGAGAAAGGCGACATCATATACTAAATTAATTTTTAACTGTTAGTTCTTAGTTGTAGGGTATGGCAACAGATACAGATCAAGTTTTTACAAATAAAAACGTAAACAACGTATGAAGTCAACATTGTCAATTTAATAAATTTTTCGTTATTGAATAGTTTAAACTGCTTATTAAACGAGAGTTCTATTGTCAAATTATTATCAATTTATTTGCAATGTCTCACAAAAGTAAAAAACATAGCCACCATGAAAAAAGGTAAATTTCTGGAACATAATGCTCGACTTGTTTTGAAATATTTAGATCAGTAGTTTATAAAGTTATAGTAATTATTTTTTCAGACTTTAGGATGAGTAATTGCTCTGGTGTTTTGATGCAATAATTGTACTCAATACAAATACAAACATGACGATCAACATTAAACCCCAAAAATGGCGATCAACATAAGACTCCAAAATGACAATAAATTACAGGCATGATTTCTATTTATGTTGATCCAGTTTAACTCCTCTTAACTATTATGTTGGCCCAGTTTAACCCCTCTTGACATTTCCCCCATACACGCTAGTACAGTTTACGATATGGTAGATTTTTCCATTTATCAATATGACTATTGTAAAAGAAAAGTTTTTTTATTTTGTAAGTTAAAATGGAATTTTATATAATTTGTATGCACTCTTATTTGTAACTCTTAAAGTCATTCTGGTTTGTAAATTTTTAGAATTGAATAACCTCTAGTCCTACTTTGCTCCAATGTACACCTATTCAGGCTCCTTAACCTGACGCTATTATTCAAACTCTAGTTCCTTTGTGTATTTTTTGTTACCCTGAGACATGGTTCTATACATACTTTTCTTGCTCAGAGCCAAAATTTCAATAATTAAAATTGCAGTATTTTTTAAAAACTCCAAAATAAATATAATCAATACCAATTTATAAGCTTATAATTACCAACATTTTTATACCATTTTGTAGTTTAAAACCATTTTATACCATTTTGTGGTATAAAAATCAGGGCAGATGAGACAAGTAAGTTGGTAGTTCATTTTTGTTTAGAATTAATGTATACAATTCGGTTCATTCTTTCTCAAACGCTATTTTCCTCATGAATTTTTTTCCCTTTCTTTTGGCCTAAGTAAAGGGTATGTTTCTTCAACATAATATATCAAAAGTAAAGGAAAAAAGTGTAATTACGGCGCTCGCAACCACGCAAAGTTTACAGCCATAAGTGTAATCCACCTCAGTCGGAGATGAGAGAAGAACGAACATCAACAAAAGCTTGATGCAACTGAACCTGTGACGCTTGGCACTCCTAAAGTGCATTCTGATTGTTGCGTATTTCGACACAGAATATGCCAGGTGTTGCTATGGACGCTAATTTTACGAGATTTATTTGAATCACAAAATATCCAAAATTTAACATCTAACCTGACTTTGATGTAAAAGTCTTGTATTCTTCCTAACATGATCAAATGCTGTTGAAAAGGTCAAATCTTTTATGCCACTTAGTCCTTAAATAGTGAATATATGTAGATTTATGCAAATTTGCTCGCTCTTGAGTGATCGTACCGAAAATAAAACCTGCAGCAAGACTCTGTAAAAAGAAATGAGTCCCCCCCCCCCCCCTCTCCTCTAAAGGCCAACAGATATGTTTTTTCCTTTTTAGGCACTCAGCTTACTTTTACTTTACAATTTTTATGACAGAAAGTAATTTAATCTGTGTATTTTTAGCCAAAGCTTAAACTTGGTTCAAATTGTGTTACCTATTTTATTACTTTTTTATTTCTAAATATTATTAAAATATATCCAAATTTGAGAATTGACTCTTTTTATTTCTTTGCTTTTTAGGTCGGAAAAGAGTCTGATGAAGTCTTTGGAAACACCTGAAGAGAAACGCCTTAGGCGCTTTGCTAAAAAAGTGAGTAATTGTGTTTCTTAATTTTATTACAAAATTGTTTTTTCTAAGATATTTTGATAAATAAAAAAAAAAGTTAAGATCATCGAAAAGTAAGTAATTGCCAAAATACAGCCATGTAACTATAATGCCTTTATAACTAAACACTGCCTTCCATATTTTCAAGTCGTAACCAAACACTCAGGAAACTCCTATCTGAGGTACTGATTGGCTGAACTTTGTGGTCCGAAATCCACATTAATCAGTTGTTACAGACTGATTCAATCATTATTTTTTATTATTCATTACTGTTAAATTAGAAATTATTTTTTTCCTAATCAAAAGTACTAGTCATCACATCTTGTGATAGCTTTATTTATTGTTTTAGTGCTCAAGCTAGAGCAGGAAATCAATATAAAACTGCTATACTCAGTAATTATTTTGAAGCATGAAAGCAGACAAATTTCAAGTTTCCAAAATACTTAGACCTTTAATTATAAAAAATTATTTATCAACACTTCATGTGCTGATGCCCTTTAAATTTACCAGGCCTGCCATTTTCTGTGCTGCCGCATGAATGGTATAAGCATTCAATAAAACACTTGCAACTCCTGAACAACTGGATATAAATCCCCTGTGGCATAAAAAAATGGAGAATAGATGAACACTTATTACTACGTGAGCGACCACCTGATACTGGTGACAAAAACCTGTACTTATACGTGAGCAGACCACAAAGTGTTAAAGCATGGTTGTATATATGTATTAAAAAATGAGTTTTTATAGTTGTATCTTCCATGGGTTTTAGCCATGAAAAATGTTGAGGAAAAATTAGATTAATTATAGATAATTAAGTGTACTTGTATGTACACAACTAGAAAACTATTCAAACATAAACATAGGGTTTTTTTTAAAGAAAAGAGCCCTGGGTTAGTGACAGTCTTTGATTTTTTTTTTTTTTTACAACTCTCTATGCTTTGTTAAACATTAGCTATTAATGGTACCTCTTTTCATTGTAGGAAAAAAAGGAAAGGAAAAAAAAGGAAGAAATGGGTTGGGATGAAGAGTACATGGTGAGTATAGTTTGTGATTTAATTAGCATTAATTAAGTCTTATTTTCAAATGCCTTTTAAGAGTACTTCATAAATATTTATATTTTTTGTAGGGATACACTAACACTGATAATCCTTTTGGTGACACTAGTTTACTCTCTGGATTTGTATGGAAAAAGAAACTTGAAAAAGAAGGTTTAAATAAATTAAGTAAAGAAGAAATGGAGAAAAGAAATAAACAAAAACTTGAACAAAACAAAGTATGTTTTGTGTATTTATATATATATTTTGTATTAAGTAGTAATTCGTAATCGTGTAGCTTTAAGTGTATTAGTAAATTATGGGGGGGGAAATGTTCATTATAAAATATTGAACTGACAAAACTTTTTTTTTTTTGTAGCATGAACTTGCTAAGGTGAAGCTGAGACGTTTACAAAGAGAGAAAGAAAGAGAAAGCAGAGACGAAGAAATAGTAAGAATTTTTTTTGTTTGTCTACTTATTTAAATCTTTATTGATATATCATTAGTAGAAGTGTGTTTACTGTTATAAAAATTGTTTTTATATAGTAAAAACTATTACTATACTTTTAATATTCAGTTCAGTTAACAAGACATTTAAAAAGCATTAGCAGAAAAATTATCAAGAAAACTATGTATCACTGATTTTATGTGTTTTGTATTTGTAATATGTATTTTAAGATTTCAATCTTAATTTCAATTTATTAAAGATTGTATTTGCCCTAAAATTCCTTAAATTTTTATTCCTCTCTAAAATTCCTAAAATTGTACTTTAATTCCTAAAAAAAATTAAAAACTTCTTAAATTTCCCCGATTTTCCTAAAAAATCAGCGAAAAAAACTTGGATTATCTTTGAGAGGAGAAAATCTTTTCTGAGATTTTAATTATTTACTATTAAATTTTAAAAAATTTTTTTTTGCCTGCATTGAAGTATGCTTTGAATCGAATATCTGTGTTAGGAGCCCATGTCAACTTTAAAAGAAGTATTCCTAAATTTTTTTAAATTATCACTAAAATTTTTGAAATTATCTTTAAAATTTTAAGGAATTATCCTTAATATGTTTCTGAAATTTTTGGAGTTATTCCTTAAAATTCCTACCTAATTTTTTAGAAAACTCACTGCGTCCCCTGATATAAGTTCTTCAACAGCATTTGTAAAATTGTTTCAATTTTGAATTTGTCAATTTTGTAAATGAAAAAAGACACAATTGATTTCCATTTTTTTTAAATGTAATTTTATTTTTATTTCTACAGATTAAATATACTATATTGTAGCATTAAGCTGACTCTTAAACATTTGGTCTTTACCCATAGTAAGCAATTTACAATCGAATCCGAAAGTTATAGTGCCAGTACCTCCTTTCATCACTAAATCGAGTTGCCCAGTTGCAAAAGAGATAACGTTACCTCAGTACAGGGAACACTATAAGAATATTTTATTTTTAAATAAGGTTTTTGACTATTTATGGTTTTTAAATCAGGTGCAACATTTATAACAAAGTATTGTTTTAAACCAAGTTAAAATACTTTTTAAACATGCTTTTCTTTTTTAACTGGAATACTTGTATTAGGGTGACTCCCATGTTTTATTCTAAAACACCATTGCAGTTTTTCTTTACCTTGGTCCACAGAATTGAATTAAATTGTCCACTTTCAAAATCAACCCCGGATAAAAACTGAGTTAATGTCATAATTTTTCTTCAAAAATTTCTTTATTGTCTTGTAAAGAAATAACGATACAAACTTAACTTTTTAATTTTTACGTCACTACTCATTAAAAATACAATCTTCAACTTTAATCTTTCAACTAATATCACTTGATATATATGCAGCTGTTTTTTGTAATTGGTTTTATTAATTTAAAATATATTAAAGTTTTTCAAGCTTTCTTTATGAAAAGAGATGTTTATGTATCAATTTTAATTTTTAGACTCGAATGCAACGTGAAAAAGAAGCAGCACAATTTAGAGAGTGGGAAAAACAAGAAGACACAGTATGTGCTTTTTTTTCTTCTTTTTCTTTTTTTTTTCAAATAATAACCAATGCACTTAAATATTGTTTTATTATTATTATTTTTTTTAATATCTTTTTGTGCTTCATATTGTCTTCTAGGAACGATTCTAATTGTCACTTTTATTCATTTTTTAGTTCCATTTGAAACAAGCAAAATTGAGATCTAAGATACGAATAGAGGAAGGAAGAGGTAAATTATAATAATGCTTGTTTCTTTGAATTCATTAAATTGTACCTATTCATTGAAATGCTGCTCTATCATGAGATTACAACTAATAAGTAAAATTTAAATTTATCCTTATTTTAGTTTAATTCTTTATTTACTTTCAAGCAAGCCCTTATAATTTTAATATTAATATATATATATTTAATTTTTAACCGTTCTTATATATACAGGTGGAGTGAGCATGTACTAATTATTTAAATATCTTTTAAAATTTGTAATTTCAGCTTTTTTAATTATAATTCATTTCCTTTGCATAGCACTGAATTCATCATTAGTAAATTTTTATAATTTTTTTTTTCAATTATGAAAGAAGTTTTGTGCTTTTAGTGTGTTAATCTGTTAAAAGCCCCACCCGCTTCTGAATCTTCAACTCAAACACAATTTGTTTTTCTCCATTAATTTAGTAATATTGGAGCTTAAGTGTTTTATGTATGCGTAAACCAAAATTGTTTCTACTTTAATATTTATTTTCAGCCAAACCAATTGATTTATTGGCAAGATACATAAGCTCAGAAGAAGAGGATTTTACAGCAGAGATGATGCATGAACCTTATAAATACTTGAATGTAAGGCTTTTCTCTTATATGTTTTTAAATTACCCAGTATCTAATATTTCAATGCATAATGTTTTCTTTTTGGTTTGTTCGTTGTTTTTCCGATAAATTGAGTCTGTGAAGTTAAGGGCCGCATTTTCATTGGATGGCAACATCTTTATCTCTTGTTTATGTTTTTTTTCATGAACCCTTTATTATAGTCTATATTAGTATGCTAAATTTTATGAAATATTCAGAACAGACTTTAGGCATAGCTCTAAACATGTATAATTGTGATTTATAATGAAATTGAATTTATATATTGTATAATTGAACTTGAAACATATGAATACAGTCTGTGGAATTAATATATAAGCACTGTACCCCTTTAAAAATTTACCAAAAATGGGTTTAACCTTTTTGGGGTTAGTTGAATCACCAACGATTGGTTGTAAAAAAAGAAAACTATTTAGAGTGTACAAAATGTCAAATTGATTCTGGGTTCAATCGTCCTTGATTTAGGTAGTTCGTGATACCACATTTTGTTGGTAGGCAGTTTCATACGAGGACTGCCGTCACCCAGCATCATTTTGACCAGTTTACACCCATACCTTGAAAACACAGTCTTTTGGGCCCCAGTGAAATGCTGGCAATACTCGAATAAATACACGATCCGTCGTTGCGATGTTTGCTAATCTTGTTTTTCCCAGAACCGTATTGATTAATCAACACAAAATTAAACGCTTGCCCCGTATATTTCTCTACTTTGGATTTCATATCTAGCAGGGTTGGTGTCCAAGGTTTTGTACGTGACATCAGACCGTTGAACGTATAAGTCATATTGTCCATTCCATAGGCCGCCACTTGCCTCGGAATCGGGAAATTTGTTCCGTATACTGTGACAATGGGGGTTGGATCCAACTATACAATTTCCGATTCCAATCGTCTAAAGTAACGTAAAGGATCCTTTTAAAAATTCCAAAATGTATTCAATATTTAAACCTTTAGCAAGACACATGTCGGCTCTTTTTTTACATTTTAAATACATACCATCATGTAATAGAAAATACATTTTATTAATTTCCAACCGATTTCTTAAACAAATAATCCCCGGACAGAAGAAATCTTTTCAACTCCCTGTTCAAGACTTTGCAAAGGAGCCAATGTTGGCTTTCTATGTGGTCCAAATAAATGGCAGAGAGCCGAGTACCTGGAGGTACTGCAACTCTCTCCCATTTCTTTGGGTCCATCTTGCATTATATAATGATGGCTGATCTGCAAGACGGACAAGTGTTCTCATAAGACACTCAGCATGAAATCCTTGGCGGCAAGCTGTTGTATACTTGGAAGTATAGATATTTTCCAAATATATGGAACAAGTATCCTCAGCTTTGTTGAAAAATCTACTGGCCATGGATATCCATAGATCATGGTGATCAAAAGAATACCAATCTGCTTGACCTGGTGCATCAGTAGACGTTGGGGATGTACCTTCCACAGGTCTTCGAAAAACGTACAGATTGGGTACGATTTTTTCCAAGTAAATAGCACGCAAAGCTGGATGCGTTTGTAAGTGCACATGATGTACAAATGCACCTGTGGTTTTTTATAAACTAGGGGGCTCCACCCCCTGCTCACTAATGTTTGCCAAATCCAGAACGCCCAATTGCAACTTTTTGCTTGGTGACTAAAAGCACCAAGCACAATAGAAATCAAATTTTAACAAACACACAACTAAATGATACAATGAATAAAATTTTACACACAAGAACAATTCCACATCTTTAATTTACAATGCCTTTAACCAATAGCAGATATTTTTGCATTTCAGTTGACATCCTCAAATCCGAGAAACATACACATTAACTGAGAAACTCGTTGGGAAACAAACCCACTCAAACAAATTTCCAGTGCCAATATTTCTTGGCTGGTGGAAATGGGTAACCAACGGAATCTCCCGGTGGAAATCCAACGCTTATCTCCAGAAACTTCATCAGTACCCTCTCTGTTAGTTTTTCTTGATTAATGAAGTTCTGAAGAAGAACATTTTGGTTTTGTTTAGAAGGATTTTGGTAGGACTCTGTTACGGAAAAGCGCAACATTCAGAAAAAGAGGTAAAAAACGGGTATGTCCCGCCAAAATTAGGACGTCTGGTCACATTATCAATATTATATTTTTTCTATTGTCTACCATCAAAACAGATACACTCTACTGTTGTACTAAGCACACAGATGCATTTTTTTTCAAACTGAGTTATTGTTACTTGGTCGTTCTAATTTTTTCTACAAATGGTGAAGTTTAATGGGCATAATTGCATGAAAAATATCAAACAGTTAAAAGTGTCTTAAATCGCTCATTTGGATGGCACCATTATGTAACCTTCCTCTTCCTCATTCACTCATATTAGACAAATGACCTTCCTCGATGTTTTAATTAATCATGTACTCCCCACCAATCCATTCAGAGCCCTTCAAGAAGATTGGAACTTTATAGAAAATGTGCCAGAGTTTATAGAAAAAGTGTCGATAGCAGTGGATGGGTGGGATGTAAACATTGCCATTGATATGACCACCTATTTATATCTGGCACCAGTCCTTCCGGATATAATTTATATCGACACCTCACACTGCAAGGCTGAAGACCTTGCAAAACGTATGGCCAATAAGTTAAAAAACTACTAGATTGTCCAGAAAGTTATTTACTAGATCAAACCTACAAGACATTTTGTTCTAGTGGCTGGGAAACTTACCTGCTCCCCTCGATTTTAAAAGTGTCTTCCAAGAAAGATGGATTCTCTCTTTGAAAGTGTTTCATCCCGTATCAAGCCTCCTGGTTTTCTCCAAACTATAAGTGAGTGCTACGCTTTGATTGAATTGGGACAATTCAAACCTTTCCGAGTCGAATGTAATATGCAGATGATGACGTTTCATCTGGAGGAGGACAATCAGTCGATAACTTCACCAGGACGTGCTTGGATTCTGCCACCCCCAAACCATTTCGATCCAACGTAATCCGCTGGAAAAAGATTGAACAATGTCCCTCCAAAGCCGCTCAGTCTTGCCTTCAATGTTTATATACAGATATACGTGTGAATTATGCCTTTGACAATACCTTTCTAGTGAAATCCTGTACACGGTAAAATTTCATATCGAGGTATTTAGCTAGTTTGAAATAAGTTAAAAATTGATTAGAAATTGTCTGTCCATGATAGGTAATTATATAATCTTGTGAATGCCTCAATAGAAACATGTAGCCCAAAAAGCTTTAAACGATTTTTGATAAATTTTTAAAGAGGTACCGATGCTTATATATTAATTCCACCGACTTATTACCTATTAAAAAATTTAGTGTGTTATTACATTTTTTTATTTAATTTTTTTTTCCTTTTAAATTTTTAGTTTAGTTTTTGTATGACCACCCTAGTTAGATATGGTGGGAGGGCTATTATTTTAAAAATACACTATTCTTAAGTAGGAATACCTTACAGCTTGTTGAAAGGATTTTAAAGTTTAAAAGTTCAAATTTCTTTGAAATGGATTACAGTTATTTTACATTATTTCAACATGCGATCATGTATTTTCTTGAATTTTTGTTGCAATTATTTGTTATATTTTAGGGATTAAAAAGGTCTGATTTGGAAGATCTTCAAGAAGACATTACAGTGTATATGGAGTTGGAAAATGGAAAGAACTTAGACTACTGGAAAGACCTTGAGATCATTGTTGATGATGAGATACATAAACTTTGTGACAATGATAGATCAGATGGTAAAATAGCTCGTTAATCTTGTTTATGTAATTCACTTTCAGAGTTTAAGTATTGAAATTGCACTGAAATTTAAAGCATATTAATTATATCTTCACGTTAATATCCCTCCAAATTATAATGTGTAACATTAACTGTAAATAAGCAACAGAACTATAATTATAATTTTCAAACTTAAACTCACCTGGCTATAACTTGATGTTTGACAAACCAATCGATTGTTGTGACTCGAGAGATAAAAAGAAGATTTAAAATGAAATTTTGTTTTAACAATTGTGAAAGTAAAAGAAATGAGTCAAATTCGGGCAATTAGTATTCCTTAGCAATACCGGATGAAATACTTTATAATTTATTGTGTATGTTCATCTTTGAGATGTTCTGAATACATGCTGAAAATTTCATTAAATTTATTAAGCCTTAACACAAACCAAATATTAATATGATAAAGTAAGAAATTATGCTGTATTCAGTGGTTAATATTTAGTGTTAAGTTTTGCACAACATGGATCATTTTGACGATTTTTGTTTAAGTAGTTAAGATTCAAAGTTTTTGTTAATTAATATTTTATTTAATGTATATTTTTTTGCTGTAATATGTATTTTTTTTACATGACTTCACCTGCCAAACAAGCATTTTCTTAAAATTTTCTTTTGTCGCTACAAGTTATTTAGGATTTGAATAGGTTGCTCATGTGTAATCAAAAAATTCCTGGCCTCTTTTTGTTTGGCACATTTTCATAACTGCAGTTTGGCAGATATATTTTGAATATTCTCAGGAACTGGTACCTTTTGGATTACTCGCCAGTTAATAGAACAAATACCCTTTGTTCTAATTTATGGAATTAGTTATGTATGTTTTGCACTTTTATTTTAATATAGTAATAAGACTTTCTACTCTGCTTCAAAATTAAGTATTTGTGTGCATATTTGACAGGAATATCTGTCATTCTTAATATTAATACAAATTCAGATTTAAGTTTTATGGAGGAAAAGAGGAATCCTAAACCATGTTAGAGAAATCCAATACGATTGCATCGATCACTTGTAGATGTAGATAACTTGATGAACATTTTACCCGCAAGTTTTTTCTTGTTCAAGTTGAACTAATGAGAAGATTAGTCATAATAGTCTTTTTCTATGGTTGATATATCCTTGTTTAAAGGTATTTTTTGGTAGGAAATTTGTTTGAAATATTTTTTATTTTCATTCGACCACAACAATTTTGTATTAAATTTCAGCCAAAATTGTTGCATTGTTTTGTTTAGTGTTTAATTATTGTTTTTTTCTGTAATTATTTCAGTATTAAAAATTTGGATTAAATTGCGTCGACTGTTTCTTAAAGTGATATGATTTTTTAAAATTATGCCTTGTTTCCCTATTTCATTTCCATTATACTTGTGTGTCAAGTTTTTTATTTTTTCCCACTTGTAGATCGTAGAGAAGGTATCAATGCTGCTGTAGGAGCTGAAATAGTTGATATATTCAAAGGTAAAACACCCAAACAGCTGCAGGCCATGTATCGACAAATAAAAAAGAAGTCAGAAGAGGAAGAAGGGGTTGATATCAGTAAGTGTTAAATTGAACTCTTTATTAAAACAGGTTTACGATTGTGCATTTTCACTCTTCCCCTTGAAAAGGCTTCATTTGCAAAATATGGAGGTTTTAAAGGTTGTTTATGGAGATTTATTTTCTGTGTAACAAAACTAGACATAAAAATTCAGATGTTAGGAAAATACTAATGTAAAAGAAAGAAAAAAAAAATCACATCTCATTATTAAATTTCAAAAAGTCCTGTTGTGATTTCTATTTTTACGTTTACAAAAAAAAAAAAAAAAAAAAAAAAAAAACCTTGATTGTTGCATAAAATTTTACAAGACATAATCACATAAAATTTTAGTTACAAGATGTATTCCAAGGTTATAGTTTCTATTGTATTTCTGAGTGGCTATTAAATTGATTTAGTAAGTAAACCATTGTGCTTATCTTTTGTAATTTATTAATGTCAATCTAATGCTTTCAATTCATCTGAAGTCTCTTCAATTTAATGCTTTTCTAACATAAATCAAGCATATATGGATACATAAGTGCATTTGTAAAGCTTGCATATTCAAACTGATAGTAATTCTACAAAGTATAGCTTTTAATCATTAATTTTTTTAACTGTATTTGTATCTGTTATTAATCACAATTTCCTGTGTTCAGGTTACTGGGAAACCTTGCTTTCAAGATTAAACGCGTACATGGCCCGTGCTCGGCTCCGAGAACGTCATGAAGAAAATTTACGAAGAAAATTGTTCAAGTTAAAACAAGAAGTAAGTGGCTTTAATGATTTGTAATCACACACACACACATTTCTTTAACATAATCTTTTTCAATCTACAGAAAATGTGTTCTTCAAACAATGGTTTATTTTACAATAATTATTTTTGTAGCTGTTCGTATGAGATGATGATTAGTGTTAATTGCTGCTAAAATCAAACATTCTTGTAAAAGAAAATAGAAAATGCATTTGAAAAAAAAAAAAGTGTTTTAAAAGAGGGGAGGGGGGGGGGGGGAGGAGAGAAAGCTTAATTAAAAAGTTCTAGCAATAAGGAAAATATTAAAAAATGAGGAAGTTGTCAAAATGAAATTGTTAAGGATTTGCCAGAGAATTTTTTTAAATAACTATAAATCAGGAAATATATATTTTTTTTCATTTAAAAATTTAAACTGGATATAAAATAAAAAGTGTATAAGTATTTTTTTTTTCTAAACAGGTTATTCTGCTCTTATGTTTATTTTATTTGTAATTTAGGGAATTGTAAGATAAACAAAAGAGTAGAACAACAAGATTGTTTGGAGTTTTTATTTAATGTTAGAAAATCAAAGAAAATGTGTGACATTTTTCTTAAAAAATAGGAAAATTATAAGGGAATTTTGTATCCCAAGAGTTTACTAATTTGTGTCTGATTTACTAATATTTATTTACATTATACAGCAAGGTGTGCAGCGTACCGAGCCCTTATTTCCTTGTGTGGCTGGCAATCAGTTAACAAATGAAGCAAAAGACTCTCCCTTGCAAAACGAACCATCTTGCTCCTCAACAAAATCTGATGCTGAACTGTCAATTAGTAACCAACTACAAGAAGATGAGCGAGAGAAATCCGAAAGACCACACGATCCACCATCCAGATTGCAGGAAGCCTCAACAGGTTCACAGGAATCAACGTCTTGTTCACAATTACCATCATCAAGTGCACATGATAAAGAACTCCCGGGTGAATCTAGAGAATTTGATAGCAGTAAAAATATTACTGATGAACCTGCCAGTAATAAGCAGTAAGTGGTTTTTTTTTTTTTTTTAAATATTAGGAGTTATTTTATTTCATTTATCAACAAAGTGTCCACAGAACTTGGAAATTTCAGGGAGCTTTATATATCTTGGAAATTTCTGGGAATTTTTTACAATTCAGGAAAACAAGTGAAATTGTCTTTGTTCTGAAAAAATAAAGTTTTTTTCATAATTTTAGAATATTTACTATTGATTTAAAGCAATGGAAAAAAATGCTATAATTCTCTATTGTGGTGGTAGTCACTAGAAGTTTATTCCTATGGAATAATTTAAGCTTTTCATTACCACAAAAACTATTTTTAAAAAATTGGCATATAACCTATTTTAGCATATATGTTCTATTTGACCAGGGTGTCGACACATCTGGAAAAGTTGAAGGAAATTTGAAAAAAAGTTTGCAGTAAAATTAGGGAATTTTGTAGAAATCTGTCACGGAATTATCAGGGAACTGAATTTTGTGGCCACCTGATCAAGTTTAAGTGGCAAATTATTTGAATCCTTCATGTTTGCTATGCTTTTAACTTTCCGTCGAATGCATTTAATGGGACTAGCAGATAATTTTGTTATCTTGCTCCACCTATTTTCTTGATTTTCTTTTTTTGACATCTGTCATAACGATGTTAATTTCTGGGTAGGTCTGTAAATTAACTTTATAAGGCAATTCTATGTCTGACAACAATCCTGCAGGATAGATTCCATAAGTAAACGACTTATTTTCTACCAGGAAATGCAGTAAACTTGCTGGATTGTTTTGTCTAAAACAAATAGGTATAATCTAAAATAATTGTTAAAATGACACCATTTTACTGTGTTAGGAAATGAGGAGAGTTATGGAGTAAGTAAAATATTTGAAGAAAAATGCAGGAATATATTTTTAACATAGAAACAAATCGTAAAAAATCAATGCACTACAGAAAATTGATAGAATATCTCCACTGATATGATTGCAAAGCATTGCCAAATGTTGGTTACTCTCAAAAAGTCACATGGTAGCAACAGCTCTGTTGTTTGTTTATTAAAAAATTTTTGGAATATGGTCCACAAGTATGTTATATCTAAACGATCAACATATTGCTTACAATGAATAGTTAAAGTTTTGTCTCTTTATTTAAAATTGGAATGACGTACTGTTAATTTTATGTGTAAGCAATGAAAGGTTGTTAATGTTTCTATTTAGCTTGTTTCTAATCTTACTCTTTATTCTTACTTAATGTTAATTAATTAAGTATATATATGCACATTTAAAAGCAAAGCACAATTAACGTATTTTTATATTTCTTTTTAAAGCTTATTTCTAATTGCACTATATATTTTTAATATTCACCAGCTAAGCAAATAGCACATTTTGTTGTCAAGACTTATTTCCTTGAAACTGAATTACAACCATAAATTACTTTAATGATATTCTCAATTGCTTGTTTGCAACACTTTTTGTCAGTGTACTCAAATTTATGTACTTATTTTACTTTTCGATGTAATACCATAAAATAATTTGTTTTTATGTCTACAAATTTCTTTAGTTTTATTTTAAAATGTGTAATTTTATAGTTATGTATGATGCTTTTAAAAACAATTCTAAACTTAATTGAAGCTTTAAATATCTTTAAAAAAAGAATTGGCTATTTCTTATTTTAAATTTTTCTGAATTTTTTTCAGATCCAAAATAGTGAAAATTGTCGAAGAGCCCTATGATTCAGGAAGGTACAGCCCTGTTCTGATGAAATACACTAAAGTAGAACCTGGCGTTATCCTTGTTGATGTAGCAGAAGATACTGCCAGATTGGAGTTCATGCAACAAAGATTGTCGAAGCGTCAAGAATTTTCGGTATTTTTCTATTTTAATATAACTCTTATATCTTTAAATCCATGTGTCATTTTAATATGCCTCTACTAGCAGAGGTGGCTAATATAAATATAATAAAAATCATGAAATTAATCTTGTGAAGTAAATTTTAATCCGTATTGAATTGACTTCCTAGATTTATTCAGGTTGTTTACAGAACCTGTGCTGGCAGGAGATGGAGTCATTTTAGTTTGGAGTTTAGTAAAGTTTATTTGAGAATATATAATGATGTGTAAATGGAGATTACTCAGTAGGCTATTAGCCTTTTAAAGAATAGTACTTTTGATCTGTGGGACTGGATTTGCTTAGAGATGGCACAAAAACTCATTTTATGGGAATAAAAAAATAGTTTACATAATGTTTAGATTCGTGTTTGTGAGGGTTAATAGAACTAAGCATATTTTCATGGGATGGTGTTAAACTAAGAAAATATTATGTGATGATGATTTGTCAGGATTTAAGCTGAGTAACAGTTTTCTTCGGAAAAGATGCTGAAATCTAAACAAATGTCTTAGAAAAATATTGAATGAATAGGTCTCTTATGCTTCGTTTGATTTGCTGTACTTAAAAAAAAGTTCAACTATTCAGGTGCTGTTGAAGAAACTAGTTGTTAATATAAGCTATATAATTAACCAAAATTGGGATTGAATGAGAATTGTTGTACAAGCGTTTACTCATTAAACTATGGTGTCACACATGTTCCCTGTTCAAGACACTAGAAACAGCGTAATAACTTGTGGTGGATATCACAGTCGATTTACACGAGGATTATTGATTGTGATTGTTGTTGTTTTTTCTAATAACCGCACCAACTTCACACTTCCTTCTTTGCTTTTACAAACATTTTAGCAAATGTTTTTTTACAAAAAACTTTAAATAAACCCTTGAACTCCTATAAATTATTACTTTGTAGCCAAAAAAAAAAGCTAAGCTTTTTATCATTTTAGTATTTCTGCATTAGCGATTGAATGTACATTGTTATTAATTGATTTTTAATGATTTCTTTCTCCACTTTTTAATCAATATTTCTGATACATTTGGGTACAAAAAAAAATAATCATCTTTATATTTATTCTACAATTTTCCTCGTTATTTTGAAGAAACAAAACAACTTAATTTCTTTTAACAAAATTGTTATTACCACCTTCGAAATTTCTGATTTCAAAAAAATATTTTGACATCTTTGCGTTCTATTCTTATATTAAAACACCTACCTACACAAAGCTAATAATTTATTATTTTTTTTTTATTTATAAAACAATTTTTTTTCCAGGAACTCCTCTCAGCTGAAGAAAAAGCTTTTGAGAAAATTGCTCGGAAAGGCATGGATTCCGAAGAAGCTGTGTTTAGTGTTGAGCACAGTGTTGACAAGAATTACATCTGGGCAGACAAATACCGACCAAGAAAACCCAGATATTTCAACCGCGTCCACACTGTGAGTTCTAAACTTAATCTCTATAGCTTAGTATATTGCATCTGTTTCAATTCTTCATTTCTAATCAAAGTTGCAGTTAAATAGCACCCAAGCTGATTCATTTTAACATGAAAGTAAACAAATTGAATGCTGAGAAAGTGAAATGAAACATAAATTACTTGCACCTTACTTTTGTGTCCATTTTCTCATTTTCATTGTTATTTTCTTTTTGTTGCCTTTCATATTTAATTTTAATTTCAAACTCAGGGCTATTTGGATTCATGTTTGTTTACCACTTATTATTTTATAAAGAAACTATCAAACTATGTTTTGATTGTTAAGAGCAGGTGAATTTTCTTTCCAAAATATAGTTTTAAAAAATATTTAAAATTTGAAAACTTTACAATTTGTAGTTCTTCCAAATGGTGCCATTTGTAATCACTGTTTTCAAACTTTTTGATTACTCGCCTGGTTGGAAATGAAGACTATAATAAACTTTTCTGTATAGAGATGAAAAACAATGCTCTTAAATAGATTTTTAGCTCCCAATTTACTAATCAGTGCTTGAATTTGAATATTCATCTGCTATCAAACAACATGCTCCAGATTGGGCTATTTTGTCTTTTCCATATTATCTATATTGCTACAAATTTCAATTTTTGTTGCTCCAAGAATCCTTGGAGCTGGATCCCTACTCATTTAATCAATATAAATTTAGCTGAGTTTATATTTTTATTTTTCAACATTATAGTGTGGCACTTTGTACCAAGAGAAAAAGCCTCTTTAAGCTTTCAAATCTTCTTCAACTCCATCATTTTAGTTTTAAAAGTGTGCTGCCTTCTAAATAACATTTGAAATTATCCCCCCCCCCCCCCCCCTCAACCCAAGTTATGCCCAATTATTCTTTTCTGCAGTTGTGATATATATAATTAAAAGTCTGGAGAAAAACCTGCTGTTTTACTTGCAAATTTTTTTAAACAAACGGTAATTTGATTTTTTAAAAAGGGTTTTGCAGAATTTTAGAATCCTGTGATTCACCGGCATTTACATGCAATAACAGAGTGGCCACAGAACCTAGAAATCAGGGAAATGTCAAGGAGCATTTTGATTCTGGAAAATGTCAGGGAACTTTTTGAAATTTCACAAAAATTAAGGAAAGTTTCAGGCATGTTTTCTCGTTCTCAGTATTTTGGTGCTACTTACCCAATGATTTGTAGTAGTAATCGTTAGAAGTTTAATGTTTTGGAATGATTTAAACTTTTTGTTACCATCAAAACTATTTTTGAGAAATTGGCATGTTATTTCTTTAGCATACATGTTCTATTTGATCAGGGGTCTATAGATCTTAAAAAATTGGGGAAATTTTAAGAAATGTTTATCGTAAAATCAGGGAATTTTTTAGAAATCTGTTGGGGAATTATCAGGAAACTTTTTTTTCCTGAGTTTTGTGGCCACCCTTTATCAGTTTTCTTTTGATTAATGATTAATTAAAATTTGTAAAAGGATCAAAATGTAGCATTTGGAAATTGTGGACCATAATAGTCTTTTCAACAATTTGCTCTTTCAGTGATTTTTTTATATCTCTATACTTACCATGGTCCTAAATAGAAGAGCTTCAATCATTAATTTGATCATAATGGACAATTCCCGCATTTTTTAGAAAAGTATTAAATTAGTTTTTATTTATGATGAATTTCTTTCCGATTCCAAATATTTAAACAAAAGTTATTTAAAAAAAATTAGTTATTTAAATATTAAGAAAAGAAAATGCCTCAAAACCTAGCCAAAACCAATCCGATCAAAACACTCAGCAAAATCCGTGACGTCAAGGGTTCTTACAGCTTCTATGGTTATCGTGAGGTTTCTGCCAAATAGTTGGCACTGGTAGACCATTGCCCCATTCCGTACAGGTTGGCTTGATTTGCGAGAAACTGACAAATCTGGTTTCCGCTGCTGCATTTCAAGCCAAGATATTTTTGAAGCCGTGACATCACATTCAGTGCCAGCAGAATGAATTGTTTTCTCACCAACATCTAACAGGTAAATTTTGATTGCAAATTTAAAAAAAGAAAAAGCGCATTGAACATTTTTGTGTTTATGGCCTTTTCGAAACATTTAGAATTGAATACAAAAATGTTTATAAAAAAAAAAAAAATGCTGGAATTGTTCTTTCAGTCATAACTGTATTTTCTATACCCTTACAGAATATGTTGTTAAGTTACTTAAGTTTAGTTCTTGAAACGTATGCTTTAATTGTGTCAATTTTGAAACAATATTTTATTATTTCAGGGTTTTGAATGGAATAAATATAATCAAACTCATTATGATATTGAAAATCCTCCGCCTAAAATTGTACAAGGTTATAAATTCAATGTAAGTAAATTTGTTTCTTTTTGCCTATTATTTAAATACTTTTCAGATAATTTATTTTATTGTCTCATATAGGAATATAGTTTTTTTTCTTTTCATAAATATATTTTGTTCAGTATTACAGATTAATAGTTTAAAAATATTTTAAGAAAATTACTAAATCTCTAGAAAAGTAAAATGTGTGAATAAAATTTAAATTATTATTGTTCAAATCTATTAAAAACCAAAGATAAAATTGGTTACCATTATTGTAATTGTTTCCTCTTGCCTTATAGTATGTATTAGTAAGTGAAATTTGGATTTTTTAGATTTTATAATGAAAAAAATAATTTTGGAAATGTATTTTCAGAACTTTAAAGTTGTAGTTTATGAATGATAAATAACTATTTAAAGAGCAAAATTAAATGTACTAATGAAATGTTTTCCTTTTTTTTTAGATATTTTATCCAGATTTAATTGACAAATCTAAAACACCTGAATACAGTTTAGTAAGTATATATTTTATCACTCATAGAATTCTTTTGACGTAGAATTATTGCAATATCTTTGATTAACAATTTATCCTGCAAATTGTAATTACTGTACAAATTGTAATTTAAAAGATATTTCATTTTATTGATATTTAATTATTGGAAATCTGTGTTTTCTATATCTGATCATCAAAAGATACTCGGACATAACAAATGGATTTCTGAAATTTCTTAGTATCAGGGATGAAAGTCAAAATGTAAAAAAGAAGAAAATATTTGCAGCGTTATTTCAAACTAGCATAAAAAGTAGCTGAATTAGAATATAATTGTGTACTGAACAGTGGTGCAGCTAAAATTTTTTTCTAATGGGGGCTGTTAGACAAGTTTAATAATGCCCTAAAAAATTGTAAAAAAAATGTGGAACTTCTCGGAGAGAAAAAAGCGGAAATCCTCTTAAAAGCGGAAGATTTTCACCCCTGTAATATTTACACTGAAATCTTTTCCTGGTATCTTTTGTTGAATTTTCTGTAATGAGAGTTAAAAGTTACAGAAACTTTGAAAGATCAATAATTCATTAAATCTATTTGTAAAGAGGTTGTGTTTAATGCATAAAAGAAACTAATATTTTTATAAGCAGGAATAATTCCATATTTAGTCTATTTGTGGGACCATAATACATACCTGCCAACTTGTACAGATTATCCGTACAATGTACGGATTTTTACTTTTTTGTACGGCTGTACGAACAACTAAAAAAATCTTACGGATTTCACGGCACTTATCGTTTTATCCTTAAAACCAAATTTTTTAATATTTTTTCGAGTCACCAACAAAACCGAAACGATTTTCCAAAGCTGCCGCGTCAGTAAAAATGTTCACACTCCGAGGTTGCGCTATGTACAGCAATAAAGCGCGTTGGCGGGGATGCATGTTTTCATCTGTATTGCCGAAGGGATTTGGCAAACCAAACCACTGTTTCGTTGTTTCGAACTTAACAGGTTAATTAAGAAGCAGAATACCGAAAGTGCCTATTTTTTTTTTATTCTTCCTTCTTTTGGACCGGACTCCAACATTGCGCTTAAATAATAGCTCTAAACCACGGCGCCGGGGATGCATTGTTTTCAATGGTGTTGCCAACGGGACCTGGCGAACCAAACAACTGTTTCGTTGTCTCGAGCTTTAGAGATTAATAAAGAAGTAGAAAACTGAAAGTGCTTTAGTTTTTTTTATTCTTCCTTCTTTTGGACCGTACTCCTATGTTGCGCATAAATAATAGCACTAAATCGCTACACCGGGGTGCATTGTTTTCATTTGTGTTGGCGGCACCGAACGACTGTTTCGTTATCTCGGTAAAGCACTTTCGGTTTTCAGCTTCTTATCTTTGTTAGTCTTAATTGTTTATTTTAAAATATCCATGTTAAATAATCTTGGTATAAGTATAAAATATAAATTTTTTTTGGAATCTTATACCAAGCATTTTACTTCAAATCATCATAAATTCAAGCAAAGGAACAAATTTTGCATTTTGCTCTATCTAAGCATCTGGTATTAAGATTTCTCATGGAGGATTTACTCATGTCAAAGTTCATATTAATTCTAAAAAACGCACTGACAACATCAAATGTAATAATAAGAATTCAAAGGCATTCATAATTGATATTTGTGCGTGTGATTAAACACTTTGAATACCACCAACTCCTTGTATGTTTCACTGTAGTTTTTGTGTCATAAAGCATGTTATTTGGGTGTAATGTAGATTAAATCATAAACTTCATCACAGATTTTATATTAAAGTTTAAATTTGATTTATTTTTAAATCCAGGTTAGTATTTTATTTTATAATTTCTATTCTGTGCTAAAATGTAACAATTTGTTATATTTGGGAGCAATTTAATACTATGCATTTTTTTATTTATTTGCATTTGCTAGTGAATTACTATTATTTATATATTACATTCATAAATATTGTCGCTATTTCACTTTCTACAAGTCATAGGAATGCAAATATTTGTTCTGTAAAAATTGTACTTATTTGAAAATCCCAATGTTGGCAGGTATGATAATATCTGTGAATAGCAAATTTTACTCCAAGTTTATTCTGTCCATACAAATTTCATTCAAACAGAAATCACTAAAGACACTAATCACTCTCCTGAAATGCCATCTGTTGGCAATAAATACAACTATTATGCAATATTTTTGTTCTTCAAGGAAATTCTTTCTGTGAAAATTGTTTTCTCTATAAAAAAACTGGCCAAGTATGAATACTCACATACAGATTATTCTGCACCAAACATAGCACATTTTTTTTTTTATTTGTAACCAAATTCACTTGCAGTTTATGAACAAGTTAAAATTAAGAGTTGGAACTCTTTTAGCCCTGAAGCTATTTGAATGCCGTTTTTTTTTTATGGGTGATTATTTTACAATGATATAGTATAGTCAAGCCTTTCGACAGCACTAACAGCTTATGTTTTAGACCAGAACCATGTTTACAATTACCTCGAATAATAAGTTGAAATTTATTTATTTTAACTGGTTAAAATAAATTTCAAACCTTTATTGTATGATTTAAAATATTTCTTTTATAGTTTAATCAAAAATTGTTTTCTTTGAAACTATGGATATTCACCGATATCTTCAAATTTCTCTGCAACTTTCAGACTGCTGGATGAAGGGGGGGATTGGTCCTACACACAATTGGGAGTTTTTCTAAAAAAATTATAATTTATCATACACATTTTATATGTTTTTGAATTCAAATCCTCTCTTATGTAATTTTCACATATCCCCAAAGCACAACATTGTTAAAAAAAAAACTGCAAGTTTTGTTTTTAAATTTAAAAAAAGTGTAAAATTTCTTTTGTTTTTTTAATTTTCTTATTTGCTTATGTGTGAACTAGATTTGTGCATGAAAAGTTAAACCCAAGTTAAATGTGAAAAAAAGTAAATAAAACATGTCCGTAGTAAAACAAATGTAAACTAACCAAATTATCATTGCTAAATCAGCCAACTGTAGATTTTTTTTAAATAGAAGTAATGAAATAAGTAAATCGAAAATGTAACTGGAAATTTATATTATGTTTCAACTTGCCTTTCTTATTCGTACATCAAATGTTTTTGATTTTCGAACCTTGCTGGAATGAGAATTTCGGGGTGCATATGTCAATTTCTAGGCTTTTGCCACGACATATACATAAAAATTCTCATATTTTCACAAAGTCGTTATAATTGACAAATATGCATTTTCTTATTTATATTTTATGCCAAAATGTGCGCCTAATTTAATTTTTTAAATATGAAACTCTTTCAATTCATTGCAGTAATATTTTATTGTAATTTTCAGAGCGCCTGTGATGATAATAAAGATTTTGCTATCTTGAAATTTAAAGCGGGTCCACCTTACGAAATTATCGCTTTCAAGATTGTCAACCGAGAATGGGAGTACTCCTACAAAAGAGGCTTCAGATGTCAGTTTCACAATAATATATTTCAACTTTATTTTCATTTCAAGCGATATAGATATCGAAGATAGAATATTGTAAAATATATTTTTATAATCCTGGAACTCTCTTGAATATATATTCAAACCTCTTCTATTTGTAATCAAGTGTTCTGTGTATAAAATCTTTTCAATACAATTTCTAATTTATTTTAAATTGACAACACTATAAATGCATTTTATTGATTTCGTACTCATGCATCAACTGTATGAACTTTATTCTGCATAGCTGTTTTACTGTAAATAAAATCATCCTTGTCATCAGAATTGTTTATTTTCTTGTAGTAGTACTATCATATATATAATAGGGTAGTCCTTAATTTTGGACTAACTAATTTCTTTTTTCTCACCCTCTAATTTTTTTTCTTCCTTTAGTTATAAAAATATTATTTGACCAATATTTTTAGAATTAAAAGTATTAACCTGTGCCACGAGTTTAAAGTTCACATCATGTAGCCACATTTTACTGTATTGCACAGGGTGGTCTTTATTTTTAAACTTTCAAATTTCTTTTTACCACCCAATTTTTTCCCTTTGACTACAAAAATATTAAGTGATTTTCTCATGCAGCAACAAGCTTGAAGTCTGCATCCCGAAGCTGGATTTTACTGTATTGCTGACCATTTCACTTGTACGTTCCTACACACGGTCAGCTGTATACTAAGAAATAATTGCAGAATGGGTCAGGAAGAAAAGGGGTATTAAGGGGATGAAATTTTGGTACCCTTCTGCGAGGTGAAGGATTGTGGTAGAAATCTAGTATCTCTCGACTTCCCACATTTAATTCAGTGTAGATTTCAAATTGAAATTGTTATTCTTTGCCTAAAATATGGTACAAAGTTTAGAAGTAATATTATTAAATGTAATGCTTTATTACAATGAAACTTTTGTAGAGTGAATTATTTCGACTAAAGAGCAGAATAATGTAATTGGGAAAATTCGACTTCTTGTACTAGTATAATTTCAGATAATCATTTTGAAGAAAAATTAAACTTTCTGATTCATTGTAAGTTTCACAAATTCCCAATTCTGAAATTTTCTAGAATTACGAAACTTTTTAAAGTGTAATAATATTTAAAAATTCAAAAGGAATGTATTTGAATATGAAAGTAAGAAACACAAAATATATAAATAGATGTTTATTTTTTAATTTTTACAATTTGAATATGCAAATAGCAAGCAATCAGTAAGAAAATATGTATTTTGGATTAAAACATACAAGAATAAAAAAATTAAACAAAACCTGCTGCAAAACAATTTATCACTAAAACATACTTTGAGCACAGCCTTTGTCAAAAAAAATTCAGCATGTCCATTTGTACATAGAAAATAAATTAATCGGTTGAATACGAAAAAAATAGATAAAACATGCATAAACACAGGTTCATGATTCAAACACATCCATCTACTATGCATACCAGCAGCAAAGAAAACTTAATTTCTTAGCAGCTGATATTTTTCAAATGTTATGATGTATTGATAGGTAAGAAAATATATAACTTAAAATAATTAATATAAAAAATAACAATACAATATGAAATAATTATAATTGAAGTAACACTCAACAAACACATAGAAATATATTTGGAACCTGGATTATAGTCCAAACTAACGTAAGTCAATGAAAGAAAATATGATGAAAAAATTGTTCATCAACTACTGTCTCCATCTTGACTTTTCTTAGATCGCCTGCAAAAAAAATAACATCATTAAATTGAAGTATATACAAGGCATTTATTTTTATCAGAGGACTTAGAATTTTTTTTAAAAGAACCAACATAGTTGTAATTTAGGCGGTCGTTGAATCAATACATACCAAGTTTTGCTAAAAAAATTATTAATAATTTTTAAACTTTCGTTATATATACTGAAGCACTTTGTAACACATGTTTACCAAAAGAATCCTCAGGTTAGATGGCTTTTATACCACTGGATTTTTTTTATATAACTAATTTACTGATGGAAACGTGCAATGCCATCTGTTGGAGGCTGTAACATTACTCTCCAGAATTTTATCAGAGATGGTTGGTTGTTTTCTGAATATTTGGCGCCGTTAGCAACACGAGGGCTATAATGCCCCGAAACATTCGTCATTTGACAAGCCAACATACATTTACAAACACCCAAACATACATTTACAAACACCCAACATACATTTACACGGGACTCGAATCTGCAACCTTGCGGTCTAGAAGCTAGCACGTTAACCACTATACCGTTTGATCGGCTATTAGAGATGGAATTTGACACATGCAGGGCTGCCACTGACTATAAGCCTTGAAAATAGTTGCATTAGTAGCCTCAGATGTTAAAAATAGTAGCCAAAATAGTAGTCTTGGACGTTGAAAATAGTAGTCTCAGGCATTGATAATTTTACCCTCGCTTTTCATAACTTAATAACGATTTCTTCTTTCAAAATGTTTAAACAATCATATTATATTGAAAATGACAAGCGAATTTAATTAAGCCCAGTTTTCCAATTTTTTAAACAACAATCAAAGTAATTAAATAAATTGCTTCAAATTTAAGTTATTAGTAGTTATAAATTTAGCTTCAATATTGAAATTTTAGTCATTCGGCATAGACTGACCTACACAGAGAAATCAATCATCACACCGGCACAAATCATGGACATGATGTCTTATAACACCAATGGAAGCCTTGGCAAAAATACCCATTACAACAATGCAAATCTCAGAGATGGCAGTTATAACATCAGCACTAAAGCAGTCAATATTGAAAATACAGCTATTAAACCATCAAATCAGCTTAGCCTTTGGTGAAAATGACTTTCATTCCAATGTAAATATTGGTGATGGTGCCTTCCATACCGACTCAAATCTCAGCAATAGAGTCTACTACATCAACGTAATACTTGGTGAAAATGATCATCACATGAATGTAAGTATTAGCAATAGCGTCCATCATATTGGTGCAAATCTTGCAATAGTCTATTACATCAGCGTAATACTTGGAGAAAATAACCATCCGAAAAACTTAATTCTCGGTGATCGCCCAGCATACAAGCTGAAAAACCGCAATAGCTTCCATTACATCGGTATAACACTCACCAAAATTAGCAATCACACACTAACAAATATTGATGATCGAAACAAACGTTAGAGGAAGCAGCGATAAAAGTGGTCCTTCCACTGGAGATTTTGGAATTCTGATTGCACGCAAGGGTCTCTGGTGAACAGACTTTTAAGCAAGTACACACATGCACCTCCTTGAAATTTTAATGCAAATTTGCATCAACCTCAGAAAATTTTGTCCAAAAAAAAGCTGAAATCAGCACATTCGCAGACTGTACCATGTGTGATTTTAAGAGTGGATTTCATGTATTTATCTGTATGTTTAGAAACAAAAGCTTGCATTTCACTTTCACATACAATAAATAACTTCCACTTTGGAGCATTGCTTACATTAAGTGATCTGTAATTCCAAAATGTCATACACTTTGCTCTTTTGATTGATTTAGGAAAATAACAAGGGTTTTTAATACTAATGCAATTACCTTGGCAAAGTTAAAGTTAGGTGACTTTTTTAACAAGAGAAGAAAGATGACTTACGATGACATTATCAAGCCATTTAAGTTGAGCAAAAATAGATGCCCCACTACTTACATGGCAACCCTCAATTGCTAAATGTACATTTCAATTGGTATTTTAATGCAAATATAAGATTTCAATTAAAAAAGAAAAGGTTAAGGAAGTTGTCCATACTGACAGTATTTTCTTCCGGTATTCAAGGCAAATTTCACAAATTCATTTTTGTCAAGTAAAGTAAATAAAGGCAAAATAATTTGATATTTGAGAATATAATAGTGTATGTTGTCGAGCCTCGCACTGCGAAAGATAAAACATTGGAACTTAACAGGAGGGCGAAAATAATAATTGCGGGAGTGTGATTACCAGGGAGATACTATCGTCAGCCTAACGAGGTTACCACTCGACCCATGAACATGAATTAAAATCTATTTTGGTAGAGTTCATCCCCCCCCCCCCTAAAATTATCGCTATTTTGACAAAACTGCGTCAGTACCTTAGTGCCGATTTTTTTTCCGTCCTACAATCAGACAGTATCTACTTAAAAAAAAATAAAAAATAGTAGCCTTAGCCTAAATATAGTTGAAGGTTTTGCTTAAATTAGTCGTTTTGGCATTTTTTTTCACTAAAATAGTTGCCATAGTTGCTGGCCACTAAAATAGTCGCTTTAGTAGCCTTTATAGTTGCCAGTGGCAGCCCTGTACATGATACCACTAGTTGATAGTTGCCATCAGGTGAACTTTATTAAGTTCACAAATATTTTTTAAATTTATTTTTTGATTGTGCTTGAGTGGCGATATATTTTTTCGCAATTAGCTAGTCAGCTGTGTACCATCCATTGTAGAATTAGTTTTGTGTTCATTTCATTGTCCGCAGGTCACCAATGTAGCCCTTGGTAACCCATGTCTACTAAAAGGATCCTTTAGGTAAAGACGGGCTACTTGGCTTTTTATACTACTGAATTTGTTGGAAACTAATTTACTGGTGGGAATGTGCAATGACACCCCTTGGCGGCTGTTACCTACCACACAGGTCATTAGTATATCATAAGCTGTCAACAAACAATTGTAAATCATACGTGCACAATTGAAATTGCGGGACAATTGCAACTGTCAAGTTAAGACTGGAAATCGAGATGTGATGGATGTTCAGAAATGAAGAACTGGACTGGCGAGAGATTTTGTGCTAAATGTTAAGAAATTAAAGTTATTTAGGATTTCAGGTATTGGATTTCACTAAGAGCAAGAACTACACAACGGCTATGTTGCACCGAAATATTATTACTAACACTGTGAATTATAGGGAGAAATGTCTTTTAGGAGGTCTTCCAAGGGAAAGATGCTAGGCATTCAAGTCAAAGCAACATGTAGAACTCGATCTCGCGAAATATTGCATGGTAGGCACTTAGCTACAATTTGGCCATTTAACAGTGAGTTTTGGAAGTGGCTAGCAACCTAAATAAAAAATGTGTATTGATAGATTGTTATTGGACATGGAATTAAGTTATTTAACAAATGTCGTTCTGGAAATAAAGTAGTTCATCTTGCCCAATCAATAATTTGTTTGGGAATCGTTTCAAAAATAGCAACATCATAAGACCAAGAATCCACACACATTTACAATATCTGGTGTTTTTTCTTTAAATAACTTTATGACTAGGGACTAAGAAAAAATATTTGTACAACATATAGATGTATTTCCAGAATTCATCAATTGATAAATGGTAGGAAAATTAATATCTTTTATATACTAGTGAGGGGGGGGGGGGGGGGAAGGGACAAAGCATCAAGTTATTTTAATGCTATTAACAGGGTTCCCACTCAAATCACAGAATGAAAATCAATGATTTTTTAAGGACCTAATTAATATTTTTAAGGACCCTTGAAAATTTGTTTTCAGGCATCTTGTCTGTATATAAATTTTTAATAAAGTATATTTTACCAAAAAAGTTACAAGTTATTGGATACGTAATACAAACATGTAGGAAAATTCCAATACGGTGCCGATAAGAGGCGGTCACGCGGGGATAGCAAGTCCGAGTTGCATTTTTATAAATTTTGCAGTTGGTCTCACAACATCTGCACAAATTAAGGACCTCTAAGCATTTTCAAGGCCTTGAAAACAAAAAAATATTAAGAACTTTTAATGACTGTGGGAACCCTGATTAAGGAAAGCTCATTTACATAAAATTCCTATAACCTATCAGGCTCTTATTTGCAATTTTAGCATAAATTGAAATTTCTGCAGTAAAAACAAAAGTATCTGTCTGTCGGAACTGAGTACCAGCACCGAGGTTACAAGTCTATTCAAGGTGGTCACAAACTTCAGGAAAAAAAGTTCCCAGCTTTTAAAATATTCCCTGATTTTACGGCAAACTTATTTTCAAATTTCCCCAACTTTCCTGATGTGTACACACCCTGGTCAAATAGAACATGTATGCACAAGGGATAATATGCCAAATAGTTTTGGCAGTAATGAAAAGTTTAAATTATTTCATAATATTACACTTTTAACGATTACCACCACAATTTTTAGGGCAAATTGCGCCAAAATATGAATGAACAGGAGAACATGCCTTCAGAACAAAGAAAATTTCCCCGATATTCATAAAATTCTAAAAAACTCCCCGACATTTCCTGATTTTTTTCAGAATCATTGTTAAGTAAAAATATAAAATATGACTAGAATTTGTAACTTGATTTCTGGTTTAATTAGGAATCTCCAAAGGTTTTTAAATACGTACAAAGAAGAAAAATATTAAGTATTAATCTCCAAAAATTATTTCTTAGTTTCTATTTTTACCTATATGCTTTAATATACAATACTCTTTAAATTTCACTAAAATTTATAAATATAAAAGCTTAAAATTAAAAAAAATTAAATTTAAGTGCATTAAAATTATACTGCAAAATAAAACAAGTTTGAGTGGCAAGCCTTTAGTTGCTATAGCTGGAGCTTTATGCCGATTTCAAGCATTTTTAAGTTTACAATTCATATAACAAACTGGTAATAATGACTGGAATTGCTAATAACAATTAAATTACAAACGATGGGTTTGAAAACATATTTAGATTACTTACAAAAGTGCTAATGCTGTTCTTACACCAGGAGGTAGATTGTTCATAGCTTTGCACATTTCATAGAAGTTTTTCATCTGAATTAAGAAATCGTATTGTTCTTGGCTGTCTGCCTGCAATAGAATATTTATTAATAAAAAAAAAACATGAAGAAACTGATTATAATGGATTGAGTAACAACAATATTTGGCATTGTATAAATAAGTAAAACAAGTGGCACAGCCTAGTCCTAAAATTATGTTTTAAAAAGACTTCAATATGTAATTTTTGATCAGAGTATCCCATACAGACTATACCTACACAATTAATAATTTAATAAATACAGTAGAAGATCAATTATCGAAATAATAATCAATCATAACCGTTCCAGTCAGCAATTTTTTTTTTTTTTTTTTAAACTTTAGACATAATTTAATGTATCACTTTATGTAAAATTATTTGTAAGATGGATGATGCGAAATATATATAATAAATGAACTGTTTCATGTTTAATACCATTGTTTCTTTATTTCATATTGCTCCTATGACACATGTACAATATTTTCGTGAATGGTTAAATAACTGAAAAATGAGTTATCAGCCCCAATTGTTTTCTATAATTATTACACAATTTTGTATATTTTCAGATTTTACAAGAAATCTTTGTTTATAAACTTTTAATAACTGTTTCGATACATGATTCATTAATCAACTTATAAAATATTATGCTTCAATTAATTTGTAAGTAATCTTTTTTTATCTAATGAGATGGTAAATATTGAATCAAATGAAAAGTGAACAATTACTCTTATTATGTAAGTCCGGTCATGTGACTGCTTGACTTTTTTTGTGGCTGGCAGTTTGATGTACTTGGTGAATTCTAGGGTATCTGCCAAGCTGACTGGAAAAGAAAAAACATTATTGTAATATTAATTGCTTAAAGATAGAAGATTAACTGACAAAAAAATGCAACTTTACTGAAAATTGAAACTGATGAATTATTGCCAGAAAAAGAAAAAGAACCCAAACCCCTAGTTGCAAGTTCATTTTTTACACAATTTAAATAGATTATTCTGACAGAAAAAAAAATGTAATTAAAAAATAAAATGAAAAATGGAATTTCAATAGACAAATTAAAGATTTAATTCTATACCCAATGCAAAGCATTCATTTAATGCATTGCTCTCAACAAAATTTGTTAATTTTCTTAAAAAACTAATCCTGGTACGCTTATTTTAAATGGAATGGAAAATTCAAAGCATGAAGTATTATTTTTTAAATCCCTTCACACATCTCAACTTTCTTTCTCACGAGTAACAACCCATTCATGTGAGATTTGTTTACATTAACATATTTTCTAACAGTGAGTCCCATAATATTCAGTTTTGCTCGGTCTTGCATCTGACAGTTTTATAGTTCACACCCTTGGTCTTTTAATTTCTGCTAAGCTAAGCACAATTCCCATGGTTCAATACAATGATAGTTTACAGAGCTCTCTTTGATGACGCAACAATCATTCTCTTCATATCTGTCATGCTAATGACTTGTGAAATTTCTCTCTCTGTCCGAGTTTCCAAATTATTAACTCGATAAATACGTCGACTTCATCCTAAAAAGATTATTTTCTGACACCGTCTTAAAATTATGCAAATATGTGAAAAGAACACATTTATCATAGAGTGCCATTATTCAGTTACTATAAAGTATCATTATCTGCAAACTGGAAAGGTGATTACTAAATAGAGAACATACCCATTTCCGATTCTTTTCTTTTAGCTGGCTCTTGGGTCCCCATCTTTGGCATCAACTGCTGTTCTTCTGCCCTACGATCTCGGCCAGGGCACGCACAAATCTTCACGTCCAACCGACGACGACCCACGACGTTGCCACTAAAAAAATTACATTCAACTATAAATTCAAATATCTTATACCTAAAAAAATTGTGGCAACTTGGACACACTTTTTTTTGAAATACTGCCAAATTAACAAAAGAGAGAGAGAGAGAGATGTATACCAGGATGGCCACAAAATTCAGGGAAAAAAAAAGTTCCGATAAGATTTCTAAAAAATTCCCTTGATTGAGTAATTCTCCAAATTTTCCAGATGTGTAAACACACTGATCAAACAGAACATGTATGCTAAGAAGATAATATGACAAAATTAGTTTTGACAGTAGTGATAAGTTCAAATTATTCCATAACATTCATCTTCTAACGATTACTACAAAAATTATCTGGGTAAATGGCACTAAAATACGAATGAACAGGGAAACGCACCATCAGAACAAAAAAAATTTTCCCGATTTTCATAAATTTTTTAATTCACTGACATTTCCAAAAGCGAGTTTTCTAAAAAATTTAGGTAGGAATTTTAGCGGTAATTCTTAAAATTTTAGGGAAAGTTTAAAAACATTTAGTGATATTTCTTTTGAAGCTGACATAGGCTTTTAACATAAGACTTATTTTTTCCAAAGCTTGGTTCAATACCGGAAAAATGATTCAAAATATTTAACTTTAAAAACTTATTTTATTATTTTAACAATTATACTATTTTGAAAAACATGCAAATTTATTTTTCAGGAATTATCAAAAAACGCAAGTACAATTTTAGAGAGAAACTAAAAATTTAAGGAATTTTAGGGCGAATGCAACCCCTGTATTTGAGGAGTTAGTGAAAAGGGAGTTAGTCTGCAAACTTTCAAAACAAAAGCATTTAAAATTCTAATATTTTGCATAATTCCGATATTTTAGATTAAATACATACTCTTTTTCAAGTGAAAATATAAGCATGATGGGCCTTCTGTTGGGTCCGCCTGCACAAGAACCGAAACAAGCAAACCTATATATGTAGGTAGAGTAATGTTGTCCTGCTGTAATGGAGAAGCAGAAAATAAGTATGGTATATACTAAGAAAAAGTTTTTAAGATAAATAAAAATAATACAAAAATTATGACAAGTTCGGAGAGTTTCGGGGAAAATAAACTACCCATACAAAATAACAGCAAACTAAGTTAGATTTAGTCTTTAACTACAAGGGTTAGTTTAGAAATTTTTAAAAAAGATTTTGTGCAAAAAAACAATTCAATCATAATTTTGTAAAAAATCTAAAATTTGCTTTCAGAAAATAAAACAGGGGTGCCTGTCGAAAAAAACCCTAATTTTTCACAATAAAAATACGAAATTCATTAAACTATGCAAAAAAAGTCAAACAATTTGAAGAGCATTTTTAAAAAACGTACTATTACTTCAGCTAGTTGTAAATAAGAAGATTATTACAGTAAATTGGACTTCATTTTTAGTAAATTCAACTTCTTTACTTAGAAAATAACATATCTTTTAAGAGAAACTTTTATTTACCAGCAGGGATTTCAAAAGGTACAACCACACTATGGCGTTTGGTAGTTGGATCCATCTCGTAACTCGCCATGTTGCTCTCGCAACGCACAAGATGCTCCGCCTCAAAAATACCTGAAACCAGAAGAAAAAAATAGAATACAAGGAATAACTATAATAGGGATAAAGCTGTGGGTGCTTTTTAAACAAAATGCTAAAGAACTTTCTTAAGATCTAAAATTAAAATTTAATTTAGCTTTTTTGCTAAAAACAATTAACTGTAAAATTAGCAAATCAGCGTTTTTATTATACGGAAATTAATCATCAACCTAAAAAAAATAAACAAGCTGAAGAGTGTTGTTTCACTAGTTATTTGGTACCAAATACTTTTATATTTACAGTTCATAATGACTTAGTACAAAAAAAGTTTCTTAATTATTTTAAATTAAAAACAAGTGTGATAAAACTCGTCTTCCTTTTAGTATCTTGCTAAAAAGAAAATTAAGACTCTAGTTTTTGTGCTAAAGGAATTTCTTACCCCATCTTAAACACTAAACCATAATCAAACTTAAACAAATACAAAATGTAATTAATTTGCTGATTCTACTTATAGGAATTGAAGATTATTCTGGTAAAAGAGTTATAGGAGAGCTATACTGTGCTGGAAGTTGTTACATAATCCGAGTGAAGGGTGAATGTCACACAGAAGGAACAACCCCATATTTGTCTTGAATAGAGAAAATCTAGGCAGCCAGATATATGACACAAAACAAGCTTGCAGTAGCATTGAGGCTTGATAACAAGACCTCCCGTATGCTGGGCAAGCATTTGCCACCCAGGCACAAGACCAGCCCAAACAGTTAGGTTTCTGGCTTTACAAATTATACTAGTTATATTTTCCAGATTATAAAAGACAAATTTAATGTTAAAGAATGGCATTCATTTCATTTTACAACATTACTATTCGCCATTAAATATATTTATAAAAAAAAAGTACTCAGAATTTTTCCTCCTTTGTATTATAATTATTGTTTTCTTTACTAGAAGTAGGCATCATTTTGGGACCACTAATTGGATGTTGCATTTAAGTGACGGAAAATTCCTTGTTTAGCATACTTTAAAAAAAATCTACAATGTATTTAGAAATAAAGGATTGTTGTACAGTCAAATCCTGTTAAAGCGAAGTAGATGGGGCAGCTGAAATTTTTCACGTTAAAGAATATAAACATCAAGTTTTAAGTACGGAGATCTTCTTTTCCTTTGAGCTAAATAGGATGTCATATTAAGCGATTTCGCGTTCACAGTGTTTGACTGTATTAAAATAGGGGCATAATTTTTATTTTATGTTGCAGTTAAGCTCCCATCTATAATAAAACAAGCTGTCTGTTGTCTGTGGATCTATAGAAAGCTACTTAAAATTGGAGTAGAGCTCTGAAATTTTCAACATAAGTAGTTTTTTCCTTCTAATTGTATATATGTCAAACAGAATATTAAAATTTAAATTAGTTCTTTTTTGAATAATTTCTTTAATTTTTTTTTTACAAAGCGATTTCAAATAGAGATACAGCTCTGAAATTGTCAACACAAGTAGTTTTAGTCTTCTAATTGTAGATTTGAAAAACAGAATTTTAAAATTTTGATTTTTTTTTTTTAATTAACAAATATTTTACAAAACAATTTCTAATAGGGCTACAGCTCTGAAATTTTCAACATGAGTAGTTTGGGCCTTTTAAATGGACTTTAGAAAAACAGAATTTAAAATTTTTATTTAGTCCTTTTTTAATTAATTAATAAACATTTTACAAAACAATTTTTAATAGGGTTACATCGCTGAAATTTTCAACATAATTAGTTTTGGCCTTCTAATTGGAGACTTTAGAAAAACAGAATTTAAAATTTTATTTGTGTTTTAATTAATATTTTTTGGATTAATTAACAATATTTTACAAAACGATTTCTAATTGGGCTACAGTTCTGAAATTTTTAACACAAGTAGTTTTGGTCTTCTAATTGGATTTTTGACAAAAAGAAAGTAGCAATTTTAATTTGTTTTTAATTATTTTTTTTAATTAATATTTTTACAAAAAGCGACTTCTAATAAGCCTAGAGCTCTGAAAGTTTCAACACAAGTAGTTTAGGCCTTCTAATTTTGCTTTTTACAAACACGTGTTAAAATAATCTTAAAGGGGTGTTGTACTATTGTATTAATGGGGAATTTTTTTTTCTCTAAAAGGGAGAGGCTTCCAATATACGTTCAATTACGTAGCAATTAGATTTTAGTGAGAGAAGCGAGCTTATGCTTACGCAGCAATGAACCTTTCAGCGAGCGAAGCGAGCCTATGCTTGCATAGCAATGAACCTTTCAACGGTTGAAATAAGCCTGTGCTTATGCGTCAATGAACTTTCCAGAGCGAAGCGCGCTCGATTTTGCATTGAGATAAACCTTCCTGAAAGCAAAGCACCAAAAACTGGGACCTATATACCAATGACGTATTTCCGCAACGCGAGGCCTCACTGCTAGTTAAAATATTGTACATTTAAAACTTCGTGGTAAAGTACAGGTATTCAGATACTTTGTAATATATTCCAATTAGAATTAATAAAAATTTCACAAAACACTAAGAAGACAGATTGAATTGCACGGTTAGATAAATACAACAACTACATCGATGCTTAAAATGCCACGCTTAAGTGAGTAACTAAAGGATGGAAATCGAAACAAACATACTTTTTTCCAGTTCTTCCATTGAGTGATTGAGGCAGCGGTGGACAATTTCGGAAGCATGTTCTGGCGATCCATATAGTGCCATCACCCGGACTGAGACATTGTCGGCAGTATTTGTGTTCGCTGAGAAGTTGATGGGACATGGGACATCTTTCCCAACATACAGCTTGTCCTTTATCTTGGAATACTAAATGGGAAATAACATGCATTAGAAAAGAATAGAGATAGGTAGAATTTTAATTTAAGACAAAATCAATTATTCGCTGTGTCAGAATTATGTCGGATTTTTCAATTAAAAAATCATAAAAAAAATTATTTAGTATTAGTGATGTTGTCTGAGTAAGAAGTTAAGACATTAAAATTCAACTTATTGGAAAATCCAAAAACTCATTCCAAATATTGAAACGTTTGTAAATTTTTAAAACAAATATAATTTAGAGCATTATTTGCCATTTTCATAGAGCACACTTAAAGCAAAATACAACAAAAGGAAACAGTTAACATAGTAAAATTACCACAAACATATGTGCATCAACATAATGTTAGTACCTCATTGTCAAATTTGTTTACCTTGGGGGCAGAATTGTTAAAATGGAGGAGTTAAGGTTGGATTTTTTTTTTGGTAACAGCATCAGAAATTTGAAATTATGGTACAGAAACAAATAACATTCACACGGTTTGATTTTCGAAAATGAAAACATTCAGTAACTTTTTCAACAAAAAGGCGTTTCTCACATTAAATGACTTCACAATACCAAGTAAAAAATGCTGCATAACTACTTACGGTCCAGGTAACTCCTTTGGTATTCTTTTCTTGAGAGTTAAAAGAAACAGTGAAGTTGTACTGACCTGGCCAGTTTTGACTAAGAGATAAGAAAGAAAAAAAAAAAATACAATAAACTTTTAGTACTAGACATAAAGACATTAAACAAGGAAAGTATTAAACATACAAGAAAAAAATTAATCATAGACAGTTTAAGTCATCTTCTCGTATCTATACCTTGGAGCCTAACGTTGAAGTCTAAATTCGGCAATTTTTCCTACAAGTTAATTTAGTATAAAATTATAACATCACAACTCGCACAAAATAAATCTAAACTATTTAGTGAGAGGTATAACAAAGCACTATCAGGATTCCTACTCAAATCACAGAATGAAAATCAATGACTTTTAAGGACCTAATTAATGTTTTAAGGACCTTTGAAAATTCAGGCATCATATCTATAGATAAATTTTTAATCAAGTGTATTCTACCAAAAAAGTTACAAGTTGGAGCATGTCAGAGAATTCAGATAAGTGGCAGTCACACGGGGATAACAAGTCTGAGTTGTATTTTTATAAATTTTGCAGATGGGTACACAACATCCACAAAAATTAAGGACTTTTAAGGACCTCTAAGCATTTTCAAGGATTTTTAAGCACCTCTATGCATTTTCAAGTACTTTCAAGGCCTTGAAAACAAGTGCAAAAATATTAAGCATTTTTTAATGACCGAGGGAGCCCTGATTATATAGAGTCCAAATAGAAATAGGAGCCAGATTCATAAAATTTCCTGAAAAGATGTCCGATTGTAACTGTGATTTAGATTCACTAGGTTTTGAGGTATAGATACACACTTAATGGCCTTTACATTTTTTCAACCTCATTTGGAAAAATAAAACTGAATAAGTAAAATTCCTATAAAGCTATGATAGATGTACCAATAAATTCTTCTGAAATTTGACAGATGCCAGTTATAAACATATAAGGAAGTTAATTACCTTGCAGGTAAAGACGAGGGAACATAGTTCAAGTTAGAAGATGTTACTGCACTTTTGGGAATGAAAATAGTAGTAGTAGTAGCAGTAGCGACACTTCTAATAGGTTCCTGAAATAGATATTTTGTTAAAAAATCAGTAATTGTAAAGTAAAATTATAATATAAACAAAATAATACAATTCAATGACGACTAAAAAGGTTGCAATAATATGAAGCCTGTAGCAAACTATTTGCAAGAGATTTAAACTCACTTAATTTGTATAATAAATACAACAGAGCATTTTGCATATTTAACTACACTTGATTGCTACATTAATTCTTTAAAATAATGTTGCAAACACGCCTGTTCTTCCAGATTTCAAATATGATTTAACATACTGTCGCCAGATAGTCATTGGGAAGCTTAATCATGCAAACACCTTCGAAAACTGAAGTACTAGGATCTTCCGGGACTAATCTCTAGAACTGCCTTTTGAGAACAGGTTCTACACTAAGACAATGGTACCAATCTTAAGATCATAAAAAATATGTCAAGACAAGCAAACTTGAATGCAGATCACATTAGAAGTTTTTTTTTTTTTTTTTTTTTTTTTTTTTTTAGAACTACCTTGGGGCACAACTTCAAAATGTTAAAACCAAATGTTCTGCATAATACAAGTCAACTATAGATCCTGACACTAGCAATATCACAAACAGATGTAAAAAAGGTGCAGCTTAACTTACTAGAAGGACAAGAGTAATCAAAAAGAAGCTCTTGGGATATTTTCTAACTGTTGAATTTCTAAAAATGTGCAACAGTTTAGGATCTAATGATTAGAAGACAATCTCTAATATTATCTATATCAATGAAAAATAACTGCAGCAACAACAACTTATCTGAGGCATGTTTTGTGTCTTTGTTTTTCTGCTAAGGCTTATATACTATATGTATGTCACAACTTGAGGACGTGTAGCTTATAAAATATAAAAAAATACCACAAAATGTAAATGCTGGGACATAACAGTCATGGATGAAAACCTTACACTTATTTTGAAATGATTTCATTCAAATGAAAACAAAAAGAAGTTATTTAAGATAAAAACTAATTGAAAAAAAAACTTTATTGCAACAAATAAGGGGAAAAAAAGCCATAGAAAGGTTTGAAATAACTTGCACTAAGAAAAAATACAATTTGTTTTTAATTTTACAATGAAAAAAAAAAAAAAAAAAAATTAAAAAGAATGAGTGGGAGACAAGTCCAAACAAGCTAATGATCTTCCTGAATTTAATAAGCACCAGTCAATGAACCACCTGGCATAACAATACAAGGCATCACAGTCACACCTCAAAGAACATACTAATTGGCACTGACACAATGCAACAGTTCAAAACAGATACATATCTGACAATAAAATAAAATTAGCACTACAACTGAAAGAAATCATCTAGATATATTGTATAAATGTAAAGGAAGAAAAAATGTAGTAGAAGCAACACCATTAAAAACATAAATGACAAAATAGAGAAGTTTTACATAAACTGTTAAATGTAACACTAGTTATTGCATGAATGTAACTTTTACAATGGTGATTGCCTAGAAAATGAGATACACAATTAACTTTTTACAATAAACTGCAATTAACTTTAGAAGCATGGGTGAATAAACTCACAAAACTAGGAAAATATTTAAAAAAAAAAAAATTTTTTTTACTTACATTGTTATTGTTATATTTTCAAATTTAAAATAACTTAAAGAGCATTTCTCAACTTTTGTAAAGCAGGCAATAGTTATACAATATTAGTCGCTGATTTAACTTTACAAAACAACTTGAAACTAAGCATTCATTTAAAAAAAAACTGCCACAAAAAACACTCACCAATGGAACTATTTCAGAAGGAAGGTTATTATTTGAAGGATTCGTGGCTTGATCAAAGTGGGAATTGTCCAACTGAAATCAAATAGCGAAATGTATTATATTGACATTTGTGACAAGAAGATTACACAAGTAATTGCCAAAGTACAAAGCATCACAACAAATAAATAAGAAAAAATTACAAAGATCACCACCTGTATTATTACAAAGATACACACATAATAATTTATTTTTTTTATTAAACTTAAAAAAATATTAATGATAAGTTTTATCAAAATGAAAAATACACTTTATTTTAGGGAGCTACTACAGTCAACTCGTGATAACTCGAAGTTCCAAGGGATTGACCAAATTCCATGAGTTATCCGAAAGCACTCGAGAATTTATTTTCTATTTAAGGTATATTCTTGGGACCTAATGAAACAATATTCGACTTCAAATTATCTCGAGTTGACTGTACATGAAAAAAAAAAAAATCAATTGTTCTCATTGATTTTTTAAAATCTTTTGATGTTTTACCAAAATGGCCAATTTAAACAACCCAATTTCTATTTTTTTTTTTATGTTGTTGGATACCATTATTATAAAAAAGATCTAAAACTGTTGGTATTGTGATTTGAAATGCTGCATTTCTACTGTATAATTACATTTTAAAAACTCAACAATATTATGCAACTGTGATCAACAAATATAAGAACAACACAAAATATATTTAATGTTGCATGATTTTGTTACTTTAGTGTACATTTACTGCAAACACAGCAATAGTTTAATCAGAGATAAGATAAATAAAAATCAAGGATATATCATATTTCTAAGAAGAAAATAACTAGGGTCCAAATTTGAACAGAAATGATAACTGTTAGTTAACTGAATCAAAAAAGTGAGATTTGTAAAAAATCAATTAACACAACTCTAAATTGAACAATTAGCAATTCCACAAATTCAGATGGATGTTTAATTTAAAATAGTAAAGCAATAAATAAAGTAAGGAAATCGGTAGAAATACAAAACTATGATTTTAAAATATATTAATAATTTCAACATTCAAAAGCAATTACAAAAAGAAATAAACAAAAGGTTTAAATTGCTGTGTTACAGATACAATTATATTTCTGATTTCATAATTAAAAAAAAGTTTTCTTGTTATGGAGGGGGAAAAAAAAGCTTACATAGTATTTATTTTACAGCAGGGTTGGAAAAAACCAGGTTTTCTTATAAAAAACCAAGAAACTTTTTTTTTTGGTTATACTGTTTTTTTTTTTTAAATTAAACCTTTTTTAATTACATGTATACATATTTCTAAATAAAATGAGACATTAACTAGAAGAGTTAATGTTAAAAAAAAAAAAATAATATTCCTTCTGAAAATAATTTAAACCAAGTAAATAAACAATTGCTACTTATATGAACATTTAAATCATATAAATTTTAATATTTTATTTTGCGATACCATTTTTTAATTCAATGTATACAATATAATACAATAGTAATAGTTTACTGCATCTACAAGGAATATTGCTCTTAGATTCATCAGTAATGGTGATAAGTTGTACAAAATGATATTATTAAGGTTTAGAAATAAGTTATTAAAACACAAAACCTCTATTTCAGAAACAAATTTAAAGCACAGCCTATAATTTAATTTTAATTAATAATTAAGAATAATTATAAAAATTAATAAATTTATTAGATTATTATAAAAACTTATTGTTGATACTTATAAAAACTTCAATAGTCTTTCATTATAAGATTTATTTTAAAAAAGTTATTTCACAACAACAAATAAATTAAAATATCTAACTATAAATAAACAAATAAAAATACAATTTGAAATTATTCTTAAAAAAAAAAAAAAAAAAAAAATGGGGGGGGGGGGGGAGATTTGGTTTAAACCATGCCAACCCTGATTTAAAGGTACACAAAACACAAGTTTGCTAGAAGAATAATCAATATTAAATATATATATAAATGTTTACACAATGTCTCAGATATTTTGATACATGCTCCTATAATTTTAAAGCACCAAAGGGTATAGGAGAAAAAGAAAAAACAATGCAGTATAAAATCAATACATCCTTTTCAAATGGTTCAAGATTATAAATCTTACTTTCAATTTAAACACTGATTATTTGATTAAAAAGAATATATAATTGAATAGAAAAACATCCTAATTAATTCTTTAAATATAAACATATTTTTGTCTGACATTACAATTTCCCAAATATATATTTATAATTTCTAAACATTAAAAAATAAAGTTACTGACCACAACGCGCTGAGGCAGATTTTCGGGTACCCTTCCATCTACCGTCATGGTGCCGCAAACGAGAACGGAGAACTGGCTTTCGAATTTTAAAAGCTGGGACGGAAAGCGCGGTTTCTAAATCTATTTATCTTTCGCCCGTTCAGATCATTTAAAACAGGATTCAACCTGTACAGAACAGGCAGGCACGGACGTGATAAGATTGCTCGATCGGGGAGAAACTATTCTGACGCAGATTTTTCGTCATGGTTCGTGGAATCCGGCAGATGGAAAAGAGGGGCGAGGGGAGAGTGTTTGCGGTAACTAATAGTAGGATGTTTTTGAAGTAAAAAAGTTAGCAAGTCGGGACGTGAAATTGCGATATTACTAGTAATCACCAGTTGGATAAGAATTTACGGGAAACGTCATGATAAAGCGGAATTTTCGTGGGAAGTTCGAGAAAAAAAAACAAGTTTTTTAAATCATACTTATGGACATGGCAGTTTGTTTTAGCTAGAGGAGAAACTTCACTGATCAAAACACCTAAGGGTTTGAAAATTCACAAACAAGCTTCCCAAAAATACCGTATTTTTTCAACTAATATTCTCAATGTTTTTATTTTTATATAAATAAGAAACATCACGGATGACTTTTTTAAAATATTAAGTTTCATGTATTTCAAATAGCCTTTTAAGTTGTGGCCAGAAACATGAAAGACAGGCTTCAATTCCTTGGAATATATTTTTCAATAAAAGTTAATTTTCGTAAAAATAAATCGTAACATACCGGATATCAAAAGTTAGGATTTACTTCAATACAAGTTCAATGCATAATAATGAGGGGAAAAAACCCCTTAAAAGCATCCCTGTGGCACAGATTTCTTTTATTCATCATAATTTTCTACAATTAAACAACAAACAGTTAAATACCAAAATCTTAACTGTAGATAAGAGCGAGAATTTCAGTGAATTCTTTAACCAAATTTTAAAAATAATTCTACAAAAAAAAGAGAGTAACATGCCATAGAAACAAAATTAATAGATGGTAGTGTCTTACTAGAAAAATAACAAATTGCACTATTTCTCCACTTAAGGAATTTCTTATGCAAAACATACAAAAATTTGATTTTAATGAAGTATATTGACAGAAGGTTTAAAATAAAAATTAATAGAATTAAAAAGAAAACTATCTTGCATTATTTTTTACAGTACCGTAAAATGGGGTGAATCGGAACACTTTTCAACTTTCAAAGTAATAATCGGTTGTAATAAGATCGTTAAGGAACATATTTTTGACATAGAAACTTGGGTCTTACCTTCTTCTTTGAGAATCAACCCAAAAAAATTTGTAAACACTAGAACTTTAATTTATTTTGAATTTTTTCATGGTGTTCCGATTCACCCTGCAGAAAGGGGTAAATCGGAACACTCGTTACAATTTATGTCTGATCTTATTTAAATGTTTACAGGGTGGCAAAAAACAAATAATAATGCATTGTGGTAAATAGGAACACAAAATTATCATAAAAAAATCATTTAATATGCCGGATAAAATGTGTGTTTGTTAATTATTGTCAAAAGAAATCATGTTTGAAAACTCATCAACTCTTATTTAACTCTTATAACTCATCCAAATAGTCATTAAAATTAAAAAATGCTTTTTAATCTACTTTATGTTTGCGCGTCGTATGACTGCAAATTCTTTAAAATATCTTGAGAAAGGAGAAAAGCATCCTCATTTGTTTCAGAAAATCTCTTCGTTCATAAGCGCTTTTTGTAAAACACACTTATAAAGCAATAATCTTGTGGGTGCAAAACTTTTCTCACATAGAGTTTCCTACATTTTTCCATATAACTTAAAGATAACGAAGTCATTTAGAGAAAAAAAACACTGAAACAATCGGGTTTTCTGCTATGCGGAAACTAGGCTCCTCTTCGGACATTTATTCAAGCCTGCAATCTTGATTACTGACTTGAAGGGAGTAATTGGACTCTTCTTCAGTCGTTGAATCTTCTGTGGAAAATAATCTTGCCAAAAACAGCTTTTTAATATCACTTTTTAAGTGTTTTGATTCACCCCGCAAATCTCAAAATCGAGACGAGGCAAAACATAAAAATTCGTAAAATAATTTTTTTTTAAACCAAGTTAAATTAAGTATGGCATGCTGTTGTGGATATTTATACTTATCTAAAAATATATTAGTTAAGTCTATAACTGGTACATGTTATTAATTACGAGATAAGTTTTGGAGAGGTTAAAACTCATTGGATTGAATGCACGCTGTTTCAGAATTTTTTTTTAAAAAAAGGACAGTGTTGAAAACCCCATAAAACATGTTCCAAGATTAAAAACATGTTAACCAAATGAAAAATATATATATAATTAATAAAACTGCTTTATTTGTGTAAAATAATAATTTCATGAAGTTTCGTTCCAATTCACCCCATTTTACGGTATATGATGTCTAGACATTTGAGGAGCATATTTGTAATTTAAAATTTTATCTTTCACAAATAAAGAGGGAACTTTTATTGAACACTTGCACCGAGCACAAGTAGCGCAGATATTGAAAACGTGATCACATCTTAACTTTAGGACGAATATTTTTTCATTAATCAATACAACATTAAATTTATTTAATTTCAAAAACTATTCATAGGTATTTTAGAATTATAGAAGAAATTTAACACAACATTTTTAACTAAATGCAGTGGTAGAAAAAAGTGAGGAGATGTCCAAAAGTTGGTGACAAGTGTAACCCCCGAAGACAAATTTTATAATTTCGTATCTTATAGTAAAAATCTTTATTAGTAAGGAAATAGTTCATACTTCCTAACACAAACATAGAATTAGAGTCCAAAATGTATTGTTATTTTAATGAATATACAGCGACTTAAGCTTTTTTACTTGGAAGTAAGAGATAAAGTGAAGTGAAAATTAAAAAAAAAAGTTCCTCCAAAGTTGTAAATTGACTAAGTGTAACAGTATTTGTTTATAAAAATACTTATATCTTTGTACAAAATAGTATAATACATTTTTATAATAGTATGTTTATAAATACCATATTTTTTTACTTTTTTTTTAAACTTTAAATTACTTTTTCTCAGTGTCACTAAATTTAAAAGTTAATGTTATTTTTCGTTAGTAGTTTTTACACGTATTGATTTTTTTTTTTTTTTTTTTTAAAGTAGTGGGATGGATTTCAATGGTTTTAGAAGTGGGGGGGACGCATGTGTATTTTCTTAAAAAGTATGGGAACGCGTCACCCCGCATCTACCCACACTTCTAGCACTGACTAACTGAAATACATTACAGCAGATAAAACGTGATCAAGTTCCGAATTTTACTTACAAGTCATTTAGTTACTTGAATGAAAATATAATTTTACTAAATACTAATTTTATAATATCTATTCTATGAACGACTAGAAATTGCTTTGATCTCGTTGAATTAAAAAATAGTCGCGCTTTGGTAACGAAATTTCTTAGTTACAATTGAAATCGCATTGATTAAAACTGAATAAAACAGTCGGTTGAAAGTATTATATAAGGAAAAAGTGTAGATTTTTTGTGATCTTCATATTTTCAAAAGTAGCTTGCCGCTACTGGAAAGAAGCAAAAAAAAAAAAAGAAAGGAAAAAAAAAAAAAAAAAAAAAAAAGAAGAAAAAAAAAGGTGCACTTAATATATAATTTATTTTACTTCCCGTTTTCAAGTTGTTCGTAGACAGATATGATGCATAGAAAATATTTTCAAAAAATTATTTGCTATTTTGAGAAAGGTTTCATTAGACGATTGCATGTGTAAATAAAAAATAAGTTATGAAGTAATGACCAGTGTAATTGAAAGTTGTGCAATGTTCTACATCCATTGTTTTTGTTTGGGATTTGTTCCCTTCCTTCATTCATTTATTTCTGCTATTCTATTTCTGCTGGTGCAAGGACAAAAAAAGAAAAAAAGGCGATTGATCGATTTTTACTGCACACATCTTTTATTATCTGCAACATTCAACATTGTCATAAGTTTCTGTTTTGGAGAGCGGGAAAGAAGGATTTCTTCATTGAAATTTGCAAGAATTATTTGGGAAGTACTAGAATATAATTAATTTATTTTTTTATAAAGTTAGTCATTGATTGCCATTCCATACATTTATCCTAGGTTAGAATTGATTATACAAGGTCCAATAACAATATAAAAAATAATATAACCCATAAAAACAGTTTTTAAAAAATATTTTATATATTCATTAACACAGTACCAATATCAAAAACTTTTCTATCAGCAAAATGTGCGGCAAGCTACGTTTCAAAATTTATTTATCAAAAACTGAACGCGACTTAATGCTCTCGCATCCAAATATCATTTATTTATTCTAATTAAAGTAATTTTATTATTTATTAAAAAAATATTTTGGCAACAGGAAAGAGTTTAAAAAATGGTTGGTTCATTGCTTTCAAACGCGATTGGATAACGGCAAGTTGGTTTACTAGTACTTTGTAAAAAGCGACCTTTTAGTGACAGTAACAGCCCCAAAGTTTGATAGAAAGCATTGTCATTGATATCGAACCTATTTTCCAAGTTTCAGCCCAATTGAATTGCAACAAGGGGGTTAATTAGGCCTCTGCCGATTACGAAGCCATCGACAAACATACACACACAAAATCGAAGTTTTAACTTCGTTAAGTTAGTTTAAAAAAATAAAGGATTTAATAAGAAGAACTGATAAAAATGAAAAATATCCTAAGGAGATCAAAATAAGCTACAATTTTGTTCAAAAAGCACCAGGCCGGTTTTGATTAAGTTAAAATGAAAATTCTCTTTTGCTTAGATATCTAAATATGCAAAAAATATAATCCGAGAATTGTCAAGAGGCACAATAAATATTTAATTATAGTCTCAACAATCTTTTTAAAAGAAAGGGATGCTCTGTTGGAAAGCAGAAAACATGCTATAGATTTTTTGAAAATTTATAATTTTCCAAGTAAAAAAAAAAAATAATCCCAAGATGCATTATGAAAGAACATACCGAGAGGTTGTGAAATAGAAAACATATTCCTAGGAGTTTACATTTGCGAATTTATACACAAATAGAGATTAATTTTAAATCAAACAGGGGCTTAACCAGAATTTTTTTCGGGAGGGATATGAAATTATATCTCAGCAATAATTCAATCAGCACAACAATAATTTTTGTTATTAAGGCAAATATATTTGGTTACAAGTACTTTTCCTACGTATGTTTAGAAATAAATAAAATGACCATTTTAAATAAAAAATCTTTTGGTTTTTGTGTTCTGAGAGCACACTGAAAAACTTCGGGAGGGGATATAACTCCATATCCCATCCCCTGGCTACGCGTCTGATAACAAACACCTTAAAAAAATAAGAGTTGTTCAAAAGTAACAAGGAACGTTTCTAATTTTCACTGATTGTGTAAAAAAAATGTATCCCTGGGTTTGAAATAACGTAAATTTATCACTTTTTCATTGTAAACCACCACCATCTCTTAGTCAAATGGGGCAATCTGTTTTGAATAGCTAGATTAAAAAATTAAACTAATTTTTTTTTATAAAATATCTTGACTATTGGATGTTATTAGGAGACTTCATCTACTGATTGTGAATGCTCACCAACCTAATAGGAAAGGTTTGGACCTGTATGTGGTCTAAACTTGCTTTGTTTACAAGTGGAAACACAACTGTTAAAATGTACAGTGTTCTAGTTTAAAAACTATAACTTCAAAGCTCCGCCAAAACATAAAAATAGTCTTAAAACTAATACTACAATAAAGAGTTATCGACAATGAAATTTTAAATGTCTGTGCAAAACCTTGTCTATAAGGAATGCATCAGCAGTGAAAAATTGGACATACTTTCCGAGAATATTCTCTTCGCAAAATCGATGCAACACCCTACAAAAAGGTGCCACATTTTCTATTCTCATAAAACTAGGAAGGAGTCAACGGCGCAATGTAAGTACCACTACATTTACTTTGGTTTGAAAAATACCACTTTCTAAAAATATTAGTAAAATTTGCTTTTTGCGATTCCTTAAATACATTCCTTTCCATTTTGTTTCTTTTATGAATTTAGACGCGAGTTACAATTCTAATTAATATGTATATTAAATCGCTCAAATAAAAGAATACTCACACAAATTTTATTGCCTTTATATACTATTCCCTGCATCAGTAAATTAAATCCTTTCTAAACGCAAGAATTTTTTCAAATAAATCTGTACTAAAGGCATTTATGAAGGAGATTGGTATTCTTGAGTACTTCCATACATTTCTCTCTTACCTCCTCTTAAAAAAGTCTGAGCAATGCTCAACGTAGCGCACAAAAATTATCTCCACTTACCTTCACGAAAAAAATTTATCAGATCACAGAATAAAGACTCACTGGGAGAGTGATGAAACAAACAAATCAAGTAACATTTCTTGATTCTCCAAAATCAGACATTCAATCACAGTAGATAGAAGGAAGCCAAAATTCTACATGCCAAGCATTGCAGAATTAAACATTCAATCACAATAGATTGTAAAAGGAAGCCAAAATTCTACATGCCAAGCATTGCAGAATTGAACATTCAATCACAATAGATTGTAAAAGGAAGCCAAAATTCTACATGCCAAGCATTGCAGAATTAAACATTCAATCACAATAGATTGTAAAAGGAAGCCAAAATTCTACATGCCAAGCATTGCAGAATTAAACATTCAATCACAATAGATTGTAAAAGGAAGCCAAAATTCTACATGCCAAGCATTGCAGAATTTTGGCTTCCTTTTACAATCTATTGCGATTGAATGTGTAATTTTTTATGCCCTTTTGATGAAGGGCATCAATACTCAAAAAATCATTTGTCTTATACAATCAAACCCAGTTAACGCAAAGTGAATTGGGACGCCAAAATTTTCCCAGTCAACCGTCAAAGAGCTTTTCCATCTAATTAATGTAGATTTAAACTACTAGCGATATGTATAGTACTGTCGCTTTTGTGAACATTTACTTAGCAAGGCTTATATTTGGCACAATAGTCTACCTAGATACATATAATGAAAAAAAAAATTAAAATAAACACATTTACCAGTAACATTGTTTAAAGAGGTTTGTTATTAATTTTTGCTCTTAAGTTTTTATAAAACATTCTTTTAAAAATGTATTCATTTCTTCTAAATTATTTAAAATACATGAGGCATTGTCCTGTAGTATTAGGAAACATTGCAAGGTATCATCTAAAAAAAAAAGTGTTTTGAAGAGCATTTTTTTTTGTTTGTCTTAAAGCAAGATTTCATTTTGTGTGATTTCTTATCAAACGAATAAACTTACGCTAAGTTTAAGCCTCAGCATACGGAAAACTGCTATTACTTCACCTTAAACGGGATTTCAGTTAAAGTGATTTTGAGTTAACAGGGTTTGACTAGGGGGGGAAAAAAATTAAGCTCAAGCCACTGTGAAACGAAAGATTAACTGCAAATCACAAACTTTTCCCATCATCTATTATAAGAAATTAAACATCTGATCATAAAGAGAAGTTGGTAACACTAAACGAATGATAATGACTGAACATACAAAGCCTATTTATTGACATCAACCATTTCCACTTAACAATAGACATCCCAATCTCAATTTAAGACAGTAACAAGGTTCAAACCAATGTAAAAGGGGGGGGGGGGGGAAAGGAGGAAGGGGGGGGGGGAGGAACTAGCTCACGACACTATAGTTTCTTATGAATTTTAGGAAATGACACTTAATTAAAAAAATAAAATGTGAAGGACAATGCTGAAAGCATTTTTTGAAAGAAAAGTACTCCTTTAAATAATACACTGAAGAAAAAAAAATCAGAAATACATAGTTGTATAAGGAACAAGACTCAGATTATCATACGAGTTCGAGGCTTGGGTTAACACACGTGTTCGAAAATAGGAAAGATCTCTATTCCATCTCCTTTTTCTACACATTAAGAAACTCTTACAGGGTGGCCACAAAATTCAGCAAAAAAAGTTCCCTGACAGATTTCTAAAAAATCCCCTGATTTTAGGGCAAACTTTTTTTCAAATTTCCCCAATTTTCGTAGGTTTTCCAGATGTCTAGACACCCTGATCAAATAGAACATGTATGCTAAAGAGATAATATGCACACAAAAAAATTTAATAGTTTTGCTGGTAATGAAAAGTTTAAATTATTCCATAACATTGAACTTCTAACGATTACCACCCCAAATCTCCGGGTAAATAGAGCCAAAATATGGATGAATGTGCCTTAAACAATACAAAATTTCATTGATTTTCATGAAATTTAAAAAAATTCCCTGACATTTCCCTGATTTTTTCCAGAATCAGAAAGTTTCCTGACATTTCCCTGATTTCTAGGTTTTCCCGGTTCAGTGGCTACTATGTCTTAGCACAATACTAACTTAAAAAAAAAAAAAAAAATGTGCTTCATTTTTAACCAAGACAACCGTTAGATGAAAAAACATTTTAAAATTAATCGTGTTACTATTAATTCTCTTTCTGGTCAAAAATCAGCAGATACTCTGATAATTTCTAATCACTAGATCTGTACAATGTAAATTTTGATCAAACATATTAGAAAAGAAGGTACTTATCCATTGGACATCTTTGTTCAATTATCAATAAGAGGAATGACTAGCAGAAAAGTAGCAAAAAGAAATGAAATATTTGCAAAGTTTTGGTGTTGAACTGCAAAGAAACAAAAGTGAAAACTTCATGGTTCAATAATTAAGCAGCAGTGGCAACTGGGAGACAAAGTCATCATTGGTACAGGGGTGGACACCCCAAATATGAAGCAATATTGATTTTGTCAAAATAAAAAGTTAAGAAGTAACTGAACCAGTGTTACGCAGTGAAAGAAAATGGCATTGAAATGTTATCAACGAGCATATTTCTATCGATAGTGAATTTAGACCAATTTTATGGATATTTGACTAAATCTGTTATTCTATTTATAAGTAAACTTAACTAAACAAATGAAATAATAATAAAAAAATCTTTCCCCTAAACAAGGAAACGAATTTCATTAAATCCGTCTCATTTGCTTCAAAACATTTACATTAAGGTCCTTTCTTTAGTTACGAGTGCAAGTTCAACAACTTGGCAAATTTTTGGTAAATTCCTACTTCACGTTTATGGGTTGGCGCGCTTTTAAAAAGTTGGCGACAAGGCCAAAATGTCGCCAAATCGGAAAGTGAAAAATTGATAATCGAACCTGCAGGGGTGTTGCCAAATTTAGAACTGTATCGCCTACTAAATAGCGCCAAATCGGCTTGGCGATATTTTAACGTCAACTAGGAATAGACCAAATTTTTTTTTGATAAGACAACATTATGGGCTCTATTTGTGATGATGGTCCAATGATATGGGACCCAGGCAATTATTTATCTTATTAGGTTTAACGTTTCCACCGCTAGCTTAACAATAATTATGGTTGCAGTAAAACTGTTATAAAGGAGATTAAAAGGTTACAATTTAAATATATTTATCATTTAATTAAAGCCAAGGTACGTTCTCAAACACTCCAGATTGTCCCTATAGGGTGTTCGTAAATTTTAAATGTTTATTGTAATAAATTTTGAATTGTATTTTTTTTTTTTTTTAACCTTTCTATGATTTCTTATTTTTTGAATGAAGAGAAATATTTATTATTATTATTATTAAAGCATGAAAAAGACTTAATTTTTGTTTGACAAAAAATTTCGGAAATAATGTCACAACCATACGCGCTTACACATACACGGAAATTAACCAAAGAAAATTTAATTTATTCAAGTAAATATAAGAAATTGGCTTACGTCTGATGTAGAGGATGCAGCTGCAGATCCAGAACTGCCCGAGGTTGACGGTTGAGATGTATCCCCCTCAATCTCAAACTCGTCCAAAAATAACGGTTCTAATTTAATACTAACTAAATTGAAATGAGGCACAACACCATCTTTCAGACGTTTTTTCTGCGGTTCACCCAAAAGCTCTTGACGAAAATCCCTCTCAAAATCATCCTCAGTAAAATGAAGCGAACAAACGCGTCCTTGAGAACAGTCGTAACTTTCATCTAACCCGCAGCTCAACAACCAAGCTTCGCGCGCTGTCTTTTCGGTGGGAAAACGAAAAAAACAAACGCCCGATTGGTTCTGACGACTTTTGCAGATCCCAACTGCACATGTGTACTTCATGGCACAGTTAAAAAGTTTTTAAAAATTGAAATGTTAATATAGTGACATGTCCGAACTCGCACGGACAGGAATCGACAAACATAAACAACACACCTAGATTTGCAGGCGCGCATTTTTTCAAATTCTAGGAACGCACCAAATATATTTAAAAATTTTTAAACAAATATTGGAATTCTGAAGAAAAGAATTAAAAAATAGGTTATATTTTTCACACTAATCTTAAAGTGAGATAAAGGATATATTAATATTAAACATTTAAAAAGAAACGTGCATGCACGAACCAGCACAAAAGGCAACATCTAAACTAGTGGCGCCATCTACAAACAAAAAATACAACTATTTTCTACCTTGAATCCCCCCCGATTTCTTGAATTGAGCCTTTATAAGGTAGTAGATTGGTAACTTGGGTTGGAAAAGGTCGATTTTTTTCTTCTTACTTATTTCGAAAGTAAAATATATTGCGAGTACATTGTAGAAATTTTAGACCGAAATTCGAAATATTAATGAAGTTATAATAAATATTTGAGAGCGTTTCGTTGTTGAGCATCTGTTCTTGAAACTTTAAACGCACTTTTCTCGAAACAACGTTTTTTTAGGTCGGCCTGGGTGAAAAAAAATTCTAACTGGACGATTGTATTGAAATTTTTACACGTTACACACACATTACGTTATTCTACACATCAGTAGTTTTCGTTGGAACAAAGATTTTTTTTTTTTTCTATCCCTCACTTTCCATTTTAGAGCCCGATTTGTGCTTGAAAAAAATCACTTATTTTTCGAAGTTCTCCATTTTGTTATTTTCAGATAAAATTTAATAATTCTAGTTCAAACGAGAACGACAATTCCATACATTAAAAATCAATCATATTTTTTTTACTTCAGATGTCTTTAAGAGTCAAAATAACATACTAAAAAAAAATAAAAAATTATTAAATTTATTTTCCCATAAAAAAAAATAAAAAAAAATCCAGATAAAGACGTAAAAAAACGTGCAAGTTACCAGACTACTACCTTAAACTCTTAATAAACAGCTAGTATTAATTTGCATTGAAACTCCTAATATTAATTAGAATTGAACATATGCAGAAATGAGAGACTTGTAACTCTTGCATAAATTTTTTCCCTCTTCTGTATTTTATTTTCCCTTCGGTTATCCCAATTAAGATTCTCCTAAATGTAGCAAAACTTTCTAATTTCTTGTAACCCAACAGAATGCCCAAATTTCTTTATATAATTTTTATGGTAAAATTTCTGTAGATTTTCTATTTTTTTTTATATTTGTATACAATTAATACCGCAAACTATATTATATTTATTATAAATAATTAAAACAAATTTCTAATGATGATATTTTATTATACACCTATTAATTATATGGTCTAAGAGAAGAAAGTAAATTCAAAGTACTATTTTTATAAGAAGCAAAAAAACATTTCATTGAGAAAAAAAAGGTTACCAGAGACTCATAAAAACCATAAGAACATAAATGTCCAAACTATATTGACACCCTAATGCTACAACTAAATAACAGTAAAAACATAGTTTTTAGAAAAACGTGTTTGAAATTTTTTCAAAAGGATTGAAATTGCACTACAACATAATGACTTTAATATAAATAGAATATAATGAGTTTCTTACTACAGTATCTACTTGTGGCATACTATTAAGGCAGGCAATTTATGACTTGTGCACATATCTAAACCTAAACTAGGGGTGTGGAACATTGCAGAACTTTTAACTACACTACAATACTGACGTGGATTTGTGTCATTTAGCGTTTTATATTTTCATCATTCATTTAGCAAAACATGGCCAGTATGACGATATTTTTTGCAATAATTGTTGAATGGGGTCTCAGCCAAAATGATGATTTTGGCAATATACTTTACGATAACTCTTATATTATCCTTTCTTGTAAGTGAAACTGAGGAGAGAAGAAAAAACGATAATTGATGAAGTATGCTAAAGGAAAGAGGTCTGTGTTGAAAGCAATCGTTTTTCAACTTTATACGGCAATAAAGCATTTTTATGGGAATTTCGGAGAAGTTTAAAACACCTTAAGAGGCATTACAACAGCGATTTTGAACGAAATCGTTAGAGCAGTTTTTTAGCAATTACTGAAAAACATGATTTTTTCAATGGCAGCTACCTTATGCGCATGCACGATTTGGACAAAAGCCTTAATGATAGGTCCCTGTGCCATCACCAACCCGCACACCATATTTGAATATCGCAGGTCAATTTGTTCAGGACTTATGCTGACCACGTACACACATTTTTTCTAGATCACTCTTTTGAAATCAGGATGTTCCAAAATGTGGAAAAATGCAAAAAAAAAATCATTTTTTTTTTTTTTTTTAATACTCTACATTCATTACCCTATGTATACATATGGGTAGTTAAAAGTAAAAATAACATTTCTGGAGTTTCTAGTTGGGCATTGTGTTGCCGATATGATACTAATCTAATCATATGTGACCATACCTTTTAATTAATATTTATTTATTAAGAAAAATTTCTTTATATAAGTTTTTTTATAGGGAGCTACAGTTTTATTCTTATCTTGATATCATTTTGCACACGTAGATCTTTGAAACAAGAGAAATTTCTTGGCTACTTGAAATTTTAAGAAAACTTCCTCCCTCCTTTTTCCTCCCTTGTGGCCTTAAAATTCAAGAAAAAAAGTTCCCTGCTAATTCCCTGATTTTTTAAATAAATTTCTCAGAAATTCCCCAATTTTACGGCAAACAATTTTTCAAATTTCCCAAACTTTTCCAAATGTGTAGATACTTTGATAAAATAGAAGATGTATGCTATTGATAATATGCCAATTTTTTAAAAATAATTTTGGTGGTAATGAAAAGTATATACCAGGGTGGTTACAAAATTCATAAAAAAAAGTTCCTTGATTTTAAGGCAAACTTTTCTCGAATTTCTCCAATTTTTAAGATGTGTAGAAATCCTGAACAAATAGAAGATGTATGTCAAAGAGATAACATGCCAATTTTTAAAAAAAAATAGTTTTAATGGTAATGAAAAGTTTTAATTATTCCGATCATGCAATTTTTAACAATTACAACCATAATTCTCCAGGTAATTGGCACCAAAATACACATGAATGGGAAAATTTACCTTCAAAACAATATCAAATCCCCCTGATTTTTGTGACATTTTTAATTTTGTGACATTCTCGGGAATTTCCACAATTTTTTCCAGAAACAAAAAGCTCCCTGATATCTAGGTTCTGTGGCCACTCTGTTATATTATTCGGTTACATTAAACTTCTAGTGATTACCACCACCTTTATCCAGAAAAATGGCGCCAAAATACGAATGAACACAGAAACGTACCTTCAAAACAATAGAAAATTTCCCTGATTTTCGTGAAATTTTTTAAAAAATTCCCTGAGATTTCCCCGATTTTTTTCAGAATCAGAAAGCCCCCTGACATTTCCCTGATTTCCAGATTCTGTGGCCACTCTGATATGATCGTAATATGAAATCTACAGTATTATTCCCATCTTATTGAAATTTGGCACACATGATCTGTGAAACAAACAGAAAGCAACAGATTAGTTGCCCTTTTGAAAATTCCCCTCTCCCTTATTTACTCCATAATTGGTATGAACACAACTTGAAATCTACAGTTTTATTCTGTTCATGATGAAATTTTGCAAACATGATCAGCGAAACAAGTGGAAGGTAACTAGGCTATATGAAATTTTGAAAAACTATAGCATTCTCCCTTACTAGCCCCTAACATGGTACAATCATTTAAACCAAAATCAATCTAAGCCAGGGGAAGGACTTTTGAGGACCCTTCACAAAATTCCATGTTCAAAAAACGGACCCTTAACAAAATTCCATAATCAACAAAAGGACCCTTCACAAAATTCCATGTCCAACAAACTGGGCTTTCACAAAATTCTAAGTCAAAAATATGAAACCTTCATAATATTTCCAGTTTGAAAACGAACCAATTACAAAGTTTGTTTTATGCCAAAAGGAGAAAACGGCTCACTTGCCCACATGTTGGTTTTAAGGAAGTGACGTCATGGATGCCAAACCATATGCTCAAAATATATAAAATTGGAAATTTTTCACAAAATTTATATTTTTTCACAAAAATAGGACCGTGTAAAAAAAACCTGGATAGACCCCCGACTTTTTTTTTTTACTTTCAATTACTCATGTTTACAAAGGGTAAAGTATTGTTTTTGGTCAAAAAATTTTGATTGTTTTTTGCATTTCTCACCATTTTGGAATGTTCTGACTTAAATAAAGTGGTTTAGAAAAAACGTTTGTCGGTCATGGTCAGCTTAAAGTTCAAACGAATTGACCTACAATGTGAAAATTTGGTGAACAGTTAAGTGGTGTCAAATTCTAAACATACCTAAATCCAAAATTAACATAAAAATGCTACAAAGGTGTAAAAAGTTGAAAAACGAGTGTCTTCATCAGAATTCTCTTGCCTTCAGCATCACTCATCAAAGGCCATTTTTTTCTCTTCTCTGTTTCACTTACAAGAAAGGATAATGTAAGAATTATTGTAAAATATATCACCATTTTGGCATTGTTTTATTTTAAGTTCCTCATAAGAAGTATCGCCAAACCGGCCATTTTTTTTTAAATGAGTGATGGAAATATAAAAACTATAAATAAGACCAATCCACTTCAATTTAATACTGTAATTGAAAGTCGTATGATGTTCTACACCCCTAGTTTGCAATAGATGTCTTAATCAATCCAGATTACCTTGAACACAATTTTATTCCCATGATTAGTAGTTAAGGTAGAGAAAAAGAGGATAAGAAATATAATAATAATAATTTGAACCAAGTTTTTCTATAGGTATTTTGAGTAATCCAACAGGAAAACAATTTCTTCCCAATGTTTAATTGCTAAGGTGGTGACATTGTAGATAGGTGCAGGGAGGGGGGGGGGGGGGGAATGCTCATACCTTGCCATTGACTGAACTGAGTTCAATGCTGGACATATTAGCTAGTCTATAATATAGAAGCTTAAAAGTCTTAGTTTAAGGTTTATTAAACTCAGAGTTCATCCTAGAAATGAAAAAGGGCAGGGTGCTATTTTCCAAAAAAAGGGCACTTCCTGTTTACGAGGGCACTTTTATGGCAAATTGCAGAAATAAGCGTTTTCTACCAGAATTTCAATATTGTTATACTTTTCTACCACGATAAATAATTTTCAATATTCTGGAGAAAAAAAATTATAATGCAAAAATCCGTGAATCAAAAACTCGCTCAGAAACTTAAAAGATATCAAAATACTGATAAAATGCTTCAGTCCTACTTCTGCTGGAATGAGACTGAGAAAATTATTAAAATTAAAGTGCAATATACACAGTAAAATTTTCATCAAACAGTAATTTTTATAAAATTATCAATTTATAATACAGTAAAATTAAGATAAGAATGTTTTAGTATAATGAAAATGTGTTAAGATAAGAACTTTTCACTCTTTTAAAATTTTCTAAAGTTTGAATGAATCAACTTTAAACTTCATCTCTTAGTTTTGCTATTGTCAGATAGAGAATAGAGTTTCTCCAAATTTAACATTATTCATTGTGGGATATCACAAGGAGTATTTCGACTAAAGAACTTGGACTATGTCATGAAATTTTTGCATTTTTTTATTTTCAAAATCGGATCAAATTTAGCGTCAAAATGGTGATTTTTTTTGCCGTGCATGCCGCTATTATGTAAGCTATAATAGAAGTTTTATTTTTTTAAAAATCGGAAATAATCTGAGATTTTAGTTGCATTCCTGTTATGTTTAATTTTAAATATGAAACGGATGTTTAGAAATTAATTGGTAACAGGCAAATTACCAAAAACACCCCCTAAATTTAACAGGAGGACATCGCGATTACGCGTGTCCAAACGGAAATATTCTTTTTAAATTCTTAGTGTAAACATTTGATAGTTATAAACCTTAAACTAAGTTATTCAAGTCTTTCAAATTCCTTTCTTCACTATTTTGAAGGAGGCATGGTAAAAATCCAGCAAAATACACTTAAACAAAACACGTACGAAATGGCCATCAGAGTTTACTAATCTGCACTTGGGAAATTGTAAGACGGCACCCTACAATCCACCTATTAATGAAGCACGTTATATAGACATCTACTCAATGGTTTCAGTTTCTGATATATACGTTGCGCGTTTGAACATGAATGCGCATGCGCGACAGCCGATTTCAGTAGGGGCGATCCACACATTGCGTACTGTTGGGAGGGGGGAAAACTAAGGTTTTTCGAATTCTTTCAGGATGAAATTTTTTCTGAAAAAGGGCAGGAAAGGCGCTATTTTTATAGAAAAAGGCAAGGACGCTATTTTTATAGAAAAAGGGCAGACAGGGCGCGCCGCCCCTTGAAATATGCCTAGAATGAACTCGTTAAACTAGCCAAATGAAATCATGAAATACTTATCCTTTTGGTAGAAAAAATTGCAAGAAAAGTTTTTGTAAGTCTCATCCCTACTTTTCTTCCATATAGTCTAGAACAATTTGAAGAGACAACATGGAAAAGAAGGATAAAAATTGCAATGTTTTCAATTATGATCTATAATCCAATTACACTACTTTTCACATGCTTAAATATGAGTTTTAGAATGATTTCTGTTCATTCTGTTGAATTTTTAATAATATTTTTGAGAAAAAAAATATAATCTTCAAAACTGCAGAGCTGTACTGGTTAAAGAAAGAAATAATGTTCACTTGAAAACAAGAAAGTGATTAAATCATACAAACTTACTTAAAAAGGATCCTTTTTCAGGTACAGAACTTTATAGGGTTCATGCTTTGGAAATATAACTTTGCAGTTAAGAAATTTTATTTTTATTTAAAAATTTAAATTTTGGGAAGTATCAGAAAAAAGGTTCTAAATTTCAAATCATACAGAGCCATGTTTCAGTAATACGTATTCCATGTTACAAATCGAAATTTGTTTAAAAAAACATACAGTTAAGATTTCCGTGAAGAGGTAAGAAACAGGACAAATGTAACAAATTAAGAAGAAACACGTTTACTAAAATTTAAAGGAGAAAATAAATATTTATAACTTACATCTGCATTATAGGTCGGTTTTCTTTGCAATCTAGAAAGAGAATTTTTTTTATTAAAATACACAATAGCTTAAAAAAGATTTTTCATAATAGTTTCTCCTAGAGGCAACTAAATATGGTCGGGAATTTATGTACAATATAGCATTACACAAAAGTAAAACATACATATAAATTTATAAACATAACATACATATAAACTTTGTTTTTTATCTAGAAATTGCGTTCTTCTACAAAAAGGAAATGCCTATTAAAGATCACAAACATAAATGACAAATTCACATAGTTTTAATAATATTTCCATTAGGCAGTCTTTGTAACATACACACACAAAAATCTTAATAATAATATCTATATAGCTTTGTCGCAAAGTCTTGATAAAGGAATTTGTAGTTATAAATGCGGTTAAAAAATTTATATGACTCTGCAAAGTTATTTTTGTTCATACCTTTCATTAAATAAGATATTATGCTAAAAGAAAATAATTTTATGAAAAAAAAAAATCTATGAAAATAAACTGATTTGTCAAAGGCAGGTGGCGCTGTGAGTTGTCCAAAAAAATTATGTAGAAATTTTAGGAATAATTTCAAAAATTTCACAAACATTTTAGGGATAACTTCTTAAAATTTAAGGGATAATTTAACATTTTTTAGGGATATTTCTTTTAAAGTTGACATAGGCTCCTAACACAGATATCCTTTTCAAAGCATATTTCAATACTGGCAAAAAACTGCCAATTTCAAAAAATTGAATTAATAATTAAGATTTTCTTTTTGTAGGATCCTTATATGCTCTAGAAGTATACAAGGATTATCTAGTTTTTTTTGCGTGTTTTGTAGGAAAATTGAGGTTTTTAATTTTTTTAGGAACTATCGAAAAATTGAAGTACAATTTTAAGAATTTTAGGGAGGAACAAAAATTTAAGGAATATTAGGGTGAATGTGACCCCTGCAAAGGTGTACTATTAATTTATATAATATATTTTTATATATATTAATATATTATATATAATATATTTTTTATAATAAAATTATTAATTGAGCTTTTGTCATATTTAAACTGCTTTCTGGAACCTCCAGAGCAATTTTGATAGTTAGTATTTTATTATTTAGAATGGCACTGGATATCTGCCATAATGGCCTGCACATCCAAATAAAACAACCTATAACATTTTCATAAGCAATACATTGCTATTAATTTAATACCTGCAGGTATTTGAGCTTAAGGAGGCAAAATAACATCACTTAGAGATCTCGAACAGATATAGTATGATACCATCTATCAAGAAATTCACATACATAATTAAAATTTTTAACATTAGTCCCTGACTGCATTTTTTAAGGCCTTTACTTTGGTTAAATTTGTGACAGTTACAAAGTGCAGCAAATTATGTTAGCCCAATGGCTGTAGTACGATAGTCAGCTTCATTTGGCAAATCAGGTTTTTTTGGGGAGGAAGAGTTGGTTTATATGCTTAACGACCTATTCTTATGCACATTGACAGTTAATCAGGTTGGGGTCTACAGCTTAATATGGATTCCGAACCACAACAAACATCCATGCCAAACCCGGCACCTCTGGCATGTCAGGCCAGAGCGCTAACCACACAGCCATCAGTTAGGAAGGGAGGGGGGTAGACATTTTAAATATATGCTCTAGAAGTATACAAGTTTGTGTGTAATGTGACTGAATAGCGTTGAAATAGAATATAAAAATTATACACACGAAGCAGCTGTACACTTCAGCACTGAGCTATTATTTCTGAGGTAACCACCCTGATCACTAGCGTGGCTATTTTCGTCTACCTGTTGGATTTTTCACTTATAAAATATAATGGTTCTACAGCATACACAACCGTCTTCTCAAATATTAAATTATTCTGTATTTATTTGTCTGAAGCTGACAAGAACGAAATTGAAAGGAAGAAAATGCATAAGTATGCACAGTTAAATCTGTTCTTTTAGTTAAAATCTCTATATTGGCAAAAAATGCTGAGTAAATTGCACGCTCAGGTTTAGCAAGGCTTTGATTTCATTTTGCCTATGCAGTGAGTGAGAATTGAAAGTATCTGTGAAGCATATAGTGAAGCAGCACCAGTTAACTTAAATACAGGGCTGCCGCAGCTCAATAGCATTAAAAATGGTTGCTTTAGTAGCCTCGGATGTAAAAATTAGTAGCTAAAATAATATCCTCAAATGTTAAAATTAATAGCATTACAATTCTGAAAAACTATATTTTGAATTAGCTGTGTGGTCGTGCGTTGCAGAAACCTGTCATTGTGTATAGGTCATAGCTTTTAACACTTCTCGTGAAAATTTCAGAAATGTACATATTAGAAGTGGCTTTGTAAAAAATTAATTAACAAAAGTTAAAAAAAAAAAAAAAAAAAACTACATAAAATTTTTACATTCTGTTTTTCAAAAGTCTAATTAGCAGGCTAAAACTACTTATGTTGAAAATTTCAGTGCTCTATTCCTGTTAAAAGTCGTTTAGTAAAAAATTAATCAAATAATAATCAATAACATGCTCGTTGAAAGGTTCAAGCAACAAATCATTTCACTTACTAATAGATTAATTGCTATACAATCTTTTAGCAGGTGAAACGATCCCCTATCAAGAAAAAAAATACCCTCATTAATACACGTACCCCCCCCCCCCTTCTGAGAATATTTTAACAGTGTGTTTGCTAAAAGTCCAATTAGAAGGTCAAAACTACTTCTGTTGAAAATTTCAGAGCTCTATTTCTATTGGAAATAGCTTTGTAAAAAATTTCAAATTAAAAAAGTAATCAAAATTTTAACATTATGTTTTTCAAAAATTCAATTAGAAGGACAAAACAACTTTTGTTTAAAGTTTCAGAGCTGTAGCCATAACCGAAGTTATTTTGTACAAAAAAAAAAAATTAAAACAATAATTAACAGTACTAATTCAAATATTAACATTCTATGTTTCAGAAGTCCAAGTAGAAGGTCAAAACTACTTATGTTGAATATTCCAGAGCTGTACCCTTATTTGAAATCGCTTTGTAAAAAAAAATTAAAATTAATAAACTTAACATAATAAATTTCACAAAATCTTATGTTCTTAAGATGAAAAAAAAAAAAAAAATCGTGGTGCTTGCCGTATGATATCAGAATAAAAGTCTAGGTCAGATGACCCAAAGTTCTGGTTTCTAGTTCAAAATTACATTAAAAATTCACTTCCGTCATAACGTCAGAGGGGTGCGCCCGAGTTAGAGGGTCAATTGATCGTTAGGTTTTGGTTTGATCTGAATGCTGCAGATGTAACTTTTGAAATATGCATTGCAAAAGTTACAGTGATTCACAAGAGAACCAATAAAAGCAGAAAATAAAAGAAGTTCTCTAGAAGAAAAAAGTTCAATCCTCTTCAGTTCAGATTCAATCAAGCTCTGTAAGTGATACATCATTGGTGGATGCCACAGACCTAAAGAATAGACCGCCTACTTTTGACGTCATGACCAAACTTACGTTTCAACTTGTAAATAAAACTACAAATACGATTTTTTCCCCAAAATAGTCACCAAATAATAGAAAAAGTAACAGCATTAGCTGAAAAAGTAGCTTATAGGCCAATTTCGGCGAAAAAAGTCGCCACAGTAGCCTCGCCTTGAAAATAGTCGCTTTAGTCGCCTTTTTAGCAGTCTGTGGCAGCCCTGAAATAGTATGACATCACAGCACATTGTTTTTCTACTTATTCTGATAGCAAAGGCACAAAACTACATTGATAGCTGCTTTAGTACTCAAGTACCAAATTTTCTTCTGAATAACAGGAAATAATTCATTTAAATTTGGTATTGAGTGCTTGATTTAAACTTTCATACAGCAGGGTGGCCACAAAATTCATGAAAAAAGTCCCCTTATAGATTTCTAAAAAATTCCCTGATTTTATAGCAAACTTTATTTCAAAGTTCCCCAACTTTTCCAGATGCGTAGACACCCTGATCAAATAGAAAATGTATGCTAAAGAGATAATATGTCAATTTTATTATTGACGCTAAGGAAAAGTTTCAATTCTTTCATAACATTAAACTTCTAATGACTACCACCAAAATTTTTCAGGTAAATGGCACCAAAATACAGATGAGAAGGGAAACTAGGGTACCTTAAAAACAATGGAAAATTTCCCCCGATTTTCGTGAAATTTAAAAAAATTCCCCAACATTTTCAGAATATAAAAGCTCCTTGACATTTCCAGATTCTGTGCCCACTCTGCATTATGTTGGACAATATAATTATTGGACAATATAATTAAAAAAAATTAAACCAATCAACCTTCCTTATCACAAAAGCTTGTATTTCAAATAAATGTTGTTTTTGTAAAATGAGATTTTTAGTTATAAAAATAAATTTCCTGGAGATCACTGGTGTATAATGCCAAGAAAAATGCCAGTGGTAATTTTAAAAGGAGGATTGTAATAAGAAAAAATATATACCAAATTTACATAATGTATCCCATAATTATTGCATTACTTCTGTTAAACAAACTGATCTCCTATAAGCAAGCAACTAAATTCTAATAGCTAGAGTTGGAAGCTGTTTTGATTTGACATGGAATGACCCTCCTTTACTTGACAGGTAACACAAATATTAATAATATAACCCATAAAAAAGTCCCCCCCCCCCTCCGACATACAAAGACACACACACACACAAGTTAATATAAAAAATTTAAAAAGAAGCAAGTACTTACTCATCCCACAAGTACTGAAATGTCTCTTGAGAGAGCGGCAAAGATTCCTGGGAAGAGGCAAGAGTATTTTCTTGGTTGTCAACCATTTTCTGAAAATGCAAAAACTTTATAAGAAACTGGTAGTTAACAATAAACCTATAAGAGCGGTCAAATGACCGCTTTTTTCTTCTCAAAGCACGAAAATATATATATATATATTTTATTATTACATGATAATTACTTTGTGTTTTATTGCCTATATGCTAAATTCTATATTATTTATAATCAACTGGAAAAGAATATAATGTTTATTTGAAAAGCAGTCATTTGACCACCATCAGTAGAAATAGGTAAAAATAAAATGTCGGTAGGTTTAGTGCTAAAAATACTTTTTTCCCCCTTAGGTAATGATAATCTCAGAACATTTTCAGAATTGTATATCAATGGCCACCACAATTTTGTGCATATAAATTTATATCATAAACGAATCCTATCAGGAGTAATGCTAATCACTAACAGTAATTATTTTTAGACTATTTTTGTGAACTTGAGATGTTCAAAAACGTGCAAAAATGCAAAAAAGTTGAAATGTTTGAATTTTTTATCGAATGGAATATTTTTATTAACTTATGTTAATACACTCAACTGCTAAAAGTTAAGCACGGGGAAGAAAATGTTAATTTCCAGAAGCCAATCTCAATTTGAATGGCAGAAATTTGCTGCAGAGGTATATGAAAGTATTCAAATACAAATGTTATGTAACAGCCAATCACTGTTTCGTCTTGAGAAATATGCAAAAAAGGTAGTCGTATAAAAAGCCAGTATTGTTAAGGGTTAGAGGAGTTGCATGTAAGTGGTGATAAAAAGTACTTAGAAGCTTTGTATAATTAGTTTCCAGAACAGACGTATTTCTATGGCTTCCAGAAGAAGAAAGTGGGTGCTGGCATTCTATGGGATACCTTGAAATAGGGCAATCAATCATTGATGTAGCTCTTTCCATCAGTTTCAAACAGTTGTTCGAAGATCTGTGCCTGGCAGACCAAGAGTTACAACCCCCGTGGCAAAATGATAAATTGTTTTTGTAGCAAAACGGAATCAAAGAACGAACTCCACACATGTGATATAAACTGTTGCAGCGTCCATTGGCAAGACGGTATCTGACACTACTTGTGCCAAAGGCTACACATGAATGACTGTATGCCTGGGTACAACGAGTCTGAGTTCTTCTATACATATAATACAGAGGATACGATTCAAGTGGTGTAGGGAACATGTGAATTGGACAGTGTCTGTTTGAGATAATGATATGTTCACGGATGAGTCAAGATTTTCCTTGGAACCAGATGAAAAATGCGTAAGAATCTGGAGAGAACAAGGCACATGCAATCGGGTCTAGTGCATCGTCAAACATCACGAATTCTGAAGTGATGACCCCATAGTGTGGGTTTGGATTTCACACCGACCTATACATCTATAGACAGGGTTCTGTGATTGCTGTCTGGTATCGGGATGAAGTCCTAGAACAGGGTTCATACTCAATTTAAAAAGAAAAATTCCCTGAGTTTTCAAGAGTCGTGTTCTCCATCAAGGAGTAAATTATTTTTAGCCACATAAATATAGTCAAACCTTGATTACACCAATTCTTCAGAAAACTTGAAAAAAGTATTTTTCAGGGTGGCCACAAAATTCAGGAAAAAAAGTTCCCTGATAATTCCCTGAGAGATTTCTAAAAAATTCCCTGATTTTAGAGCAAACTTTTTTTCAAATTTGCCCAATTTTTTTACGTTTTCCAGAAGTCTAGAAACCCTGATCAAATAGAACATGCATGCTAAAGAGATAATATGCATTTTTAAAAAAAATAGTTTTGCTGGCAATGAAAAGTTTAAATTATTCCGTAACATTAAACTTCTAATGGCTTACCACAACAAATCTCCATGTAAATAGCGCCAAAATGTGGATAAACGTGCCTTAAACAATACAAAATTTCCCTGATTTTCATGAAATTTTAAAAAGTTCCCTGACATTTTCTTGATTCTTTCCAGAATCAGAAAGCTCCCTGACATTTCCCTGATTTCCCGGTTCTGTGGCCACTCTGTTTTTCTTTAAGAACAACTTTCTGCAAGTCTGTGTTATCAAATAATTCTGTAACATCAATTCCTCGAGTTAGGGTTAAACAAAGAGCACCCAAGAGTAGGACTTTTTCCAGGCTTTAGTAGATGAGATTTTCCTTTTCCCCCTGAGATTTTAAGGCTGATTTAATTGCCCTAAGTTTTCTAGGTTATCCCTGAGGCGTATCTCACAGTAGAATCCACCGTGAGATTGTATGCTGCGGCAGTTGGTCCTGTTTTAATGGTTGATAATACATTTCCATAGAGCTGGCATTGTCGGCAACTACCTGAAGAGTGAGCTTATGGTTTGGCCAACAACTGCATGACCATTATCTTATTGGGGCAATTCTCTGGCTGACGCAAGGGACATTTTGGCTCTTTTTTATACAGATAAGAATAATAAAATTAAGAAGAATCTAATAGTTATATTTTAATTTTATATCATATTACTTGGTGACAAAGTTATATGGATAAAAAATATTTTTCCATATAGCTTTTTATATGAAAAAAAAAAAATATTTTTCCATATAACTTTACCACTAAGTAGAGCTATATAAAACAAAAGGATAATTGCTAGATTCATAATAATTTTAGAATTCTAATTTGTTTACGAGTAGAAAAAAGATCTAAAATGTCTTGTGCTTACAGCAGAGAATTGCCCATTGAATATCTTTAGGACGAACTACTACTTTGGGATGCCTTTACCACAGCAACTACTCTCAGAGTTGCAAACTGCTCTACAGGAGAAATGGTGAATATTTGACTCTAGGACGGTTGATCACTTTATGGAAAGCATGGTCACTGACCTGTAAACTTAGTACAAGGATGAGGTCACATATCCTATTAAAATTCTACATTGTTTTCATCTTTGCATTTCATTTTTTGTTTTGATTCATGCATATACCTATTTGCTACTTCCTGCTGCATTTTGTGTCAATGAAAGTTGTATTAGTCGTTCCCCCCCCCCCCCTTCCACATTTAACCTTTCGTGATTAACTTTTGGCAGTGAGTGTACAATGGGGAATCGAAAGTAATAAAGTTAGGAGGGAATTTTTTATACTAATATCAAAGGAATGGTAAAGAATTTTCCTGCAAAAAAATGGAAGTCTACTGACCTTACAAACATTGCAATTAAAAGTCTATGATTGACATAAAAATTAGACTCTCACAAGCAACTCTAAAAATTATTGCTTTAAATATTTACCTATCACATCTGCTGTCTTTCCCAATTGCAACACTTGGACCTTCCACCTATTTTCTAAACAGTGAGAAATCTTATTATTAAAAAATAAGATAAAAGCTAGGGAACAGCATTTCACATAAAGTTAAGTAGAAATTTAAAGAAATATTATGAAATTATATTGAAAATATTTAATATGTCCTATCATTGTTAAAAAAATTATTGCTAAGACAGAAACCCATATTACTTTTGAGAGAGCAAAAAATAGGAAATAATTCAAATGGATTTGAATATCTTTCTAGAAATTAATCTTTGCAACTGTGAATTTTGATTGACATACTACTAGTGTTTAAACAGTTGCACTCCACTTTTAAAAGTGGAAGCATCTCTCAACTCAACGCATTTCATTTTTCCTAACTCAATAGGAATTTGTATTGAACAATTTGTCATGTACAGCTGCACTGCAAGAGAAATAATTAATAGTTTAAAAAACTAAAAAATACACTTTAATAGAAAAGTGAACTAAAAAGTAGAAAATAATTTTAAATAAGTTTGAAATAAGAATAGAGTGATTAACAAGAAATATTTATTTTATCGTAAAAAAGCGTGGGGTGCTTTTTAAGATATTTTCATAATGGCTCTACTTTTACCAATATCTGTCATTAAATATTTTCAACAATTGACATCAAGCACCCCACGCTTTTTTAATATTTCTTGTTAATCACTCTATTCTTATTTCAAACTTATTTAAAATTATTTTCTACTTTTTAGTTCACTTTTCTATTAAAGCGTATTTTTTAGTTTTTTAAACTATTAATTATTTTTTACTTTTTAGTTTGGTTTTCTATTAAAGCATGTTTTTTAGTTTTTAAACTATTAATTATTTTTTCTTTAAACTCTAATTTTTTTTTAGTTAGTGTACAAAACTCTCCAGTTGTTTCTGCCAATAGTCACATGCTTGTCTCAAATTTAAGTCATGTGTATGCCTTAGTACACACCGTATTACTTGGCACAAAACACTACCGTGTCTCTGAATATGAAAAATCACTAATCCTGAAGATTCTGGCGATTAAAAATTAACATGCTTTGTATAACTGTCGTTCAAACGACAAATCTTTCAAACGGCACAACAGGGTTCGATTTCGGAGAAGGTTGGTTGGTTGGAATTTAATGGCGCAAGGGCAACACGAGCTAATCTTTGTGATAAAGCGACAAACGCGCCTGGTAGTTTCCCTTATTGGTCTCGACGCAGACACTCTGGGTCTCAGGAAAACAAAAAATCACTAATCCTGATTATCCTAGTGAGGATAACGGGTCAAACTGTTTAAAATATTGAATTGTCATCGGTCCTTAATAAGTATGCCAAATTTCGAGTTAATCCGACGTTTTGAAGGGGGTCAAAATCATGTTCAAAGATTCCGTTACATACTAACATACGTCTGAAGCTAATAAAAGCGTATTAAAAAAGCTGTCAACTGTGGGATTTAAATACGATTTTCTACAAATTTTTGTATATTCATATTCACAAACCTTGTTGAGACCTTCAAACTGATATATATCTGTACCATTTGTAGTTAACATGCTAATTAAAAATGCACTTCCAAACAAAATTTTCCGCAACAAAAGGTTGAATTTTCAATGGAACTAATCTCGATGAGATCTTTCATTTCACATATCTGTAGCATTTGTAGTTCTTGATATGACCGTGGACCTCAGTTATGCAAACAGTTTGTCAAAATGTTTTACCATAGAATGCAGAGTGGTTACTATATTAAACTCCACCTTAACTTAACATAACTTAGATGGTAGTTTTTCACCTTGCACATACGCAATTCATCCATTTTGGTGGCATAAAGACATGCTGGGAAGCTCAGTCCAGCAACCCTGCAGAGAACAAAAGGCTATAAGGTTTGGCGAACATTATGCCATCACACCACCAAAACGGATGAATTGCCTACATGCACGGAGAAGATCTACCGTCTAAATGATGTTAAGTTAAGGTGGAGTTTAGTATAGACAAGTTGGAATGTAATAGTCTGCCGCTAGAAAGTTAGTTCTACACAGGTTTCTACAGGTGTAGATACCACGCATGCACAATTTTGCAACATTTAAAGACTGAAATTTTATAGTCTTAATGTTAATAACATATGGTAATACAAAATCGATCAACTTGTGCTTATCAACAAATTGGCGATAAATTTGGTAGAAAACTTGCGGCAAAAATGTCCGATTTCCAATGAGATACCTTTATTCATAGAAAAGATGTGAATATCACAGAGCTACTTCTCTATTCCAGTCGAAATCTCCGTTATATTTTATACAATTATTATCTTATCAGGATGAACAGCACCCTGCTTTAACTTCGGGATGATTTTTGGTACAGAAACTTCTTTTTGAGGGGAAAATTCAACTGATGCATTCAACCAAGCATTTGTAATTTTGTCTAGAAATGTTTATCTCAAACAGACAAAGCTTTGGTACAAGTTAACTAAAGTAGAAGCCAAAATTTGAAGAAATCTAGATAAAAATGCGCTACAAGCCCCCCTCCCCACCCTTTGGCGACTTTGCAAAATGCAGCCAAGTTGAACTGAATTACAGGTTTCCCCAAAATTGATGCCAAGTTGTAATGGAAGCCAGGTTTATCATACTTGGCGCAAAATCATAAAAAAAAGGTTGGGAAGGGGGGGGGCATATAATACATTCTAACTGAATTATAAATGGAGGATTGAAGTACAAATTGAAGATGCACTAAAAAGTGTTTTTCCAGAAACCTGTAAGGAATTAAAATAAAGCAATTGAATACTGTGTTGGAAAACAGATGCAGTATAAAACATTTGGCTATTCTTTTCGATTAAAGAAATCGCCAAAATCAAAAATATGATAACTAAAATAATAATGATGATAAAATTGAATTAAAATATGAATAATAATAAATTAAGTTTAAATAGAACTTAAAAAAAAAAAAAAAAAACGGTTGCAAGAAACCGTATTTATTTGGGGAAAGAAACGCTAAATAAAATCTAGCCAAAGAAATGACCTATACTACTGTTCAAAATGGTCATGTCTATTGGTTCCTTTTTTTGTGCAATATAGTCTTTCTTGGTAATATAACTCAGTTGCTGCTGAAATCGATTTGGGCCGGCTGTCATAGACATAGCGTCCTCTCATACGCAGATAGATTTCAATGAAGTTCTAGCAATATTAGGATCTAAATAAAATTATAAGAAGTTTTCTAACAACAAAGAATATTTACATCCCCTACAGCGTAAATACGGACAAAAGTTTTTGTGGAACAGTCATAAAGTTGTTTTTCCTGGATGCTTAAGCGTTCATTGGCAGTAAAATATAAAATACCGTCAAATTGCAAGACCATGAGGGTAACACAATCATAAGCAATCTTAGTTACTTACTCTTGGAGAAACTTATGAAACAGGGAAGCGTGGGATGAAGAAAATGACTACTCTTCAAATTTTTAAATGTAAACATTCACTGATTTGTGGTTTTTTCTTAAAATAACACTCTAAACAAAGGATGTAAACAACTTCAATAAATAGCGTCAACAAATCCCCTTCAAAGCTCCTACCGCCGACACACATGGACTTGTCAGATTCTGTTTTTGTTTTAATGGTTACAGTTACCTACAGCTGATGCAATACCGCTTAAGTACTACCATAGATTCAAATAAAAATTTATCCAACTATTTAATTAAGTATCAATGCAAAACTTTTTTTATTATATTTTTAAATAATTGTCTTATTTTTATGTATATTCAAATAAAATACTTGAAAAACTCTTTTTCAATTATTTTAAATGGATATTGTTTGCAACCGTGAATTAGGCGCCAGATTCACAATAATTCGAAAACAAAACGTCAAACCAAACGAGAATAAGAAAGGAAAAAAAATCGTTTGATACATTTTTTCTTGGGGTTTATTGCGAAAAAGGATCTGATTATAAAATTTCGAAATGGAATCGGCATTTCAAAACATGTCGATATCTAGTGAAGAAATGGAGGTTCTCACGGAGACAGCCGAAGTGACTAAAGATTCCGTTTCTGGTATGAACGAAAAGGAAATGGAACAGCACCTTCAACTTTGCATGAAACTCTCAGCCGAGAACAAAATTAATTCCAAAAATGCGTTTGGACTCCACCTCATAGGACTTTTACGACGGTTAGTAAAAGATAAAAAAACGGATTTGCAATTTGCTAGTTTGTCACTACAGGCTAGTAGCAAAATTTATAGCGGGCGTGTGGATGCCTTATACAAGGAAACCTTTCAGTTTCATAACCACTTGCAAACAATTCTTTCCGGTGGGAAGAAGGGTTCTCCAAACGACAATCAGGATATTGATGGTGAATTTCCTGAAGGGGATGGCCCAAATGAAAGACCGAAAACCTCTCAAAAGAAAAAATTCAAGTCGTACGTCGCAACAGAAGAAAGCATCACTCTCGCATCACAAGTTGACAAATCCACGAAACCACACGAGAACTTTGAACTGATCAAGGCTGCCTTTTCTGGATCTGCTACAGCCAAGAAGTTGCTCAACTGCCTGCAGTTCGAGAATGATTCCTGCGAAATTTTGTGTGCAAGATCTTCCAAGATCCACAAGCCCAAAGAACCTGTAAATGTTGCCAAATACACTTTGACAAAAGCAGAGAAAAACTTATTGCAAAAGACGGCAAAGCTAGCGTCCGAGTGGGATGTGGCCCGATGCGATGACACAGAGATGTCGAGGAATCTTCTGCACTCGCCCAATCAGAGCCTTCCTGCTGGATTAGATGGAAGCTTTTTAGGAGCTGCCTGTGAAAATGTCGCACTTGATTTTGGCGGTAACTCACCGGGCAGATTCAACATGGCCCCTGACACAGACTTTCTTGTTGAGAACAATAATTCACCCATGCCTGAAGGAAATGAAACCAATGGACTACAAATCCTGAACGAGCGTTTTTGTGCTTTGGATATAACGGTTGGTTCGTTCGTGAACGATATATCCCTAGCTGTTTCGAAGGATGGATTGATCAATTCTGCACTTCTGCCTCCACAATCAGCCCTGCGAAAAGTTTTGAAGACAGCAGAAAAGAACAATTTGAGGAAGGAGACAGCTACCGAAAAGAAGAAAAAAGAGGTCAAACCACGGGAGCCTTTCTTTAGAGGTCAAGCTATTGATAATTCTCTGTTCATGCCGGGCAAAAGAACTGTTCTCACTGAAGCCGCTATTGCCTGTTGGGAAAAGTCGGAAACGACCGAATTGGGGACAGGTTTTGATGCGTTTGACTCTGAGCTTGATGTAAACCCTGAAGCTCGGGAAGAAATTTTGGAAGAGTTTGAAGAACTACCATATACGGTCATGGCTGCATCAGATCCAAGTTTTGCATTAAAAAATCCGTTTATTAAAAGAAAACCTTTATGGAAGTTGTGGAGAGAATCAAAACCTGTTGTTGCACGAAAAGAAAGTTCTCCTGGTATATTTCGTCACGTCACAAGTATGGGGCCTCAACCTGAACAACTTGCAGATTCTTTCAGAAATATGACAATCGCCGATTCGTTTGGTGATGGCGGGGGCAATGATGATATTCCACTGGATGTGTCAATTGGAGACGAAGGACAAGTTGCGCTTTCGGACTTTGCTGACGATATCCAACTGACTTTGGTCGCACCTCCAGAATTGGTGAAGCCCATAAACGTTAGGCCGCAGCAAAAAGCCATGGATTTTGACACACAAAAAGTGAAGCGGGACATGTGGAGCGCTATATCGACTCGGCTCGAGACGAGCCAATCGATTACTTTTTCGGACATGTGTGTCGAACTTAATAAGGAAGTGCAAAGTAAAGAGCCTACTGACGAGGGTATTTCGTGGCAGTTTGCATTTGTCATGTTGCTTGTTCTGGCCAATGAGAAAGTTTTATTGCTGGAAAATATTGACGAGGGAATGGATCTGCTCATTACAAAAGATGTATCAGAAGTAGAAGTTTAAATTCAAAATGGACTGAAGTTCAATTAACTGTTTGTGAATTAGGAATATCCCTATTGACTTTCCATTTTAAAATGTGGATGTTTTATTATTAGTTCTTTAAAAACTTTATACAGGCTGAAGGCACATATGCACCATTGGGAGCTGAAGATTTTTTTAATGTTTCCCGAGTGCCAATCTACCATTCTTGAAGAGTTTCTGACATAATTTCTTTGTGCCTACCCTTGCTCATTGTTAAGTGTAAAAAAATGCTGAATATGATAGCTGAAAAGGTCCTGTTAATAGTTCCTGTCCCTTGATAATGTACCAGTATGTTTTCCAAGTTGTTAACTTATTTCTGGTTTTAATGAATTCATTTATAGTAACTTGTTCTTGGCATCTTTTGAAAGAAATTAAAATTGTATGTCTTTAAGTTAGTATTTCTGAAATTAACCCTGTACATTTTGGATTATTTCCATCTGCATCTACATTTTGCTGAATTAATCGTGTGTGTTATTCAACCTCTGTAAAATGTATTAAAAATCTGTATATATTTTCAAGTACTTTTACTGTATAAAATGCAAATAATTGCAAAGTTTCTTCTCCTACATACGAGAGTGAAATAACAGTTTATGTAAGCATCTCGGAACTATGAGCTGAAGATTGAAAGTAAAAAAAATCTAGGCGCTATGGTTATAGCGAAAATAGTTTGAATAGGCATTTCAACATTACATAGTGACCCAATGAATAACTATGAATGACAGTAGAATAGCACCTGTAATGTTAAATATACTGGTGCATAACACAGATAACGATGTTTTCCTTCCAATTATACAGATGAAGGTTGAAAATTACTATATCATGGAATTAAATTGACATTCATTGATCAGGAAAAAAAAATTATTGACTTTGTATTGCATGATTTTTTTTTTGGTTAAAAGCATCAACAAAGTTGGACAATTCGATAAAATATTCTTTTAATATGAAGAAAATGTTTGGTGTATTAAAATATTTTATTTTGGCAGCAAAAAAAAAATATTGGGATTCTTCCAAGGACTTAAGCCTATCATTATTTTATTAGATTATTATGATAAATCTGCCATTCTATATATACACATAAAAATAGCAATGTAAATTACAAAATCTGCCATAACATGATTGCTTGAAATCACCCAATTTGTTAGTTTTAATGCCATGTTCAGTTCAATTACTCTAGCCCCATTTACACCACCCCAAATTTTACTGTGTTTCAACTTCCTTGTTCAGACATCCTTGTGAAATTGATGTGTTAGATTTTTTATTAAATATATACAACATTTTTAGTTACTTAGAGATGCATTTTTGGAGCCTATGTAGCAGTATATTTTAACTGGGTTTCTAAAAAGTTTGCCCTTTTTTGCATTTGTACGTCCAACAAAAATGTATTGTGGCATTCATGATAATTTGTGCTTACATATATGATATGATAGTAATTATGTGAAAATATATGCAGTATATTCTTTGAATTTATAAAGTCTTGTAAGTTTTGTGTTTTTAAATGTGATTTAAACTACTATATGCATTGAAAGAACTTAGCTCATCAAGTTTTCACAATTTTTAGCCTTCAGTAGAATTGAAGCAGTTAAAATTGTTCTATCCAATATTAACACTAACTTTTACTACCATAAAATTTGTATTTGCCAGCAGAGTCCGATAAAATGTACGTACGCGCGTACGTTGTACGCAGGAAATCGGCATATCCCACAGGAAATTAAAATCAAAAGTTGAGGGTGTTTGTTTTTTTTAATTTTTTTATGAGCTAAACAGATGGAGCAATCCGCATTCCAGCAAGATCGACATCGTTCCGCAGGATTGCTATTCCCCATATAGTTCCCCACCTGTTACTTCTAGGAAGAAGGAGAAATTTCAGTTAGGTAAATTGGGGAAGGGAGAGGTGTTGACTCCCGTATAACTCCGAGAGGAAAGATGTTTGGGGGAGATGCTATTTCCCATATAGTTCCTCACCTGTTACTTCTAGGAAGGAGAAATTCCAGTTAGGTTGGGCGGGGTAGGGAGAAGTGTTGACAGCCGTAGGGATTCATTTCCTAATTTTGGAATCTGAACCTATTGAAACATGCAATTACAAGTTTTTCTTTTACTGTAACATTTTCAATCCATTTGCATCTTGAGTTTTAGGCACTTGAGAGTTTATTTCCTTCTATATTCTTTTTAATTTGAAAGAATTCTTGGGATATTTCATTGTAATTTAAAAGAAACCACATTTTTCTTTAAAATAAAAAAGAGCTATCCAAACAAGACAAGGAAAATAAAATGCTGTATTTGCAATGAAGAAATGTTGGAGCAAAACTATTCCCATCATTTAAATCGAAATCACAAAAATGAAAACAGTTAGAAAAGGAGGCATGTTGGACAAGCATCAATGTTTGCTTCCGTTTCACAAGTTCAACCTTGAAGCCAACCCAGTACTAATGACCCTATTATTAAAGCTGAAAATTTGCCATTGGAAACCGATGTTTATCTTGCAGAGTCTGATGCTTCCAAAATAAATGCCAAGAAGGTTTTGAATTAAACAACTTTAAATCCTCAATAGTACGTAAAAATCAATTTTCTGCAGCGGTATAATTCAAAGCGCACAGACTCACAGGAAATTTTTGGTAATGGTATTTGTGTACGCAGGAAGAAAATATTTTTCTGGAGCCCTGTTTGCCAGTATATATATGATTTTCGAAGATTGTACCATCCTAATACTACAATCGGAAGTGGCTCTTAAAGTAAATTAAGAAGTTACCTAACAATTTAAATTTCCCTTCTAATATTATATGTTTTTAGAATTTAGTGCAATAAACCTTGTATTTTATATTACAAAATTTGATTTTGGTAATGTCTATATTGTTTTGTCAGTTTTATTTTACAAAACATTCTTTTCCAGAAAATGATTAATTTCTGTAATTTTTATGGTAAAAATATTTTTTTTAATTGCAACTTCTGAGATTTTTCATAAAAGCCAGTGCCTGCTACCAAGAATAAGCAGTTTCAAATAATAAAATGAGAAATAATATTTTTATGTGCAATATTCGCCTTTTAACGGATATAATTCTGGCGAGAATATAAGCCCAACAGTCGAGGTTTGAACCAAACCACACACATTCTCCCAGTAAAATAATTACTTCGAACAAAAAGTGAAATTAGCGATTTAAAAGTTTTGTAATATTATAACCCATGAAAAACAAGTTTTTTATATAAATTCTTTGTATTCATTGCCAATTTTGTGTGCAATTGCAACTTATCTCGGATTGAGTTTTCATAGTGTTTGACTACTACAAAGAAAACATCCATTCCGAAATATTTACAGACTTTTTTTAATTCCAAAAATTTGATTAGATACTTTGTCATCTACGAGTCTATCTGGAAAGTTTCAGCTGGATTGGATGATGGCAAGTGAGTGATTTAGCACTCCAAAGATCTTACCTCATCAACCTTAATAAGAAAAGGTTTCAGTCATTACCTATCACCAAACTGTATATGTTTGAATTAAGCTTGGTATCGTAATAACAGAATGTGAATCAAAGCTGATTGGTCTAACATCTCTGTAAAAATATGTGTAAATGTGGCCTATTAATGACAGCCCCAAAACTTCATAGAAAGCATCTTCTTCTACTAAGAGTGAGACAGCCCAATTTTAGCTTGATTGGATGCCGGGAAGTAGATTTATTAGATTAAAAAATTCCAATAAAAGTTAGCGTAAAAGCGTTTTTTTTTTTTTTTTGGTAAGAGTGACAGATCCCAAAACTTGATATAATGCGTTTTCAGCCACAGCGAATTTTTTTGTCAAATTTCAATCCGATTGGATGACAGCAAATGGATTTATTGGAATTCAGAATGGTTTTATTAGTGTTAGTATTCAATATTTATTGACAGAAACTGTTCCCTATTAAGGGGTTGACGAAGCAAAATCTGCAGAGGGCTAATTAACCCACTTACTGTCATTCAGATATACTCGTTTTTTATGACAATATATTCCATTACGTTTTGGGGGCAAAAAAAGTTAGTAAATAATTCGAAATTCATGTCTTCTTTATAGTGATCAAACACAATGAAAACTCGATCTGAACTCGAATAAGTTGCAATGAACATTTCTGCATTTTTTAAAAACAAGTTAAATTAGTTTATACTTATGAGGAATTTCTTTCCGTTTCCAAATATTTAAACAAAAGTTCTTTCAAAAGATTAGTTATTTAAATATAAGGAAAAGAAAATGCCCCAAAACCAGTCTGATCAAAACACTCGACAAAATCTGTGATGTCAAAACTTCCTTCTGTTTCTATGGTTATCGTGATGTTTCTGCCAAATAGTTGGCATTGGCAGACCATTGCCATATCCCGTACAGGTTGACGCGATTTGCGAGAAACTAGCAATACTAGTTTCCGCTGCCGCATTGAATGAATCATTTTCTCGCCAACATGTAATAGGGGAACTTTAATAGGGGACATGTAATAGGGGAAAAAAAAAAATACTTTGAGCAGACATTTTTTTGTTTATGGTCTTTTCGAAACATTTAGAATTGAATAAAAAAGATTTTTAAAATGGGCATTGTCCATTGCACATAAAAATTTGCAATGCATGTTAAGGATATTTTATTTTTCATTTGAATTTGAAATTGCTTTTAAAAGTTTTTGACTGTCGCTTTAATATAACTAATTTTCTTGCTGCCTATTCAAATTTACTGCAGAGTTTTTGTTTTTTTCTATGTATCCTTATACTATGGTTTTTGAAAGGAGGGAATCACTTAAATTTTTAAATCCTTGAACTGCGATTTTGTTTGTAAGCAAAATCTTCGGAGGTCTGATTTGTTCACTTTTCTTCACCTAATCAAACTGAACCTTAGCAAAAAATACTCTTTGCTGATGACTATGTATTCTTTCAAGTTTGGTGGGGCTTTTACACGTTTCTATTAATTTGCATCAGATCCATTTTAACAAACCATCATATTCAAACACGTGCAATTTAACAATTATTGAAACCTTTCCCTGGGGGATGTACATGAATTATGTAATGTAAAGTGTTGATTTTTTTTATCTCCCCCATCCCCCCCTTTCTGCATGTCATGCTTAAAAAAGTTTAAAAAAAACGCGATTTAATTTCTCCTACAAAAACAATATTGCTACATCACGGAATTAATCATTCTCGTGCGTAATGAAATTTATATTTGAAAAATAAAATCCTGCCATTTTTAAATCCTTCGCAATAATTTTGTTTATGGCAGATAAAATCTGATGGCTAATTTACTCGCTTGCCGACATCTAATCGAACTAAAAATTGGTAGATAAACTTGTCATTGCAATACATTTTATCAGGTTTTTTTTTTTTCTGGGGGGGGGGGGGGGGGAAACAGTTCTATAAACAATCCATAAAATTCGAATTTTGTTTATCATGGATCATACTTCAATTTACATCTCGCTATTTTTTTTTTTTTTTTTTTAAATTAACCTATGTCCACGAGAAGGCGATGAGTAAAAATTCAATACATATATACATTAGCATCAATGCATGTAAAGAAAACGTGATTTAGTTTTTAAAGAAATTGTTAAATTGAAGAAATTTTAAGGGTATGTTTTATCAATCCAAACAATTTTACTGAATGAAAAATTAATTAATCCAATAAAAATGATTAAATTGAAAACCTGCAAAAAATAAATTTCATAAAGCAAAATCTTTTCAGTCATTTAGATCTTCCAAATTACGCACTGTTCAAATATTGTGTTTTTAAAATTGGGAAAAATTTGCAAGCTTGCGCAAAATGACCGTGTACTCATTTCGCCAAAAAAAACAAAAAAAACTGGGTATGAGACAAAGATAAAAATTAATCAGTAAAACAATGTGGTTTGTTGGATTTTAGAAGAGGTTTATTGCATTTAATTGGCTGGTTGACCTTATCGTATTGCTAGAGAACGATTAATTTAGACCATTAACCCCTGGACATAACCTCGTTAACGGTAATGATGATTTACTATTTTTCTACTGCAATAATAATTTAAAAGACTCTAATTCATTAGCTGATCATAACGTTCACTTTAATTTCTTTTTTAAAAAAGTAATTGACTTTGACGTCACCAAAAGTAAAAATCATAACAAAATTCAAAACCAGTACGCTAGTCTAGCAAGCACAAGTCACAACACAACAACACAGGTTGATGCTGAAGTTGAATAATGTAAGATATTAGATCCTCTTTGATTTCTAATATAGAAGTTTTTTTCAACTCAGGAATAATGAGATAAAGCAGCCAGTAGGTGAGAAAATTTTTCACACCACCCAATCAATCAATCGATGCTGATGGCAAAGAAGTAAGAGTCAGGAGATAGGAGAGTTATTTTTAAAATTCAATTTCAAATATCAAAGCTTTTAACTTGATTTTTTTAAAATTCTATGTAGCATTATAAGAATAAGCATTGTTATAAATAGCATTACGAAGGTAATGAAATATAAAAATCATTACAATATTATGGAAACGTTTTTAGTGTTCTAGTGCAGTTTTTAGTTCTAGTTTTTAGTGTTATAGTGCAGTGTTCTACGTTCGTTTAATCCCGAGTAACAGCAAATTAATATCCAAAACGGAAACAGTTTAGCAAACCAAATTATTCGTTAGCTGAAAAATGACCACCAAGGGACAGGGCTTTAACGAAAAGTACAAAAAAGCAATATTTATCCTTTATTTTTTTCAACGAAATTGCCACTTTTTTGTGCACCAGACTCGCGTCTCAGAAGTGCAGTTCTCGGTTAACATATATGATATATAGTTTTGAGTTAGTTGTTGGGTTACCTAGTGGGTATTAGATAGATTTACTCAAATTCGAGATTCTAATGTAGGGAAATTTCATCTTGGAAGACGTTCTGAAACGTGCAGCAGTCTAGACCTTGTTTTAAAAAATATTCTGGTAAAGTGTAGCACATAGCTCTTGTACAGAAAAAGTCCAATACAAAAAGATTTATTTTATGAGTTCAAGTTATTTTGAAATGGGTTTTTGTAATTTTATGAAAAAATAGAGTTTTTTAGTTTATGCCATCTGCATAATATAAGGATTGCTGATTTCGGGCACAATGTGCTTAATAGCCACATTGAAAAAAATAATAAACTCATATTTTTCATTTATACAACTGTCAAGTGATGAACATCATTACAAAGAGTGTCAAATGAAGAAAAATTAAGAAGTTTCTGAAAAAAGAAAAAAAAACATGTAGATATTTGACATACAATTAGTCATTGGGGTAAGGCAACATTACCACCTATGCCTTTCTGATAAAATTCGTCTGACAGAAGGTTAATTGACCAGGTATTTGCAAAAGGTTTTCATTTCAGAAAAGGTACATCTTTTGTAGTATCCCCTTGAAAATTACTTTTATTTCCATAAATAAAAAATATATTCTTGGTTTCTTGTTTATCTATCAGTGTTGAGTTTTTACTTTAAGAATACCAAATATTACAGACTACTATGTACAACAACTACTAGATTTGAATATTCACATTTATCCAAAAAACTCTAAAAAAATGTTAAATTCATTATATGTGTATAAACTTGTAAGTTAATAAGTCGATGTTAGAATTTAGTAACATTGCAAAATTTTACATGTGTATATTAAATCATTACAACTATTTATAATTTTAACTCTTATGTTTCATTTATAGGTTATATCATAAAAATTAACCATCTAAGCAAGCATTTACTGTATCCTTCATTGCTAGGTCAGCAAAGTAATTGCCTTTATAAGCAGGAGAAATTTCCTTATTTTTGCATTCACTAGGTTAAAAAAAACTTCAAGTTGTTAACTATTATGATGAATTAAAATCCCATTTGTGTAATTATAAACCATGCAAAGAAAACTAATAAACTTTTATGTTGCAACACAAACTAACAGAGTTATGCAGAAAAGAATGAATTTTTCTTGAAGATGGATGAAGAACTACAGAAATTGCAAGCAAGTAATGATTACAAAGAAACATTTTCCGAAAAGAAGGAAATTGCTTTGCATGACTGTATTCGAGAGAGGAAATTGTTTTCATGCGAGATATGCTCCAAGAAAACGGTTCGTCTGACTAGCTTATTAAAACATTGTCGCACACATATGGGAGAAAAGCCATTTAAGTGTGACATATGTAACAAATATTTCTCAAACAAAGGGAATCTCACAAGCCACCACCTCTTGCACTCGGAATCGAAAGCCCATGCATGTGATATATGTTGCAGGAGTTTTCGCAGAAAAGGTGACATGAAACGACACTGTCTCACCCACACCATTGAAAAATCAAATAAGTGTGAACTGTGCGACAAAACATTTACTCAAAAAGGTGACCTCAAAAAACACTATCTTACTCACACAGGAGAAAAACCGTTTTCATGTGAACTCTGTAGCAAAACATTTGCTCGTAAGGGGCATCTAATCCTCCACAGTAAAACTCACAATGGAGACAAGCCCCACGCATGTGAAATTTGCAATAGAAGTTTCGCCGATAAGAGCAACTTGAGGAGACATTTTCATACACATGCAAAAGATAAGATACACTGGTGTGAAATGTGCCCCAAAACGTTTGCTCGAAAATCGCAGCTTATTCGTCATAACAGTACCCATCTTGTGAAGAAAATTGATTTTTTTAATGAAAATGGAAGTGTTAGCTGTAATACTGATAGAAATATCAAAGTGGATAATGAAACAAATTAATGTTAAAAGTTTAATTGGAGTGCTTTTATGTATATACTACCTTCTTTTGTATATATTACTGCATTGTGTCCTGAACTAAATGTGGTCACCCACTGATTAGTCATGAACCAGTTATTGATGGGCAACAAAAAGTTAGTGAATATAAATCTTAATTCAAAAATTAAGAAAAAGTTAGTCAAAAAAGTTAATTCAAAGAAATTTTCATTGTAATTTTTTTAGTTTATGACCTTCACCTTACACTTAATTATGCTAAAAAAAATTATTTTATTATCTATTTAAAATTAACTTGCTTTTTTATTATTTTAAGGATTCAATAATGAATATATTAACTTTAAAAAAAATGAAAAAGTAACATAGGTGCCAACTACACTGGGACGATCGATTCCGAACTCCACCAACGGTGGGGACAAAGGTATCATTTCACCCCGCTCCAAAAATCTGTAAAAATGTGTTTTTTCAATATACTTATAACTTCAAGTAAATATGTTTACAAATGTTATATTCTCTGTATATATATTCTATATTGAAATAAGTAATTTTATAATGATGAGATTACTGGTATAGGCTCTTTATTTGACTATTAAAATTTACTTTCTTTCTTTTAGTGCAATATCATAAAAATATATATTTTCTAACCTATGATAATCTAATGCATGAATTGAAATAAATAACTGAACTTGAAATTGGTTATAAACATTCCCTAAAATCACTTTGGCCCTCATACGGTGTTAAATAATATTTTTTACTTAAATTTGCTTAATGGACAATTCCCGCATTTAAAATTTTTTTTTTTAAATTCAATATTAAATGTTTCGAGAAGACTATAAACAGAAAAATTTCTGCTCAATTTGCTTTCTTTTTAATTTGCAATCAAAGTTTCCTTGTAAGACGTTGGCAAGAAAATGATTCATTTGGCTCAAATTGAATGCGACATCAAAGCTTCCCAAACATCTTCGCTTGAAATGCGGCAGCGGAAACCAGTTTTGCAAGTTTCTCGCAAATTGCGCCAACATGTTTGTGATATGGCAATAGTCTACCAGTGCCAACTATTTGGCAGAAACCTCACGATAACCGTAGAAACAGTAGGAACCCTTGACGCTACAGATTTTGTTGTGTTTTTTATCAGACTGGGCTGGGCTCGGTTTTGAGGCATTTTCTTTTCTTAATATTTAAATAACTAATTTTTTTAAAGAACTTTTGTTTAAATGTTTAGAATCGGAAAGAAATTCTTCTTAAATATAAACTAATTTCACTCGTTTTTAAAAACTGCAGGAATTGTCCATTATAAAATTTTGTTTCATTTTCCGCATATCTACACACGCTTGTGTGATAACGGTAACATTAGGGAACGAATCCTGTAAGTTTTCCTCAGTGAGGGGTAAGCAAAATAATGTTGGGTTATGTAGAGTATTTTTATGCAAACTATCATTTTAAATTGATTGTGTTTTATTCATGAGAGTTTTTATAGCAATGCATATTTTGTCTTTCTACAAAAATTTATATTTTCTGATGTTGGCCTAATGCAAGAAGCTATTGAAATTTATTGTATTTTTCATTGATATATTTAATATATATTTAATAATTAAATGATGGTTAAATTGAACAATTCGTCTGATCACATTTAAAATATTATTGGAAAATAGTTTTAAAATGCAAAGTATCTCTGTTGACAAAATGTGAGATATTAGTGTGGGCCTTGGTCCCATTAGTTTTTCTTCATATCCATAGTGCAACACACAGGTGTTTAAATACTTCAGTTAAATAGCTATTAAAATCAATCTTAGAGAAAGAATAACTTCAGTAGGTACTTTCTTTGCTAATGTGATTGACATTTATTTGCACTGAAAGAACATTGAAATTATTTCATATAAATCATATTCATGAATTTTGAAAATCTGATAGCAAGTACTAAGTTTTTTAATGAAGTGAATAACTTATTCTATTTAACTTCTTGTATTATTATTGTTATTATTATATTTGTTTTGTAGTTAAAATTATTGTTGAAAAATTAATTTTGCAGTAACCACAGCTTATATATTAGATAGAATTTTATATCTGTAAATCTACCAATATAAAAGTATGATTTCATCTGTGAATTTTTAATTTCAATAAATACAGAGACAATAGAATAATGTAATCAGAGTAAAAGTGTTTGAGAAATTATTATGCTAGTGTATTTTTTTAAAAGCATATGCAATTCAATTAGCCGTTTAAATTTTTTATGTTTTTAAGATTTTTTTTATTAATTTGTTTTTAAAATTAAGTCACCACTTAAATTAAACTAAGTTGAATGTATCCAATTCAAATTTCTTTTAAAGCTTTGCTCTGTAATTTTTAAAGTTATGCAGTTTTAAGGAACGTTTATAAACAAGGATACTTTTTACGATATGCAAAACTTCACAGAACTTTCAATACAGTATATAATAAGAATAGGATCAATCAATGATGGTTCTTTGATTCCTCTTCCAAACAGATAAGAATATTTCAGTTTTAATATGATTTACTGGCATCAAAAATTGTGTTTGCATTGCAACATTGGGTACTTACTAATAAAAATGTTAACTCTAACTGTTCATGATTACAGGGATGAAAAAGCCCAACTTCAAACAAAGAGGAAAATGACTCAACCTTTAGTTAAAAATGTTAAATTTTTTTCAGCATATTAAAGTTAACCTATATCTATGGTTTTAGATATATTTTAATTTTACATAATTATCTGAAGTATAATTTCAAATTCTTTAATTTTTTATGTAGTACTTTTCTGGGAATATTCCTACTACTGCCAATAAACTTGAATTGTTTTTAACTTCTATGGTTTATGAAATAAAATTCTATTTTATTTTTAATGCAGTGGCAGATCATGCACTACAGCCAGGCTGCATCTAAATTTATTTGTTCAAAACTAAGATGCAGGGCTGTCACTGACTATAAGCCTTGCAAATAGTTGCTTTAGTAGCCTCAGTTGTAAGAATAGTAGTCTTAAGACGTTGAGAATAGAAGTCTCAGACTTTGAAAATAGTAGCCTCGCTTTTCATAACTTAATAATTTCTTTAAAAATGTTTAAACAATAATACTATATTAAAAATGATAGGTGAATTTAATTAAGCCCAATTTTTCAGTTTTTTAAGCTACATTCAAAGCATTAAAATGAATTGCTTCAAAATTTAAGTCGATTGTAGTTATAAATTTAGCTACAATATTGAAATTTTAGTCATTCTGCATCAATTGATCTACACAGCAAAATCAATCACCACACCAGCATAAATCATGGACATAATATCTTATAACACCAATGGAAGCCTTGGCAAAAACATTCATAACAACAATGCAAATCTCAGAGATGGCAGTTATAATATCAGCAACAAAACGGCGGAGCAAATATCGAAAATACAGCTGTTAAACCGTCAAATCAGCTTAACCATTGGCCAAAATTACACAAAATCACTCCAATGTTAATATCAGTGATGGTGCCTTCCATACCGACTCAAATCTCAGCAATAGTCTACTACATCAACATAATGTTTGGTGAAAATTATCATCACAAGAATGTAAATATTAACGACAGCGTCCATAATAACGGAGTAAATCTCACAATGGTCTATTACATCAGCGTAATATGCAGCAAAGTTAACCTTCACAAAAACGTAAATCTCGGCGATTGCCTAGCATACAAGCCCAAAAACCGACAATAGCGGCCATTACATCAGCGTAATACTCAATGAAATTAACAATCACACACTAACATAAATATTGATGATAGAAACAAACGTTAGAGGAAACAGCAATAAAGGTAGTCATTCCACTGGAGATTTTGGAATTCTGAATGCAGGAAAGGGTCCAGGGGCATAGCCAGAAATTTTTTAAGAAATAAAAATTCCAAAATTTAAATAATACTATTTGAAGTTGCAATTTCAAACAAAACAAGTCCTTCAATTTTTGTGTTCTAATAGCAAATAGAAAATTTCAGGAGAGGGTATATCCCCATATCCCTCCCCCTGGCTATGCGCCTGCAAGGATCTGTGGCGAACAGACTTGTAAGCAGTACACACATGCAAACACCTTTGAAATTTTAATGCGGATTTGCATCGATCTCAGGAAATTTTGGCCAAAAAAAGCTGAAATCAGCACAATGGCAGACTATACCATGTGTGATTTTGCTTTTCACAAGTATTGTTTCACTTTCACTCACAATAAGTAACTTCCCCTTTGGAGCATTGCTTACATTTAGTGATGTGTAGTCTCAAAATATCATACACTTTGCTCCTTTGATTGATTTAGGAAAATAACAAGGGTTTTTTATACTTAAATACTAATGCAAATACCTTGGCAAAGTTAGGCGACATTTTTAAAGAGAAGAAAGATGATTTACGATGACATTATCAAGCCGTCTAAGTTGCACAAAAGTAGATGCCCCATTGGTTACGTGGCAATCCTTAATGGACAATTCTCGCATTTTTTAAAAACGAGTGATATTAGTACGTATTTATGAAGAATTTCTTTCTGATTAAAAATATTTAAACGAAAGTTCTTTAAAAAAAATTAGTTATCTAAATATTAAGAAAAGAAAATGCTCCAAAATCGAGCCACAACCAGTCCGATCAAAACACAACAAAATCTATGACCTCAAGAGTTCCTTCTGTTTCTATGGTTATCATAAGGTTTCTGCCAAATAGTTGGCGTTGATTTGATAGACAATTGCCATATCCCGTACAGGTTGTCATGATTTGCAAGAAACTTGCAAAACCGGTCAAGCCTCTCATTTTGGATCTCTTGACGTCACATTCAATTCGAATTGAATGAATCGTTTTCTCGCCAATGTCCAACATGGGAACTTTCATTGTAAATTAAAATAAAGAAAAAGTGCACTGAGCAGAAATATTTTTGTGTTAATGGCCTTTCTGAAACATTTAGAATTGAATAAAAAAAAAATTATTCTGGAATTGTCCATTGCTAAATGTACATTTCAATTGGTATTTTTATGCTGATATAAGATTTCAGGTAAAAAAACAGGTTAAGGAAGCTGTCCATACTGATGAGATTTTCTTCCGGCATTCAAGGCAAATTTCACAATTTCATTCTTGTCAAGTAAAGTAAATAAAGGCAAAATAATTTGAGAATATAATAGTGTATGTTGTTGAACCCTGCACTGCGAAAGATAAAACAGTGGAACCTAGCTGATAGGCGAAAATAATTATTGTGTGCGTGTGATTACCAGGGAGATACTATCACAGGATTAACAAGGTTATCACTCGACCCACGAATATGAAAAAAATTAACACCTATTTTGGTAGAGTTCACTCCCCCCCCTAAAAATATTGCTATTTTTACAAAACTGTGTTAATACCTTAGAGCCAATTTTTTTTTCTGTCCCACTATTGGACAGTATCTACTTTTTTAAAAAAATAATAGCCTTTGGCCCAAAAATAGTTGAAGGTTTTGCTTAAAATAGTCATTTTGGGCCCTTTTACACTAAAATAGTCGCTTGGCCACACAATTAGTCACTTTAGTGGCCTTTTTAGTCACCAGTGGCAGACCCGAAATAATATATTTTACAATTTTCTAAAATGAAGATCTGATTTCTACAGCAAGTGTAAAAAAATCTGATAACTAGCAAACTTGTTGCCTCAATACTCAATTTATGGGGGGGGGGAGGGGTTCCCCCGAACAGCAGCCTAATGTTCTTGAAACGCGTTTTGGCTGCGACATTGCCATGGTAATCGATGGAACACAACACTGTTTCCCTCTACATAATGTGTAACGAGATATCCAGTTTGCAGTTTTTGAACTTTAACTGTCCTTGAGAATTCGATGAACTGATTGGCTTGTATGTGAGTCAGTTATGATGTATGGGTGGGTGAAAAACGAGCATTTCTTAGAATTTTCTCCACTGAACGGAAATAGTTTCTGTGATAAGTTTATACATGTGGTTTCTTGTTATTTCTTAAGGTAATACTGAAACTTATAATTGAAACGTGGACCCCAGTATAAGTAAGTTTAAATAAGTTTTTTTTCTATTTTCTTTCTCATATTACTTTGTAAATATTAAAAGGAAACTTTGCATTTGAGTAATTAAGATTAAAGAATTTCCATTCATGAATGATTGAGGGGGGGGGGGGGGCAAGGTCACTGTTCCAGCTACACTAACATTTTTGACCATGGGCCACCACTGATATAATCAAAATATATAATTATCTTTCTCTACCAATTTTCAATAAAAAAGCCCTGATTAATTATCAACAAAGTTAGAAAATAGTCTCTATTTGTCCTAAATTATTGTGTAAAGGTACCTCGTTTTGTTTTTTATTACATCTTTCAATTACTCAATGTATATTGAAGTAAAAAAATATATGTGTATTTGATGATCAACATGTTTTGTAAAATTTAGGAAACCATGTTAATTCTAGTTACCAATACCTTTACAGCACTACACAAACTAAATTTAAAGCACAAAAAGGGAATTTTTAATTGTCCAAAAAATAATATAGTTATTGATACAGTAGAATTAAAAACTCAGAATAAAATGGTTTTTAAAAATTTTATCAAAATAGAAAATAAATTTTAGTAAAGTGCACATCACTAAAGAAGTGGAATATCATGGTTGAGAAAATACGATTCCTTGCTCTCATGAAATCTATTTGTTCTTAGTTTTTCTTTTTAACTTTTAAACTAAATTCTTTGATAATTCCAGATTACCTAATTTCCCTGATACATCTATTTTTCCCTTGTTGTTGAACAGCCTGTTAGATATACTTGCTTCCTAAAAGGCACAATTATTACAATATGCTCTTTCATTATCACTTTTTATTATGTTGTCCAAAGCTTAACATTCAAATCAACATAATTCACATTTACATACTAAAAACCTATAATAGAAAAGGATACAGAAATAAAAATATCAACACCCAAATAAGTATGACTTAAAAAATTAAGGGATTTTACTTTAAGACAATTTTTCCCTGATATTCAAAAGAATGATCTTATTAACTGAAATAGACAGTAACTTAAGTCTAATAAATAGACACTGCAGTAGTAAGAATTGACTACCTGCATTATTAGGAAGCAGTAAAGGGGCTATGTTTCTATGAAATAGGTTGATTGAATCAATTCTTTATGTCTTTACTAGTTTGTTTATCTGTATATGATGTATGAATAAAAATACTTCTAGGTGATTTCATAACACAGGAAATCTAATCTGATGAATAAGTTGGAAATAAATCCAATCATTGTAACATCTTTTAAAAATCAAAAAGGTTAGACAAGTAACACAATACTGACTCATACATTCCAGTAGAAATAATTTTCTTCCTTGAAAGATCAATTGTGATTTTTCATAGAAATTCTTTTCAACAAATATAATTCCTTCCAAAGATTGACGAAGTTAAAATCTATAGAAAAAATTACTGTAGAGATTCCCCCTGTCGCATACTAATAAGATATTATTCCTTACTGGCCACCATATCACTTTCAGCCAAATAGTAGAAGAATATATTTTTAGAGATATTAAGCTTTATATTGATCGATAAAAAAAATTCCTTTCGAATATAAAATATTTCACTGAAGGTAGTTTCGAAGACAATGCTTAGTAACAAAAACCTTGTTACACACCTCGCAAACATGCAGCTATTTTCGAATGCGAGTCAAGAGGCAATTTAAAAAACTTTTCATAACTGCATAAGCTTTGTTACACACATAACTTTAATGAAAATTTATATGTAGATATATATTTCAAAAATCAGGGTATATATTTGGAAATAAATTTGAATCTCAATAATATTTCAATCCTATTCGGTTTTCATTGTAAGTTTTGCAAGATATGATGGATTTTCATGTATTGCATACTTAATCTTAGATAAAGCCAATGCAAAAAAAGAAATTAAAACCTAGTAACCATTGAGTCTCCTTCAAAGAATAATTAGAATACATCTTTATGAAGAAATTATTGCTGCCATCTTACATCGATGCTTTTTTTTTTTTATCCTTTTAAACAAATTTTATGATAATTCAATATTTCCAGAATTACTGATTTCCTTCAAACTTTCTGCTTTTTCTTGTTCCTGGATACACTGATTTCCTTTACATTTTCTGGTTTTCTTGTTGCTGAACACACTGATTTCCTTCAAATTTTCTGGTTTTTCTTGTTGCTTGGTGCACTGATTTCCTTCAAATTTTCTGGTTTTCTTGTTGCTGGACACACTGATTTTCTTCAAATTTTTTAGTCGCTGGATAGGCTGAAAATATATAAAGGAAGACCTGTTTTGTTTGCGTGCAAAAAATAAAGATTGCATAAAAATGAAAAACACGTTTTTAAATACCTTTAATATTTAATGCATGTTTTAAATCTCATTTAGGCTTCAAATAACACTTTACAAATTTTAATTAAAATGCAAAATGTTTCTCTTAAGTAGGCATTTATTAATTAAAAAAATTGTTTTTCGACAATCTTTGTTCTGACCGAATTATGTGCTCATATTATATACCTATGAATAAAACATAAAATATGAAGAGCCACGGCAAAGAACGATTAGAATCCAATTTTTTCGAAATTATGGTTTTTCTGCCATCTGCAAGGTTATAGCAAATAGTTTAACCAGGCAGAGTCTCCTGGTAAATAAATTTCATGGTACGTGAGATTTTGAGCAACCATTGACCTCAACCCTAATACATAAACACTGAGACTTGAAACTTTAGTAAATCGTTTTTTCTCTTGAATTGAGAAAAACGGACTCTGATCGTTCTTTGTAGTAGCCTTTCATATGTATTTATGTAAAAGGGTGATTCTCTGGGTGATGCACGGAACATTTTTCCTAATTTTTTTCAACTCTTAAATAAATTAAAATGACAAATTAATAACGAAATTACTAGTTATGCTTTTGTCTTCTATAATTTTAGTTGGTGGTAAAATTATATGGAAAAATAATTGTTTCACAAGGTCAAATATACATTTGTAAGCATCCAATGCACGGGATGTGGAGAAACAAAAGAAAATTGCACTCAAGATAAAAGTTTAAATTTTCTCTGAATTTATAAGCCTTAAAATTATGAAATATATTTATAAAACAATAATCAGAGCAATTTTATTGTATGGAACTGAAACATGTTGCCTCAGAAAATCAGACATTCAAAAACTTGGAAGTTTTTCAAAATAATTGTATTAGAAGAATCCTTAAAATCTTTTGGTCTGTTAAAATTAGTTACAAAGCAATTTTAGAAAGGGCAGACATTACTTCAATAGAGGAAGAAATCAGTAAGAGAAGGTGGAGATGGAAGGGTAATGAGTTAAGAATGCTAAAAGAGAATCTAACAAACATTTCTATCTCCTCGACTCCTGATGGCAGGAGGAAAAGAGGAAGGCCTAGGTAACTTGGCAAAGACAAATGCAATCAGACCTAAAAAAGTCTTGCTTAAAAGGTCTAGAGGAAGCAAAATCCCTGGCAAAAGATCGGAAGTCACAGAGAGGTAGGCTGGATGCCTTATGCGCCAAACGGTGTAAAGAGCCTAAGAAAGTAGTAAGTAAAGTTATGAAATATAGAGGGACATTCGGATAGATGATAATAATACTATATCAAAAATTTTGCACAAAATTATTTTTGCGAATTAATAAACATGAACCAATGTATTGGGCAAATTATTTTTTGAAAGAAAAAAGCGATATTTTTACAGTTACAATTGCTGTATATTTTGTTAGATAAATTACACATATTTTATACTACTTGCTACTCAAAGTGGGAAGAATTTTGAAACATTTTAGTAGACAGGTTGGCTATTTTCATTCAGAGAAGGTGTACCTTTTATGGTGCTTAGTGAATTATGTTATTAAGAAAACAGGAAATAACCAAAAAAAAATTTTGGCAATACAAATTTATCAAGACACTTTAAAATTGTCTTATATACTGGTTTGCAATCCCTTTAATGACTGGTATGGTGCTCTAATTTCCCAAACAACCTAATTTCTCGACAGCTAACAAATGCTTAAAATTTAAAAACTCTTTTTATAAGAATTCATTAAGTTATAAAATCAGTGTGAAATGAAGAATATTTATAAAAATTAATTTTAAGTTAGAATGGGACCTGTCAAATGTTATGTGTTCAAACTCAAACACTTTTTGCATAACATCTGTCACTTTTACGCCTGTTTGTTTCTATACTGATTTATAGATAGTTGCATAGTATTTGGAAAGATAGGAAAATTCAAAAGAAAGAAAGTCACAAATCAAGCTTGTTTTTTTTTCCTTCTAGATTTTGCCAAAATTTGGCTAAAGAATGCTATACTCTGTCGCACACCTGCTGACCAATACATGTCTGATTTGTGAAAATTTCTCTTTGAACTAAATAGTTTTCAAATTGATTACAATTCAAAATCTTTTGGGAGTGAAACGTTACACAATAATAGTATCAACTTGGATCGTGGAATCGTGGCAAAAATGGAGAAAATATACAATAAAAAAAAAACATAGAACGGTGATATTACTTGCAGGTGCAATGTGTTTTTAGAGAATGCTATACTGGTGATCAAAGATAAAGTTTAGAAGAGAATTTAAGAAAACTTAAATTACACAATAAACACAAAAAGAATTCAAAGTAAAAAATTTCGAAACGATAAAACAAACCCATCTGCAGAGTCCAATAAAATGGACGTATGCACGTACGATGTATGCAGGAAATCAGCGGATTCCGCAGGAAATTAAAGTCAAATGCCAGGTTTTTTTTTTTTTTTTTTTTTAAATGGAGAAATTTTAGTTAAGCAGGCCAGGAAAGGGAGAGTTGTTGACTCCCGTAACACCGGGAGGGGAGAGGTTGGTGGGGGGGATGCTATTCTCCATATAGTTCACCACCTATCTATATAAATAAAACTGACTTTCAGTCACACGGATTTGGGGACCGTTTCACGTAAAAACTACCTAACGGATTAGGATGAAATTTGGTATATCGCTTAATTAAACGACCAGGAGTAAAATAGGCGATATATTTTTAATTTTAATTGAGTTTTAAAATTTCCGAAATAATTTTTTTTGGTGTTTTTAAGCAGACACAATTTAGTATTTCCTGAATGGCAACTGAATGACAATCTTCGTTTGGTTTGTTTTGAAAATCGCAAATGATATTCTACATTAAAATAGGCTATATATTTTTAATTTTAATTGAGTTTTAAAATTTCCGAAATAATTTTTTTTGGTGTTTTTAAGCAGACACAATTTAGTATTTCCTGAATGGCAACTGAATGACAATCTTCGTTTGGTTTGTTTTGAAAATCGCAAATGATATTCTACATTCACAATGCCTAGAAAAAAACGCCCATCATTAAGCAAAATCGACAAAAAAGTTTTTCAAAAACGTTTAAAGAGGAACTAATTACAAAATGACAACCAAGAAGCTTCGACTTCGCGGCAGCCGGACATTTCCTCAGAGGACAGATTAGCGTCGCAACGGCGACGCCAGGAGTCTGTAAGGAGTAGAGAAACATCAGAGAGGCGTGCCGTTCGTTTAGAAGCCGATCGGCTAAGACATGCCGAACTAAACGAACAAAGAATGAATTTACAATGGGGTGATAAACTTTTATATTACTTTTATTTAGTACCAAAAACTGAGTTTATCCGTCAACGACTGGCCACGCAGCTAGTTACTTCTATATAGGAAGGGAGAAGTGTTGACATAAGGGGGGAAAGGGGTTTTTATTTCCTGATTTTGGAATCTCAACCTATTGAAACATGTAATTACACTGAGAGTTTATTTCCTTCATTCTTCTTTTTAATTTGAAAGAATTCTTGGATATTCCATTGTAATTTAAAAGAAACCACATTTTTCTTTAAAATGATAAGGAGTCCAAGCAAGACAATGAAGATAAAATGCTGTATTTGCAAGAAATGTTGGAGCAAAACTATTCACAGCATTTAAATCGAAAGCATAAAAATGAAAATAGCTATGAAAGGAGGCATGCTGGACAAGCATCAGTGTTTGCTATCGTTTCACAAGCTTAACCTTTAAGCCAACCCAGTATCAATGACCTAATATTGCAACTGGAAATGTACCATTGGAAACCGATGTTTATCCTGCAGAGTGGTGCTTCCAAAATCAATGCCAAGAAGATTTTAAATTAAACAACTTTTAATTTTCAACAGTACGTAATATTTAATTTTCTTCAGCAGTAAAATTTAAAGCCCGCATACTCGCAGGAAATTTTTGGATATGGCATTTGTGTACGCAGGAAGAAAATATTTTTCTGGAGCCCTGCTCATCTGTACACATCTCACAGATAGGCTTTAGGATGAGATACAAATACCAAGGGGAAAATCAAAGTGCTTTATGGTCAAGAAACAGAGTCCCTTTGCTTACACTAACTGTTTTCTTTTATACTAAGGGTCAAACTTATTTGATATGTTCCAACACTAAAGGAAAGAAAACAGTTTTGTAACAATAACAATATATAAAAATATAAATCCCTCTCCAAATGCTGTTCCGGGTGCTGAAGAAATCATATGCAACAGGAGGCTACAATTAGTGGCAACAGGACAAAACATATAGTGTAACCATATTCATAAAAAAAAATCCTTCCTTAGAATGTTCTGGCAACAACAAAAAAAATACAAGACTATAAATTTGATGAATTTTGCCTTCTCAAAACAATCAATATCCTGGCTTAATAATTTTTAGACTGGTGGAAGATTTTGAAATTTCATTTCTGGTAAAAGCAGGAAGAAAGACTTCGAAATCGGCAGTTAAAGAACACAAACTTTCCTATACCACACAAGACGTTACTAAAAAAATTCCCCAGAAGAAAAAACCTCTTGATGATTCTCTAAATTGAAAGTTTTAAGTGATGATTGGGACTTGCATATATATATCTAATCCAAGATTTATTTAGTTTCAATTATATTAAAAAGTTAGATTCTACTTTAGAACTGTTTTTAATGTAAATATGGAATTTTACAATAATTTGAACAAAATAATTTGTTTACTTAAAAATCTTGCTTTGATGCAATTGTTAAATTACCCACACATGGGACATATGTGCTTTCCTAAGATAAATTATTTTTGATATTTTCTAAGAAGTTGCACAGTGTTATGTGATTGAATTTTAAAAGAAAAAATTAAATTTTGTAAACATTGAAATTCAAAGTATATTTTTACTAAAAAAAAAAAAAATGCATGGTTTTGCACCAAAGCTCAGGGCATGTGTATTGTGTATCAACTTGAACTTTGAAATTAGTCATGACTTTTTTCTAACTAGAATGTAATATAATTGGACTTTTATATTTCTACTGATTATAAAGACTACATTAAGTGCAATTTTTTTCTTGTATTTGTTTCTTCAAAAAATGCTCCTTTATTATGCTCTGATACACATAATTTAAAGTCAATGAAATAAGTAAACTTTTAATGTGATAAAATTAAATTGTCCAACAACAAAATTGTCGTACTCAATTTTAACGATACTTTGGGTTTCTAACTTTAGCAGCAATTCATTACTTTTATATTCGTAAGCAATTTTTTTTGGTGTGATGTTTTCATTAGAGAATTGCCTAAATGTATATGTTTTATACTTTAATTATTATTCTTTTTTTCTTTTTTTGTAGTTTTATGTGATTGCAGATTTAGCAAAATAACATAGTTTTACAATACTTAAAAATTATTTTACAAAATTCTAAAACTTTCTTTTGGATTGTGAACAAATACATCAAGGCAAAAATGTGGATATTTGGTATTTCATTAGAAAATTTCAAAATTTTTAATGAATGTAAAGAAATATTCATAAGTCAAGAATGTCTTAGTGATCCAGACTTCATTTGGTTTGAATGGATTGATCAACCAATTCTAAAGGATTAAAATGCAATCCATAAATCAAATATTTTGTAGCTCATCAAACTTTAGACATACTGAAACAATTCTAAAGTAAAAAAAAAAATTCTTGGTTATCATGATAGATCGGAATGCCTTTTCATAAACAAGTTTTAGTGTTCTTTTATTATTCTATAGTTTTAGGATATTTTATTATCCGGAAAATGAAAACTCCATTTTCGCAGAAAAACTATGAGAATGCCAAGTATCAGTTTTGGCGAAAACTTAAGGTGTCCTTACTTTCGAGGAATTTTTAAATCCTTGATATTCCCTGACAAAAATTAAAAATTGGGATGTTTATTTCTTGAGGAAATCTTAATTTCCAAGCTCTGTGTCTACTCTCTTGAATGGAAGGTCTTAAGAAAATAGCATTTTTTAATAAATGAAGAGCTTTGTTCCATTTTAGAAAAATGGGTCAAAAGTATCATTATTTTGTTACATGCAGATATAATGTAAGTAATCCATGCCAATCATTTTTTGGACGAATCAGACTAGGGACAAGCAACAAAATATTCTTAACTTTGACTGATGTTTCCAAAATAGATCTGGTCCTTTATGCAGAGATGTGAGTAATCAGAGAGCAAAAAGGAGGAAATCCAAAAATTTGTTAAGAAAGCTTGCGGAAGGAATACACAAAAATTCAACAAAATAAGTATGCAGGAAGTAATTCATTCAATAATTTTAGATACAATGAAATTTCTCATACTATATAATAATTACATTTCAAATATTAGGAGTTAGTGAAGTAATCTGTGAGGAAAGGGGAGCTAAGAGAGAAAATCTTCTGTTCAGACATGAGGAAAAGTATACTTTTTGCATGAAAAACTGGTTCAGATCAGAAAAATACAGATCCTTAAAACAGGGACAAAGAGAAGGAAAACTTTACATAAAAAACCAAAAAGGAGGAAAATTGTCATCCCTGTTTATGAAAACAAGTTTTCAAATATTCAAGAAAATACCTGTTTGCTATAGGCTGCATTTAACTGCTTTTGTGCTATTAGCAATTTTTCTTGGAGAGAAGCAACTTTTTTCTCCAAGTGGCGATTTTTCAGCCACAAACGATGTATTTTCTCTTGAGATTCCTCTTTCTGGCTCTTGGCTAAATGTAAAACTCTTCGTGCTTCTTCTGGACAATCCATGTCTTCATCTGTGAAATCTCCAATGAAATGCTTTCGTTTCCCTACAGCGTCTAAACGAAGAAAGGTACATTATCACACAGAAAACCAAATAATGATGATCAGAGAAACCAAAAGATAACACAAGAAAGTATTTGTGTAGAATGGTATTTCACAACTTGTGATAGGTGTCCAAAAATAAAATCAATAGAAAATTTCACATGTTTGCTGAAAGAAGTCTACAAATTGCTAATGTCTACAACCCAAAATAATGATGAGAACATAATTTGGGGAGTTGAACATCACACAACTCTCAATTACATTAAAAATTCAAAACGATTTCCAACTTAGAGAGTTTGGTGCCATTTTTGGCCTCAGGGCATTAATACACTATTCATTGAATGACACCGAATGCATGCCAACACGGGAACATCACACACTTTTTTTCCTTTTGAAGGTTTCATTGAATATTAGGGTATTTATCTCTGGGAAATTAACCAAAAAGTTAGGAATAAAATAAATAAATCATGTATCAAAGTTCTGATGACATGTATTTCAATTCTGAGTTCGACTAATACTCATATTTTAAAATTAAATTTTAAATACTCTTAACTGCAAGGTTGGTTTTGAACTGCACAACTTCCTATTACTACTCTGTCATCTTAATGACTACACCACTGTTTACTGAATTCTTCTGCAAAATGATAGCATTTTTTTTTTTACCTTACAGCAAAACTCATTTTGAAAAGGTTTTTTTGTATGAAAAGCAAGTATTCATAAAGTATTTCATATGCAAATCACATACTTATTTTTTTGTATATCACTGCATGGTACTCAAGTTAAGATGAGTATATGCTTATTTTTTCCTTAGTGGTCCTTCCACAAAAAATCAGTAATTTGATCAATTTAAAAAAAAAAAAAAAAAAAAAAAAAGCTTTCTTCTAATTCGAAAAACTTTCTTTCTAATAAAGAAATACAGAAGAAAGATAATAAAGTTTATGCTAAAGTATTTTGGTAAAAAAAAAAAAAAAAAAAAAAAAAAAAATGAAATCTTAACAATATTCTGATGCTTTTTTTTATAAGATTTATTCTAATATCATATAACAGGAACTTTTATCTTAAAATGTAAGTATCTTTTTTAATAGGATGATTAATAGAATTCAACCTGTTAATTTTGATACTTGGATAATATCCCATTAACCAATGGCTAACTTTTTGTTGACAACAAACAGTTCGAACTGCCTGTTCTCCTCAGAGGTCTGGTTCAGACCTGTGCCAAGGCTTTCCTGCTGAATGTCTCAGCTGATTGGGCATGCGTCCACAGCAAAGCTATGGGACTAACACCCCCCCCCCCCCCGAGAATAACACTTTATCATCTAAATTTTTTATAATTACAGCAAGTTGTAGGTAATATACTTTGTTAACTATTTTTCTGACTTAGCTTAAGAATTCAGCTTAAAACTCGATCTACATTGAAAAGAAATTAGTTTTTTTTTTTACAATTTAGAAGTATTGTTAAAAATTAGCAACATTTTGTCACACACATTTGAAATTTGCCTAAAAATACTATTGCAAATGGTTGCATTCAACATACTTTTAGGCGCATATTTTCAAATTAAAAGTGTGTTTCACACAGTTGCTAATTTGAAACAGATTTTTTTAAATGAATCCGGAAAATTTTCCAAGATTTTTAATTTTTGAGCAATGAGTTTTCTAAAAAAAGATGGAGCTAGGAATTTTACGAATACTTAAAAAAATTTCAGGAATATTTTAAGGATAGTAGCTAAAATTTTTCGGGGCAATTTCAAAAATTTTAGGTGTAGTTCTAACAATATTAGGGATATATCTATTAAAACTGACATAGCATTTTCAAAGCATGTTTCAATACCAGCAAAAAACTATCAATTTTGAAATTTTGTTGTTGTTTCTTATCCCAACTGGTCTAGCGGAGCTAGACAAGGTCCATGAGTCCACCCACCCTCAAGAAGTCGAAGAACAAGACTGGGTCACGCAGGAAATCTTCTTTTTTAAAATGCATGCAGCTAAGGAGGTGAGCTGGGCTAGCTGCACCGGTGAAACACTTATTGCAAGTTGGCAAGTTTCTTTTATGTTCATATCTCATACACCTTAGGTGACCACTGATAAATCTTGTGTACGAGGTCTGATCACCTCTATCTCCTCCGAAGGTCAAAGCGTGTCAAGGCTTTTCCCCAGAGTACCAGGTGCGCACCGGGGGAACAATCCAGTCCAGCTGTACACGTTTCTTTCTAATGGAGTGAATTTCCGAGGATGTAAGTACCAAGTTATCTGGCAGGGGTTCATGGGTGCCAAGTTTTGCCAGCGAGAATTTTTTTTAATACTTATTATCAGAGGAAAAATGATTTTCTGTGATTTCAATGATTAATCAATCAATATTTTAGGGAGGAACAGAAATTTAAGGAATTTTAGGGCAAACGCGACTCCTGCATTTTGAATGTAAATATTTCTTTTAGTACTTACCCACTTTTGGTCTCTTGATACTTCTTTCCATAAGTTCACTCAGTAGTTTTTCTGCATTCGGATCACTTTTATGGGGTGGAAAATCGAATATCGTTGGAATCGCATTCTTCTTCAACCATGTACCTCCAAACTTCTCGGTGTCAAATGAATCTGGTGTGAAATGTTTGGAACAAATTTTTGAGTACTCTGACGAAGTAAAATCTACTCTACGAATTTTGATCAGCCACAACTTCCTTCTCAATTCATCTTTTGGAAAACTAAGGAAAAATGCAATCTTAAATTCAATAAATAATCTCTTATTTTAGTATTAAGTACTGTAACCCAGTCACGAATCAAGAACTAAACATGATTAAATATTTTAGAAAAGACCTGAAAGTCCACAGAAATTTTCTTTATTACGCAGAGCAAAGAGCACAAGCAGATATAGATTTTCCTCACTTTGTTTTCGGAGTAAGAGTCCAGCTCAAATCTCACACTAACCATATGACTATAATATTCAATTAAAAATAATAAAAAACATGCTTCCCTCAATAAAAAAAAAACCAAGGCAACACAATGTCTTTTTAAATCCTTTATATTAATTTAGATTTTATGTGTGGTTCGGTACGTTGATGGCAGGCAAACATGCAGAGCCCTAATTAATCCCCTTGCCGTCATCCAATCAGGCTGAAATGTGACAGATAAATTTGATGTTGATGACAGTGCATTCTATCAAATGCTGTCACTGTCACTAAAAGGTCGCTTCTACGGAATACTAATAAACCAACTTGCTATCATCCAATCGTGCAGAAATAACATTTAATCTATCATTGTATCATTGAAGAAACTTTTCTGTTGCCAAAATTGCTTTAATAAATAATAAAATTGTTTTAATCAGAATAAAATGAAAGATATTTGGATGTGAGTGCATATATTCACATTAATTTTTATGGAATAAATTTTTAAAAGTAGTTTACTGCATAGTTTGCTGATTTTTGCTTTTGAGATGCTTTTAATATTCAAAATAAGATAGCAACACCAAGCACATGCTAGTAACAGAAACGGCACTATATTAATGAATATAAAAATTGGCAATGCATATAAAGGATTTATATAAAAAACTTTTTTATAGATTATATTATTACAGATTAATATTTTCAATATTGTAATATTATTTGAATACAGTGTATAAATCATACCTATAAATAAATTTGAGATTTGTTGCTTAAATATAACATAATGAAAATGTAACCACTATTGATAACAAATAAGAGATATACAACTGAAGGATGTTCAGTGAAATATTGCAAAACACACATTTGTTTCATTTCTACTTTCAACTAATCTGCATATTATCTAATTTGGCAAAATCCTTGTAGCTGAATTTTATGCAACTTACTGCAACAAGCTGTTATATAACAAAATCTAACTGCAGGATTATTGCATGAGATATAGAACATTATTTAATCAATATTACTATTTTTTTGACAATGCTAAACAGATAAATCACTAATATGACCATTATTACTTTTTATTTATATCATAGTAACTTATTTCCTATTTCAAACAAGGTAATGTGTTTTTTATTTAAAATATAGCATAGTACTATTCTGTAAAACATAATAACATACTAAACACAAAAATGAAATTTTCTAATTTATTTCTTTTGGCAAAAAGGAAAAAAAAAAAAAAAAAAAAAAAAAAAACCATGATTAAAAAGGAAAACTACTACATTGCAATATTTTTTGCCATATGATAATGTGTTTCTTATAACAAGGTAATGTGTTTCTTATTTAAAATGCAGCATAGTTCTTTTCAGTAAAACATAATAGCATATTCAACACAAAAATGAAATTTTTTAATTTATTTCTTTTGGCAGAAAGGCAAAAAAAAAAAAAAAAAACCCACCATGATTCAAAAGGAAAACTACTACATTGCAATATTTTTTGCCATATGATAATGTGTTTCTTATAACAAGGTAATGTGTTTCTTATTTAAAATGCAGCATAGTTCTTTTCAGTAAAACATAATAGCATATTCAACACAAAAATGAAATTTTCTAATTTATTTCTTTTGGCAGAAAGGCTAAATTAAAAATTACCATACTTAAAAAGGAAAACTACTTAATGGAAATATTTTTTGCAACATGATAATGATTCATTGCCAAAAGTGGAACCTTTTTATATTTTACATTTTCTATTAAATTTCTTCAAATAAAGGGATAAAGTGTTGCAACCTTTTTCAGATTCACATGTTTATACAGTAAAAATATAATACAAGGCGAGAAATGTTTGCTCTTTCACTAACTTCCATAGCGATGAAATTGATGGCATAGCCAAAATACCTCAGTCATTCTAGGCAAATAATAGGTAAAACCTTGCACAAATTCCCATTGAGCTAAAATTTTGCAAAGTAGTCCTATTTGATGCCATGAGCAACCCGCAAAAAATTCCTGACTCTCCCCCTTCGGCTTCCTGGTATTTTAGGTGCTGGAATGCTGGAACAACTCTTAAGGATGAATGGCTAATCGTATTGAGCTCAAATGAAAGAAAAATAAATGGGCTTTAATTAAAATATAAATTGGATACTATCCAGTGACTCACAAATTGATAACTACCTGTCAAAGTAAAAAAACATACATTTTTATCTATTTTTTCAATTTTAGCGTTTTCATTTTAAATAAATTATACATATAAGCAAATTAAATCTAATATTGTGCTTTAAGAAACCAACCATTAATTGATTATCAAAAATGAAGACGAAATTTTGCATAGCGGAATCGTCGATGAAAAGGGAAAGTACCGACAAAATTTGCCAAGGTCATGTAATACGTCATCAAGTACAAATATTTTTTTTTCATGCAAATAACTCTCAAATTACAACACATGGAGACAATAACGAGCTTACAAATGAAATATGTAAAGTATATAACAGTTGTTTAAGCAAAATAAATTACCTTGGCTATACTAATTAACTTTTAACTGATAAGATTACAGAACACCTCACTATGCATCGTTACAAAAACGGATAAAAACAAATAATAATTCATAAAAAAATTGGGTTAAGCTATTACCTGTGAAATGTTATCGATCCACCTTTCTTAAAAATCTCCTTGCAGTTGTACGCACAGCAATACTTAACCATTTTGAAGAGCTGAAATCAAATGCACAAGGTTCAAGCTGACATCCCCCATTCAGATACAATGGTTGAGGAAGTCCCAAGTGGAAAAAACTGCATTTAGGCGTCCCCAGATCACGTGACATAGTTCACCCAAAGGTCGCCATTGCTCTCTCCATCCCCATTATAACTCAATGGGTGAAATGATCTAAACTTCTGAACCAGTTTCAAGCGGCAGAAAAAAAAGAAACTCGATTAGACGCGAGGACGGTGTAGTGTTAATCTTTGCTTTCCCCCCTTACCTTTTCATCTATTTTGTGCAAGAAGACATAGTAAAAAGTCAGCGAAATACTATTAATCAAGGAAAATACAAAACGGCTGTTCGAACTAACTAGCACTGGGAAATTGTGGGACGGACCCCTACAATCCACCTACTAATGATGCAAAAGGTATCGTCAACCATTGATTTGAGTTCAGTCAGTCACTGGCCGGTGCGAGGCATGTTTGAACATAAGTGCGCATGCATGACATACAATATCAGAGGGGGTGATCATCATATTGCATTCCAATGGAAAATAAACGAAAACTTTCTTCTTTTTTTCAGAAAAGGAAATTTTTTCAAAGAAAAAGGGTAAGGAGGTAGTGCTGTCCTTCAAGAAATGGATAGTATGATGTAAAATTTCATAAAATGGAAGATTGTTTTTAAAAAGTTAACCATGATGCGTTGATGCATGAATTCCTGCAAGAGGTTTACAGTATGGGGCAAAATTGATTTTCAATGCATGCTCATGCAGATTTTTGGCATTTAGGTGAACTCTGTTACCAATTATTCTATCATAAAGTAATGAAGATTGACAAGAAATTAATGAAATTTACATAATATTCACATCAATAACTCCTAATTTTATTGTTTCAAATGAAAAAAAAAAATATCAACGTAACAATTCGGCAAGAGTCATTAAGAAAGAATTATAATGACACATTTCTGGACGTGCATCAAATTTACCAAAATTATAGTCAGTTTTTGGCAAAACATGAAAGAAAAAGTAAACCATTAATTACAATTTAAATGATAAGGGGTAAGAATTAACAAAATTATTCACTAGACAAATTGGGAAACAGAAGATTAAGTTATAAGTATATGACTAAAAATAGTTATTAATGATTATACATACCGGTGAAACGTTATGGGTCCTCCTTTAACTAGCCTCTCCTTACAGCCATAAGCGCAGCAGTACATAACCATTTTTAATAGAATCTGTAAGCATATCTTTCAAGGCTGCTGAATTTCCATTGAAACTCATACAAAAATGATGCTGAAGAACAGAATGTAAAAAAAAAGTTATTAAAAAAAAAAAAAATGATTTATTAGATTAACATATCTTTTTTTTTTATTATTATTATTTTATAGTTCGTATTATAGTACTTAAGTAACTTTCACAAGGATGAGAGTGATATTAAAAATTAGTAACAAGAAGTGTCAAGAAAACCAAAATATCAAAGCAATGAAAATATAATTACTTAAAACACAACAGGATGAAATATACTTTTTATGAACACCTAAAGGTAAAAGTCAGATATTTAGAGAAATAGATAGTGCACAAAAATTATTTTATAAAAATAAATTATAATTTGTGGAATTAATATTTTTCATATCGAGATATTCACACAACTATTATTTAGTGATTGAAAATAATTGCTTTACAGCTTGGTTACTCGATTTCAGTTCTGGTTTGTAACTGTACAGAAAGCAACTTTTTTTAAATGCATTTTATCTTTTTAACTTGAAAAAAAAACACTTTTTAAAAGTTTTAAAAGGAAAAGTTTAATCGTTGACTACAAATATCATTATTAAAATCAAATTGAAAAATATATTTTTACAAGATCACTGTAAACCGTGATCCGTTAACACAGATGGTTTTCATCTTTCTTTCACTTTCATCTTGTTTTCATAGATTTGATGTGCCAGACAGCTTAACTGCATTTTTTTTTATTGTGATTTCTGATTCATTACGATGACAACTGGAAGATATCTCTTCTTTTTTTGGAATATGAAGCTATATTAAAGTGACACGTATTAAAATTTTAATATTTTAGTTGACACTATTAGGTACTTAATTAGGATTGATTAGTAAGTGTGTTATTCTGATGAAAATTTAAATGTTATGGAAGTTTCTTATAAGACTTTTATAGTTTAATGTATGATAAAATGTTAATATAAACCCGGCTTTCTGAAAAATGTTATCAAAATCATACCTACAACTTTACAATCGACATAATATCATAACAAACTTGTAATCCGTTGGTTTCCGGTAGAAATTAAGATAAATAAATCTTTTTTAAAAGGTTAAAAAATAGCGGGAATTGAATATTTGTATATCCTGGAGATCATAATACATCATAAATGTACTATGAGAATTTTGAACCTCTTGGAAGTAGTAAATTTATGTTCAATTTTTGTACTTGATGTGCTTGCAAACATTTTTTTTTATTATGATTGACTTTTAAAGTTATTTATTCTGAGATGCTCGCAGATCTGGTGTTGATCTCTTTTCAGCCTGAGTTTAAAATTCTAATGCGTATTAGCAAATGTTTGGATTTACATGATGACATTGGGAACATAAAATTTTAAATAATCAGCCACTCCAGTGTTTGGTTGAAACTGTTATATAAGCTCATTTTTCTACAATAATACTGTATAGGGTGGAATGCCATATTTCATAAGGGCTTTTATAATTTGGAAATGTTTATTGAAAGTTTTAACCTGTAATTGCTGTATGCTCTCTGATAGACTGCAAGTCATTTTTTGTGGAACGCTTCTACGCCTTAAAATATTTCACCTTTGTTTTTTATTTAATTTATTCCAATACTATGTTTTTTAAATTTTAAACTTACATTCACCAATTTGTTTAGAGTTCCGATAGCCTAGTGGTTAGAGTATCGGGCTCATGATTAGAGGATTGTGGGTTTAATCCTCGACATCCGCCAAATATCGGTGGGGACTGGTGCACATTAAATCAGTCGTGGCCTCAATGACCTCTCTTTGGTCTGGTGGGGTCAGAGAGAGGGCTTTACACTAGAAGATTTCGATCTTGTATTCTTCTAGATATTCAAAATTACAAGACGTATATGGCTATGTTAAGTACTTTATAAATGGCAGAAATAGACTGTTGAAAGTTCTAAAATCAAACCAATTTGCTTGGTGCTGCATGACCGATCTGTTGCCCTTGCGTCAAAAATATCAAACACAGCAGTTAAAGGTTGAACAAAAATTTGTTATAACATGTTTCTGATTCTCTAAGAAAAAGAATTTTATATCATTTTTATTACTTATTAAATAAGTAAACACCATGTTAGCGTATTGTACTTTTCTTAACATCAGTGCTAGAAGTGTGGGTAACGCGTCCCCCCACTTTTCAAGCAAATACCCATGCCTCCCCCAACTTCTAAAATCATTGAAATCCATACCCCCACTTTTAACAACACTCAATCCAACTAAAAACTACTAAATAAAAATGACATTAACCTTTAAATGTAGTAACACTAAGAAAAAGTGATTTAAAGTTTTCAAATGTATAAAAGCAATCAATTTATGGTATATATATCATACTATTATAAAAATGTATTACTCTATTTTCTATAAAGATATAAGTTTTTTTATAAACAAATAGTGTTATAATTGGTCAACTTTTAATTTTGGAGGAACTTTCTTTTAAGATAAATTTCTATTCTTCTTTCATAAGAAGAACGATGTATTTTTTTTTTTTTTAAAAACATTTTAGAGTTATCTATTAATTTAATTTCTTAAAAGTATGCACATTTAAAAGAACTATTTAAATCTAAATAAAGAGATGTTTATAATGTTGAATTATTACTTCACTTAATCTGTTACTTCCAAGTAAGAAAAACTAAGCTGCAGAATATTCATTAAAATAACAATACATTTCGGACTCTTGCTCAATGTTTGTGTTAGAAAGCGTAAATTATTTCCTTACTAGTTAGCATTTTTATTATAAGATACAAAATTGTAAAATTTATTGTTGGGGAGTGGGGAGGGAGAATAGCACTTGTAACCAAATTTTAGTCCTATACTAAACTCCTACTTACTTAGGAAGTCCTATACTAAACTCCTACTTATTTAGGAAGTCCTATACTAAACTCTTACTTACTTAGGAAGTCCTATACTAAACTCCAACTTAACTTGACATCACTAGACGATAGATCTTCACGTGCTCATAGGCAATTAATCCATTTTAGCGGAATGAAGACATAATTCTCGCCAAACCTTATAGCCTTTTGTTTTCTACAGGGTTGTGGTTTGGCGAACGTTATGCTTTCACGCCGCCAAAATGGATTAAATACCTATGAGCACTGTGATGATCTACCGTCTAGTGATGTCAAGTTAAGTTGAAGTTTAGTATAGTAAGGATCATTCCCTTTACTTCCTACATTACAATCTTCTAGCCCAGTTCATTTCAATACTACTTTCTATAAAACCTTGCAATTTGTTGAGTAGGTACAAAAATGATCACTTAATAAAATGATATAAGTTGTGTTAATTTAATCTCTATCTACTACAAATGAAAATTTGAAAAAAAGCTAAAGACTATTGCAGGTACAGGCGCATAGCCAGGAGGAGGGATATGGGCATACATCCCCTTCCTAAATTTTTCTAATTGCAATTTTAACGCAAAAATCAAAGAATTTTTTTTTTTTTTTTTAAATGTTAAATTTATTTAAATGTTTTTAAATTTATAAATATAAAAAAAATTACCTGTTATTTGCATGGGCGCCCCCAGGAATATTTGCAAGGGGGTGAAAGACAAGATTTTTATCAAAATCATTAATTTTTTTAGAAATGTTATTTAATAATTATGTATGATAAATTATACTCTTTGAGAATAATTAAAATGCATGATATATATTTTTGAAAGTGCAACCCAGTTAAAGAGAAAAAAAATACAAAATAGTAAAAATATTAAAATATACAATATTTTTAACGATTTTTTTTTTACCATCTAACTAGATCTCACGTCATTCAAGAGACAATGTTTAGAATAGAGGAACTCAAAGATGCAAAAATATAGAAGAGTAACATTATATTTCTTCTAAGTTTCGGATAAAAAAAAATTAAAATGAAACACGAAGGCAGTATTGGAATATTTCAATTGAATTCTAAAAATAGATTTCAAGATAGTATATCTGATGACTTAAAAAACAAAACATTTTCCTTGAATTTTTAGAACTACACCCAAAATGATTATATAATAAAAGGAATAACTACTTCTACTCATCAGCCTCTAATAATTATAGACAACAAGCGCCAGAAAATCGTCACGCAAATAGCTATAAAAAATGACATAGGAAAGAAACAAAAGACTAAATTAATAGAAAAAAAACCTCATTGCAACATAACGTATATAATCGGTGTATATGCTTTTTTTTACCTTGGAGTTTAAATCTTTTCCCTCATTTTTTTTTTAATTTTCAAGAGCCAGGGGATTGCAAAGTACTCCTCCTTGCACCCTCCTAGGGGCGCCCATGGTTATTTGGGTTACTAAATACATTAGGCATTAATAACAAAAATTATTATATGATTTGTTGACTTGTAATTTCATATCCCCTCCCAAAACAACGGCTACACCCCTGTGCAGGTAGTGTCCCTGCATAGGCATTGATGTAAGGATTTCACGCTATTTTTGAGTTTTTAATTTGCCATTTTCATACCTACTCGACAAATTTCAAGGTTTTGTACAAAGTTGTTTCTAGATGAGCTGGGCTAGAAGATTGTAACATAGCGAGTATGAGGACTTATCCTTACTAGAACTTTCTTTTAAGTGCAGGTATCAAAGCAAAAAATGAAGGCTTTAGCTGCTAAGGTTTACAAAATTTGAGTACAGATAAATATACTAGTTCCAATGAACAACCTCATTGGACATGCTGCTAAATAGAATTTTCTTCCAGAAATTTTGCTCAGTAAAGTCTGTATATTGCTTTTTGCTTAATCAAACAGTTAAGTCTTATTCTAAACCATTCTGTTTTGTTTTACTAATTTTTTTGTATTTTTAGCTTAGCTCTATGATGCACTCTTCTGTGAAGAAATATATATTTGTGTTTGTGGTGGTCTTTCTGTGGGGCTACACTTCTGCCGAACTATTTACTGCTGTAGTGGATCTAGAAAAGCTGTTGTATACAGAAGGAGAAGTCATTAAAACAATAGAAAGGTATATTGAGATGGAAGAAAATCGTCTACAAGAAATTAAGAAGTGAGTATCTTGACTTAAATGAAATATAAGCTTATGCAGGTGTCAGTTGTATAGGTGCCAATTGCTGCAGGACTTGTCCAGGCGCTCAAACAGGGGGAGAGTTTTAGGTCTACCCCCATAGGATCCCTAACATCCCAGTGTTTTGTAATGAATGGTTAAAAAACACTTAGTTATTGTAATTAGTTTCAAAAGAATATGTTTTTAATCTACCATCATTTAGACCGAGTAAGTTATGTATCGCACTAAAGTAGTTCCAAAAACTTTGAAATAAATTACATATTTGTAAATCTCGTACCATCAAAAAGTTGTTGTGCTTGGTTTTTGGCAATTGAGATCTAACATGAAGTTTCTTTTAAAAATAAAAAGTATGGATGTTTTCGTTTTGCAAATGTTGTAATTTAGTGTTATGTGGCCCTTGTATTTCAAGCATAATAAAATCCTACTGATATTGATGTTTGTCCATTCACCTAAATATGTCCCATATTGCGTTGTATGAGTCAAAATCTGGATAAAAACTATTTTAATATTTTGTCATATGTGACAGATCAAGAAACTGTAAAGATATTGAGGATATGTGACAAATATGGGATGTGAAAGTTTTGCTCAAAAGATATTTGCTTATAGAGAAATTCCAAATATACTCAGTGCTTGATGGAAAACGCCTCCCACAGAAATTTTCTGGTTGTGCTCCTGCTCTTGATTAAAAAAAAAATTGTGCAATTTTCACTTTTGAATTTTTTTCTGAGTCGAGTACTACTATAAGCATTTACATATTCTTGTACGCGAAGAAAATGTAAATGCTTGTACCTGACCAGTGTTTTACCTGTTGGCCCTTAGTCAATAAAATTCCCTTTTTTCAGACTTTTAATTCTCAAACAGGATTAACTCAATTTCTGCAAATATAAGTTTATGTTTGTAAAATAATTTGTCTGAAAATCTATGTTTTTCTGATTTGCGTTTTAATTCTTTTTTGTAAATTTTGAAGTTTAGTGAGTTAGGCAGTCATTTAAGTTATATCTTTTGTTGAACATATTCATTAACAACCTCATTACACTTCAACTACACCAGATCCTGCTTGAAGCTACAGAATATTCATAAACTTTTGACAATAGTGCAAAACAGTAAGTGCAAGCTGTACTCAGATTATTAGAGATTTTGCTTGTATAGATTATATCAAGGAAAATTAATCGCATAATAACAAAACGTAATGTGTTAATTAAGGATTTTTCTTTAGTCAAGAGCTTAAATTTTTATTAGTGGACTGAAATGAACAGTTCTGATAAGCGTGTGTTTACATTTTGATTTTTTCCCTCGTCTTTTTTCCTCTATTGTTTTGCATTGTTGATATCAAAACATTTGATTTTTGATTATGTTATTTATCATTATTGACTTATTCTGTCTTCAAATATTTCTTTATTATTGAAGATTGATTAGCTTTTTTAGCACTGAAATATCAAAAAATGGAAATTATTTTCCCCTTTTCTTCTGATTTGGAAGTTACTGAAACAAGAAGTTTTTACTTAATTTAAAATAAAACTTTATAAAAACCATTTTATGGTACATTGATTTGCTTACTATGTTCGTGGTAGTAAAATTCTTATGGGTTATTATTATTATTTTTCTTATTTTTTAAATTTTATTTTCATAATTTGATTTCTTGAGTCATGGAAAATTATTTGCTGTAGTCTTTGAAAGTCATGGATATGTGACATTTTATTTTGGCAGAAACCCTTTATATAACCAATCAGTAGAGATACTGGAAATCGAAATTTTGGGGATGCCTTATAAGAGGAACAATGTATTATTTTTGAATTTATTTGACATTGATTTTTTTTCTTTTTAGGTTGAGAGACGAATATGGTAAATTGCATCAGGTTGCTTCAGTTGATTCACAGTCTTTCTTGGCTAACCCTATCAATGCATTCTTGTTAGTGAAAAGATTAAGTACTGATTGGAAAATAGCTGAATCATTAATGATGAAAAGTGCTGGAAAAGGTACTAAATATAGCTGAATATTACTCAGTTTTGTGATGTTGCTCATTTAAAAAAATTACTTTTAAAATCCGCTTTTATACAGTATCTTATATTACTTATTTTAAACAAATTAATGTACCTATGAAACTGTTTCCATTTCAGATTTTTCAAACTAAAGGTAATGTCTATTTGTATACTGTTTTAGTAATTAAGTGAAGTTCACTGTTTCTAGATGTTAATTGAAGTTTAGTTGCTTAGATTCTCTTCGTGTCACATCCATGCCATGTGTTTTTAATTTTTAGGAAAAATTGTAATGACCAAAAAATATCTAGAAATATCAAAACAATATTTATCATTTTCTGAAACGGTCAGAGAATTTTTATAATTGAGTTATTCACTTTCCATTGTAAAGTTCACAACAGATTCAATAAGTTTTAGATGTATAAAGTGGGGTACTAAAAAAATATTTGTAACATGGCAATCTTGTTATTGAAAAATAAATGAGTAGATGCAGCAGCGATTTTGACAGTCTCTTTAGGTTATCAGGCTGCCTGACAAAAGTTTTCTGACACACACGATGCAAATGCACAGCAGTTTCCTATTGAAAGATGTCTTCAAATACACTTCCTTTTGGCATGCATACTACTTCTAGTCATCTAGATATTATTATAACAATGTTTTACCATTGAATAGCCCTCCTGAAACTTGTGCTTTAAAAATCCAACGAAGCCAACCTAAGAAATGCTATTTTCATTTGAGGCGTAAACTTTACTTCAAAAATAAGTTTTTTTTTTACTATGCTATCTGTGTGGTTACTGATCCATTTATTGTTGTATTTATATAGTTGATTATCGACACAGCTTTATTTATTACAAAGTTTCGCTGCATTGCAGAGAAATTGTTTTTTACCAAATAATTTTGGAACGTATTCATTTATCTAGATAAAAATAATTTCGGATTCTATTCCCGAGTAGGAGCTAAGCTGTCAAATGTAAATTACGGAAATTCAAAATAAAATTTTAAAAACTGTTATTTTTAATATGTGTTTTGTAAATGATGGGAAGGCATACAAATATGACATTTTCTTTTTATCCAGACATGCGTGCCATTCCTCATAATACGTTTCAATATTTTCAAAATTTATTTTTTCTAGCTATGATTGAAAATATCACTCAGTCTAGAGAAGACTTGAAATTTCCTGAAGATGAAGATCTAACTGGAGCTGCCGAAGCACTACTTCGATTGCAAGACACTTACAAACTCGACACTTCTACACTTGCTCGTGGGCAGATATCAGGAACTAAACCATCCCACGAGCTTGGAGGTAGGAAAGCATTGAATTTATATTGTCAAATTATTGTAAATATGGTTTCCCAGCTGTGGAGTTTTATTTTATTTATATAGGTATTCTACTTAGAGACAGTGTTTGAAAGCCTTACAAACCTAACGCAACATTTTCCCATACGCATTATCAGCCAAAATGTTTGCTATTTTGTATTAAAAATATAATAATGGTATAAACTAAACAACAAAAACTGAAAGGTAAATAAAGTTTTTTAAATAAAAAAGCTTTTTAGCTATTAACATTTAAATATTAAGTAAAATTCGGAGGTCCAATTTTTCAAGAAAAAATCTTTCATTTCTTAGTTTTCTCTAATATAAATGTTTGAATACGGGTGCCAGATAAAAAAACAACCTTAAATTGCAACGATAATTTATTCAACCTAATAACCTAATGGTCTGTGATAAGGTTGCTAAAAAAACCTCTGAATTAAGGAATAAAAGTAAAAGTCCACGAGGGTTAAACTATTATTTTCATGTAAACATTTCAGCCTGGCGATAACTGCACAAACTTTCAGACCTGGTGGATTTCGGTACCAGTCTAGTGAAAGAGTACCAAGAGTATCAAATCTATCAATGGGGGTAAAAATCAAAGAAGCTGTAGCAAATATTTTAAATTTCAAGGAAGAAATTTAAATTAATTTATTTACAAAGCAATATGTTATCAGTATACTCAAACAAAATGTTTTTAATGAAGAAGCAACTAAATTTTTTTTTATTTATTTTATTGTTCATAAATGCATAAATTTTATTTTGTTTTTCCCAAGCCCATGATTGTTTTGAACTCGGACGTCAGTCATATAACAATGGTGATCATTACCATACGATTTTGTGGATGCAAGAAGCCCTAGATAGGGTTGATGAAGAAACCAATAAAACAGTAGAAAAATCGGAGATTCTTGAATATCTGGCATTTTCTACTTATATGGTATGTTATTTTTACTTATGAATGTGCAATCAATTATTATTTATATATTGCCTCTGCTAATTAAATATTTTATGACCCTACAATATTTATGAAATTTTTCATTTCACTTTCTGCATTTAAAAAATCAAAACAAAAAAAATTCAGTTTACTTGAAGATAACTTTATTCCATGCTTTTTAGAAATATTATACTTTTTGAGAATGATACCAAGTAGCATTTCTAGGAATGCCTTTTTCTAAAATAGCAACTACTTTTCTAGAAGTCATATATTTTTTATTCTTTATTCCATGCTTCCTGTAGAACTGCAATTATGCATCTATTTTTGATTTCTAAATATAAATCATCTTTACAAATCTTTTCCTATTTTTTTATAAAATATGGATACTACTGGAAATTACTATGCATGATACAAAATGAATATTTAGACAAACTGCCTCTCTTTCCTTACAGTAGGTATCATAGATAATATATACCCTGCTTACACTCAATGTGGGAAAAGTTATTATGAAATTGTTGATATTGCGCTTTTGATATGAGTTTAAAGTTTTCTTAATTTCCAAAGTGTAATGTGAAAACATCCCAATAGCATTTAGCCATAATACAAAAGTTTAATCAAAATAGATTAACGTGCGCTCGTGAATCATATACTCCTTTATACAGATCTAATCAACATTCCCTCAAGCATATATGTTTACTTTTTGCATATATATGTTTACTTTTTATAATATAGACATTTGATGAAAACACAAATTTTTTTAACTGAAATTTTAGTACCTTAAAAAGTAGAATACTGGATTTAATTAAATTCACCTTTTTGTCAATATGGTACTGAAATGTTTTGAAAATTTTATTTTTAAAAACTGCTTTGGCATAAAAATTAACTTTTTTTTTTTTTTGCGTAGAACTACCATGTTTGACAATAATCCAGGTTCAAACTTATGCTTTTTTACTGTTCTTATCGACATTTGATTTCTCTCCATCAGCATGCAACTAACAAATGCAGTTTTCTGATTTTCATACTTAAAATTAGTTCAGAAAAAAGTTAACTAACATTTAATTTTTATTTCATGCAATTTTTTTTTTAATGTAGTAATTCTAAATCAAAGGGAAATTTACATTTTAATTTTAAACCATTTGAAAACACAAATTTAATTCTGTTTTCTTTACTCTAGCAAGGAAATACGAGGCATGCCTTGAAACTAACCAATGACTTGTTAGAACTAGGTAAAGCTGTTGTTTATATTAAACATTTCAATATCATTTTTATATTTCATTGTTACGAAATAATCAACTCATAGGAAGAAAAAATTTACTGTCTTTTTAATAAATAATAGGCAAAGGCAATAGATATGAAATATATTTAAAAATTCAAATAGGTAATAAATTTTTCAAACTTAAATTTACTGTTATAGTTTTAACTAATTTTTCTTTTACAGTTTTTAACAATATATTTTTATTTTATTACCATTAACTATTTAGCTATAATGTGAAAAAATATTATTTTATTGGCTTTATTATAAGTTTTAGAGGAAGAGAATATGTATAGAATTACAGAAAATAAAATTGGAAAAAAAAAAAAAAAAAAACTGTTTTAAAAAAACTTAAGCATAATATAAATTGAGTGGATTCAATGTGTTTTGATACTATAGTTTGTGATTTATGTGAAGGTTATTAATTTTGTTGCTTTACTTATTTTTCAATGGTCTTGGCACATAAATAGTATTTTTTATTGAAATGTGTACTAGTCTTGTAACACTAACTTCTAAACTTAATGGGTAAAAGTTTTGAATTAAATCATGTTTGTTAAATAAAATATTTTTCTTATTGTCCTAAGTTAAACTCTATAATACCCATAGTTTTTTACTGTCATTCTAATTGTAGTTCCTGATCACCCACGGGCTCAAGGCAACAGAGCTTACTATGAAGATGCCATTAGTAATGCTGCTCACACTAAACGTGGGGATGATGGAGATGTTCAATTAGATGGGGATGTAAATTACTCAGAATCCTCCAAAGCAGATACGGAATTGTCTGAGAGAGAGCAGTATGAACAACTGTGTAGATCAGAATCCATCTCGGTAAGGGCTAATGAAGAACTTTCATGTTTTTTGGTTTTATTTTTAAATAAAAGTAGAGAAAAAATCATGAAAAACAATACCATTCTTTCAAAAATTTGAGCTCGGATAGATAGGTAAAAAAATATTTAGTTTTTCACTTTGCGATTTGGCAGGGAAAAGCCACTTTTGAGTGAAACGTCAATGCACAGATAATGAGATAGTTTAAAACCTGTTTTAGATGAGGAATGACTGTGGTTTCTCCTTCTTTTTGCGACTTTATCTCTGCGTAACCACGTCATGGTTTTTTCATGCGTTTTTGGTCACATGACTTTTGCTGTGATTTCGGCTAATTTCAAACTGTGTAGATCAGAATCCATCTCGGTAAGGGCTAATGAAGAACTTTCATGTTTTTGGTTTTATTTTTAAATAAAAGTAGAGAAAATATCATGAAAAACAATACCATTCTTTAAAAAATTTGAGCTCGGATAGATAGTTACAAAAATATTTAGTTTTTCACTTTGCGATTTGGCAGGGAAAAGCCACTTTTGCGTGAAACGTCAATGCGCAGATAATGAGATAGTCTAAAACCTGTTTTAGACGAGGAATGACTGTGGTTTCTCCTTCTTTTTGCGACTTTATCTCTGCGTAACCACGTCATGGTTTTTTCATGCGTTTTTGGTCACACGACTTTTGCTGTGATTTCGGCTAATTTCAAACTCGGTTTTTGATTAATTGAGAGCATAAAGATAAAAAATAATTGCACTGTTCAAATATATTCGTTGGATAACACTAGAAAATACAAAAAATATTCATTTTCCTCACTTGTGCAAGTTCCTCATTGTATTGTCTGTATTGATAAAAAGTGTCTTTTTGCAATTTGTTGCTGATGTTGTATTCTTAGTTATTTATGATAGTTTTACTGCCTTCCATATTGCAAAGATGCTTGTCAGTTTTATAATTTTATCAACCCATTAAAGACGACTTTGAAATGGATAAAAAGTCATTGTTTTAATCTTTTACCTTGTTAATTTAGATCTTGAAAGTATATTTTTTAGATTTTTTTGGAAATTTTTTATTATTTTTTAAAAACATCAAGTGGAACCACAATCATAATTTATTAGCAAAGGAAAATACTAAAATGTTAATATGCAATTTTTCTTAACTACCGTCGTTAATGGGTTAATAATTTATAAATTTTTTTGCCGTTTTTTCTGTGTATTTGTAGCAATATTCTTGGTTGTTTTAGTCTTGTTATGTATCACATGATAACTGTTCTCCCCTTGTCTTTGTATTAGGAAAATAGGCTTATAGACTTTATTAGTCTTTAGACCTATGTAAAAGTTTGTATTTTTAATTATTTAGAACATAACTTTTTGCTTTTTCATTGGAGGCATCTCTTCAAAAATCGAAGAGCAAATCTTCTGGAAATATTGACTCTTGGACCAAAATAAGTCATTTTTATGGATCACTGTAAGACTAACTATGGCATAACTTGATTCTCCGCTCGAAGTTAGATTTTTATCAGGTTAGATTAGCAATTTACACAACTGTATGACTAGCAGAACAATTTACTTTACTCATATACTCAATATATGAGTAAAGTAAGTACTGACTAATGATATTATTCTGTCTAATGAAAATTTAATTTTTTTATTCAATATTTTGTTTTTTAAATATGCGTATCTTTTTTTAATAGTAAATTTTAAGCATGGTGATAATATACAATGTTTATATCAAAGTATGGTCTTGCATTTACCAAATTCTTAATTTAAAATAAGAAGATAAGATTTATAAATGTAACTTTGAATTAAACCCATTATTATTTACATACAATTATTTCTTTAAAAATGTTGATTTATGTTCTTTCCATATATTTGTATTTTATTGGAACCTACAATTTCTATTGATATGATACAATTTTATTTTATTCTTTCCAGAATTTTGCTGAACAGAAAAGTCTGTACTGTGAATATTATACAAATAATAATCCATATTATATTCTTCAACCCATAAAAAGAGAAATTGTTTTTAAAGCTCCTAGGATTGTGATATTACATGATGTTGTGAGTGACAGAGAAATAGAAATAATAAAATTCTTGGCACAGCCAAGGGTTAGTATTGAAATCAACCTGTTTCTGCTTTGTTTTCAAAATTGTATGTTTTATTGCAATTTGCTAATATTATAACTATTTATTAAATCATCAAGATAAATTTTTTGTTATCTATCGGGTATTCAACAGAATAATCAAATATGTAAATATTCTAAATTTTATAGGATACATATTTATTTTTTTGTATGTTTATTTTTTATTCAATTTTTATTTTGACATTTTTCCAGTTAAAACGTGCAACAGTTCAAAATTCTCAATCAGGAAAGTTGGAGTATGCAAGTTACAGAATAAGTAAAAGGTAACTATACGTCTTTTTATGTCGATTACATATTTTTTGAAGTTTTCTCATTTATAATATCTTATTTATACTCCCAGTAGCAGAAACTTTTCTGCCTGTCTGCGGCACTAATTTGGGTATTAGAAAGTAATCTACAACGTAATTTTTTTTTTTTTAAAGTTTGCATAAAATACACAGGCACCTTATGCGTCATTAGTTCAGTAATGTATGGGTTGTTAACAAGGTGTAATTTGGTCTTGCAAGAACAAGGATTTAGTTTTACTATGTATAAAATTAAGGGCCACATATCCCAGTTGGGACATATTGCAACTAGAAGGTTGCGAGTTTGGGCCTGGGACCGACTAAAGACCGCCGTGTTCGTTAATGGTGACCGGAGCACGTTAAATCAGTCATGGTTGCAAAGTGCTCCAAGTTCCCATACAAATCAATACCTCGGGGGGTGGCAAAGCCAAGTCTTCTAGTGGAATTTTCTTCTTGATATTGCCTCTAAATTAAGAAGTTCCACATACGGTCGGTAGTGCTGCCATCTACTGGATAGCTACCGAAAGAGGTAGAAATGAACTCTTCGGTGGCTATAGGTAGACTTGCGCACTCCCTTTCGCGAGTGTGCGCTTACATCCTATGCAGTACTGCCCACTACCGATCTGTACGGGATATAGGGTTGGTACAAAATGCTTAAGCAGAGGTGCCTTAGTCCCCATAGTCCTTGATAAGAAGAAAAACATGTATAAAATTGATAGTTAACATCCTTTTATCGTGATATTTGACTGCAATATATCGCGATATTGAAATTGCAATGTTGCTCAAGCCTACTGCTAAGATTTTATTTACCCATGGATTTTAATTGCTACACAGGAAATATTTTTAGTTGGTGCTCTTGTAAACTGCATAAACTGATCTCTTCTTGATGGAAGAGGTGTAAAAGAAAAAGATCGCTCACAAATGTAGTAATTTTCTTTCTCTTTATGACAAATCGAACTCAAAGAACTTTTTTTTTAGTTACTTAGTTTTGTAAAATAATCTGCAATGTCCGTCTCCCATCTCACTTTTTCTGCTAGTAAGTTTATACTAACTGTATAAAGACTGCTAAATCTGAAACTTTTAAAAAGAAAGAAGTCTTTTAAATTACTGATGTATTGTGTATTTTGTTAATTCAAATCTTTTCTTCATGCATACATTTTAAGATCAGCATTCTTTTCAAAATGAATTTGTAGTGATAAAAATATTTCATGTTTCTTTCAATATGCTTTTCAGCTGCATGTTTTTCAATAAAAATTTCTTTATAAAATAAAAAAAAAACTGTGTTTGAATTAGTGCATGGTTGAAAAATGAAGACCATCCTGTTGTGCAGAAAGTTTCTAAAAGAGTTGAAGATCTGACTGGACTGACAGTATCTACTGCTGAAGAACTTCAAGTTGTGAACTACGGAATTGGTGGTCATTATGAACCACATTTTGACTTTGCTAGAGTAAGTTAAGTGGATTTTTTTGTGTTAAAGCCATAAAAGGAATACTTTATAATTTTTCTCTAGAAGTTTACATTTTTTTTTTTTTTAATTACGTTATGTTCAGTTCCAAATGGAAACGACTAGTAAGATAATTTTTAATTTATGTCGCTTATGTGGTAAAATTTATAATTTTCTGAGTCGGCTGAGGCTCTTTCTCCGGAAATCTTCAGATGCCGCAATCCATGCCTCAGCTTGAATTTATCAAGCCAACCTGTTGAATAGATACAGTCGGTTGACAATTCCATTGATTTATTGAATACTTTGGCTTGTTCCATCACAAGTGGTCCGGACAATGGCACTCCTTCACTCCTTCGTTGTCGAATCCATTCGATCATAACTTTGTCATGCTCTTCACTTTTAGCGTGACTGATTATTTTTCTCTGGCACATTGCAACAGGCGAGTCCGAATCGGCGAAGAACTCAAACAGTTCTTGTTTCTGCTTTTTAATATCGTAAACAGTAGATTTTCCCAATCCGTACTCTTCGCACAAGTTAACAACCGATGTTCCGCTCTCCAGCTTCTTAATCAAGTTGACTTTGTCCTTAATTGACAAAGTCACGTGTTTTCGTTTGGCTTTTCCGCCACTGGACCCACTCGAAATGCTACGTTTTGGCATATCGTCGATGAAAAATATTTAAAGTTAATTGGATAAAGTAAATTTAAGTTAGTTAGATAAAGCTAATAAAAATTAAATTTAATAAAAAAAGATGAATAAAACTTAAGATGATTTGGGAAATTTTCAAAAGCAGAGATCAGAATAAAGCAGTGTGAAATTCGCAAAAGCTAGTCCGGAATTGAAATTTTTACTCCAGTTCGTACTTCTAAACTGACCAGGGTTTGCAGCATAACCGGTTTGCTGGCATTCCATAAGATCCGATGTTGTCCAGAACACAAAGAGCCGGAGAAAATTCGCGACCTTTCAATTCCTCATAACAAAGGATGCCCTTCTGAAGGTCGAGACAGGGTTTCCGGAATTTCTTAACATCCCCCCCCCCCTTCGCGCGCGACTTGACTATCTTCTTCGGTGTTCGCGTGAGAAAACGAATTGGAGTTTTTTTTTTGTTTTTTTTGTTTTTTTTTTAGAAATCGTAAAAAGGTCCGGATTTTAGAAGTTTCCGGATTACGGAAGTCCGGATTTCGGATGTTTTACTGTATATTATATTGTATAAAATTATTTATTGATTAAATTGATTTTTTATTTATAGAGAGAAGAAAAAAATGCTTTTCAAAGCTTGGGCACTGGAAATAGAATTGCCACATGGCTTCTTTATGTAAGTTTTTATTCATTTTGATTCTTGAGTGTGTTTAAAATTATCATATGATTTTAAAATAGTTGTAAAAGACTGCCCGAATGCTTTATTTATAGGGTCCTTCTTCTATACTCGGAAGATTTTTTTTCTTCTATTGTGACCTTAAAATATTCGTCTATTAAAACTTAAATTTTTTTTTTTTGTATTTACGCAATTTGAACATGCACTGTTTGTTGAAAGGAAAACATTTAGATTTTTTTATGTATATTTGTGTTGATACTGCATCCTTGAAAAGTCCTTCTTCAAGTGTACGAAACATAGTGATGTTTTAGTAAAAAATCGCATTTATCCCTACACAAAATTTCATTTCAATATCTCTTATAGGTACTTAGAAACGATACATCAAACATCAAATACATAGTTCTGAGAAAATCACGTTTAAAATAAACTATCTTCCTTAATTCATAATATACCTGCTGCATATGCCTGTTTGTTACGGGTACTTCCAATTTAGATATTGCAAAGTGTTATATATCACTGTAAAAATCACAAAAGCTGCTATTTGAAACAATTATAATCTGAAAATCGACATTTTTCATGATTTTTTATTCCGGGTTACCTTAATAACCAGGGTAATAAATGTTTGAAAATCAAAGTTTGCATGTTAATGCAAAAAAAATTATTAATTATATCCTATATTTTTGTTTCTTACTCACTTAACAACAAAAAACCTGTTCCACCATTAGAGTAGTTGTTCAGGATACCTTTCCCCGAAATAATCACTTTTGGTCTCACTCTTCTGTGTTATTTTATTTTGAAGATGAGTGATGTTGATGCTGGTGGTGCCACGGTATTTCCTCAAATTGGAGTAACTTTGCACCCAAAGAAGGTATGATAAATTGTTTATAATTTTAAATATTTACAATGTCTCATTTTTAGCTACTAGTGTATACCGTAGTGAGAAACTTTTTTAAAGGGCCTGTCTGCCAACCACTGGCTAATCTGTAGTACAAAATGTTTTTAGCAAAAGAACCAAAGTCCCAATTTACTTTTTGGCAAAATACTAAAATGGTTACGAATTTCATCACCCTTGATTTTTAATCTGAAATCATTTAAAAACTTTTTATTATAATTTCATTATAAACTAAAAAAGTAAAACTGATATCGCATGTAACAATACTCTTCAACCTTCAAGTTGTTTCTTCTTTTAGGTCGTTGACTAATTTTTGGATAACAAAAATGATTTTAATTTTGCAATTGAATACTCTAGCAAAAGATCTAAGTCTAACGTCCTACTTTTAACATTTCAGCAAGTTCTTTACCCTTTTGCTAAAAAAGCAGTCACAGCTTAAAGCTGCCACCAACACTCAATATTTTCATCTACTACAAAAGTTGAATAAAATAGCTCTATGTCAAATTATAGGTCTTGTCTATTGAAATTCCCAATTGGCTCTACTACTAAAGTTATATGAGAAAACTTGCACAGCCTTAAATCAAAATTACTACAACCTTGTTCTCTTTGTTGAATTTTATATTTATGGTTTTTAGTCGTTTTTGACATGGCTAAAGAAAAGATTTGTTGTCACAAAAACTGAAGACTTATAACTGGAAATAGGGTGATGTTAGAATTGAGCCCTTTTAACTATAAATCTATAATAATAAAACAAGCTGTGTGTCTGTCTGTGGCTCTGTGGATCTATAGAAACCTACTTAAAATTGGAGTAGAGCTCTGAAATTTTCAGCATAAGTAGTTTTGGCATTCTAATTTTAAGCATCACAAACAGAATGTTAAAATTTTAATTAGTTCTTTTTTAATTAATTTTTTTAATTAATTAATATGTTACAAAACGATATCTAATATGGCTACAGCTCTGAAATTTTCAACATAAGTAGATTTTGCCTTTTAATTGAACTTTTAGAAAACAGAATTTCAAATTTTTATTTTGTTCTTTTTGAATTAATTTTTTTAATTAATTAATAAATATTTTATAAAACGACTACTAATAGGGCTACAGCTCTGAAATTTTCAACATAAGTAGTTTTGGCCTTCTAATTGTATACATCAAAAACAGAACGCTAAAATTTTAATTAGTTTTTTTTTAATTAATTTATAAATATGTTACAAAACGATATCTAATTGGGCTACAGATCTAAAATTTTTAACATAAGTAGTTTTGGCCTTTGAATTAGATTTTCAAAAAAACAAAATTTTAAATTTTATTTTGTTCTTTTTTAATTAATTAATTTATATATTACAAAACGATTTCAAATAAGGCTACAGCTTTGAAATTTTCAACATAAATAGTTGTGGCCTTCTAATTGGATTTCTGAAAAACAGGTTTTTTTTTTTTTAATTAACAAATATGTTACAAAATGATTTGTAATTGGGCTACATTTCTGAAATTTTCATCTTAAATTTCTATTTTAAAATTAATATTTTTTGGATTTTGCAGAAAAAGTGATGCCGTGATCAGAATTAAACCTGGGTTATTGCGGCCATAACGCAATGCACTAACCACCTATGAAAATTTGAAAAAAAGTTTGCCCTAAAATCAGGGAATTTTTTAGAAATCTGCCAGGGAATTATCAGGGAACTTTTTTCCTGGATTTTGTAGCCACTTTGAAAGAGATCATAATTAAAAATATGTACCTGGGATTGTTTCTACTCTTTTCAAGCAGATGTTTCTAGCGCGTGCTCATGCTACTGTTGCTAGTCAGTATCTCAGCGCCCTGGACGTTTTGGGGAGCCAGGGCGCTTGTAGTACGCAGGTGCCTCATTCTTTCTTACTATTGGTCGATAGAGGGTGTGATGTCACTCCCGCCTTCCTTTTCCCCGCTAACCCCCCCTCCCCAGGTCGCATAAGAATTTTTCCAAAATAATGTCTTCTGGGATAATTTGGAGGTAAAATGTCAGATTTCGTTAATGGAAGATGATGACAAGGGCAGAAAACTCTGTGTTAAAGTAATTCGTTGTTTCCCCCCCCCCCCACCCTTTTAAAAAAAAACTTTTTACGCTTTTATCACATTTCTACGAGAATTTAGGTGGTGGGGAAGTTTAAGTTTCAGTTTTATTAAATATGAAATTGGAAATTTTGTTAAAGTGTTTTTATTTTCAAAATCAAAGAAAAACAGCGATCATTTTGTTGGACAGATTAAGCAAATTGATGGCAATGATATTCAGCTAGAATATTTGAAAGAGGTTTCAGGTAATGTGTATGTCTGGCCAAACAAATCAGAATTATCCCGGGAGAAAATTAAATCAATACAAGTAGTTTTGGCCTTCTAATTGGACTACAAAAAGAATGTTAAAATTTTAATTTGTTTTTCAATTAATTTTTCACAAAAAGCGACTTCGAATAGGCCTAGAGCTCTGAAAGTTTCAACGTAAGTAGTTTTAGCCACTAATTTTGCTTTCCACAAACACGTGTTAAAATAATCTTAAAGGAGTGTTGTATTATTGTATTAACGGGGAATTTTTTTTTCTTGACAAGGAAGAGGCTTCCAATATTAAGTCTTTACGTAGCAATTAGATTTTAGTGAGTGAAGCGAGCTTATGCTTATGCAGGAATGGATCTTTCAGCGAGTGAAGCGAGCCTATGCTTGCATAGCAATGAACCTTTTAACGAGCGAAATAAGCCCATGTTTATGTGTCCATGAACTTTTCAGCGAACGGAGCGAGCTCGATTTTGCGTAGCGATGAACCTTCCTGCTAGCGAAGAGCCAAAAACTGGGTCCTATACATGAATGACAGATTTCCGCAATGCGAGGTATCACAGCTAGCTAAAATATTGTACATGTTAAAATTTCGTAGCGAAGCACTGGTATTTATCTAGTTATTCATATATTGAGTTGAAGCTTGTTTACAAAAGCACGATAAAACTGCATATTTTTCATTTGCCTGGAAAATATGTAGAGAGGTTTATCAATAAAAAAATAGAATTGATGTTTTTATATGATATTTTCAATCATTGGAAATGTGATTAATAGTTTAGGATTTAATGCTAGATAACATTTTCTATCGTGTCTCTTAAAATAATGAGTTGCCATAATTAAAATGATACTAGTTATGACAGTTTGGAGCTTGTAGAAATCAACAGATCTTAAATGTTTGTCTGCATATTATTGAGACCATAGAAAAATCATCTGTTAAAAAATGTATTCAAATTTTTGCCAATGACTTTAAGGATAACAACTATATAATAATCAAAACTTTGTTGGATTGTTTTATCTTTGGAAAAAATATTGGTATTCAATGAATAATTTTCTGTTAGTCAATCTTATGTAGTTTGAAGGAGAAATAATAAGCTGTAATAAAAGAAACGTATATTTCACTTAAAAAAATTGTTCCTCGTTTTCTAAAGCAAAAAAGTTCCTGCTTTGAAAAAAATCAAATCTTTTTTTTTTTTTTTTATTTTTTTTTTTTTTATTTAATAAACTAGAGGGAAAAAAATTCAATTCTTTTATTTCAAAAATATGAAATTTTCTCCATTTTATCTTTTTTTTTTACTATTGCTTATGTTTTAAATTGCAGGGTGCAGCTGCATTTTGGCATAATCTCCATAGAAACGGTGAAGGGGATATGTTAACAAGGCATGCTGCTTGTCCAGTGCTTGCAGGGTCAAAATGGGGTAAGGTTTGAGTTGCTTTAAAATTATACAGTAGGGTAATGTATTTCTAAAGCCAGACTATGTTTTCTTTTATGAGTTTTTGATATTTTCTGAAGTTGCTAGTAATAAGTTTAATTCATTGTCATGGAGTTCTTTAGAATAGCATTTATATGTATGGTTCATTCTCTAAAAAATCGCAATTTGTAGTGATTTAAAATCTAATGACACATTTTTTTTTTATATATATATATTTTTTATTATTTGAATTTTATTCCATATATTTGTGATTAAAAGGAATATTTTTATTTTTGTATTTTAGTGACACCAGTTTATAAAAGCTATGCGTCATTTGAATCAATTTGTTACTTCACACTGCATTTCAAAAATGTATATTTGTTTACGAGGACATGAAAGTACAACTTTTAACCTTTAACTTCTTAACCCATTGACGGTCATGCACGTATATATACGTCTTAGGATCCCCAGTTTTTCCAGCAATACAAAACATTTTTAAATGTATAAATAAAATTTTAAATAAAACATTTTTTAGATATTTTCATTAGGATGATAGTCTATAACCTATCTAAAACAAGACAAATAAAAAACAATTAAAATTTTTTATGTATTTGATTTAGAAATATAATTTAAAAATTATTGCAGGGAAAACAACTGGGGGATTTCGCCCATTCCCATGACCATCAGTGGGTTAAAGAGGGAGGGTGAGACATTATTGCTTCCGTAGTTATGTATTATCCCATTTTTTTTTATCATTGTAAGAAGAACATAAATAGAGAATTGATTCTAGTGCAGATAAGCAACCAGATAAGTACGAGTGTCATCTACAAGCGGTCTTATATGTACAGTCTTCTATAATCTATTAACTTGTAAATTGGTAATATTTGTAGGTAAATATAAATTGCATATAGTTGTTTTTATTACTACAAAACATATTTTAATTTCAAAAGAAGTTGGATTGTTTTATATATACCAATTGTTAATTAGAGCCAACTACAAGATAATGTTTTAGAACAGTTGCAAGACACAGATCTTTAGATTAATAAAAAGTTGTTTTTTTTATAAAAAAATATTCGTAGAAGAAATCGATGGCACATATAAATACTTTTTTGGTGTTCTGAGAGAAACTATTCAAACATTCATTTATAAGGTATGCAATAGCAAAATTCATTCTAGAATATTAATTCTTATGATTATTACACATAGGCACTCAGTTCCTCTTCATACCAATTACACAGTTTAGGACGAATACCTATATTTATGTTTGTTTACCACAATTACAGTTTTCAAAACGATCGCTCTTATTTGTTGTATATATATTTCAAGGTTTCCACAATCATTAAAAGTGCTTAATATTTTTTAACTTGTTTTCCAGGCCTTGAAAGTACTTGAAAATGTTTAAGATTTTGATATTAGTACCCTGGGCAAAGCAGCTGCAAAATCACACATTAAAGATTCGATGCATAAAAACAAATTTTCAATGGACGATTCCCGCATTTTCTAAAAACGAGTGAAATCAGTTTATATTTATGAAGAATTTCTTTCCAATTCCAAATATTTAAATAAAATTTCTTTAAAAAAATTAGTTATTTAAATATTAAGAAAAGAAAACCAGTCCGATCAAAACACTAAAAAAAATCTGTGACGTCAAAGCTTCCTTCCGTTTCGATGGTTATCGTGAGGTTTCTGCCAAATAGTTGATGTTGGTAGACCATTACCATATCCCATACAGGTTGGCGCAATTTGTGAGAAACTTGCAAAACTGGTTTCCTCTGCCGCATTTCAAGCCAAGATGTTTGAAAAGTTTTTGACGTCACCTTCGATTCGAGCCAAATGTATTGTTTTCTCTCCAGTGTGTAATTGGGAAACTTCGATTGCAAATTAAAAAAAAGAAAAAGTGCATTGAGCAGAAATTTTTCTGTTTATAGCCTTTTCGAAACATTTAGAATTGAATAAATAAAAAAAATTAAAAAATGCGGGAATTGTCCATTATCCTTAAAAAATATTATTTAGATCCTTAAAAGTTCTTGAAAAGTCATCGATATTCATTCTACGATTTCAGTGGGAACGTTTTAGTTTCATCTGCCTCATTTTCCAGGAACCTTCAAAGTTTTAAACTAGCCTTGCGAAACAAAACAGTCGAAACATAAATTAATATCAATTCTAGAATGAAGTGCGTTATTGATGTTGCCATATGATTTAGTTGCACTTTCTTGTAGGTTGGTGCTAAGTGGCTCCGACTACTATTCTTCTGGATCTGGCTTAAAACAATTTTTACAATGGATCTGGCCCATTGTAAAAAGACGAACCTTTTCAAATACATTTTTTTTTGTTATTGGCAGTTTAGATATATATCAGATAAAATTTTGGTTTCCAAAATGTCAATTATTAAAGACTTGTCAATAAAGATTCTCTGCCAGTTTTTTATATTTATAATTTTACACTGTTATTTTGATTTATTGCAGAAATTTAAAAGCATTTTCAATTTTCAGTGTCAAATAAATGGTTACATGAACGTGGACAAGAATTCTTGCGTCCATGTGGTCTGCGCGAGAATGACTAGTCAAGTGTTTTGTTTTGGACGTCTTCAAAGAATTAGTCTTTTATTCAATGATATTTGGAGCCATGTTTTTTATGTTATCCTATATATTTTTAAAACTTGTGAATATGTTTCCCAGTTTTACAGATGAAAGTAACTTTAATGAGTTCATTTATATCTAAGTAAAAAAGACTTGCTGATTTTTTTGAGAATAAATGTTCTCAACTAATTGTGGTATTGTTTATCGATGCTATAGGTTGATGCTAGCTTTTTTTTATGTTATTTTATTGTCTGTATTACTTTACAATAATATCTAGATGTTTTAAAAGCAGTTAATTACTAATGATATTGATTTTAAATGATGGACAAATGTGAGATTTTAATATTTTATCTGGTGCCAAACTAGGATATATCATTGAGATAATTTTGCTTGCTACAAAAATGTAAAAAAGCTCATATTATGCTTGTTTTTATTTTATCGCTTGATGTTTTGTTTATGATTTTTTATTAACATGTATACTATTTTGTGTTACTATTAAAAGCTTTATATTTAGTTAAATGCTGCCTTATGTGTTCACCTGTTTATGTAGCAAAAATAAACTTTTAATGAAAGCTTTAATTTTCCCTATTGCACGTGTTATGTATAAATTATTTCCTTTGTTAATTTTTATGATTTGTTCACTGAATCAAAAAGTATTAATTTATTTTATCTCAACTATATTACTGCAGATTTTAGTGTAGAAACTCTTAGTTTAAAATTAATTAAATACTGAACATTTAGACCATTTTTCAGTTTTTATTAAAATTGTTATTTTTATATTACAAGTTGTTAGAAATGCTCAATCTTTAGGTGCTCATTTTTTCCCTTTCAGATTTTAAACCCTTGTCTAAAATTGTATAGATTAGAAATGCATTATTCATTCATGTTGAGTAACCACATGAATGTTAATTTTATGACAATGTGCCAAATATAATTTATTTGGCTTATTTCAAATTGATGAAATCTAAATGTGTTTCTTTGAAGTACATTTCTTTTTAATACATTTAAGAAGTATTAATTTCCTGTAAATGTTTAAACAAATATAATATGCAATTTAAAGAATTTCAATAGCATTTGAAAATGAGTTTTGACTATTAGAAATATTCACTTAAAGCATTAACAATGTTAGTGATCTAATGATCAATTAAATTTGGTTATCTCTATCGAACTTACTATTCATAACTTTTAAATATTTTTATTAATTCATAAAAAGCCTTGAATTACACATCTTAAACATAGAAAGTTTGATTGATGCTTTTAATAAATTAAGCTGAATATAATTTATTAGCTTTTAACTTATTACATAGACATTTGATTTTGAAGTAAAAATACCTTTTAATTTTGAATTGCGTACCTTTGAAGTTACATATCAAAATTTCACACCTGTAATGTTTTGTTTAATTGTTGTTCTTAGTTATTTTGTGTTTAGTGAACTACTTTTAATATGGCCTGCAATTCTTGTTTAGATCCTTACTGTTTTGCAAATTATTGAATTGTATTTTTATTCAAATTGGATATTTAATTGAATATAAATTCAAATAACATAATCATATACCAAAAATATTGAAGAAAAAAAAAAAAAGAGAGTATATTTTCAATCATTACATATCAGAATTGGCAACTAGATGTTTTTAATTTTTGTAGACTAGTTACTGTTAATTTTGTTCATTTTATTCTAAACTGCACCGATTTTAAACCTCAGTGTAGTCTGTAAAATGTTTTTCTTTTCAAAAGCCTTCATGATTCCTTACAGTACCAAACAATTTGCAAAGTGATTTTTTTTTTATCTACTTATATATGTTTCTATTATTTTCTTTGCTATAAGGCTTAGAGCTTAATCTCATTGTGTTTGGATTTTAACACTATAATCTCAGTAAAAAGGTATTTTCCTTAAATATCAAAGCAATATCAACATTAGCGAGTGATTTCACTTGTTGATATTTTGTTATTCTCATTTCCAATAGTGCCTTGTACATCATTTGTGTATATGCAATATACTAATTGAATTGTTAGTTCATTAACTCACATCTCAGTGTTTTTAACATTCTTTCATTACTATCCAGGTTGTCTTTTGATGCTGAATTGAAAATATTGTCGCTTAATGTGAAAACTTTCTTAAGAGTTTATTGTCTTTTGTGTATGAAGGTAATCCATTAAACACAAAAACTATGGTTCTGTTATCATACCATAACTTCATTTAAAGTTTAGGTGGCAACAAAAATGTACATTCTAGAATGAAGTTAAAATATTTTGTATCTTTTATTGAAACTGGACTACAAAATGAAGTTGTAGCATTAATATTAGAACCAATTTTTGTGGTTGGCTATGCTGCTGAAAGTCATTCATATAAAGTCAAAAGTGATGTTTTCAATATTTTTTAACATATTTTAACTCAATAAAATCAAGTTAGACTCAAGTTTATGTCTTCATATATCTTTTCTCCTGTATATATAAGTTGAACTGCAATTTACAAGAATGCACAAAATGAAAGCTGTTGTTATACGCTATAGCAAACATTTAAAAACTTTTAATGTATCTCATTTTAACATGGAGATTTGTACAGAATGGTGTTCTTATTAGTTTTTCGACCAAAGTTCTTTAGTCGTTATTGTTCCCCTTCGACGCCTAATTCGAAAACTTTAGCCCAACGTTGTATATAGTAAAAGTCCAAGTAATATAAAATTAAAATAACAATCAAGGTATTTAAATTTAAAAATATAGATAATAATTAGATTGATGGCTTCATCCAGCAATTATAATTATTTAAGCATTTCATTGTAGCAGGGCTCGAAAATTATATTGCCCGACATGGCCGGGGCATGTAAAAATTCAGATCGGGCATGTATTTTTTCCTCATACATTTTCATTATTTATTCCTCATAAATATTTACATGCACGGCCAGGCGGCCGTGCATGTAAATATTTAATCAGAAGCACCTTTCAAAAGATAAATATTTTGGATCGGGTTGGCATCGCCCATCAATTCGTTTGACGTGATCCATTTACAGTCTATTTTGAAGATCTGAATCTAACAAAATAGAATATTATCCATAAGTCTATTTTGTTAGATTTCGTGTTTTATTGCTCTTTGTTTGAAAAATGCCTGGAAGGGGATAGAGGGCAATTGTACAGTAAGGTCCCCAGGTATTTTCAGGAGGCTCAGACGCATGTGTGGAAGTTTCCGTTGTTAAGTGTTTTCAAGAGACTTAGAGTTTCAAGACAAAAATATTGTTTAAATAAAATTATGTAGTATTTTTTTTTTTTTTTTAATATTTATCCTTCAAAACTGGTTATTTGCAACTACTGGAACAAGTCACGTGGATGGGCATGTAGTTTAGATCACTACTAGCTCAGAATTTTCAAATTTAGATAAGAACAAAATTCACAACCAAGTCAATCTTGTTGTGTAATGTGAAAATGTTTAATATATAATAGCTTTTCTTATTTCTTTTCAGTGTAAGTACTGATTAATGTCAGTGTACATATGTTGTTAACGATAACTTTTTTAGTCAGGTCAGTTCTAGATACAGGATTATGAATGAAATGTTTGGGCATGTAAAAATTTTATTTGGGTATGTATATGTATTATTTGGGTATGCCTAACATGCCAGGCAGTGCATGTAAAATTTTTGGGATTTTTCGGGTCCTGCATTGTACCAATAGTTTTAGCCAGACCTCGTATGGTTTTTCTAAAATTTTAAGCTTACAATATTTTCAAAAGTAATGGCAGAAATTTGACGAAGTTTAACTTTAAAAGCGTGCAAGACATTAGTGTGTTTTCGATTTCTGCATTACAAATAGCATTTACTGTTATTCAGTTGCTGAAAAATGTGCATACAAAACAAACATTTGTTAAAATCAAATGGAAATTTTTTCATATCACAAATTGAAAGATTCATATGTAAATTTAAAGTTACCTTTTCAACCCTTTTTTTAATTTTTTTTCTGGTAAACCATGCAACAGTGCCTTTTTATTTTAAAATTGACTTGTATATGCCCCCCATTTAATTTCAATAATGCAAGTCTTAAAATGTTGGTCCTCACAGTATCGTCAAACTCGTAGCACAGAAACAGAATAGTAGTCAAATAATGCTAAGGGACTAGAGTTCATTTGTGTACATGGTTGAAATGTAATCTCCAATTGAAAAATAAGTTTGTGCATTGCTTATAGCGAGATAGTATTGCGTTGGTCGACAGGCTCATTCATATTTCCTTTCATAATTCGAATGCAGAGAGAAAGAGCACCCTTCAATACCCCTGGTTGGCATTATCCTTTGAAATTTTGAACAATCCAAGTGGTTCAGATCTTATAATTATGTTTTGGCACACTATAGCCCTCATGTAGTTCTTGTGCATTAAACGACCGATAGTACGCACACAAAAAATCCGGACGATGGATATATCTTTGGTTCTAATTATTGTAGAATCTTGCGGTTAGCACCAAAATGTTTTGTTTACGATTTTTTTTGTCTATATGTCTAATGCGAATTTTTTTTCTTTGGGTGCTGGATACTAAGTAAATTTAACTATCTTTAAAAATTTCAATATGGACCCCATTTTTTTTTATGTTTTCATTCAATGTAAAATACCTTGTTTACTCTAGATACCTAATTTCAGTTCATTATCTTGAGAAACAAGTCACTTACGAGCGAAAATGTTTCTGCAGATCTTGAAGGCAAATTTCTTTATAGCAGGCTGAATCGTTTTGAGTGCGTCAAGACGCAATCTATTACGCGGTCCCTTAAAGTGATCTTTTTTAAATTTTTGCTAAAAAATCGAGAACCAAAAATCAAAATAGAATGAAAAAATTCTAGATGGGTTTTCGACTACAATTCTAATAGAAGCAAAAAAAATATGTTTCTATTTAAAAAACTTTAAAACTTGTTTTATTAATTAATAACTGTTTAGTACAAAAGTTACATGTAATTTACTTTTGGCTTTAAACTATCCTTTAAAATATTTTAGAAATTTCTATTTCAACTATATAAGAATTTAAGGCCAAAAAAAAAACAAAATTTCTTTTTAACATTAATTTATCATTTTTTTCACCTCGTTTAAATTACTAACCACTAATTGGAAAATAATGAAATTTTGTACTTGGACGTTTTTTGGATTCCAAATCTAAATATGGTATATTATGGGTTGCTCTTGAACTTTTTAAAGTTTGGTTTTTGCTTTAGTAAGTAGATGACCCCTCATTATAAAAAAATTATATACAATTAATAACGACCTTCCATAATTTACAAAGGTACTTGACTTTTGTTATTTCATCAATTAGAATACAAGGTATAGCCATCGTTCAGATTTTTTTTTGCGTACTCTACCACTATAAAATCCACATTTAATAACCTACTTGCACTGTTTCAGTAAAATAGGCAGAATTTGAATATTTTTAATGGAAATGATATTCAAATGAATTTTTGGTGCATTTGAAATAGAGTTAAATTATTTCAAAGGTAGCAAAGACGTCTGAAATTTGGTAGCAAAAATCTCTAAGTTTGGAAGCACAAGAGACAGGTTTTGGAAGCGTAGATTTGAGATAAGCGATACCTTTGACAACAAAATTACATTGATTTGTATTTGATAAAAATTGGTTACCAAAAACAAAATATCATTTTAAAACCTGGATGGAAATTTCCCTTTACTAAGAGAAGCATACTTCGGCCCAAAATGTTAAAAAAAAAACACCTTCAAGCCAAGCATTGTCATTTCAACAGAAAAATACATCCCAAGTTTTATAACGGAGAGAACAGCTGTTAAATAATTCAGGTAAACTTGGTTGTTAGCAAGTTATATTATACTATGGGATAACTTAACTCAGTTATACCAGAATATGTTAAAGAGATAACAAGTCTCAATAAAATAACATAAAGGCGACACTATGTGTGAATTTATGAAAGTAACTTGGAGTTGTCTCTAACAATATGGTTCAGGATAAATTGTTAAATATGATAGAATAATCTAATAAGGAATATAATATATATGCAACAACCAAAACTATAATTTGCTTTGTTGTGTTGTCTTGCTTTGTCTACAGCATTTCATCTTCATTTTTATTTATATGAGAATATTTCTATGTGTTCAGTACGGATTCGTGAAATCTTGATTGGCTTCATCAAAAGCCCGAGAGAAGCCTGCGTTGAAATGAGAGTGGTAAAAACAATTTAGTACATTGGTTTTATTTTTAATTCTAATCTTGCACAAGTTCTTGTATAAATTAAATATCAATACTTCAAATTAAATATCAGAGTTAGTTTTAGATGCCAGCGTTACACTTTTGTTTATTATAGCCATGGCAAAGAGCACATAAAATATTCGTTTATTTTTTTCATATTTAACCCTGAAAGACTAAGGAGGTGGATCTGCCATTAATACATTTATTTTGTATATGAAGCAATAAAATCATGTAATTTAAAAGGGACAAATTATTCATAGGAACAAAATCAAAATAAAGCTCTTATTTATAAATTAAACAATTAAAACAAATTATCAATTGACCCTTAATTAATTCCTACTTTCATTTACATAATAAAGCCTTTTCTTTTCCATAAAATGGCAAACTAAATAGTCTTAATATTGCCAAATAGTGGGTTAACAACTGGAGGAAATAAAATTTAGTGATAAAACGATGCATATAGGTGAAAAAAAAAATGCAAGTCCATTTTAAGATTACGATTTTATGTCCACCAAGGTACATTCATTATTTTGCTTACATTCTATACAAGAAAATACAGTTCAGTGAAATAAAACACAGCACCCATTTTTTAAAAAATTATCCATGTTTGTTTTTCATTTTGAGAAAATTAAGGTTTTGAACACATAAAAATTAAATTGCATAGATATTCAACAGTACATGTACAGGAAATGCTTTAACGGTCAAAATATTTTACACAACAAAAAACTGCTTATATAGAAAAAAATCAATACAAAGGTTGTTTGTAAAGATGGTAATACAAATTCAATTCCGTTTAATCCTTTAAAATTCATAACAGTATAACTAATACACACTGTTCCTACATTATCAGGATTATATGAAACAGATAAGTAACCATGGGTAGCTATATACATTGCCTTATGAGGCTATTGGTATTAACACTTAACCATTTTTTTGTACACATGCACTGTTTTAAATTTCGATATAAAAAAACTTTTGTACAGAATATTTAATTTTCTCTGTTGTTTAGTATTTTTTAGAAAAAGCTAGGTTAGATATTTGTTATGTTTAATATTTATTTTAGGAATATTAAGTTCTAAAGTAAATTTTGATAGCATAATTCTAGTAAAAGTTGTTTTTAAGTGTGAAAAAGTGCGGTGTTGTGCTACTTACTCCAAAGAAAATAACTTTTAAATAAAAAATAATTCACTTTTTTAAAAAAAAGCATCCAAATACAAATAAATATAAAGTGCAAAATAGGATATAACAGAAATAATTATACAACAAATAGTTTTTTAATTTAATTTTTATCTCAATACAAACCATTGTTAAACATTGCTTTTGAAGATGCAAAATACAGCACGAGAGTAGAGGACATCAATTTGAATTCTCCCAAGCCATTGAAAAATTCAGATTAGAAAAAGAGTTTATCGAAAGGAGGAAATTTACAATCTCAACAAAAACCACAAGAAAATATTCCATCCAATGCACATCTTCCACAGGCATCACAGTAACAGAAATATATTTTAAATATCAATCGTCAAGTACTACAATGAGCAATGAAAGTAAGTCTAGTACCAAAAAAAAAGCTTATGACCGCAGATGAAGTTAAATTAATTAGCATTGGTACGCTTGAAAGAGTCAATGTACTCCTGTTGAGATTCGGCCAGGACTTTTGCCAGTATCCCCGAATCTTCCCAGTCACTCAATCCAAAGACAGACGGAGGAAGTTGGTTGAGGAAAGATGCGGTTTCAACCAGGGCAAAACCACTGTGGCCAGACGAAGAAGCACTGGCTCCGGGCTCATCTTTAGTCTTGCCGAACACACCATACATACTGTCGGTAAATGCAGATGTTCCAGCCAGAGGCGATTTTGACTCCTTCTCGCTGGCATGGCCATCATTAATCTTCGGGCTTGAAGAGGCAGAGTTGCCCCCTCTGGAGCGTGGCATTAATCTGTTTGATTGGGGTGACATGCTGCCTGAAAATCCATCCATTAGGCTGGAACAGCTGGTGGCAGTTGCCGATGGTGCTCCTGCTTTCGCCCGGTTTTTAAGTTCGTTGTCTCTGAGCCACTCTAGGTACGACTCTCGGGCAATCTGTTCCTCGATGGCCTCGTTGGTGGCTTCCCAATCGGTGGCACGGAGCTTGTCTTCAAGCATGGCTTGCTCCAGTTGGAGGTTCTCCGAGGCCCGGATGGCATCAGTGACCAAGGTTTTGTTCATGATGTCTGGTTTGAAGGAAGGAAGACCAAGGCCCACTCCGATGGTTGCTTTGTAAGGGTCCACAATCGAGTTGTAATGAACGTTCCTGTGGTAGCTTAGACGGATTGGCTCGTTGTCAGTCTTCTGCGATCCGTGGAAGATGTTAATGGGTTCCGAGCTGTAATGGTACACTTCAATATGCCGGTTGAACATCTCCGACATGGCTTGCATCTCAATGTGGTTTCCGTGGATGTGGTCACTCCGCTTTCTCTGAACATACTTCTCAAAATCCTCAGTCACATACTGCGAATAGTAATCGGAATTCTTCGCCATGTAATCCATGCACAGCTTCCTCACTGTATTATGCATTTCCTGGTCCCCATAGATCTGATCAGCAACCGCCCTGAACATACAAGCCCCATCTTCCCCCATCTTCTTAATAGAATATCCCTTCTTCCTCAGTTTATCCTCGAACATCTTTTCCTTCTCAGTCAACTCTTCCTCAGTCATGGTATCAAGTGATCGATCATACTCATCACCACTATTATACCCAGAGGGGTCATCCTCTTGACCTTCAGCGACTTCAGCTTGATTACTATTCTGTTGCACAGACACCTGAACTTGGGAAGGTCCTGGTATAGGGTAATTGATGGGAGTCCCACCACTTCGCAAAGAGTGATTAGAGTGGGTACGAGCTTTGCGGACACTTCGATGTGGAGATGTTTGATGGCGCCTTTTAGAGTGGCTTGGGCCAGATGATTCCGCATTTGCATATTCTCCGGGTCCAGGAGGATGGGCTGGTCTTTTCTCCTCTCTTGAAGAATGCAAGGGCCATGCTGGAGGCGATGTCCTGTTTGAGAAATGAAATCTCTCCCTACTTTCTTGAGATGTGTGTCCTTGACCGTCAGCTGGATAGCTGTGGCTGGTTGGGTCGGCAGGTTTTTCTGCCTCGGTCTTCTGCTGAGAGGTCTTTTTCTTTGGTAGTATAGTCATGGTCGATGATCATTAGTACATAGTTTTATACACTAGGAGTAATGTAGTTTTTTTTTCAGAATTCTAGTTTTCCAGTATTTGATTTTCAGCAAAGATTTAAAAAAGGACCTGTAAAAGATGGATGCTTGGATTAGAATTGTTGAACATTGACACTTATTATACAGAACTATATTTGTAACAGATTAATATATTTTGCTGTGATATTCTCCTACATTGAAAATACAGAAAAAACAACAGGAAAATATATATTGTATTGGAATATAAAAATATGCATTTTTAAAACTTTCACAGTAAAATGTGCATTTAGTATGTTTTATTTTATTTTCATATTAACTTTGAAAGGAAGTTGATTTGTGAAATTTCACTAAATTTATCTGAATTTTTTTTAGGAATTTAGTTCTCATTTACAACATTGTTACAATTATTATAAGGATAAAACATAAAATCAGTGTCCAAATTTCTTGCTGCATCAATTTAGAACCCACAAATATAGCCAGAGTTAAAGTGTTTTTTTATAATATATTTCTCAACTGACAGCAAAGTATGCCGTCTAATGTAAAAATACTCTTAAATAAAGATGCATGGTAGCTTACTAAATATTCATACTAATTTACTCGACTTTAATAATGAGTATAGTTGTAAGGAACAGTTCCACAATTGCTAAATCAAATAAAATATTACATTTAATAATCAAGAAATTCTCCAAAAAATAAAAAATATGTTTCATTTATCTTCACATTGTAAGAGAATATAATTAAAAAAAAAAAATTGAGTACACAGTTACATTTCACAGTAAAATGCATTTTTTTAATAATATCTTATTAAGGTCATTAAAAAACAGAAACTAATAATTTTTTTTTAATACAGTTCAAGAAAATCATTAAATAATATATGCTCCACACATTTCATCATGTCCATGGACAAAATATTAGTAATTTTTATTTTAAAAGTCAAAAGATGGCAGTAGCAATCAACTTTTGCACTGAGAGGATTTAGTCAGCCATCTTGGAAATTTTATTAAATCATTATTTACTATAGAAGTTACAGTTACAGACAGAGAATTGATCTGATCCTACAACCATTTCTTTGAACAGAAAATGAAATAGCATGTTAAAAATAATTTTAGTTTAGGTAAAGAAACAAGTTACTATTGCTCAGTCTAACTGGGTCTCATGTTATTAATTCTAACACTGAAGTTTTTGTAAGCTATAACTTAGCATTTCATCATAATCTGTGAATGAATTTTATAATGGATATTAAAAATTATACTATTAGTGTACTATAGCAATAAAATATTTTGCTGTTCAAATTATTAGCAGAATTTTTTGAATGAATGGCATACAATCGAGACGTTTTTCATTTAATATGAACTATGATCTTTTAAAAAATATTTGTATTAAAAGGGCGTAAAGAACAGTTTTCCCTATAAATCAGCATTAGCCACTAATCAGCCCGTGAGAGATTTTACTGTGGCACGCTGACAGCACAGAAGATTAACCTTTAGCACTTTGCTGTCCCTTCTCAGGGGACATCGTACTTTTAGCATATCACTTGGATGTCCCCACTCAGAGGACGTTCAAGTTTATTAGTGATTACTGGGAATTAACTTATTCCAGCACAAATTTTTGAGAAATGCATGTTTCCCTGAAGTTTTCTCTTAAAATGCACAAGAAATCAAATCAAAATATGGAAAAATTACTAAAATATATATATAAAAAAATGTCAGCAGGTTTTGTGTCAGAAGAGAACGCGAGAAGTGTGCTCAAGACTGTCCGAGCACTTCTCTGCCCCACTTGAAAGGAATGATAAGGAGTTTGTAGATGGTTTGAATTATGGAAATAATATTTACTGGCACAAGAGCAATGCTAGGGCCAAGAGAAAGAGTTTATAGAAGAAAGGTTGGTATGCGAGCATACCAACTGCTTCACACTGCATGGTAATACTTCTAAATATAAATAAAAACCAGAAAAAAAAAAATCAAACATCAATGACAGATTATAAATTTGCCAAAGCCCTTATAGATCAGTTGAGAGGTGATTTCCAGGAACCGAGAACACGTCCATCCACATCAGCAGACAACAGTCTAAATAATAAGCTACATATGTGGGAGAAAGAAAACGGGATTGTATTATTGGTTCTGACTCGAAAACACTTGGTGGAAGACGTCAAACTACTTATTATTGTCAAACGTGCACAAATCAGCCAGCAATGCATATTGGGGAGTGTTTCTAAGTTTATCATACAGTACAAAATTATAAAAAATAAAATATTGATTTCTTTTGCAAATATATATTTCTCGATGCCAACTAATTCATACAAGTCTAATATCATTGCAATATGTTACTTGGTTCCAAAACTATACTAAATATGAGGATTTATAAATGCCACAAAGTTGCACTGAGAACGTCCAGAATGCCTCAGAGTGCAAAGTGTTAAAAAATCAAATTTCACAGTATGGACTTTTATTTACATAATTGTAGTTTGTTCAAAATAGTAAGTGTTAATCGTGTAGAACAGAGTTCTGCACTACATGCCCAAAGAAATTATATGAAGAACCTTTCAGCAAGTTAGATTTTATCAAGAATAAATACAGGAAAAACTTAACTAAATATCATTTGGATAATTCATTAAGACTGGCTGCAACAAATATTGTGACCGACATTGTCTCTATCGTAAAATAAGCTGTACGATTTCGACCGCCATCATCTCACAATTGATATCGACTAAAACATAAAACAGAGTAATCTGGAAGTACAATTCAAATGCTTTTATCAAAAGTTAGATCAAGTCCCATTGTTACGTTGGAACAAAAGGTTCACCTCTTTTCCAGACTTTAAAAAATAATTTTCATTATTAGTAAATTAAATATTTAAAAAAAACAAAAAAAAATTATCAATTGCAATTTTATTAAGATAAAAAAAATCAATATTTTTTTCCAGTTTCCAGAAATGCTATATATTGTTAAATCAATAATAATTAAAGATATATATATCCAGTCCACGAAAAGCTCCAACCTAAGTCATGGGGCCTACCTCTAAAAGTCAGCGGCGAACACTGCTATAAATGGAGATATAAATCAAGAATTTGTATTGTATTAAAGAAAACAAATAGTTTAAAATTGCCCATTTGTGAAAGAATATAGCTAACTTATAGATTAATTCTTCTCTCTGTTACACAGCTTTTCCATTCTTTTACTTCCATTGAAAGCCAAAATGTCAAATTTTTAATTACATTTTAAAAATTGGTCATAATGCTAATCCTATAGGAAAAGATTTTCCCCTACTGCTCTATCTGAATACATACTTAAAATATTACCTTTTTTTACACTGAAAAATGAATAAATTTATGCACTCACATTCAAATATTTTTTCAGGGTTTATACTCAATTTAAGAAAAGAAATTCCCTGAGATTTCCCCGAGTTTGCAAGAGTCGTGTTCTCCATCGCGGAGCAAGTTATTTTTAGCCACATAAATATAGTCAAACCTTGATTACACAAATTCTTCAGATAACTTTGAAAAATTATTTTTTCTTTAAGAATAACTTTCTGCAAGACAGTGTTATCATATTATTCTGTAATTTCAATTCCTTGAGTTAGGGTTAAACAAAGAACACCCAAGAGTAGGATTTTTTCCAGAGTAACAATGACTTTTTCCAGGTTTTTGAGGAAATTTTTCTTTTTTCCCTAAGATTTTTAGGTTGATTTAATTTCCCCGAGTTTTCAAGGTTTTCCCTGTTCTCCCTGAGACGTATGAACCCTGTTTTTACTTATTCTGATAAAAATAATTTTATTACTTATTTATAAAAATAATTTTGGCAACAGGAAAGTGATCGGTTAAATGCTAATTCAGCACGATTGTATGATTTATTAGTATTCCGTAAAAACAACCTTTTAGTGACAGCCCCCAAAATTTGCTAGAATGCATATCCCCATATCCCACCCCCTGACTGTTGTATGCAGTTTCAGACCCGAGTCATTTTTCGTGAAAAGTTTCCACCCTTAAAGTGAACAATGGCCCCTGTCCTTCTCAAATAAATACAGTCAAACCCTGTTAATGTGAAATGTTATAACAAGAAGTAAAAGCAGTTCCCCATACTTAAAACTTTACGTTAATTTATTCGTTTAGCACAAAGTTCGGTTAATGTGAACAATGCCAGTGGCCTAACAGAACAATTTCAGCTATTGTTATATTAAATATTCTGCCCACAGTTTGCAAGATGTCAACCAAAAGTTATAAAAGTGAAGCTCAAAAGAGGAAAAAGAAGCAGAGAGCTGAAGAAGAGCTTAGCAAGTTAACAAAATTAGAAAGTTTCTTAACAATAATAAAGATAGATAAGGGGCCTGATGAACCACAAGCCTCTACCACAGTGAGTCAGTCACAGAATATTCATCCTATACCTGAAACAGAACCTGGTACATATAGTTGTATAGAATCTACTTCAACGAATGAAGCAACAAATATTAAGATTTATAAACCAGCACAAGCACAGAAAATTCAGCATCAAAAAGCAAACAGAATGATGTTGGGCTATGGGGTGATTTAAGTAAAGATGAGATTTTATACTGGCTAGAAAAAGATCCATCAGAATGTCAGCACTCAAATGGCTTATTTGAAAAATCAAAGAAGCTTTTTGAAAACCAAGACAGATATTGCTAAAAAAACTTGTTTTATCCCAAACGAGCTAATGGTGAAAAATATTACAGAGAATGGTTAGTATATTCGCCAGCAACTGGTCGTTTATATTGTTTCGTGTGTAAACTATTTTGAAATTCTTCTACACCATTATCTGCATATTGATACTACAGAGAAAGGCGAAACAATAAATCATGCCATAAACATTTTGAATAAAATGGAGTTTGAATTTATGGTAATGTTATATTTGTGGAGTTACTTCCTGGATGAATTTCACAAAACTAGTCAATCACTGCAAGACCCCCAAATTAGTCTAGATGTATGTAAGAAATTGTATGCTTCACTTTCAGATTTTGTTATAGGTTCCAGGGATATGTTTGATCGTTTTGAAGAAAAAGCAAAGTAAAAATTGCCTGATGTTGATTACAAGAAAAGTAAAAGCAGATATAGAAGAATGCATATCAATGATGATGGTGCTTTAGAGAACCTTGAGGCAAGAGACAAGTTCATAACCAAAACATTTATACCTGTGATGGATGCATTAGAGTCAAGTCTGGCACAGAGAGCCTCAGCATACAATGATCCTGCAAAAAAGTTTTCATTCTTAACAAAATTTAAGGCTACAGAAGAAGAGATCCATGAAGGAGTCTGTGCTTTATGCCAAACATATCCTGAAGATATAGACATGAATCTTGTAGGAGAAGTCAAGCATTTTGATCAATATGTTAGACATAGTCAAGCCTATGGTTCAGCAAAATATGATAGTCTGACACATCAGGATCTTTATACAGTAATATTTAACGATCGTGTCCAATCAGCATTCCCTAATGTAGAAGCAATTTTGAGATTGTTTCTTAGTATGTTGGTTACAAATTGCTCTGAAGAAAGATCTTTTTCTCAGCTGAAGAGGATAAAAAATGAATTTAGAATAACAATGACTCAAGATAAATTATGTTCACTCAGTTTTATGTGCATAGAAAGTGACAAACTACGCAGTTTGTCATTTGATGATGTAGTCAGTGACTTTGCTCTGGCAAAGGGAAGAAAGAAAATATTTTAGTTTAATATAATTCCTTAATCCTTATAACATGTTTCAAGAGATTAGATAATAAGCCTTTGTACATTATGCCTTTTAAAAGAACTTTTGTTTCTTTTTACCAGAGTTTGCATTTTTAAGTTTGATATGAATAAAAATGAGTTTAAGTTAAAGATTAATCATTTCGCTATCTATATACTTCTTAATTGTATTTCAGTTTAACCCTCTAGGTATTCGAAAATCATATTTGGCGCTGACATAAAATATCTGGATTTATAAAGGGCCCCATATCTCAAATAGCTTAAGGCCTTATCAAGACTAAATCCGGCCCTGATGGATTGCATTGTCATCGACAATGAGACTATAGGTCAAATTTCAACTTGATTAGATGGAACATTAGTTCTCCAGAGGGATAAATTAGTCCTCCAAAACAATAGAAATGTGTGTAAAAATAGCCTTTTAGTGACAGCCAGCCCCCAAAAATTTGATCAAATGCATTTTTATAGATGAATCTAACTGCCAAGTTTCAGCATGGCTGGATGGCTACAAGAGAATTTTTCTTTTGAAATGGGAATAGTAACATGCGTAAAAACGGCCTCTTAGTGACAGCCCCCAAAGCTTGATAAAATGCCTTGTCATCAGCAATTGTATTTCTGCCAAATTTTAGCTTGATTGAATAACAACACGTGGGTCAATTAGTCCGCCATAGATTTATCCGTCACAAACACACACAGGAACAGGGAAAAAAATATGATTCTAAACTGATGTCAATCTTTTCAGCAAGGAAATTAATTAGATTGCTTGTAACTCTTCATTCCATTTTGATGATGTAGCAAAGGAAAAAAATACCATTTAATTCATAAGTCCCTTTGAAACAGGTACATGTAAGTTTTAATGACATTCCCTACTCTGGGAAAACGCACAGCCAAATTCGAAGTTCCATTGAAAGATGCAACTCTTTGGACAAATTAATCCACAGAACTCGCGATTGATCTTAGAAATTTATCACGAGATAAGCGTAAACAACCATCAATAAACAAATGGACAAAACTGAAAGAACTTCTCAAACAAGATAAATTCTGTGAGTGACTTTACTTGTCTGGACATAATGATGCATTAAGGGGCTTGGCACCCTTCAAACTTTTATAACTAAGCCTTTAAAATTATAATTTTTACATATTTAGAAAACAAAATTTTATTAACAAAAAAGTTCAAATAGTGCTCTAAATTTCCAAAAATTAAAAAAAAAAAAAAAATCATCAAAATTCAAATTCTAATTTCATTTTTCAATATTTTTGTTCATCAGACTTTTTAGGTATCGGATTTAGAATATGTAAAATAGTTTTTGAGAAAAACCATAATTACAGTACTTATATGCAAAAAAAAAGACAGGGTATTTTTCCACATTTAAATTTGTAAAAAAAAAAAGTACTTATTTTATTCAAAAATCCATGCCTATTTTTGTGAAATCGATATTAAAAATGACACAAAAAAAATTTCAAGTCATTTAATTCATATTTGCTGAAGTTTTAACATTTTGAGTAAGGTGAGAATTTTAAAAATCATGAACTGAGAAAAATGCGTTCAAAACATCAAAGGAGCTATTGAAGTGATGCTAAATTCTTCATAAAAAAATAGTTTTTCAGCAATGAGGAACTTACACATATGAGGAAAATGGATATTTTTGTATTTTCTAGTGTTATCCAACGAATATATTTGAGCAGTGCAATTATTTTATAACCTAATGCTTTCAAATGATAAAAAATCGAGTTTGAAATTAGCTGAAATCAAAGCAAAAGTCATGTGACCAAAAATGAATATAAAAACCATGACGTAGTTACACAAAGATACCGTCGAAAATCCGAGGAGGAACCTCGCTCCCTCATAGTCTAAAACATGTTTAAGACTGGTTCATCACCTGCACATTGACATCACATGCAAAAGTAGCTTTTTCCCGCCAAATCGCCAAAACTAAATATTTTTTTAAAACTATTTATCCGAGTTCAAATTTTTGAAAGACTAATATTGTTTTTCATGATTATTTCTCTACTTTTATTTAAAAATAAAACCAAAAAATGTGAAAATTCTTCATTGCAGCCATCGGATCAGCTCAACAACTTTCCAGAATAAATAGAAGGTTTTAAACATTATAAACACGCAAAAAATAGAAAAGTTATATTTTTATTACTTTTTCTGAAAACAAGGGGTATTAAGTCTCCTTAAAGAAAATTTAATTTTGGGATTCTTTCTAATTATTTAGGGTCAACTTATCTTTGCAACCAATTACTTTTCCCAAATAACCTATTAAAAAAAAAAAAAAAAAAAAAAAAAAAAAAACACACACCTTTGCAATGTTGGTATGAAATGAGAACCTCATCATTTTCACCAAACATTGCAGTCTACTAAAAAAGTTACATTAAGATTTCTTGGTTTTTCATGGCACAAGAATCAATGTTGGCTATGTTGCACCTGACATTCGTTTTTTGCAAATCAAAGATTTATTAAAAGCATTCAAATTATCAAATTTATAAAACTAATATCTTTAAGAAATAGAAACAAATTCGGTTGAGGATCTTTGCAAAGTAAGTCCTCCAATGCAAAATCTGTCGTGCCAAAGTGGTATTGTTTTGCATGCCTAAAATTGGGAGAAATACACATGTTTCACAGTTAAACCCAACTACACTGTAAACATGTTAGTGCTGTTCAACAAACGACAAATATTTATGTGTGAAGTGGTTATGACCAATGTCGAACGTTGTAAGAATTATGTCGTTATGTCAATGAAGTTGAACCTTTTGTCGCATTAAGGGACAGAAACAGAAAGACAATTTCAAAAACACCATAATTTGGTTCCATCAACAATTACTATTGTTTTGAAAATTTATATTTTCAATAAGTTTTCTCCTTAAGCAGCCATTAAATTAAAGTTCATAAGAATGTCAATTATGTAATACATAAAGCCATTCGCAATAAAATAAAATAATGCAAAACTGTGGTAACATTCAGTAACATCAAATGTGAACACAGAAGTTAAGAACAGTTTCATATAAAATATCCTCCAAATTCATTCATTAACCCTTTAAATCCCATGGAGTCAGCGTTGTGGGTTTCACAAAACCCCGATGACTTTCCATTCATAAAAACTGGAAATGAACTCGCCCGACTCGTTCTCCTGTCTGCCACTCCTGGGATTGCTGTGGGGGGTCACTGTCGACCATTAAAAGATCATTACTATATGTATACAGCTTGCAATAGGGGTGTGCGTTGGGTCATCTGCTTGATATGTCAGAGAATTTAGTTGGCGTCTTATCAATGAAACAAACGCCACCGCTAAGTACATGACAAGATTCGCATAAAAGAAAAGTCCCTGACTATCTTACTCCATGTCCAAAGGGTGGGGCAGTTTGACATTGAGTACTTTAAATCCATGTCTCCCCTCTACATGCCCCACAATAACCTATTGTTGAGGACCGTCACGCTTTAAACAACTAAGGCAGGGCAGTTCCCCTCACTTGAAAATATATGTTTACCCCTGCAACCGCCCGAAAGGCGGTTAGCTGGGAAATTCTCTACAAGGCGGTATAGGGCGGGTTGGGATTTAAAGTGTTAAGCTGATAAAAAAAACTAAACTTTGTTAGGATTTAAATATTACAATGATGGGTTATGCAATTTAATTTACTGTACTGTGGAACTTTACGATAAATGGTAAAAAAATACATGAACTATTTATATTATTTAAAATTAAAAACTTGTTTTGTTAAATATTTGTTTCTTTAAAAATTTTCTTCAATTGCTATTCTTTTTACATATTTATTATTCTAAATAGGTAATTTACATTGAAACAAACCAAGCATAAATTTTCCAATTACATTTAGTACAGCAATAAATATAACAAAGAATAACTAAATACTTCCAAAACTAAGCAAATATTTAATACCTGGTAATTCTAGAAATTAACCAGCAACATGGAGGTCACAGGGTGTGGCCACAAAATTCAGGAAAAAAAGTTCCCTGATAATTCCCTGACAGATTTTTAAAAAATTCCCTGATTTTAGGGCAAACTTTTTTACAAATTTCCCCAATTTTTTAGGTTTTCCAGATGTCTAGATACCCTTAATCAAATAGAACATGTATGCTAAAGAGATAACATGCAATTTTTAAAAAAAAAGTTTTGCTGGTAATGAAAAGTTGAAATTATTCCGTAACATTAAACTTCTAATGGCTTACCACTACAAATCTCCACGTAAATAGCTCCAAAATATGGATGAACGTGCCTTGAGCAAAACAAAATTTCCCTGATCTTCGTGAAATTTTAAAAAGATTCCCTGATTTTTTCCAAAATCAGAAAGCTTCCAGGCATTTCCCTGATTTCCCAGTTCTGTGGCCACTCTGGATCAACTCGGATGCTAACATTTCAAATAATGATTTAAAAAATGTCTTCCATGATTTTAATATAAAATAAAAGCAATTGAAGAAATTAAAGTGTATCTTCTGATGTATTTAATTGTCAAGATTAGCTGTCCTAGCCAAGACTTAACTTTACAATTCAAGATATTTTGAAACTTAATGCATTTTATGTGTGAGTTAATACAAAATTATATCGAAATCTAAAAGTTTAAAACTTTACTATGCCATCAAAATTATAACAAATGTTGATAATTACCCCGAAATTTAATTTGCAGTAGTATTTATTAAGCTAATCAGTATAACTCCCAAGAGATTTGATGATTCATCATTTAATGAATCACAAAACTCTTCTGAACCACATTGTTACGAATGATCACCTTACCCTACCTTGATAAATACATAAAAAACAACGAATTACATTATAATTTTTCTAAATATTGAAACTATTGTAAACTTTTATAATTAAATAAGCTTTAATTATACAACTATAGCAAGGGTAATCATGTGGTTTTAAAACAAATCAGGAACAATTTACTTTTTTAGAATGGCAGAAGGAGATAAACATACAACATTGCAGAACTATTACTGAAATTCATTGACAGAAAAATTAACTTTTATACAATTTTATATCAATAAAAAAAACTGAAAAAAAACAAAACTTTACAATTATAAAGGATAAAATATATATGGATATTTAGCTGTTGTACTTCAAGCTGCCTAAATATCTACCTACTTAGCTATTAACTAGTAATTAAGAGTAAATACTTTCGAAAAAACTCATCAAATCGGCAAGTTGATCCATTTAATATCAGGCACTAAGAGATTTTTTAAATAAAATATGAACGCGCTAATAAAATTAAGAAAATAATAAAAATTCCCGAAGTAATGTGCGTATTCCTTGAAAACGAAAAATCAAAATGCGCGTGAATTTTAAAAAGTTTACAAAACTATAGCGCGAATGATTTATATGAAGCGTTTTCATATGAAACTAACAATTATCTAAGGTGTAAATTTCCGAAAACTATGACGATAGAATGTAAAGGCATTTTTTGGCTTATAATACCACATAGGGAGTATTCTATAGAAAATACAAGGAAAAGGGGGTTGTAAATACTCCAGGCATCTGTTATTTAAAGGAGCTTTAACTGAAAAGAAAATATACTTTAACAGTTTTAAAAAAGTTCAGAAATATGTATCAGTAAATGGGGAAAAAAAAAAAAAAGCACGATAAATTCATTAGCGAGGTCAAGTAGACATGGCGGTTTTATCTGTAAGCCTCAAAACCAAAATTTAGAGTAAAAATATTATTTTTGTACTTCTGATTGAACAAAATGAATTTAGAATAAAAGTATATCCAAGAAAGACGTCGAAGAAAATAAACATATTCACATAAGTAATATTAAAATACATTGTAAAAAATGAGTTCAACGAAATGTTACAAGGTTAAGTCACAGGAAATATATAATTACTTCGTCATTAATCACTGCATTTGTCAAAGAACGAATCTGGAATTTATCCAAAAGCACATTCCACTTTATTTATAATAGGTTTCAAAACCTTACACTTTATTATTGTTCCTAAAAACTGATCATGATCAACTTTTGCAAATTCCAGCTAGCTCCCCATTTCCATTTTATTCATAGTAAACATTGTCTCCACAAAGAAAACATATGACAGCATTGCAACCCAAATCCAGTGATTGCGCATCAATACAAATTTCTCTAACTCCCGCTAGAGGGACAGTGAAGTAAGAATTTAATATTTAATTTCACTTTAAAAGCTATATTTTTCAATTAATATATTTACTTTGGTTTTGTTTTGATTTGTTTTGTTTTGAAACCACCGACTGTATATTTCTGCCACTTATAAAGTGCTTAACACAGCCAAATACGTCTCGTAATTTTGAGCATCTAGAAGAATACGAGATCGAAATCTTCTAGTGTAAACCCCTCTCTCCGACCCCACCACACCAACGAGAGGACATTGAGGCACGACACGACAGATTTAATGTGCACCAGCCCCCATTAGGTACACACCGATATTTACTTTTGGTAATTTTAAAATAAATGAACACTGCAATCCATTTTAAGTAATGAAGGCCCAATTACTATTATAATTTTCCACTATTTATTGTTAGTGTTGCCATTTAATCAAGAATTCTGGTTTCCGTTTAATTTTATGAATTTTATTAAGTAGTTATGACATCACTTCCGTGTTTTTCTTTTCAAATGTTTTGTTATTGGGTAATGGGTTGAATGGGTTTTGCGTTGTATCGTGTTTGCAAGCGAAAAGGTAGGTAAATTAACTATGAAAAGAATTTTAATAATTAAGGAGTTTATTTCTACATTTATATCTAACTTTTCATTCTTTTTCGCGAGACTGGTATTGCTCTCATGAAGAAAACTCCTTTTCTATCAGTTACTTTGACTGCTTTAAGAATGCAATTTTTATGTTTCACGAGTCATAACGATGGCTCTGGTTTGATTCTCCATGTGTCGGTGTTTTTCTAATGTTGCTGTCGGAAATATTTATGATAAATTATTATTTATTCCTCTTTTGTTTTGAATTTATACTATTTTATATAATTTCGTAGAGCTTATAGTGTTGCTAAATTGAAAACAATTTAATACCTTCAGATGCTAATTTTTAATGTTTTGTACCCATAATATGGACCACAAGAAGTGGAAGTAATGCTGAATGCAATCTTTAGTTAGTGGTTATCCAGTATTTAATCTGTTTCCTACGGAGCAACAATTACGATGGGTACCGATATAACAAGATTGTATTGACTTATTTTATTATTTTGCTTTTAATTTTCTACTTCATCCCATCAGCCTGTTGTCATGACTTCAAAACTGCAACAAATCAAAGCCCAAGGACTTGCCGCAAAGAAACGGCAGCAGAACGCAGGCAAAGGCAATGCAGACTCCTGCTTTTTCCGACAACTCAAAGAAGCCTCTCTTCACCCCAGAATAATCAAGCAGGCAAGAAAAAGTGGAGTGCTCAACTTATCTAATCGTGGAATAGCAGAAAGTTAGTCACATTTCACCCTTTATTTTTTTGTGTGTAAAAAAGTTTATTTTTTAAACAATAGAGTTTGTCCACTTCTTGAAATTTACTTGCGACTCTTACAAAATTTAACTTTGCTAACTTAAATCTTGAAAGCTTTTAGTTTACAAGCTAGTCGGGTGCGAGATAAAAATTGCCGAATTTCAGCACAATCTCATTCAAACTAATAACCTTAAAATCGTTTTTAATTCCTATAACAAACCACTATAGGGTTGTTATAGTAACCCTATAACAAACCTTAAATATTTAGGTTTGGTGATACATTTGCAATTTTAGACTTGGCTCCAACTGATACCAGTCTAACGGATGAGTATCTATTTTTTCCACTTCACAACAGCAGTTTCGAGAACAAAATCGGCTGTCCCGGGTTTTTTTTTTAAAGTCTCAATTATTTTTATACTAAGCAAATCAGTGCTTGAATTTGTCAGTTTAAATTTGTGAAGTCTTATTGAGTTATTTGAAAATTTCAAATGCTCCTGGAAATTTTATTCTAAAATGTTAAGAATCTTTAATAAAATCAACTGTGACAGTAAAATCATATTTGACTAATTAAGCTTCACTAGCATGAACTTGAAAAGAAACAAGAAATGTGACACAGTCGCGTACTTGTGCGTTATCCAGTCGACCATTACTGATCAAAAGTTCAGTGCCTTCCCATGGAATGGCTTCAGCTGTACTATTGACTGGGCGTCTTTTTGGGCCTTCTGTTTTGGCGGATGTTTTGTATCATAACAGTGTAATATGTTGGTATTAAATACAAAATATATTTATATTATCCAAAAAAGTTATGAATAAAACAAATTTTTTTGTACTCTTCCTTTAGATGGATACTAGATAAAAACCGCCAAATTGCAGCAATAACTGATCCAAACTAGCAATCTTCAAATCATTTATAATTCTTATAATAAACTAATATAGGGTTGCTATAGCAACCCTGAAACGAACCATAAACATTTAGGTATGGCGACAACCTTGCCAACTGGTACTTGTCTAAGTGAAGAGTACCATTTCAAAATTGGCCGACCAAACGGTATAGTGGTTAGCTTGCTGGCTTCTAGACCGCGAGGTTGCGGGTTCGAGTCCCGTGTAGGCATGGGTGTTTGTAAATATATGTTGGCTTGTCTAATGACGAATGTTTCAGCGCATTATAGCCCTCGTGATGCTGACGGTGCCAGATAATCTGAATACAACCAAGTCCCATTTCAAAATTGAAATTGGATAACATTTTGTGGAATTACCTGATTTTTAAAATTGCCAAAAAGTATATGGTGATCAATAGTAGCAGTACAATAAATAGCAAAAGCTTGATTTGTTCTTTTATTAAATTATTTAACTAATTTCAAAAGAATTATGTTTGTTAAATGTGTTATTAAAAAAATCAAAAATCCTTTGAAATACCCTTCAATATGTAAATCAGCATTGTTTCAACAGAGTTCATCCTAGAAATGAAAAAGGGAGGGTGCTATTTTCCAAAAAAAGGGGACTTCCTGTTTACGAGGGCACTTTTATAGCAAATTGCAGAAATATGCGTTTTCTGCCACAATTTCAATATTGTTATACTTTTCTACCACGATAAATAATTTTCAATATTCTGAAGAAAAAAAATTATAATGCAAAAATCAGTGAATCAAAAACTCGCTCAGAAACTTAAAAGATATCAAAATACAGATAAAATGCTTCAGTCCTAATTCTACTGGAATGAGACTGAGAAAATTATTAAAATTAAAGTGCAATATACACAGTAAAATTTTCATCAAATAGTTATTTTTATAAAATTATCAATTTATAATACAGTAAAATTAAGATAAGATTGTTTTAGTATAATGAAAATGTGTTAAGATAAGAACTTTTCACTCTTTCAAAATTTTCTAAAGTTTGAATGAATCAATCTTAAACTTCATCTCTTAGTATTGCTATTGTCAGATAGAGATTAGAGTTTCTCCAAATTTAACATTATTCATTGTGGGATATCACAAGGAGTCCGACTAAAGAACTTGGTCTATGTCCTGAAATTTTTGCATTTTTTTATTTTCAAAATCGGATCAAATTTAGGCTCAAAACGGCGATTTTTTTGCCGTGCATGCCGCTATTATGCAAGTTATAATAGAAGTTTTATTTTTTTTAAAAATCGGAAATAATCTGAGATTTTGGTTGCATTCCTGTTATGTTTAATTTTAAATATGAAACTGATGTTTAGAAATTAATTGGTAAGGGGCAAATTACCAAAAATACCCCCTAAATTTAACAGGAGGACATCGCGATTACGCGTGTCCAAATGGAAATATTCTTTTTAAATTCTTAGTGTAAACATTTAATAGTTATAAACCTTTAACTAAGTTATTCAAGTCTTTCAAATTCCTTTCTTCACTATTTTGAAGGAGGCATGGTAAAAATCCAGTGAAATACACTTAATCAAAACACGAAATGGCCATCGGAGTTTACTAATGTGCACTTGGGAAATTGTAAGACGGCGCCCTACAATCCACCTACTAATGAAGCACGTTATATAGACATCTACTCAATGGTTTCAGTCCCTGATACATACGTTGCGCGTTCGAACATGAATGTGCATGCGCGATAGGCGATTTCAGTAGGGGTGATCCACATATTGCGTACTGTTGGGAGGGAAAAAAACGAAAGTTTTTTTAATTCTTTCAGGATGAAATTTTTTCTGAGAAAGGGCGCTATTTTTATAGAAAAAGGGCAAGAAGGGCGCTATTTTTATAGAAAAAGGGCAGGCAGGGTGCGCCGCCCCTCGAAAAATGCCTAGGATGAACTCTGGTTTCAATTTAAATTCTAAATATCATATGGTTTTTAATCTTTGAATTGAACTTAACTTTTGCTTACAGTTTTAACCATTCTTTTAAGTTAAAGTTTAAGTAGTGCCAGTTTGTTATTGAAATTCAATTCTAATTTTTTTTTTTTTTTTTTTTTTTTTAGTGCCTGATATTGTGTGGAATGTGACAAGTCTAACAGCTGAAGAAACAAAAGAACTGTCCGTTTCTCTAGAGTCAAATGATGATGATAAATGGTGGGATTATGTGGAACTCACGAAATTAGTGCTTGCATCAAATACTTTGAGATCTATATCGCCTGCAATTTCCAATTACAAACGTCTCTGCACACTTGATGTAAGTAATTTTGAAATTACTTATAATACTTGTGTAACGTAATAGGTAAAATTTTTATTTTTATACTATGCCTACTAAAATATTTATTTTTGATACTACATAAAGCAGAGATTTTGTGTTCTCTGTGCCTTACGTTTTGCTACAAGACTAAAGTACATCAAAGCTACTGTGTGGTGACAAACTAAATTGATGTAAAGAATCTGGTTTCTGCGGTCATCGGCCCTCAATCGTAGGACCTTTGCTTCTCGAGCCAGATGTCCTACCTCTATGCAAAAGAGTACTTTGCTGCATAAAAGCTTTATCTGTTATTTGAAGGCGACACTACATAGCCTCCTTCCAGCGACGGAGCGATACTGTTGTACCGATCAGCATCTGATCGGAGTTGTAGATTTGGGATGCTAGTAGCATCGTTGAGCGCGCAAGTTGCGAGGGCTCGTGCGTTGAGCGCTTGTCTTGATGAAGTCTCTCCTTTCAAAAGCGCCGATTGATGGCGGCATGGTTTAGTTGTCTGAAAGTCACCAATGCGGCGAAGCTGGTTTCTGTCACCAGGTCTCGATCGTAGGACCTTTGCTTCTCGAACCAGATGTCTTACCTCTATGCAAAAGAGTACTCCACTGCATAGAAACTTTATCTGTTATTTGAAGGCGACACCACAAATCATATTAAATAATATAACCCATAAAAACAAAGTTTTTAATATAAATCCTTTACATGCATTGCCAATTTTTATGCTTGGTGTTTGCATTAATTTTTAATATTAAAAACATCTATCATCAAAATATGCAGTAAACTACTTTTCAAAATTTATTCATTAAAAATAAATGTGACTTTATGAATTCACATCCAAATGTCTTTTATTTATTCTGATTAAAACAATTTTATTATTTATTAATTGAAACAATTTTGGCAACAGGAAAGAATTTCTTCAATGAACGGTTAAAAGCTATTTCAACGTGATTGGATGACTGCAAGTTGGTTTATTAGTGTTCTACAAAAGCAAACTTTTAGTAACAGTGATAGCCCCCAAACTTTGATAGAATGCATTGACATTGAATCTATCTGCCAAGTTTCAGGCTGATTGAATGACAGAAAGGGAGTTAATTAAGTCTCTGCAGATTTGCCCTCAATCAACATACACAGCCACCCACACACATAAAATCGAAGTTAATACAAAGCAGTTAAAAAAAAGTCAAGCACTCGTTGATGTATTTGAAACTACAATACTACACTACTACTTTCCTCTTCTCTAGATCATATTCTGGAATCAAATTGTTATAATAGCATTTAAATTATTCTATAATAAATAATATTAAAAGAAGTTTGTTATAAGAAAAGGTGGGCCCCTTAACAAAGTGGGCTCTAGACCGTTGCCTCGACTACCCACTTGTAAATTACGTATTGTTGTTTTGTTACCCTAATGGAAAGAAACGAGGGAAAAGTATATAGAAATTCTACATTGTTTGTTATTGGTTATTTTAAATACTGTAACACACCTTGTTAATTAAAGAACGACACAACTGTCGGCAGATATTGACTTTAATGGTGGCTAACACTTCATCAGGTTCAGTTGTTAACTTCGTGGGCACATATAAAAACCGGGGCTTGCCTGCCAGTGGTAACCCAAACGTCGACTTGACTCTTGAACTAAAATGGCACTACCAAAACTAAGAGAGAGTGAGTCGGATTAGGACTGTTCTTTTAAGCAACATGTGGCACATGCGTCATCCCGATGGTGTGGCTAAACCAATTATGGCAATGATGTGCAGAAACCGGCGCACGCCAGCACATTGTTTGTGACTGTTTGTTCCAATTTTAATGCAAGTGTAGATTGATTGTATTAAATTTATTTTGTAGCCAAAGCACAAATACTCAAAACAACATGCACACTTTGTTAGCCTGATGTTAGTATTTCACCAATATTCCTTTGCCGCTTTTAATCGACAAACAGATTAATTTTGGTATACTCGTTTGGTTTCTAAATTATGTATCTTTCGCGACTCTACATATACTACTACAGAGTTCATCCTAGAAATGAAAAAGGGAAGGGTGCTATTTTCCAAAAAAAAGGGCAATTCCTGTTTACGAGGGCACTTTTATGGCAAATTGCAGAAATTTGCATATGCTTTTTCTGCCAGAATTTCAATATTGTTATACTTTTCTATCACGATAAATAATTTTCAATATTCTGAAGAAAAAAATAATAATGCAAAAATCCATGAATCAAAAACTCACTCAGAAACTTAAAAGATATCAAAATACTGATAAAATGCTTCAGTCCTAATTCTGCTGGAATGAGACTGAGAAAATAATTAAAAATAAATTTCAATATACACAGTAAAATTGTCATCAAATAGTAATTTTTATAAAAATATCAATTTATAATACAGTAAAATTAAGATAAGAATGTTTTAGTATAATGAAAATGTTTTAAGATAAGAACTTTTCACTCTTTCAAAATTTTCTAAAGTTTGAATGAATCAACCTTAAACTTCATCTCTTAGGTTTGCCATTGTTAGATAGTGAATAGAGTTTCTCCAAATTTAACATTATTCATTCTGGCATATCACAAGGAGTATTCCGACTAAAGAACTTGGACTATGTCCTGAAATTTGTGAATTTTTTTATTTTCCAAATCGGATCAAATTTAGCGTCAAAAGGGCGATTTTTTTTGTCATGCATGCCGCTATTATGTAAGCTGTAATAGAAGTTTTATTTTTTTAAAAATTGGAAATAATCTAAGATTTTGATTGCATTCCTGTTATGTTCAATTTTAAATATGAAACGGATGTTTTGAAATTAATTGGTAACAGGTAAACTGTCAAAAACACCCCCTAAATTTAACTGGAGGACATCGCGATCCAAACAGAAATATTCTTTTTAAATTCTTAGTGTAAACATTTGATGGTTATACACCTTTAATAAAGTTAATCAAGTCTTTCAAATTCCTTTCTTTTCTATTTTGTAGGAGGCATGGTAAAAATCCAGAGAAATACTCTTAATCAAAACACGTACGAAATGGCCATCAGAGTTTACTAATGTGCACTTAGAAATTGTAAGACGGCTCAATACAATCCACCTACTAATGAAGCACGTTATATGGACATCTACTCAATGGTTTCAATCCCTGATATATACGTTGCGCGTTTGAACATGAATGTGCATGCGCGATAGGCGATTTCAGTAGGGGTGACCCACATATTGCGTATTGTTGGGACGGGAAAAAACGAAAGTTTTTCGAATTCTTTCAGGATGAAATTTTTTCTGAAAAAGGGCAGGAAGGGTGCTATTTTTATAGAAAAAGAGCAGGCAGGGTGTGTCGCCCCTCGAAAAATGCCTAGGATGAACTCTGTACTAATATATAATATATACTAATATCAAATTATTCCGTTTTGTTGTTTTTAACCATATTGAAACTGTGGAGTTCGCTGTGAATATTTGAAAGAAGATGCTATTAGTGTGCACAGTTTTGTTGGACTTTTATGTTATTTTATAATTGAAAACTTTTGACTGCGTAAAAATACTAATTAAAATTTACTTCAGGCAGTTTTTGTTTTGTTTACATTTTAGTTATCCAATCAGAGATGGGTTAAAATTTAGTGTTGCAGCTGAACTTGCAGCACATTCATCTTGCTTTAATGGCTTGATAATGTCATCGCAAATCATCACTCTTTTTGTTACTCAAGTGTCACTTAAAGCCTTCAAGTTTATTAATTTCAAATTGTTTTGTGTTTCCAGTTGCATGATAATTGTTTGACTGACCTACCGTCCAGTGTTGGAGAACTTCTTCAGCTGACAAAATTGAACTTGAGGTACGATTTCAACTCTTTCCAAATACATTTTTCTTCTAGTGCACCAAAAGCTTTGCACGTTTAGTACAAAGAAATTGTTTTGTAAGCATGTATGAAAGTTTTTATTTATATACCCCCAGTGCATATCGAATTATTTCTTAAAACTCTTGGCAATCACAGAACTCGCAAGGAATCCAGGGTTCCCATGTTCATTGAAAGTCATTAAAAGTGCTTAATACTTTTGAACTTGTTTTCAAGGCCTTTAAAATGCTTAGAGGTGCTTAAAAGTCCTTTAAAATGCTTAGAGGTGCTTAAAAGTCCTTGAAAATGCTTAGAGGTGCTTAAAAGTCCTTGAAAATGCTTAGAGGTGCTTTAAAGTCCTTGAAAATGCTTAGAGGTGCTTAAAAGTCCTTGAAAATGCTTAGAGGTGCTTAAAAGTCCTTGAAAATGCTTAGAGGTCCTTAAAAGTCCTTAATTTTTTCAGATGTTGTCCAGCTGCAAAATTTGTAAAAATACAACTCAGACTTGCTATCCCTGCGTGTCCGCCACTTATCTGCACCGTATCAAAATTTTCCAATATATTTGTATTGCGCATCCACCAACTTTAACTTTTTTGGTAGAATATACTTTATTAAAAATTTAAATATAGATATGATGCCTGAAAATGAATTTTCATAGGTCTTTAAAAACATCAATTAGGTCCTTAAAATTCATTGAAAAGTCATTGATTTTCATTCTGTGATTTGAGTGGGAACCCTGGAATCCTTAATTCACAATAAATTTTCAAAGTACATTCAAACTCTGTTAATGCGAAGTAAAAGCAGTTCTCCATACAATGAAGCTTAAAGTTAATTTATTTGCTTAACATGAAATCCTGCTTAAGGTATACATATACAATTAAGATGATTTCCTTTAATTTTTAGGTTATAATTTCAAACTTTTTGGAAGTATATCAGAATTAAAAATAATGCATTTTTAAGCATAAACTTTCTTTTTCCGTCAATTTTTTAATCAGCTAATTGCAATTAAAGTGACTAATTAGGACATTATTAGAACATACATAAATAAACTTGTAATTAACTTAGAGGTAATATTTTTATTGCAAATAAAAGATATTGTATTGACACATGTTCCTATGGAGAATTTTGAATTTGGCTTCAATATTTATTTATTTATAGGTTTTTAAATAAAAAGTTTGAAAAACTACATAGTTTTTAACAAAAAATTAAGATTAAAATATGCATAAATTTTTTTTTCATAACAATATATATTAGATGATCCATAGAAAACACATTCACAACTATTTTCTACAAAACAAAATTAGAATTTTGTAAATCGGATAATTTATTGTGAAGTTATGACCATTGACGTAAAGTCATATGACACCAAAATGTCATTCTTCATAAAACGCGTTTAAAGTTTACAACACTAATGAACGTGATACAAAACAGGTTCAAAAAACCTACTGTCATTTAAAAAGTAATTTGAGTCTCAGTAAGAAAATGGTATCATTTTAATGGTAATGAATTCGGGAATATTTGAAAACCAAAAAACGCAGACTTGAGTCAAATTTAGAGATTCCTAATGTATATGTATACCTTAAGGTGAAGAAAAAAATATTGCTTCATTTCCTAATGCAGCAAGATAATGCCTCATGTGCTTTAACTCTTAAATGCCCAAAGTTTCAAATTTGATACTGGACATTAAATCTAATTGTACTCTTGCAATTGGTTTGTTTTTAATATTTGGCTGTATGTATGTTACCATTACATAATGTTACTGCAATAAATATATTAATATTTAAAAAAAAATTTATTTGGAAAATCAGACTACTAAGGGTTAAATAGTTTTGAACAGGTAGACGCATTAAAAAAAAATTAACAACTTTAAGGGAAAATCAATTGCTCTTTAATAAGTCGAATGAATAATAAGTTACTGGTAAATACAAGGTTCGTACGCCTCCTGAAATTTGCCTTTTTTATATTAGGGCCTTTGTAACTACTGAAAATTGTGTTTCTACTCTTGATATTTCTTTTTAATCTCCTTAAAAATAAGAATCGAAGGGTAAAAAGATTAGTAAAACCTAAAATGTAGCTTTTTTTTACTCATTAAAACGTCTCTGAAATCCGAAATTCTTGCTGTACTTCTGAGTCTACTGCTCATGCTCTTCGTCAGCCACAAAGAAAAACCTACAGACAGTCCCAGAATGAGACGTTTCTCGACAACCAGACGCGTTGAGGGAAAACTATATTATTAGGCTTGTCATTTTTTGACCGTTAACTCCTGAATATACTGTACTTAACTCCTGAAAATCTCCTTAGTAACTCCTGAATTTTACTCTCATGGATTGAGTATGAACCCTGTAAATACATTTACTTTTTTTCCCTAGTAAATAGCTTAAACTATTGTACTAAATGTAAGCCTTCCAATGTAAATATTCTAAAAACACAGCAGTATTAAATACATAAAGTGTTGTAGCTAACGGGAGTCGAATCAGGGGCTGCTAGATACGTAGACACTCTACTGCCAGGCAAAAGTAAACACTAGTGCCTAGTGTTGTATCTGTCTTTTGTACACAAGACCACCACATACACGTATAGCTAGTAGTTTAAAATCTGCATTACTTAGAGGAAACATTTTTAGACGGTTAAACGAAAAATTTTGGTACCCCATCCATGACTGTAATATTGGATATCTCTTATTGCCAGGCGATAGCACACATATAGTGTATTTAGTGCAAATTTTACTTTGTTTTACTTCAACTTATGCAAAAATGAAAACAGAGAATCGGAGAATTTTTTAAAAACAATTTTCAAATATTAAAAAAAAATTTCATTCGAAAGTTGATGTTCCATCCCTCGTGCAAGGTTACTATATACCACCTTACTAATCATATCATTTTTTATATTAATATGTGAGTATAAAAATTACTAAGGGAAGAATTTTCCGACATTTTAACATGTACAGTAAAAGCCTGATTATCCGGAATTGCCGGGAAATTAGGATTTCCGGATAACCGAATTTTCCGGTTAATTGAATGTCGACGTTTTTTCGTCAAATTTAAAAGGTAAATATCCTAGTGATGGCACATTAAAATCGTTACAACCGGAATATTTAAAAAATATTCTACTTAGCTTTTTTAGTTAAAATAATTTTATATTTTACCCTTATAATCGGCAATAATTTGAAATATGTTACCAAAATTAAATCATTTTCATATTGAAAATTTCGTAAAAAAAAAATAGAAGAGATAAGCATTGTAATATATGTAAAAAAAAAAATTAAAAAAAAAGAGGTCTTTTGATTGTACCGATTCTAACCGAACCTTTATTTTAGGGTTACCGGGCGAACAAAGTGAACTATCGCTATTTCAGTTCCAGAGTGGAAGTTTTCTTGTGTGCGTTTTCACGGTCAGATTCCGAGAATTCTGGAAAAGTAGCTTTTGTATTTGGAAACATAGGTGATTCCATTGTTTTCCCCCCTCCCCACACTCAACCTACTTTGTAACCTAAAGTAAAATATACTCAGGAAGATGATCTTCGTATTCAAAGATTGACTATTATGATGTATAGAAAAAAGGAATACAAGAATTGTAATGCAAATCGCCACGAAATTCTGGATAATTTACGGACTATCAAGTTTTGAATTTGATTGTCTGGTTGTCGGCTAATCTAAAAATAAATATTATTAAAATAAAATTACAGCGAAACATATTTATTTTTTAATTGATTGCAAAACACGTTAATAGTATACAATAAAATATAACCCATACTTTTTGTACACATAAAAGAAAAAGAAACATTTTCCGTTATGTGTACAAAATGGTTGACTAGCCTATAAATCAAAACTTTGATTGGGATTGTAGGGGGAAATGCATTTAAATGGATGCAATTAGGTTGTATTCTGATTGATCGTGAGAAACTGATATTTTGTGATAAAAGAATAAAATGTTTAGAATAGTTGACTTCGACTGATTGCACATTTTCCGGATGCAGTTGAAAATTTACAAATTAAATCGCGGGTATAAATGAATTATGGATGCATCGATACTGTATGGAATAGAATGTTATCCGTTATACATGATTTCAAATTTTGTGAAATGCATGTTCCATATGTAGATCTAGCCTACAAACCGAATGATTAATTTTATCCGGATTTTGGTCAAACCATTAACAAATTTTGAATTTCCTAATTACTCTTTGCCGGTGAGAACGTAATTTCAAGTGGAAAATCGCCTTTTTTTGTTATAATTACAATAAAAGTAATAAGTTAAATTATAGATTCCGCACAAACAAATTACACAAATTCCGGAAACGAATATAAATTTTTATGCAATAAGCAATGCAAAATTAAATAGATGTAAAATGTGTATTTTTTTTTTATTAGAATTCTGGATAAACCAAATTATCTACTTGAGAATGTTTTGACGATGCTGTGGGCCGACCAATCGGTATAGTGGTTAGCGTGCTAGCTTCTAGACCGCAAGGTTGCGGGTTCGAGTCCCGTGTTAGGCATGGGTGTTTGTAAATGTATGTTGGCTTGTCTAATGACGAATGTTTTGGTGCATTATAGCCCTCGTGTTGCTGACAGCGCCAGATAATCTGAATACAACCAACCCGATGCTGTGGATATTGGAAATTTGATTACAAAACCCCCTTTCTTATACAATTGAAACAAGCTAAATTTGTTTATAGATTCCGCAAATAACCACAGTATATGTATTTTTCCGGAAAAAAACACTTTCCATTAAGAATATTAAGGTTTTTTGCTGAGAATTCACAGTTGTTTGAATAAGAACTTCGGCAATCCGGATAAACCGGAATAATAAAAAAAATCACTTTTTATAATAATATATTAATTTCTAATCCGGACAAATTCAGCTATTTCGCCATAGCAAATTAAAAACCATCGAAATAAAGAAAAAGAAAACACTCAACTTCGAAATCTCAAATGAAATTTAAAAAAAAAGAAGGGGAAAAAAAGATTTTGTGACTTATCGCTGTTTTTTGGCGAAATAATGCCAAATTTTTCGCCAAACTTGATTTTCAAAAAATTCAGGTTGATTGAGCTTTCCGGTTGATTGAATGCCGGATAATCAGGCTTTTATTGTAATATAAAAAATGCCTAGTTTTCGATTTGTCTGTATTTAATTGTAAAGTTCTATTTTAATACTGGAAATTTTTTTATGTAAGTTTAATCGAATTAATTTGAAATACTTTTTTTTAGTCGGAATCAGTTTGAGACATTGCCTGATTGTGTTTTTGCCTTAAAATCTTTGAAGCTTCTTTTTGTGCAACATAACAAGCTTCGTTCCCTAAGTGACGATATTGGGAATTTATCTTTTTTAGAAGAATTGGTAAATTTTTTTAATGGTTATTTGTTTTGTGACATTAAGAGTATGCATTACATGTGACATAAAAGTATTAGATAATTTCTTTATGTATGCCAAGTTATGACTTATATTGTTTATAAAAATCTTGTGTATATGATTTAGACTTGATATAGTCACATGAAAGCACAGATTTTCCCATTTTGTTACAGATTGATTTTCGTTACTAAGATTGATGCAAATCTCATTCAATGAATTTCAACTGTTTTAATAGGGACCAAAAGCATGTCTGATGATTATTGCCACATGTCAATGATCATATTCTCTTCACTTCAAATTAACTACATAAAATACATTCATTTACATCAATGTGGCAAAATATTTTAGTATATTTATGGCTTCAAATGAAAGGTTTAAATTAATTAAAATTTGATCCTATTCTTAACCAATTTATGTAGTGGTTTAAGATAAAGAAATTTTGGCTCTCGTTAGCATGCAAAGTGATCAGATTACACATTGTTTGATTTATCTGAATTAAAGATATTTGATTTCTTTTATTACCTAAATTATATGAAATAATAGTGCTTTTGATAAACTATTAAAATTAATATTTTACGTTTTTATATTTCCACACACACTAACATTTAACCCATTAACGACTGTTGGTAAGAAAACTTGTCAATCAAAATTTTAGTTTTTTCTTTACTAATAAATTGCAATTGTGGTTCCTCTTAGTGTTTTTTAAAAATCATAAAAATAATTTTCCAAAAAATCTGAAAAATTCAAAATATACTTTAAATGATCTAAATAAACAAGATATAGGATAAAAAGTCATTTTTTTTTAACTATTTCAAAGTCGTCTTTAATTGCTTAACTTTATGTCTAAAATGACTTTGTCTCTTATTTACGAACAATATATTTGGAATATAAGTTTTTAGTCTTTTTAAACATTTTTAAATTTATCCAAATATCCTTGTATTGTTATTCATTTTGCTTTTATTGTTAGGATCTATCACATAACAAATTAAAGAAACTTCCTCATTGTATTGGTTTCCTCTCGAGAGCTACAAATTTAAATGTTTCGAATAATGATCTGGCAGTATTACCTGTAGAAATCGGTGATATGACTGGTAAGACCATTCCTTAATTTTCTTTTTCTATTCAAATATTAACTGTGCCTTTCACTGTAGACATTAATATTTGTTTCAGCTTTAAAACATCTGGATGTTTCTAAGAATAAATTAAAAGCACTACCAACTTTGATTGAAATGCTTCGCCATCTAGAGCAACTTTACCTTCAACATAATAACATCAAAGAAATACCTCCTTTAGCCCATTGCCTGTCTCTGAAGGTAATTTTCTATAACATACAGAATATTTTATAAAGTTTTAAAGATTCATTATAGTGATACTTAATTTTATTCTTTTGTATTGCAGTTTTTAATTATTGTGAGGAACTTTTTATTTGGTATGCAGCATTTAAAGCACTATATACCTGTAAAATATTAAACTAATATATTGAAATTATCCAATATATTGGTATAGTAAAAATTACCTAATGAGTTTCACTAAGAAAATTTCAAAAAGAAAACTAATAAAATGTTCAAGTATTGTATTGAAATTTATTGGTGCAGCTGAAATAGCGTTTAATTTTTGTGTTATAATTGATAAAAATATTCATATTTTGAATATGAAGGTTTTAAAGTTTCCTAATGAATGTGTACATAGAAATGGAATAAAATTAGTTCACAGAATTCAAAATGACATTTTTTTGTGAAAATATACAAACTATAGAAATTTATGTAAAACAATTTCTTATGCTAACAGTTTAACTTTAAAAAAAAGTACACAAAAATTCCTCCCAGTTGTATTTAACATTTTCTAAAATAATTTTGTTTAAGAAGGCACACATAATTGTAATATTAGTGTAGTTGATTGCTTTCTTTTGAAATCAGATTTTTCTGTTTTTGTATGGAAGAATGATATTTTTCATTCAGTTACTTTAATAAAAATATCCCCTTAAAGTTTGAGATGTATTGATAGTAGTTCAACATTTTGTTATTCAATAAAATTTTTATTGCTTTTACTAACAAAACTAGTAAAGAAGAAAAATAAAGATAAGCACAAGTCAAACACTTTCACTGATGGGAGTGGAATTAATTATTATAATTATTATTATTATTTTTTTTTTGCCACCTTTATTCTTTGAACCTCAAAGGAGAGGGGGGAAGCAATGTGGCTCGCGAAAATTACCTCAATCGTCACTATTTCAAGTCTAGTATTATAGTTCAATGGTATTTGCACACTTTAGATTTGTCACCTTTCTTGGAATTTTTTTTTTATTTATACTGGATAATTTTGGTAGGATGAACTATTTAAATTGTAAGCTTTGTAGATAAGACAGTCATTCAAACAATCAAAATGTTAAATTATTAAAATTTTTTAGTCATTGTGCTTTTTTAAAAAAATTATCAGAGTGGCCACAGAACTCTGAATTCAGGGAAATGTCGGGGAGCTTTCTAGTTCTGGAAAAAATCAGGGAAATGTCTGGGTATTTTTTAAAATTTCACAAAAATCATGGACATTTTCTATTTGTGGAAGATACATTTCTCCGTTCATCCGTGTTTTGATGCCATTTACCCGGAGAATTGTGGTAGTAATTGCTAGAAAACTTAAACTTTTTTTTTACTGCCAAAATTATTTCATATTATCTCTTTAGCACACATGTTCTTTTTGATCAAGGTGTCTACAAGTTGGTGAAATTTAAACAAAAGTTTTCCGTAAAAACGGAATTGTTTAGAAATCTATCGGGGGAACTTTTTTTCCTGAATTTTGTGGCCACCCTGTTCAATCAAGTATTTCTACCTGTTCAGTGTACTTTTTTCTTATCTTAAACTAATAATTCCTACTTGCAATTAGTTGAATTACAATTGACTACTGAAATAATTTAAGTACAAATATATTTATTTCAGGAAATTCATGCTGGTTTTAATAGCATTGAGGTTTTGACATCAGAGTTCTTAGAAGCAATTCCTAACATTAAGTTGTTGGACGTACGTGATAACAAGATTCCTGAAATCCCAGATACAATTTGCTCCTTGCAAGCTTTGGAAAGGCTGGATATTTCAAATAATGCTCTTGCGAGGTGCTTTTTTTTTTATAGATTTTATTAATTAATAAGACCATTGAAGTAAATTATTGAAGTCTTTAGATTTGATTTAATTGCTATGAATTTCAAGGTATTAAATGTCTATATTTAGTAATTAACTGTAATGTTTTATAAAATTAGTTCTCTATCCATAATTTTTTATACAGTAAAAATGGTAAAAACGTAAAATGATTTAAGAGAAATGTAGATTCAAAATACCATTGATATTCTGGTCAAGTTTAAATGCTTTATAAACAAGTTGTTACATTTGTTATATATTTAATATTGTTTGATATTACTTTTTATTTGAGTACTAATGTATCTTGGTGAAAAGTTATTTATTTCATACAATTATTTATGTACAACATATTTACACTTTCTGATTTACTAAAAGATGTTGTGGAAAATTTCTTAAACATTACCCATTTTATATAAGAGCTTTTTAATTTGCTTCTCTGTGGATGAAGTTATACTCCAATGTAATTGCCAATTATTTATTATGCTGTTATTAGCCTATCCATGAAAATCAGATTATATTTTTCTTATAAAACATTTTATGTCTTGGATTAAAAAAATGTATGAAACTCGACAACATGAACTAAGACATGTTTCTATGTTTTCCTGTTCTGTTGCTGCTTCTTTACACATGCAATCATGCTCTTTTTTTTTTTTTTTTTTTTTTTTTTTTTTTTTGCCTACTAGGATAACGTTAATCCTCAAAGACTCAGGAAATGCATATTAGTGTGACTTTGTTGATATTGGTTTCTTCCTAATGTGACCAGTTGTGCCAATTTTGAAGGGTCAGTTGCGCTTTATGCCTCGCTGTCCCTCCAAATTGTGCCACTTTTCTGTTGTGAATTCCGCCAAAGTCCTTCTAAACAAAACAATGTTCTTCATAAATTCATAAATTGAGAAAAACTGAAAAACCGATAGAGTAGGTAAATAATGAAGTTTCTAGAGGATAAGCGTATGGTATCGGTTTTTACCCATTTCCACCAGCGCTCGGCAATATTATGAAAATTTAGTTTGGCAGAAACAACTGCTGCCATTGAAAGGACATTTTCTATTGTTAATAAAATGTGGACTTCTGAGAAGACACAACTTTCTGTGGATACTCTGAAATCATTGTTAGTAACTAATGTTAACTTTTCATATTCTTACAGAGAGTTTCTGAATTTCCTAAAATCAAATTAAAATTTGTTAAACTCAATTGCCTCAAATAATATGCATACGTAAAGTATGGCTTAAAGTTAAATAAAGTATGAATTACAATGTATATTGTATATCTTCAGAAAAAACCCTTGAAGATTTTAGAATTGTGTGTTCTGAACGACATAAATATAATGCAAAAATAAATGACCCCCTTCTTCATTAGCAGAGTCGTGTCTTGATTTTTAATCGGAAAAATCTGGTCACACTGTTTATTCCATAAGAAGCACCACTAAGGATTATTACTAGTTTTTCCAGATGTATACTGTATTCGTGTTGCTAGTTATCATTTGAAGTGTTCCATATTTTTTCATCTACTGAAGCTTTATAGCCTCTTTCTGTTCAAAAGGTTGAATTCCTTCAGTTCAAGCATGCAATTTGTTGAATACTGCCTTTTGTACAGTTGATAGACACCTAAAAAGTCGTATCCATACATAAACATACAGATTTCTAAATTGCTTGAAACAATTTTACTATAAACTTGCATATATAAAAAGTTTTTTTTTTTTTTTTTTTTTTTTTTTTTAATTTTGTATTAAATAGTCTGATTTTGTAAAATAAAAATCTCGTATGAAAAGTGGAATGATCTTTTTTATTACTAAGCAGTAATTTCGATTTCGCTTTTCGATTCAAGTCGGATTAAGGGTAAACTATATTGACTCGTGTCTTGCTAAGCATTCTTAGTGATTTAATATCAATTTCACTGGTAAAATGTTTTTGTATTTTACTGTAGTCCATCGTCAGTATAATTATTGCTTTTAATTTGCCGTCTGAATTATTTAACTTTGCAGTCTGAATTAATTAACTTCTTCTTATGGTTAGTTGAGCAGGATTTATACGCCTCAGGGAAATTAAATCAGCCTTAAAATCTCGGGGATTTCTAAGGGAAAAAAGAAAAATCCCCCATAAAACTTTAAAAATGTCATTGTTACTCTGGAAAAAACTCCTATTACAAAATTATTTGATAACATAGACTTGCAGAAAGTTATTCTTAAAGAAAATAGACTTCTTTCGAGTTATCGGAAGGATTTGTGTAATCGAGGTTTGACTATATGTATCTGGCTAAAAATAATTAACTTTGTGGTGGAAAACCCGATTCTGGAAAACTCAGGGAATTTTTCTTCTGAAAATGAGTATGAACCCTTTTGGGGGCTTAAATATCCTTACCCAACCAAAGCTTTAACTCTTTAATCCCCGTAACGACCCAAACGGCCAAGCTGGCTGAGTTCCATTCTGGCCGTGTCTTTTCACTTACAATTCCTACCCCCCTTCTTGGGTGGACCTTGGAGGTCCAATACCATTAACTTAACGGCTCACTACAATGGGTCAGAGATTTCTCTTCACAGCGGGAGGGAGAAGAGGGGCCAAGGTATTCTTGCGACTGTCCTCACACTAGGGTGGGTATAACAGGTGGTTTTCATTCTTATCTTTGGAAGCCTTTCTTTTCACAGCTTCATGTCCAAAACACAAATACTTTGTACTACTAAAGAAAACAAACAAAACGCCTTGAGGATTTACTAGTTGTCAATCTCTATCTGGAAACCAGATAGCAAAAAGAGATAAATTACCCTTAGCTTAGCAGGGGGTCTATTGCCCTTCTCTCTAAATGCTGCACTTGGAGGGGTGAAAATGGTTTTTCTTTTCGGGCCAGAACCTGGTCCCTAAAGGATATTCCAGAAAACTGCATTGGGAACTAAAGAGTTAAGCAGATTAAACTCACAGTAAAACAAATCCTGAGAATAAGATCTTGGAGGTGGTATTTTAGGAAAACTATTAAAAATTTATTTACATAAAAGAAAAAGCTTGTAATTAAATAATCGTTCTATCACAACTGTGTGACCTGCACATGAAAAAGAATCGATCTACTAAGTGCGTGACTGAAGAATGGTCACTTTTGGTGAACTCGAACTTCAGGCTAAGAGCAGAAAGCCAAAAACAATCGGTACTCGATCAATACAGTACTTTAATACGGTCACATGACCGGGCAACAAAATTAGCATAAAATATTATTAGATCACTCCATTATATCAGTTTCAATGTCTAAACCAACAACTTGGATCAACTTTAAAATCAAGTCACAAACTTACAAAGTGAGTGAAGTGATTTGATCCGAATTGTTGATATGTCGTGAAAACTTCGGAAAGACACAGGGAAGTATTCATCGTGAAATATAATCAGGAAACTGCACAAAACCTTAAGTTTATAATTTAATTAAAAACCTCCTTATTTTTCCTAATACTTTGCAATCTGAATTATTTAACTTCGTAGTCTGAATTACTTATTGTTTACATGTGTATGTACATGCAATATTGAGCCCCTATTACTCACTATTGATTAAAAATAATATGCAAGTATAATTTAAGAAAAAATATTATGTATGTTAATCTAGAAGAAGCGGAGGAAGTGAAGTAATGCTTAGATTTTGTATCAGAATAAGGACATTAAATGTATGTTAAAAATTTTTTTGGTTATGGTGCACATCATATTACATATTATTGGGTCACCTCTAGTTAACTACATGGTTATCTAATTATAGTACTTGCCCACAGTACAAAAGTCTTGGTATTTTTTTTTATAATGCATGTTTTGTATCTGTGTATGGTAACTTCTTATCTTTTGCTTTTTAGTTTACCTTATACATTGGGCACGCTGCCTTACTTAAAATTTCTTTCAATTGATGGCAACCCAATGAGAACCATCAGAAGGGACATAATTCAAGTGAGTTGACATAAAACTTTAACTTGCACTGATTTAATTATTAAATATCATCTACTTCTATTATAATTTTTTCTTAAAACTTTTAACAGCATCCAAAATTTGTGGGAAAAAAATTAACTTCTGCAAATTAAAGTATGAGTATTGAAAGTTTATTTAAAAAATTTAAACATATTGTGAGAAATACCCTCAAGTATCCAAATGACACTTTGAAAAAGGTTTTTCTTTGAAAAATTTGCATAAAAACTATTTTTAAAATTAAAAGGGAGATTACTACTATATATATTGAACACTTGAAAACCGAAATAAAATTGCAAAAAAATTATTTCCAACGCAATTTAAAATTGTTTAAAATCTTACTATATAAATGCAGAGAAGTTGCATCTGCACTAACTCGCTACTTTTGCTGGATGATGCATCCAACTTTATGAAAGTTGCTTCAAAACTGTTCCCAATTTTGCAGTTTTGTAATGCAAGTACTGTACTGTTCTTTAATCTCTATTTATTTAGGTTTGTTTGCATGGGTGTTGGTTTTTATAAATGCTCTCGGAGTTCTCCATATTATCTTTTATGCAGACACACAACACAACCTTGCATCTCGGCTACATACATCAGAATGATTTCATATTTACAGAACAATTATTTACAATGAAGATAGTACTCCTAGCACCATCTATAGTCATTATCAGTATCTAACAAGTACTACATAAAATGTGAAAAAAATCTTGTTAATCTAGCGATATTTCAAATTAGTGGTACCATGCTCAGCCTACATATTTAAGTTTTCATAGAATGAATTTTTTTTAAGAAATTTGTCAGGGTTGGTTAAAATGTGTTCTATAGCTGAGACATACAAAATTACTTGGATTTCCTTAACATGCTTAAACTGAAATTTTCTTTTTTCTGTAGTGCTGCCATTTACCGTATATCACATTTTCTCATAATTTTTGTAGCTCTGTTTTTGTTTCTTCATTTCTATTTTCAAACAAATAACATAATGGACAATTCCTGCATTTTTTAAAAACGAATGAAATTGATTTATATTTATGAAGAATTTCTTTCCGATTCTAAATATTTAAATAAAAGTTCTTTAATAAAATTAGTTATTTCAATATTAAGAAAAGAAAATGCGCAAAAAACCCTCAAATTGCAATCCGCTCAAAACTGGTCGATTTTGAGTATGACATCAAGACCCGAAAGGTTCGGTGACGTAATTCCTTAGCTCCGTTTGTTATGGTGAGGTTTCTCCCACAAAGTGTCAGCTATATACTCTGTGGTTTCTACTTGGTAGTTGCCATTTCTCAAATATTTTTGATCGCCTATTTTGTAGGTATTTCTTTTTTATTTAATTGCAAAAATGGAACCTTGTTTTGTAAGAGGCCAATCGGACAATTTGCCAAAAATTGACTCGACAATGATGGCTGTCTATTTCAGCAAGAATACGGATTTTGTAACAGCGGAAACCCGTTTTTATGAAACTTTGTTTTTATGGGTTATATCACTTTATGTTGCAACAATGTGTATTAATTGTGTTATGTTTTTTAGAGAGGCACAGTTCAGCTTTTGAGGTGGCTGCGAAGTCGCATTGAAGATCCTTCTTCTGTTAAAAACATGTCTCACTCATCTAATGTAACTGATGGAGCCGCTGATGATTCCTCTGCTTGCGATATTGATAAATACGCTTTGAAGTCAACAAAGACTTTGTCAATAAGGTATACATTTTCCTAATTATGCCATAATTGTTGTGCTTTACCCCAGGAAATTTGGAGCAATTATCAAAAATGTTCAAATAAGGTAATTTTTTCTTTTGCAAATTGGTTATCATTTCCCCAATAGAGTTTCTAAACACAGAACCGGGAAAACCTGGAAATCGGGGAAATGTCAGGGAGCTTTCTGATTCTGGAAAAAATCAGGGAAATGTCAGGGAACTTTTTGAAATTTCATGAAAATCAGGGAAATTTTGTATTGTTTAAGGCACGTTCATCCATATTTTGACGCTATTTACATGGAGATTCGTTGTGGTAAGCCATTAGAAGTTTAATGTTACGGAATCATTTAAATTTTTCATTACCAGCAAAACTATTTTTAAAAAAATTGCATATTATCTCTTAAGCATACATGTTCTATTTGATCAGGGTGTCTTGAAATCTGGAAAGCCTAAGAAAATTAGGGAAATTTAAAAAAATGTTTGTCCTAAAATCGGGGAATTTTTTAGAAATCTGTCAGGGAAATCAGGGAACTCTTTATCCTGAATTTTGTGGCCACCCTGTAAACAGTTGGGGGGAAAAAGGGGGTTGGAAACTAGACAGCTAGAGAAAATTGTATTTTTTATGATTAGGATAAGACAGTTTGCAGAGTAAAAACTGAGAAAAACAAAATTTTATTTTAACATGCTGCACAGCATAGGGTTGTTTTGAAAAACTGTTTTTGTTCCTTTAATGTCATAGACTTTGTATTTTTCATTCTACTGTTGTAATTTCTTTATTTGATATGAAAATTTAAATTATTTTAAGTTGGTATTTATATATATATATATTTTCCCCTCTAGTAATAAAAGTATGTCTTCAATTCCTAAGGAATTAATAGAAACTGCTGCAGCAGCAGATGTGACTATAATTGATTTCAGCAAGAATAACATTTCAGTGATACCTAATGAGTAAGTGTTTTTATTTTCTACAATATAATGATTATAAATTGATTGAAGAAAACCTACATTCCATTAATGAAAAAGTTATACTAATTTTAAGAAATAACTTTAAAAATTGTTCTATGGTAATTGTAAATCACATTTATTTCTAAGGCTATAAAAATAAATTATCTTATTTTATTTAAAAGTGCTCAAGGCTTAGTTTAATTATTTTGTCCATAAATGTCCAAGAAAGTAAGACGTATTTAATGCCTGATTGCATTAAAATATATTCTGTAGTTGACAGAACCTTATCCAACTTATCTAGTGATGAAAAAATTTGCTGCGACAGACTTTAGTGTGTTTTATGGAGAATAATCCAAGAATGCAGCTAACAATAAATATTGTAATTGATGCAATTTAAAATATCTAAATCGCCAATCCTTCGAAATTCCTCACCCATCCTGCACCATATAATAAGTAAACAATATGGTATATAAAAATAAAAATTGCCAAAAAAATTCCTTATAAGTGGCAATGAAAATTGATGCAATATTAGAAACATAACTAACAAACCTATTGAAGTTCACTGCTGCAATATAAGCAAACAATATAAATAAAAGTAGAAAACAAAATAGCAACAAACAAGAAAATAGCTCTTTAATAATAAAATAAGAGTAGCAAAATCCTCTGAATACAAAACTAGGATTTCATGCAATTTGCTTTTGTGACACAAACCTAACAAAATTCCCCACTCAACTGCTGTAATATTAGTAAACAATAGATATAAAACTTTCAAAAATTGCAACATGCAGCAAATAAATATCTCAATAAAAATAAAATAACAATAACAAAATTCTCTGAATACCAAATAATGATTACATACAGTTTCTTCGATAGCAATGGCTACAAGCAAATCAGCATGAGATGTTGCCATTAAAAGTCAAATTTTAATTTAAATGAAGTGGATCTTATGCATAGTATTGCATTTTCTTAAAAATATAGATTTAAAGGAAACTAATTATATTTTCAACATTTTGGAAGTTAATTTTTAAAAATAAACTATTTAAAGTTTAAAAATGATGGTTAAAGTTGAGGCAAACTAATTATGTTTAAAATTTCAGAGCTGTACCTGATAGTCCGGGGAATAGAGGCTGAAAAAGGGGTCTTACCTTGCAAAAGGTTATGTAGTTCTGATATTTTAATATGTTATAAAGGTCGGTCCCGTGGTTTATAAACCAAGTTTTCGACCTCCTAACCCTTGTGCGTTCTCCTTGGTGCACCAAAAACTGAGCCGTTTTTCAGTTTATACATCATAGCTCTTTGCCAATGTATCTTAGAAACACACATTATATTCAAAAGTTGTAGAATATTAAATTATCTACAACTTTTGTATACTAAGTTTTTTTGTAGACCTATTCTGTAAATAGTTATGTTGCATCAAAGTCAAAACTTTTTCGTAAAAATGATACTTTTTTAAGATTTGTGTCAAGTTTTTTGATTATATCTTCATAATGGTACTTTTTAGAGAAAAAGTTTGTGAATAAAAGTTGTAGAGCAATAAATTTCCTACAAGTTTTCTATATAAACTTATTTTCTAGGACTAATTACAAAGGAGTTACTCTGCTTTGTGTATTTTCCGTGGTGCACCACAAACAAATACGTTTTTCAGTTTATAGATCATAACTCTTTTGCAATGCATTTTAAAAACAAACATTAAGTTTAAAAGTTGTAGAAAATTAAATTTTCTACAACTTTTGTGAACAATTTGCTTTTGTAAAGCTATTATGTAAAAAGTTACTTAGCATCAAAGTAAACACTTTTTCGTAAAAATGCTGCTTTTTTAAGTTTTTTTGCCAAGTTTTTCAATTATATCTTCATAACAATAAGTCGTAGGGAAAAATATATTATACAAAAGTTGTAGATCTATAAATTTGCTATAAGTTTTATACCAAAAAGTTACTATCTAGGACTAATAACTAAGGAGTTACTCTTCTTTGAAGGTTTACGAGATGATATCCTATAATATATTATGTATATGTAGAGGGTTTAAAAATAGCTTCTTACTGCATAGTCTGACAATTTTAATAAAAAAATAAAACCATATATATATATAATACTAATTATAATGTAAAATAAAAAGTGGAAATATATTAAATAATGTATATATCTATAGATAATAATAGTAATATAAAATTTACCATTTTGCCGTGATGCACCAAAAATTTCTGCATTCGGAAATAAAAATGAGAAATAGACTGCATTCAAGTGGCTGATTCTAAACTACGTGGGGTACAGATCTTTTGAGATAGAATAGAAAAATCACAAGTCGGGTGGCATTAGTGACATGTAAAGGAATTCTTTTAAGGACTCAGTTTCCGCGAAAACACCATATACTGTTGATTGAGATTTGCCACTGCCGAATTCAGGGTAGAAGATTAGAAGAATGAAAAACCATTCTCAACCCTCCCCTCCACTAACCATCCCGACAGAATATCAACCACTCTTTGTAGTTAGTTAATATTGGAATACATGCGTTGTAATGTTGGCTGCTTCATCTTGCAAAGATCTTCCTAGATCCTAATGCCAGTGTTTCAAGCATCACCGAAGCAGTATCAAAGCATTCTTATTGCTCTCTTTGGTGGTCACAGGGCAACAACTTGAAATGCTTTGCGTTATAAGCAATTTTCCAAATCAACAACTGGGAGTAAGTTAAATCTGTCAAATCTATCTCCGACCCAAGAAGCTGCTACGCACCATATCTTTCGCACATACCATCAAGTAAAGACATGGATGGGCCAATTGAAAAGTCCTCTGGTCTTTGGGTGGAAGATGGACAGTAAAGGACTTCTTCCTATTACAACCACCATGGATTCAGCTCCTCAATCAATTCTGACCTACATTTTCTGCCAGTACAATATAGGATGCACTAAGGCCTGCGGTTGTAGAAAGGCCGGTCTCAAGTGTTCCATAATATGTAAAAACTGTCATGGACAAACCTGTGACAATACAGCGAACATCATAATTAATGACAACGATGAAGACGATCCAACAGAACTCTTAATTCAAGAAGTAGTGGAGGAACTAGCCGAGCCTTCGTAGCTAAACGAAACTAAATTTAAGAATTTATAAGTTTTCTAAATTGTAAGTTTTATTGATATTACTATTATATATATATATATATATATATATATATATATATATATATATACATTTTTATAATATTTATATTTTTTGATTTATAATACTATTATTTTAATACCTATATTGTTTTATTTTTTATTAAACTTGTCAGGCTTTGCAGTAAGAAACTGTTTTTAATATTAGATCTTACCAAATAGCTCCTTTGTTATTAGTCCTATAAAATAACTTTGTATATAAAACGTAGCAAATTTAGGATTCTACAATTTTTATGATATACTTTTATGGATATCATCTAAAAACTCGACAAGAATCTTAAAATGGTATTTTTACGAAAGAGTTTTTGCTTTGATGCTTTTCATACAATTTGTTTTTCATACAATAGTTCTGCAAAACAAATTTTGCACATACATTAGTGGTAGAAAATTTAATACTCTACGACCTATAAAATGCAGAGGAAAAAGGATATGATCGGTATACTGAAAAAAATTCAAAATTTCAGAATTCGGAAGGTTTTTGGTGCACCATGGCGAAAATGGTAAATTGATATTACCGTTATTGTATATAGATATATACATTATTTAATATATTTCCACTTTTTATTTTACATTATCATTAGTATTATGTAAATATTGTTTTATTTTTTTATTAAAATTGTCAGACTATGCAGTAAGAAGCTATTTTTAAATCCCTACCTATACATAATATATTATAGGTTATCATCTCGTAAACCTTCAAAGAAGAGTAGATCCTTAGTTGTTAGTCCTAGATACTAACTTTTTGTATAAAACTTAGAGCAAATTTATAGATCTACATTTTTTGTTAGTATATTTTTCCCTACGACTTATTGTTATGAAGATATAATGGAACAACTCAGCAAAAAACTTAAAAAAGCAGCATTTTTACGAAAAAGTTTTTACTTTGATACTACGTAACTCTTTGCATAATAGCTTTACAAAAGCAAATTGTACACAAAAGTTGTAAAAAATTTAATATTCTACAACTTTTAAACTTAATGTTTGTTTTTAAAATGCATTGCGAAAGAGTTATGATCTATAAACTGAAAAACGTACTTTTTGTGGTGCACCACGGAAAATACACAAAGCAGAGTAACTCCTTTGTTATTAGTCCTAGAAAATAAGTTAATTTATAAAACTTGTAGGAAATTTATTGCTCTACAACTTTTATTCACAAACTTTTTCTCTAAAACGTACCATTATGAAGATATAATCAAAAAACTTGACACAAATCTTAAAAAAGTGGCATTTTTACGAAAAAGGTTTGACTTTGATGTGACATAACAATTTACAGAATAGGTCTACAAAAAAACTCAGTATACAAAAGTAGTAGATAATTTAATATTCTACAACTTTTGAATATAATGTGTGTTTCTAAGATGCATTGGCAAAGAGCTATGACGTATAAACTGAAAAACGGCTCAGTTTTTGGTGCACCACGGAGAACGCACAAGGGTTAGGAGGTCGAAAACTTGGTTTATAAACCACGGGACAGACCTTTATAACATATTAAAAAATCAGAACTACATAACCTTTTGCAAGGCAAAATGTCTCTATTCCCTGGACTATGAAGAATTGGTGCCATCACTCATGGCTCAACATTTGAACACTTTTTTTGTAATATATATAATTTGGATTTGAAGAAAAGTTTGCTATTTATCAAGAAATTAAATTGTTTCAACATTTCAAATAATTTAGTTTGTTATAGGGCTTAAAAATAGAAATAGATTTGTTAAAAGCAAATGTTGATCCGGTGCTGAGATCGATAAAAAGGAATTAAAATTGCATAATTTCTTAGGATTAATTTTATTAAAGAACATTTCAAAATATACAGTTATACAACATTTGTGTTTTTTTTTACTTCTATGCTATTTCCCTTGTTTACTGTTATAGATTAAATCAATAAAGTTTTGGCAATTTTTTTTTCAGTATTTACATCCTGTTAGTTTTATTTTAGTGATTAAAAAAAATATAATATTTTCAATTCTCGGTAGAAATAAGTTAACCGAGTAGTAACTGCTGATGACAAATTAACACTGTTTACTTTCAATTTCACATTTGTAATAAATACATAGGGTAATGAAAGTATAGTATTCAGTAAAAAAAAATTGGATTCTTTTTTTGCATGTCTCCACGTTTTGAAACATCCTGATCTCAAAAAAGTGATCTAGAAAAAATGTCTGTGTGTACTTGGTCAGCATAACTCCTAAACAAATTGACCTACCATGGTCAAACTTGGTTTTGAGGGTTGGTGATGGCACAAGGACCTACCATTAAGGTTTTCACCAAAAATGTGCATGCGCATAAGGTAGCTGCCATTGAAAAAATCATGTTTTTCAATGATTGCTTAAAAAACGCTCTAACAATTTTGTTCAAAATTTCTGTGGTAATGCCTCTTAAGGTGTTCTAAACATCCTCTTCTCCGAAATTCCCATAAAAATGCTTTAATGGCGTAAAAAGTTGAAAAACAAATGCCTTCAACACAGAGTTCTCTTTCCTTGAGCATAGCTCATCGACGATCATTTCTCCTCTCTGTACTTTCACTTATAAGAAAGGGTAATATAAGTATTATCGAAATAAATATCGCCAAAATCCCCATTTTGGCGAAGGTTTTTTTTTTCCTTCTTAAAGAAAGACGCAAATTAGAATTATATAAAAAAAATCACTTAACTGACCATTTTTTTTCAATGAATGATGAAAATATTAAAACGGTAAATGATGCAAATCCACGTCATTATTATAGCATAATTGAAAGTTGTGCGATGTTCCACACCCCTATTTGTGTATGTAATCACCCTTACTTTTTTTATTTCCCAGTTTAGAAATGATTTTGCCCAAGTTGACTGAACTCAATATAGGCTACAATAAATTAACTAGTATTCCATCCTTCATTGGGCTTGCAAACCACTTACAGTTTCTGGATATCAGGTTTGTATGATGGAATTACTTTAATTTCTTTTCATTATCAACTTCTACATTGTACTTATACCAACAGAAATTCATTATTGAAATTCTATCTTCATTTTTCATTATTGAACTTCTTTTTTTTATGTAATATTTCTGTGTCATTTAACATAACTTATTAAAACGTACTGGAAGTGCTTATTTTTTTATTAAAGTAAGTGTCATAATTCAGTTTTTTTATTACAATAAAATTATTCATATCAGTAACTGAAACACTGTTTCCTGAAATCATTTTCGTCCTAAAATTCCAAATAGTCCTTAAATTTCTGTTTCCTAAAATTGTATTTTAATTTTTCGATAATTCCTTAAAAAAAAAAAAATTAAAGAACTCGAAACTTCCCCTATTTCCCCCCCCCCCCCCCCCCAAAACCAGCGAAACCACCCAGATAATCCTCCTGAAGAGAAAATCTGTTCTGAGATTTTAATTCTTAATTATTAAATTTTTTTTAAATTGGCAGTTTTTTGACTGTAAATGCTTTAAAAAGAATGTCTGTGTTAGAAGCCTATGTCATCTTCAAAAGAAATATCTTTAAATTTTTTTTAAATTATCCCTAAAATTTTAAGGAATTATACCTAAAACGTTCCCTAAATTTTTGGAATCATCTTTCAATATTCCCCCTGTGTTCCTTATCCTAAAAATGTTAAGTTCATACCATTTTCATGTAGTTTTCAACCCAAACTTTAATTTTTCTGCTTAAATTCCAAATGTGAAAACAAATAATTTACTGAAATGCACTAGTTTATGTCAGATCCACTGACCCTTCTATTAACTTATTAATTGTGAATTAGCACATCTCATGTTACAAAAAAAAGAGCAAAATGTAAACTTAAAGAAGCTTAGCTGAAAGAGCATAACATTTATAACAATTTGCCTTAAGTAATCACAGGCTGATTTGTGTGTTATTCAAAAAGCCAGGTTAAAATTTACATAAACAGCACAAATCTTAAAATTTCTTTCTAGTACAGTCAAACCCCATTAACTTGAAATTGCTTAACGTGGAATCCCATTCAACACGAAGTAAAAGATCGTTTAACATGAAAATTGGTTAACAAGAACAATTTCAGTGGCCTCATCGACTTTGCATTAACAGGGTTTGACTGTACTTGATAAATTTATAATTCACAATTCGGTCTTTACAAATAAATACTAAAAAATCAAAAATATACCCAATATTTGTACTTGCATCCTGTCAATATATGTTAAGATTATTCATGAAACTCATTGATACATACAAGTTTGTTTATTTTTTAATAATTTTTGTACAGTTTATTTTAATTATTTATACTTTTCCCTTTTGAAAACATAAACTTTCTTCTAGGAACAATCAGTTGCAAACTCTACCTTCTGAAATAGCAAATTTAGCTTGTTTAAGAGAAATCAATCTGTGTTATAACAGGTATGCAGCATTTTTTATTACATTTTCTTTTTGCTAAATGTGCTTTTTAAAAGTGTGCTCAAAGCTGTAAAAAAGTATTTAAAAAAACTTTTTCGTGTTTTCTCACTTTTTAAAATTGGATTAGACCGAACATTTAAATCCAAGTATATTACTTTTGACCTGTTTGGGAGTGAAATATTTAATAATTAAAAAATACATTTAAAGTCAAATTCAAAGTAAAATATTTTTAAACAAAAATAAATGTTGAACTTGTATATACTCTACAAACTTGTAAACAAAAAAATTAACATAGTGAAATGTAACTCGGTAAAAGTATTTTCTTCATATTTTTATGAAAGTATACAGGGGCAGTGTTTATGGTGAGGTACACATTTCCTTTACAAAATAGTTAATATCACAATTTTTTTTTTTTTTTAAAGTACTAAAATGATTACAAGCTTCATTACATTTTATTATAAAATAATTACGAGCTTTAACTATAAAGCTTTTATGCCAATTATCGTCTGGAAGAATACTTTTCAACCTACAGCTTTTATTTTAAGTCAATGGGTAGTCCTCAGATAACAAAAATGGTGATTTTGCAAATTTTGAGGCTAATTGTTTTAGCAAAACAGCTAAATAACATTTTTTAATTTTAGCATTTTTTAAAGTTCTTAAGAATTTTGTTAAAAATATCCTCACAGTTTTTAATCTCTATAGATTCCCTTTTGTGCAGATATATGTGCTTAATCAGGGTTCCCATGGTCATTAAAAGTGCTTAATATTTTTGAACTTGTTTTAAGGGCATTGAAAGTACTTGAAAATGCTTAGAGGTTCATAAAATTCTTTAATTTTTGCAGACATTTTGTGCCCAACTACAAAATTTATAAAAATACAACTCATATTTGCTATCCCGCGTGACCGCGTCTTATCCCCACCATATCAGAATTCTCTGACATTTGTATTACAGATGTGCCAAATTCTTTCTTTTTTGGTAGAATATACTTTATTAAAAATTTATATATAGACATGATGCCTGAAAACAAATTTTCAAAAAACATTATTTAGGTCCTTAAATGTCATTTATTTTCATTCTGTGATTTGAGTGGGAACCCTGTTAATGTGACTATGTTTTGGAATTATATTCATTTCATCGACAAAAACCAATACATCTATTTGCCAAAATTAATTATTGTGTACTAAATGATTTTAGTACTATCAACTGATTAAAAATTTACACAATACTTGGTAATACTTATTTAATAATTATCATGCAATAATTATTCATCTTAAGTACCAGTAACTTTTTATTTGATTGTCAAATCTGTTTTCAGTTAATTTTTATTTAATTTTGAATTTTTTTTTTTTCCCCTGTAGGTTTAACTCCTTACCTACTGCTTTATACGAATTAAAAAAGTTAGAAATTATTCTAGCTTCAGATAACCAAATAGAAGACATAGATGCATCTGGTTTATCCCACTTGCCTGTCTTGGCTGTGCTTGATCTTCATAATAACAGTATTAAAGTGGTTCCCCCTGAGCTTGGAAATTTAAAGCAGATAAGGTTTGTTTATAGTTAGTTATACATTGTAAAAAAAAAAAAAATTCTGGTTGCATGCAACATGTTTCAATATTATTTTGTATGCATACTTTTATGGACATGAGTTCTTTTATTTTGGCCTCTATCTACCACCTTGCAAATTGCATCAGGAATTGACAAGTCAATATATTAATTAGTTTATCAAAGTACAATAATGTACTTTGGCTATTGCAAACAATATTTAGGCTTTGGCGAGTCAAAACATGCATTTTACTAAATATTATTCTGATGGTTATTATTTCTGATAAGTTATGTTTTTGGCTTCTACTCAAATATTAAATATGCATTTCAGTGGTGCATTATTCATGCTATAAAATGTACAATAAATACATCTATTACAATATTAATGTACAGTCAAACCCCGTTAACGTGAAATCGCTTAATAGGAAATTTGGTTTAATGTATAGTAAAAGCAGTTTTCCATACTTAAAACTTAATGTTAATTTATTCATTTAACATTAAATTTGGTTAATGCGAAGAATTTTAGCAGCCCCATCGACTTCGCATTAACGTGATTTGACTGTATTTTAATTATTTAAGTGTTTGAAGAATGTTGTGTATCTTGTACATGCATATTGGTCTTCTGTTCTTGCTCTTTGAAATGTTGATTACAAACAAAGGTACTAAATCTTAGTATAATAACAATAATTAAATTTTTGAAAGTGATTGCAAACAAAAACAAAATTAGTCCAGGGTTGAAACTTGTAGAACAGGAATAGTACCAAGACTTAATATAAATATAATGTTTTTGTAAAATTTGTTTCAAAATGTATTTTACCTTTAGTGTGATTTAATTTCTAGACCTACTGTTGCATATAATCTCTGAAAAAATGTGTAATGTTGATAAATTATCTTTTTTGGATCGGCTGTAGAAAGACTTTTTAGGTGTAACTTCGGCAAAAGCACATGCTAGGATTTTAAATATGCACATTCGTATTGTTGTATCTAAATTTTGCTAACATCAATATCAACCAAAGCAGGATTTCAAAATTAGACCATCTAATGCTATCTTGAACTTTAAAATATTTTTTTAACTGAAAATAATAATCAGTGTATTACAATAAGAGAAAATTATTTTAATTTAAATAATTATTCTATTAGACAATCTTTCATGCTTAACTACTTTTTGAATTTTTTGGAATTCTATAAATTCATAACCACAAAAACAATAGAACTTTTATCTATGATTAAAACATGTCTTTATTTTATGTTTATTGGTTTTAAAATTTTCTATCTATGCGAGTGCTTTACTTTTACCAAAAAGTATGTCGTGCTTTAATCATTATTGATGTTAGTGCAAAACAGTATCTTCTAAGTGCAAAATTAAACAGCAGTCTATGCTTCATTTGCAGTTGTTTTTTAAATTTCTTTCCTTTTCAATAAAAGTTGTGATAAGCCTCTTAGACCAGGTTTTTATATTGTTTTTAATCTAGGTCTCTGTTGCTGGATGGAAACTTGTTTCGCAATCCTCGGCCAGCCATTCTTTCCAAAGGCACTGCAGCCCTGTTGGAGTTTTTGAGGAGAAGCATTCCTCAAAGTTGAATTGTGTATCATTGATTTATTTAACGTATTCACTTAGAAGGCTGCTATATTTAAATTTGTTTTTTTATTCATTTGTGATCTTTAATTTAAATCTGTATATATTTTTACATTTTTATACACATTTTTTTTTTTTTTTTAATTTGTGTTTTTAAACCTTGTTCTCTTTTAATACCGATTTTTTTTCATGCATGCAACATTTAATGTTTTAAACAATCCAAAAGTTATAAGATATACACAACTTATAAAAAGGTGTAAATGGTACTTTATTTTTAATAAAAATTGTATTGCATATAATTTATCAATGCAAGACAATTTAGGAATCCCTCCAGTATTTGAAGTTTTTAATAGTTAGGCCTGTGTGCACTTGGAAGCTTTAAAACCTAATTGAAATTTTTGTATAGAAATATTTATCACTTGATTATAATTACCATTTGGAATTTGATGTTTTCTCGTTATTCCATACTGTGCAGATGTTTTTTGTTACATATTTTATACTATAATAAATATATTGTTCCTCATGTGTTCTTTTTGTTCTACCTTTATATCCTCGCTATTCTCCAATTTTATCCAGCCCTTTAAGTGATTTCACATCTGCATTTTTAAATTAATAGGCATGAACTTTTTAATTAATAGGCATGGACTTTTTAGTAGCTGTGTGTATGAAAGTAAATGTTTGTATGCGTTCTTCGATTTCTGTTGTGACAAATACTTGTAATTAAAGTATATGCCCCTGACATCCTTCAAATATGCACCAATATCAGTTCCTTTGTGGTATGGGAAGAGCTTTTAATTTTGTCCACATCGAAAGGATTCACCTTTTCTGCAAAGAGTCACTGATCAAAAGATTTGGTCTTTGCTCCACAAACAGGTGGGTGAACAGGAAAACTTTGACAAATTCCCATGTCACATCCAAGCAGAAGAATGATGCATTAAGCTGGTAACTGAGGTGTCACAAAAAGTCGTTGATTCCAATTTTAGAGATGATTTTATAACTAGCATAGTAATCAAAGAACCTGGAAATCGGGGAAATGTCTGGAAGCTTTCCGATTCTGCAAAAAATCCAGGAAATACCAGGGAATCTTAAAATTTCACGAAAATTAGGTAATTTTTTTTATTGTTTTGAAGTTACGTTTCCCGTTCGACTGTATTTTGGCGCCATTTTCCCGGCGAATTATGGCAATCGTTAGTTTTATGTTACTGTATAATTTAAATTTTTCATTACTTCCAAAACTATTTTTTAAAAATTTGCATCTCTTTGGCATAAATGCTCTATTTGATCTACAAACCTTTTAAAAATTGAGGAAATTTGGAAATGAAGTTTGCCGTATAATCGGGGAATTATCATTGAACTTTTTTTCCTAAATTTTGTGGCCACCCTGTATAACGACACTTCTTTCAAGATCTACAATGACAAGCTTTTCAAGCAAATCTCATTTCAAACTTCAAAAAGAAATTGAAGCCAAGTAAACGACTCAAAGCTGTTAGCAGTGTATTACACACAAAAATTTTTATTTTTTTTTACAAAAATGACGAATTTCAATTTAAACAAAAACTTTTTTGTGATTGTGTAAAATTTCAATTTGTAATGAAATAGTCATATTTCATTACATTCAACCAAAAAAATGTTTTTGTTTCAATTGAAATTTGTAAATTTTTGTAACAATGTGTTTTTGCCAAGTGTAATACGCTACTTGAAAAAAAAAAAAATTATCTTATTTTACATTTTACTTATCTAACCTAGAGGTAAGTTTTTCGCACTAGAGCGTTTTTCAAGTTTTTTTTTTTTCGGCCCACGGATTTTTAGATGGATCTGCCCAAGCAACTGATGTGTCACAATCCTATGAATCAGGAATGAAATTCGAGGTTTTGCTCATACTTAATCATATGCACTTATGATTTCTTGCAAGTAAATCTCGTGGAACTCGTATAGCTGAGGTTAGACCAGTATGGCAGCTGCCATACCAACTTTTTCCCAAATTATATACATTAATTTTTTATTTTTTTTTGTGGAAATAGTGTGAGATTTGGTTTTAACAAATATGCATTTTCAATTGAAATTATGTTTCTGGTTGAAACACATTTCCTTAGTTTTATCATAACACCAATAATAGGTGTATGAGCTTGGGTCTGACCTCGGGAAAGATACCAAGTTGATCGCCTGCGAGAAGCCTTCTTATTTCCTGTGTCTTTGTTTCTCCACACATTTCAATAATCTTTCCTTTAGCTGTGCATATGGGTCTTTTTACTTTCAATTACCCATATGTTTTTTGTAATTGCATTCGATAATTTTTTTTTTTTTTTTTTTTTTTTTTTGCATTTCTCCACGTTTTGGAACATGCTGATTTTAAAAGAGTGATGTAGAAAAAATGTATGTGTATCTGTGGTCAGTATAACTCCCGAACGAATTGACCTACGATGTTCAATTTTGGTATGAGGGTTAATGGCGGCCATGGGACCTATCATTAAGGTTTTCGTCAAAATTGCCTATGCGCATAAGGTAGCTGCCATTGAAAAAATTGTTTTTTAATGATTGCTAAAAAACTGCTCTAATGATTTTGATAAAAATCACTGGTAATGCCTCTTAAGGTGTTCTAAACATCCCCACCTCCGAAATTCCCGTAAAAATGTTTTATGGCGTAAAAAGTTGAAAAACAAATGCTTTCAACATAGTCCTCTTTCCTTGACAACGATCGTTTTTTCTTCTCTCAGTTTCGCTTATAATAAAGGATAATATAAGGATTATTGAAAAGTATATCGCCAAAATCACCATTTTGGCGATTTTTTTTTTCTTCCCACGCCGCCTTTTTAGACCCATACAAGAATTATCACAAAAAATATCGCCAAACTGGCCATTCATTCCAAATGAAGAATTTAAATATACAAACGGTAAATGACACAAATCCATGTCAGTATTATAGTGTAATTGAAAGTTGTGCGATGTTCCACACCCCTACTTTAAAAAAAAATTGTGTTGTATAAGATGACAAATTGACAAAGAAAACTGTATTAAATTTAACAAAAAATTTACATAAAACAAAAAATACGTTATATTAATTCAGCATAAGTTCAACAGTTTTTTTTTTAAAGGATAGAAGGTTTTCATTCTGGTATTTGTTGGTACAATATAATAGTCTAAGAGCCCATGGCCGGCTACCTGTATGTATTTGACCAGACCTGAGTTTTTGTACGTTAAGGCCCCTATACCTACCATACATAAGTAGGGGACTCACTAAGCTCAAAGTGGTGGACTCGTCGAGCGCTCAGGTAAGACAGGTATCGATTTTTGACTAATTTTAAATCCATTTGACCACGTCTGCCGTTTTAAAATTTGAAAATATATTATTATTACTATCGGAAAATAAGAATGGCAGACCATTATCGCGCATTTTACTTTGTGGCAGACAATTTTGAAAATGCTAAAAAAAATAAAATTTTGAAAGTATTTGACCAGATCTGCCATTGATATATTTTATTTATTATAGTCTTAAAAACTTATATTGAACACGGCAGACGTCTACATTGCGTACACACATCAACAAATAATAAAATCTTAGCTACTATCCGGCCAGATGTATATGTATTCCGTTCGCTGTTTTACATCAATGTAATTTACTTTATCACTGTATTTAGAGAAATTAAATTTTTTTCGTATTCTATATACTAAACTTCATTAGTTAGATGAGAATTAATTAATATTAATCGGAGTTAAGTACGAAATTAATTGTTGTGGAGTATCATCTGTCATTATTTTACTGTTAAAACCAGTCCACATAGGAGTATTTAACAACCTAAAAGCATGACTTAGCATCCAAATATTGTCAATTCGATCGTAAAGACTCTTATGCACAATTATATTAACTTCTTCCTCACTTTGAATTTCAATATTGCTAGTTTTTTTGAGTTTTTTAGCACACTGTGGCAACTCATACTGTATTGTTTCAAAAGATCGTCTTCTACGTTTATTTTTTTTAATAACTCCAGCTTCTTCTATTTCTTCATTTTCATTTTCGATGTTTTGATATACGATTCCAACTGTATCATGGAGAGAGTCTTTTCCATTCTTGGTCTCAACAAATCGGTCATAATTATCAAATGCCATACCTGTCGAAAGATTTTCATTTCTATTAATTGCCTCTGGACATATTCCGGTGCGTAAAACTGATGAAAACGTTGCTTCTGTTTCAAGCTCTTCGATAGCACTGTAACTGATACAATGACCGTAACGATTTATTATATCGATTACCTTCCGACTGCTTGTAAGACTTTTTAATGTCATGCCTAAGCAGATGTGTTTCGAAGTCTTAATGTTGCCATTGTGACTCATGTAAATTACGTCCTGTGACAGAGATTTCACGTGACGTTGAAAACTGTCACAATTCCGGAGTTTACGACTATAACCTCCAAGAATTGATGAAAAAAACTCGGAAACCATTGGTGGTGTTGAACATTCACCTTTGATTAGTCGTTGACTAGTTATATAATCAGGTAATTTCTTTTTTTGTATACCCAGAATCTCCTCTCTCAAAATGGCGGCGGCTGCTTGCAAAGTGTCTTGGTCTTTCAAGTGCGCAAATAACGATTCATCAATAGTTGAAATGCCTCTAGGGGCAACAACTTTTTTTTTATTAGATATCAAAATTTGGATTTTATTAGGGATGGAACGGATGTGAGTTTTGCCGGATTTCGGATATCCGGGGTACCATGTCTACCGGATACGGATATCCGAAACGGATTTCACCGGATATCCGGCCGGATATTCGGTCTATATACTAAAAACGATAGTTATACGATATGCTATACAAAAAAAATGGTCATGGTATGAAGTATCAAGTAAATTATAATTAGTGGTTAGCGCACCGCACTGCATGCCACAGGTCTATGATTTGATTCGCGGACTGGGCAAGGTTGACTTTGCTGTTTATACCTGAAAGAAATAAACTGAGGAGGATCATGCATGCTTGGGAATTAAACACTGGTGTTCGGCGTCAGAATGACCGTCTGAGGGGAACATCTGCTATGTGACACACAAATGCCACAGTCAAGAAAGCTGAGCTGGGCCCAGCAAGCCTTGGTCCACACGGGCTGTCACCCCACTGAGTTAAATTTTTTTATTTAAACTTTAGTTAATGAAACGATGTTTTAGTGATGCCAATACCTACACTTGCTGAACAATTTTGAAACTTCATCACCATTTTGTTTGTGTGTTACTTAAAATTGTACCAAACATTTTGCAATGTGATGAAAATATTTCAGAAATACGTTTGTAAATTGTTACTCAACTTCTTCTTACCTTGTATCATGTAATGTAAACATAAGATAATCTTCCTCAAGTCTGCATAAATATCCTATATTGCTTTTACCCGAAAAACACACAGCAATTGTACTGAAGTCAAAATAATAAAACAATGGAATTCCATTAACTAATGATATTTATTTCTAGTTTATTAAGACAAATGTGTTAAAAAATACTTAATAAAAATGACAACAAATTTAATAAATTTTTTTTAATTTGATTAAAATATATGCAATACTTAATAATATATGCTATATGCAATATATGCTACTTTCAATTTACTTCATGCATTGTTTATAATTGATAAATGATTACAAAATTATACCGGATGCATTTGTTAATAACAAAAGATTTATTTTAAATATTTTATGAAATTGAAGTCTATTTTTTTGTAATGCACCTAAAACATTACGGATTTAAAGAAATCTCGTAGAAAACTTAAATTGGATCTATCGGAATATTCCATCTTTAAATATAAACTTAAAAAATTTCGAACCCAAAATTCATCAACATTATGTTATACCATATTTAAAATATATATTTAATATAAACAAACAAAATTAGTACTTACATATTTTTGTGGTTAAGGCTTTTGCTTTAGGATCATCTAAACTCCACAATTTTGGTACAACTAATGTCGATTCCAATGTAGTCTACGTACATTTCTTGTTTTGATGAATTGTTTTTCCTTGTTCATCAATATTTGATGCTTTTAGTGAGTCTTTTAACCTTCGGTGAATTTCCTTATGCACATTCATTAAATGGTTCCGTAAGGGTTTTATGGAAAAGGATTTTGGGCTTTTGCCGCGCACAATATATTTTTTAAACGATTCTGTGGAGCAAGTAACACATAGGGCTTTGCTTTCGTCATTTCCATTAATTTTAAAATACTTCCAAATGGGTGATTTTAAATGAGCCATTATTAAAAATTATAAATTGGATTGTAATTGGAGAAAACTATGATTCAAGACATTCTAGAGAGCTAAATATATTTCCACATTGTGGCGCTGCGTTAAAGACCTAAACATTACAATACTTCATTTTACGTCAGAAAAAATATACCAGCTTTCAACTTCTGCCAATGAAAAATCAAAAATTAGACCATACCATTCCCAGCATAAAGGGGTAGGATATTATCGTCGATAGAGCAAAAAAAAAAGCATTGAGGAGTGCACATTGGCTATTTATTGCTTTTTACTCGCTAGCAAACGTCAGAAAAAAAAGGAGAAAGTGAGAATAACTAAAACTCTTAACAAGTTGCATAAAAAAGTACTATTTATTAGTATTTCGGTTCGTGTTTTACGGAGAAGCATTCAAATATAACATCTGGAATTAATCAGATCATAAACTTGGAATGAAAAGAACATATTGCAAAACACATATGAAGGATGTGTATGGAAAAAGATTGGAGGAATGGTTTATGCTTATCAACTCGGCGCCAATAATACGGCGCATCTTTCTGTGAATTGAAACTATGTAAATGCACCTGCATCTTCTAGCTCATCTCTGAAGTTAGGGATATGCGAAAGCATAGTTCTCACGAAGGAACTTTTTCGTTTCTAACTTGACTGCAATATATGTCCAAGAAAAAAAAATTAGAAAAAAAAAAGTGTAGGATGCGGTGTCCACTTTGTCCGAAAAAGATCATTATTTTTTGCAAAAAATTATTTCTTGTGGATACCTGGTGGCCGGATATATAGCCGGATATCCGAATGAAATTATCGGATGTCCGGTATTTCAAATCGGATATCCGACGGGGTTTCGGATATTGAAAAATCAGCCGGATATGCCGGATATCGGATATTTGCCGGATATCCGTTCCATCCCTAGATTTTATCATTAAATTTTCTGTGAATTTTTTCTTCTAAATAGTGTGTTGTGAATATTGATGTACTGTCCGAGCCTTCACTCAATTCTTTAAACATATCGAGATACTCTTTATGTAAGTATGTTAAAAAATAACAACGTCCTCGTTTTATTACATTTTCTTCAATTAAATTGCATATTTCTTTATAAACAGTATCATGTATTTCTCGAGAGATATGCCACGAAGTACGGACAGGACTTTTTATTAATGATCTTTTTCGAATTCTAAAATTTTGCTGGCAAACATCATGATAATAAATGTTACAAGAGAGAACACTTTGTATTTTTGTCAAAGTTTCGTTGTAAATTTCAGTATCTGGCTTAAAATTTGATAAAATACTTTTTTCAAATTGATCTTTTTCTGAAGTTCGTAATGGCTCATTCTTAGACCGATTTTGTTTCTTTTTTTTATTACAAAAAAAAACACAAATTCAGGTTGGCTGCAGCCACGGTATCAGAAGTCTGAGTATTCGATAATTCTGCTGAATCTTCAGATGGTCCTTCCTTCAACGGCTGATGTACTTCAGCCTCGATATCTTTTTCCATGTCATCATGTGTCTCAGGAACGTTCACATCTTCTATAAGAGAATCATTCATCATTGTTTCATCAACTATTGTGCTACTAGCTGATGCCGATGGTTGTTCAATTGAAGGCAAAGAAATACTAGACTGCGATGAAAAAATTTTCGTGATATCTGTAGAATTTTTTTTTTTTTTTCAGCGCTGTAAACGTCTTGTAACAACTACTATGATAAGCACAATAAAAAATTTCGTCTGGTAGAATAATTTCTTTATATTTTAATTTATGAAGTTTCCGTAACCTTAAAATCTTTCGACATTTTGCCATTATCTCTTCCGAAAATATAAGTAATTTCTCAGTTTTTAGATTGGCACAAAAAACACGCTTCACTTTTTCTTTATCAATCGACATAATGTCAGATATATATGACAAATAATAGACAAATGAAGAAAATAAAATAAAGCAGCACTATGTATTTTATAAAATTCACGAAACACGAGGTATCTGTATGAACGTTCACAAATATACTGAAAACATCAGGCAATAGCCGTTACGTTGGGGTTGTTACAAGGCCCTTCCAGGTATAAACCCTCCATTATTCGAATGCTAGTAATATAACTGTAAGAGAACATACTATAGGTTAGAATGAGTACAATAGTAATACATAGGAAAAAGAAGAGAGATAGCTGTATAAAATCTGTGCCAACCATCTGGCCGGATAGTAGCTAAGATTTTATTATTTGTTGATGTGTGTACGCAATGTAGACGTCTGCCGTGTTCAATATAAGTTTTTAAGACTATAATAAATAAAATATATCAATGGCAGATCTGGTCAAATACTTTCAAAATTTTATTTTTTTTAGCATTTTCAAAATTGTCTGCCACAAAGTAAAATGCGCGATAATGGTCTGCCATTCTTATTTTCCGATAGTAATAATAATATATTTTAAAACGGCAGACGTGGTCAAATGGATTTAAAATTAGTCAAAAATCGATACCTGTCTTACCTGAGCGCTCGACGCGTCCACCATTTTGAGCTTAGTGAGTCCCCTACTTATGTATGGTAGGTATAGGGGCCTTAACGTACAAAAACTCAGGTCTGGTCAAATACATACAGGTAGCCGGCCATGGGCTCTTAGACTATAAAAATTGTATTGTATCATCCTTGTCATTGTATTTGCTTTATTCCAATAAATGAAAATTTAACCCTTTTTATGTTTTTTTTTTCTTTCTTCTTTCTAATTATGCTTATTAATATCTTATCTAATAAAAAAACGAAATTAAAATAAATTTTGTTTGATTTAGGAAGTCGCAAAATTAAAGAAAATATACAAACGATATGTTGGTTGTTTCATTATTTAAACTATTTCTTTACGATTAAATATTCAATTTATTTTTCAAGCAAACATTGTGAGGTGACCGAGTGACAAAAACACCTCGTTATATTTTAGTATAAAGCTAAAAAATGTTGAACAAAAAGTTGGTGCAATATGATCCACTATTCGCGGAACTAGATATTAAACAAATGACATCGTAATATTTATTTTCGATGTAAAATAATCAAGTGACTGTTCGTGCGTGACACAAAATTGTTAACATTCAGAATTTTTACCTCAAGGATTACGAAACGCATTCTTAAATGTCACTTTTATTTGAAGGTGTTTCCATTATTTTCATAACCACCTGGTATTTCCTAACGCTTTGAGGCATGTTTAAGAAAGCGTTGATGACAAGTATTAGCAGCTAGTACTGTCGCAACTCTTTAAGCGTACAATTTAACCAGAAATTGAAACATCTGGAATCTATTTTGAAAAAACCTTATTTATTAAACAAATGATAAAATATTTTACATATTCCCATACAACATCTGATGCTCCTGCCCACGTATCATTTACAAATGCATTTCTTACAGATGACTGATAACTCTGAAATGTAAAAATCCTATAATATATACTCAATACATGTAGTTCAAATGAGAAAAAGAGGATCAAAGTACTTTAAGCATGAGGCGCCACTTAAATACCAAGACAGCCACCGTACAAGAAAGCAGTTTATTACCATCTAACACACACATACCACTTCTATATGTAACAGATTCTGCGCCAGAAGCAGACTTTATTCAAACCTAGAACACGACAAGAGCTCATGTTACTGTAATACAAATTTAACTTAAACATTTTTTTTTCTTCAAGTAAACGAAGTGGTGGGATTGGTGAGAATAAAAACAATTATTCTTCGACAGGACAAGTTGGCGCCAAAGTTTTTCGCTTACTTGAGCTATAGTTAGAAATGGATACTCCTAACTTGTGTGCATGATTAGATTATAGCAGCTAAAAATGTAATGTTAGACCTTTGACAACTATTGCTCCAGGTATCAATTTTATGTTCAACTTATATTGAAAAACTAAACAGGTATAGTTAAATCAATTTTGGGTTCGAGTCTTCGAGAATATTCTGAATGTTGAATCTAAACGAAATATGTCTCTAATTTATCAGGGATACAAATAAAAGTCTAGGCATGATTCGATGTCCAGGAAAAAAGCAAAAAAAAAAAAGCTGAAACCTGAGTTTTATTAGCGCACAATACTAAAAAAACGTTAAATCAGTGCAAAACTAAAAGTTGAGGCATTAAAAAGAATTAAGTTAAAAAGTTACAAATTAAATATTCAAGCCGAAAATCGTCCGCAAGTTTTCATACGTCATCGAACATTCTGCAATTTTTATAGAATACATAGACATTTAAGAATATACTGGTTTTCCGGAAAAAAATTCAAATCGAACTATTAAAATTTGAACCAGTGGCCAAATTTGTCTTGTAAAACTAGGGGGTCGAACATCATATAACTTTCAAATACACTGCATGAATTCACAACATTCGCAAACTTGGCGATAAAAATTGGCAAGAAATATCACCAATTGGTAAAATTTTTGGTGCCACTGACCCGTAAACAAAAGTTGAACATAGATTAATTAAGGGCTAGAAATGGAAAATGACCCTAGTCCAAAAAAGAAAATTTTTCAGGAGACCCTAAAAATGATCGTATCTGGTACTTAAGGCCAGACTACTTCACTTTAGTACTTACTTCAGATTGAATTTGAACTATTACTATTGGAGTTCGCACTTAGGGTGTTCTCCACTTTGTTTAGTTTGGTCTTTAGGAAATTTTTCCTTAAAAATGATTTTCAATTTTTTTTTTTTGGACTTGGGTCGTTTTCCATTTTTAGTCCTCAATTTATTGAGGAATTCTGTCAACCAAATACATGTTTTCTAGAATTTTTCTTTTGGATTTGGGACGTTCTAACAACTTTCAAATTATTTATAATTCCTATAATAAACCGTTTTAGGATTGATGTAGCAACTCTCCAACAAACCGTAAATATTTAGGGTTGACGATACATTTACGTGTCATTTAATCATATGAATATTTGGATTTGGGGACTGCTGTACAACTCTAACAGAAGAGTACTAATTTTGAACTAGTTAGCCAAAGACCCGATTTTTTACTTTCAATTGCCTTATTGTATATATACATTAGGGTAATGAAAGTATAGCATTCGGTAATTTTTTTTTATTTTTTTGCATTTCTCTACGTTTTGGAACATCCTGATTTCAAAAAAGTGATCTAGAAAAAATGTCTTTCTGTCTGTGTATGTGGTCAGCATAACTCCCGAACAAATTGACCTACTATGTTCAAATTTGGTATGAGGGTTAGGTTAAGGTTTATTAGATTTTCCGTAACCTATTAGAAACCTTAATCTAAATGAAGGATGAAAATATACAAACGACACAAATCCACGTTAGTATTATAGTGTAATTGAAAGTTGTGCGATGTTCTACACCCCTAGTTTTACTTCGTTCCAGCTAATTTCCTATTTTTCAAGCTGATACTATTTAGCGAAGATATACGTCATCAACGACATAAATGACTTCGAAATAGCATTTCTAAATTGGCATCAGTTTACAAATAAGAGATTGCGTGACACGAAAAAAAAAAGGGATGTGGGGGGGGGGGGCTTTGGGTTTTCGATTTGAAAACAAAAAACGGTGACTATTCCTTATTTGGCAATATATGACAAATTTGGTTAAATGTTCGTAAACCATCTTAACTCACAGTCGATTTTGAATAGTTCCGATAGACCTTTACTACTACAACTTCTCTACCTTTTATAAATATTTTGGAATAATGTTAGATGATATACAAAACAAGTAATAGCCACTCAGGTTATTGACAATTTCATCTGAGTGAACAATGATTACATCCCAATTCTGGATGAAATAAAAAGTAGATTTTGAAGCTGGATTGATGCACAAATTGAGCAATCCCACCACTCTGACTAATGCTAAAGCAAATTTTTAATAATTAATACATCGCACAATAAGCAATTCAGAAAATAAGTCAAACGCTTGATTTTAAAACTCTTGATTTCATAAAACATTGAAAGTTATTCAACATTTACCTTGATTAAAAATAAACAACAATGACTAAAAAGTAGAATCTACACAATTTTTACATTTTCAATTGAAAGTTTTAATAAAATATTCCATGTTAACAATGCACAACAATAAAATGGACAATATAGAAATTCTTTCAAAAGAATATCGTGACTTACAGGCTTTTTAGACGAAGCATCTGCAAAGGTGGTCAGGGAGAATTTTAGTGGCAAAATACTCACCTATTGGCATCTCTGTCGCCCGGATTTACACTTTACTAGTCGTGGTTCCAAACTGGCCAGTGATGTGACGTCAGCTAAGCGACTGCTGCGTAGTCTGTCGACGATCACGGAAGAGTGAACGATTGGTTGATGGGAGTCGCTCACGCCAGTAAATAGAAAATATCTGGTTTACTGGAACCAGTAGCCATGTGAGGTCACACAACGTCACAGACTGGCGATCTAAACTGGAACCCCGACTGGTAGCGTGTGAATCCAACTTAAGAGACATGTACTGTCTGTCGTCAAAAGAATAGCTCCCACCAGACAGTCTGGATGATAGCAGTTACTATAGAAACAAGACTCGTCAATTTAAAATAAGTGTGGTGCATGCAGGATATTGGGGTGTAAAGTAACATTACAGCAAATGTAGATGTCTTTTCTCCTGAAATACCCCGTCGAAAACGAGGGTTGTCTTGTTTCCATAATAACAGAGAGCGCTAGATTACACGACGGGAGCTATTCTTATGATACAGTAAATTCTTTCAATGCAGAATCCTCATAAGAAAAAGCCCCGTAAAATGATGGGAAATATTAAATGAATAAATATTTCAAATATGCTATTCACACAAACTTCAAAATACAACTGACATTTAAAATGCATGCTATACACATTTACACTTTTAGAAACACAGCTGCCACTGCTCTTGAACACTCTGGAGATACTGTTTATTTAGAGAAAAACAATCGATCAAACTACACATAATGAACATTCACTTATTAAGAATATATGGTCACAACATGGGTTTAGAATTGCACACTGAATCATCTATACAATAGAATTAAAGCTTTTTTGTAGTCATAAATATTTTATAGTTTATAAAAATATTAAGATTTTTAGAAAGCTTTTTTTTTTTTTTTACATTTAAAAATACCTTTTGGATAATCTGTTTGATAATGTTTTCATATAGTTTAAAGTTGGTACAAATTTATACATGTTTTTTTTTTCATTAAAGTTTTTTCTTATGTGCATGAGATTATTAAATTAAAAAGTTATTATGTTTTTAAAGTTTGAGCATCAAATACATTTACAAATTAGTATTACATTGAATTGAATAAATGCTTTTTAAAATAGAAACATCATTTTTGGAATAACAATATATAAATGAACAATTAGGTGCTTTAAGATGATTAAAATGTCATGTGTTCGGTTTGATATCAACTTTCATACTTTTATTTCCTTTTTTTTAAAGAGAATGAATATAATCTATTTCGATACAAAATGCCAGTTTGGTATCATTTTATGATTTAATGGGAAAAAAACTGGTCGAATAGCCTGTTGAACTTATTAAAGGCCGGACAAGATCAAGAGGTAATGATAAGTAGAGGAAAATTTTTTTGCTTTATAAAAAAGAAAAGCAAACAGTAGGAAAACTATAAAAATTAGCTTTATCGAGAATAAGTGATTATTGTTATTTCTATTGTCTGAAACTTCAATTTTAATTTTTATGGTACCCATTGTCAGAATCTGTATAACACAGTTACTGTCCATCAGAAAAATAGTTTCCGCCAGATAGTGGTCTCTATAGAGACAAGACTCGTAAATTTAGAATAGGGGTGGTAAATGCAGGTAACTGGCGTCCAATGTCTTTATCCTGATCTTTTGTGGAAAATGGAGCCAAGTCCTGTTTCCATGGCAATAGACAAGCGGGCTATTCCCGTGACCAATAATAAATGAAAATCATAGATTGTATCAGAACAAAAAGGTAATAAAGAAAAGAAGGAACACAAACTGTAATAAATACAGATTCTAAAATGAAGTAGGTTGATGACACTAATTAGATTATTTTTGTGAGAATGCAATGCAATTTGTAACAAAGAAATGATTACATGTTTTTCTTTTCATGATACAGAGTATATTCCTAAAAAGAGTACAAGTAATCAATATTTTAATCCTAGATGTTCTTAAAAGTTCAATCAAAACAGCCATATTCAATTTTGTACATAACGAAATTGTGTGGACCAATTTTTTAAGTTCTTTGTTTTAAATATATCCTATTACACTTTACATATTAATAAAAAGATTTCTTAGCAATATTTAGCTAACTTTGATACAACTTTTCATTAACTAGGTAAACATTAAATTTTATTTTAGATTGAAAACAATTGCAAAAAAATGAAACAGAAAAAATATAATACATTTTATAAAAATTAAAACAAATTTTAAAATGTGATGACAAAATTATAGTTCAAATTGGAACTAAATGAACACATTTATACTATCACTAAACCACATTTAAAACAAAACATAGAAATCTTCTATCAAAGTTGAGAATTGGTCAGGTAATTATATTATTTGATACTTTTGAGTATAGGTAGGTACTTTATGTTAAAATTCATAGTTGACAAAAAGTATTATATTTACTTTTCAATTTATAGTTCAAATTTTTACTTTCATAGTTCAATTCAATTGAAATACTGACACTTAATATTATTCGAACAGTGATATTACAATACAATACAAAAAAAAAAAAAAAAAAAAGTTATCTTGTTAAGTCATACAAGCTCAAAATCAGAAATTTTACTGGAGAAAGAAATAAAAATTAAAAACTCAGTTAGCCATCAGTTTAGTTTTTTATTTTATTTTGTGTTGAATATCTAGTAAGCTGTTCAACCCCTTTGCAATGTTCCAGAAAAAAATAGGTGTTAGTAGATTCAAAACAGTATCCTAAACCCATTTACCTTATTTCACTTCTTATTATTCTCTCATTTTTAAGTAAATTGGTGATTAAAAAATAAAATTAATGCATTTGGCTCTATAATTTTCAATTTAATGAATAATAAATATTTTTGTATGTATGGCCCATTTGTGTAATACAGTCATACAAGTTTAAAATCAGAAATTTTACAGGAGAAAGAAATCAAAATTTAAAACTCTGTTAGATTCGAGTTTAAATTTTTATTTTGTGTTGAATATCTAGTAAGGTGTTGAATATCTAGTAAGCTGTTCAACCCCTTTGCAATGTCCCAGAAAAAAAAAATAGTCATTAGTAGATTCAAAACAATATCCTTAACCCATTTACCTTGTTCAACTTCTTATCCTTCCCAATTTTCTAACTAAATTAATGATAAAAAACCATATTCACACATTTGGCTCTATAATTTTCAATTTAACGAATAATAACTATTTTTGTATATATGGCGCATTTCTGTATTTGCAAATGAAGTTCATTTACCCTGGGGTTCATGAGCATATTTCAACAACCCTTTACGGTGCCAGTAACAAATATGATACCCTAAGGAAGTATTTCTATAGCCATCACATAAATAGCACCTGACTAAAAATTGCCACTTTAAACTATAGAGTGCCTTCGGAAAAATCTAGATCAAATTATCTAGAATGAGCCCACATGTTGCTTACATATTTACAACTGTAAGTAAAAACAACAGAGAAAGCTTTTTAAAAGCACCTTGCCTAAGCTAAACTTCAGTTAAACTCTTACTAAAATAGAATACCTTCATTAAAAAAAATTCAAAAACAGTATAACAAAATTATGTACTACAGATAGATACAAACTATACACAGATTTATAACTATATAACATTTTATATTAAGAACATACCAAAGGATATTTGTAAGAAGGACCTTTACAATTATTTAAAGCTACTCTGACAGTTCGTAATAGTGTTAGTTTAAGACTATTTTTATGCATTTGAATTTAAACTACTTGTCATACAACCTATTACAGTCAATTTCTTAATGCATATAAAATCGAAATTGCAAACTAAAAGTTGAAATTAATTAAAAGCTTATTTAGAGGAAAATTTTCTTGTAAATATACAAAATTTAAGAAGAGGTGCATTTTTATTTTCTCAGTACAAAATCTAAGTCTAACAACATATTTGAAAAGATGATGAACTCTGATGTTTTCTTTTAAACCCTTAAAAAGAACAATAAAAAATATCGTTTGCTAGTTCTGATGCAAAAAAGCGGTATACTTGTTTTATTTTAATGTGTCAATAATATCTTAATTTATTTCCAAACATTTTCAATACTAATAAAATCTAAATTATTAAGAACTATTATCTTATAAGAGCAAGTATAAAACGCAATTACAATACATCAAATTCTTTTGTAAACTTGTATCTTTGCATTCTATTGTAATTGGTAAAGTGTAGGGTGCTGAAATATAAGTGAGTAAAAAACACCAGGCGTCTAAATTTATTACACCAGAATAAAAAAGTATCGACATTCATAGCATTAGCAGGGGGGCATAGTGAGTTTCTTAAAAATTTAGAAAGGAATTTTAGGGATAAATCTTAAAATTTTAGGGATATTTCTTAAAATTTTAGGGATATTTCTTAAAGTTTTAGGGATAATTCAAAAACATTTAAGAATATTTCTTTTGAAGCTGACATAGGCTCCTAACACAGTCATATTCTTTCCAAATCTTGTTTCAATACAACTAGCAAAAAACTGATGATTTTCCAAAAATTCAAACAATTTTTTAGCAAAATAATAGTTATATAATAATACTATTTTGAAAAACATGTGAATTTAATTAAATCCACATTTCTCATCTGGAAGAATATCAGGGCTTTTTTTTACTGATTTTGGAGGAAATTTTAGGAATTATTGAGAAATTTAAGTACAATTTTAAGAATTTTAAAGAGACTGTTGAAAACTTGTTTTAAACAACTTTTGAACTGCTCCCACCACCCTTTAATTATGGAACATGAAGTTAAAAATGCCTATACAGAAATCATACAAGTGGTGCATATAAATATAGAATCTTATGTTTTAGCCACTTTTATAAAGACCTTCTTTGTATCGGTTTTATAATATTACTTGACTAACTTTGTAATTGGTGCATAGTTAAAATGTGCAACAATATAAATAGCTTTATGTGTTTTTATAGTTATTGGCAAACAGCAAAGTACAAATGTACTTTGGTATAAACGAGATCGTAAAAATATTTCTAAATATTCAATGGCAGTCATATATGGATTAAATACTTTACACATGCTATGATTTTACTTAAATAATAGTGAAAGTTTAATATCTGAGCAATGTAGTTTTAAAATATTGCATAGAAAAAGTGATTGCATATAGATATATTGCAAAGATTTTCATGGACAAAAAATAGTTAAACAAGTTATACATTGTAGGACAAAATTTTAAATCTCCGATATTTAAAAGATATCTATAAATAATAATGCATCTGAAACATATAATTTCACAACTAAAATAATATATATTAAGCAATAGTACAAAAGAACAATTTTACATAATTCATTTTAATATATTCATTCACAGCTTCATAGTACATTGCTGGATATTTTTTTAAATCTCCGATATTTAAAAGATATCTATAAATAATAATACATGTGAAACATAATTTCACAACTAAAATAATATATATTAAGCAACAGTACAAAAGGACAATTTTAAATAAAGTCAAGGAAAAAATAGTTTTTAATTTCACTATGGAAAGAATAGACTAAGATTACTTTCAATGACTAGTAATTTTTGCTAGACATCTTCTTAGTTAAAAAAAAATTCAATCTCTCAATCACAGACTGGAAATATTCAGTTAATGGTACATGAAAGGTTTTAACAAAATACAAAAGTAGAATTTCTTCATTCACAGCTTCATAGTATTATTTAAGGTAATTTGTTTATATATATAATTGTGTAAATAAAGTGCAATATCCAATTATTACAACCAAAAGTTTTGTTATTAAAACAATGGAAAATATTAAAGCACTCAAAAACATGTAACAAACTTCATTAGAAACTTAACAAAGACTAACAATTAAAAAAAATTCTCACTTTTTGATATGAACTAGATAAAGTGGTCTTCCTAAAGCATTTATTTAGGCTACAAAATACTAATCTTCCATACAAATGAAATACCAGCAAAATATTTACACTTGTGGCACCATATTCTATGAGGCATACAGAATAAGAAAAGAAACAGCTTAAACTTAACACAAAACAATTCTTTCTGTTGAGACTTAATTATCATACAACAATATTCTTACATATATTGCTAAATATCCTGTTAGAACTGACACATTCACCTAAGAATTAAATATTAAATGTACTAAACTTTTGACTGCCAGTTAGCTTAAGTATCATTTCTTATTATCAAAAGGTAGTACGTTTTGCAAAAAAAAAAAAATCTCAAACAATTTTTTTTATTTTTAACACAATTGTAAAAGCCATATGTCACACTAATATAGTACAGCAATATACACCGTCTTGCCAATAATTCAATTTCTGACAAATAATCCATATATTTATAATTAAGAATATGTTTTATCTGTTTTCTTAAAACAACTAATTGTTAAAACACCAAATCTAAATTATGAATATTTTTTTTAAATGGTAACTGTCATATTCCTTCCTTTTTAAAAACTATATCTTAGAAAAGTTTTAGTGATGAATATTGAAATCTTATCAAAATACATTCCAAAATCTTCATGACCCCATTCCTCAACACAGCATTTACAAATATTTTGTTTGTATACTTTTGAAAGATTAGTTTTCTTGCCTCAAACCTGTATTTTAAATGAATAATTTAAAAAAATCTAAAATGAAATTCGCTACTTTTACATATACTGAAAAGAATAAAAAAACATCTTTGTCACAGCTTAGCTTAATTTGGCTTTTAGTATAACGAAACTCGAATGTTCATACTTTGTCACAATACATTTCTTATAGATTATAAGGAAATCTAAAATCAAGTATATGTTGTATGTTCACTGGAATGTGAAATTACACAAGTCATGTTCATGGGATAATATAGTAAGGTACTTGGGTGCTGTACATCTGCAAAAATAAACAAAACAATTACAATTAAAGTAATACTATGGTATAGTTTCATTCTATATGAAATACGTTTATAGAACACTACTTTTGGTTAGTTGGTTTGTATGCTCATCGACAGTTAATCAGGTTGGGACCTACAGCTTAAAATCGATTCCGAATCACAACGAACATTAATACCCAACTCAGGATTCAAACCCAGCACCTTTGGCATGCAAGGCCAGAGAGTTAAACCCACAGCCATCAGGTGGGCACGCTAATTTTGAAGGCAAGCTTATGAATATTTTATAATTTATTTCTCAATGGCAATATGAAATTTGGCATTTGTAAAGAAGTCAATGTAAAATACCATTATAACTAATAATCTTCAATGAAATATAGTTAAATATGAATTAGTTGCTGTTTATAGGCAGCTTAAAAACTCTTTTAGAAACAACAAGGCGCTTCCTTACAAAATTTTAAACTACAGGGTGGTTGTGAAGTCAGTACCTATTTGTAACAATGAATATTTCAAAGAGTAAAAATATCACAATTTTATTTCCTTTGAATATATTATTAAGGTGTACCTTTTGATTATAAAGTAACATTTCAGCGCATGCACTCACATTTTCCGCACATTTCTGGAATCTTTAGAAACAGAATCCACAGCCCTTCTTAGCATCTGAACAGGAACATTTCCAAACACTTCATGGATACTTTGTTCAATGCTGTTAATATCCCTTGGTATTAACTTTTACACTTGTTCCTTAGCTCAACCCCAAAGAAAGAAATCGCACAGGATTAGATCGGGGCAGGCCATTCTGTCATTTCGTCAGGTGTGACAGCATTCCCACTCAAATTATAGAATGAAAATCAGTGACTTTTAAGGACCTAAATAATGTTTTTAAGGACGTTAGAAATTTTGCTTTCAGACATCATGCCTATAAATTTTTAATAAAGTATATTTTACCAAGAAAGTTACAAGTTGGTGCATGCGTAATACAAATATGTTAGAGACTTCTGATGCAGTGCGAATAAGTGGCGGTCACGGAGGGTTAGCAAGTCTGAGTTGTATTTTTATAAATTTTGCAGTTGGGCACACAACATCCGCAAAAATTAAGGACTTTTAAGCATTTTCAAGGACTTTCAAGCACCTCTAGGCATTTTCAAATACTTTCAAGACCTTGAAAACAACTTCAAAAATATAATGACTGTGGGAACACTGTGTGGAACCAGATTCATTGGTCCATAAGTGCAACGCAACACAATGAATGGTGAATGATATTTGGAGATGCTTCGAAAGTATCCATGGCCTGTGATTCCGGAAGAGGAAAATGGAAGGGAATTGCTGTTTATACAAGATAAAGCTCTGCCCCACTACGCAATTCCAGTGCGAGCATGGCTTGAATTGGGCTAAGAAAAAAGTGTAAAAATTAAAACAAAGGGATATTAATAACAAAGAATCGGCCTTGAATAAAGTATCAGTGAAGGGTTTACAAATGCTCCAGTTTAGATGTTAAGAAGAGCTGTGGATTCTGTTCCTAAAAGATTCTAGAAATGTGTGGAAAATAAGGGTGCATACGTTGAAATGTAACTTAATACCAAATGGTACACCTTAATAATGTATTCAATGGAAATAAAACTGTGATAGGTTGTTTACTTTTCGAAATATTCCTTGTTACCAATACAGGGTTCCCACTCAAATCACAGAATGAAAATCAATGACTTTTCAATGACTTTTAAGGACCTAATTAATGTTTTTAAGGACCTTTAAAAATTTGTTTTCAGCCATCATGACTAAATATAATTTTTTTATAAAGTATATTCTACCTAAATAGTTACAAGTTGGCGCATGCGTAATACAAATACGCCAGAAAATTCTGATACAGTGCGGATAAGTGGCAGACACACGGGGATAGCAAGTCTGAATTGCATTTTTGTAAATTTTTCAGTTGGACAACATACACAAAAATTAAGGACTTTTAAGGACCTCTAAGCATTTTCAAGGACTTTTAAGCACCTCTAAGCATTTTCAAGGACTTTTAAGCACCTTTAAGCATTTTCAAGTACTTTCAATGCCTTGAAAACAGGTTTAAAAATATTAAGCACTTTTAATGACTTTCAATGACCGTGGGAACCCTGCAATAGGTACTGACTTTACAACCCCCATGTAGTAAAATGCTAACATTTATTGTCAAGTGATATTATTAGAATTTTAATTGGTAATCTAGTAATTACTTTGAGAGATTAATCATTCAAGCATTGAAATTTTCAAACTCCCAAGAAAAATAAATTGAAATTTTTAATGGAATAATTCAATAACTTTTATATAAATGCTGAGTATAAATGATAAAAAAATATTACTTTATTTGTAAAAGTTTTTATCAAATGAAAGATGCTATTTTAATGCCTATGATTTTTTTTTAAATTTGTCGGTTTTTATTTTTGAAATAATTAAAATCATAGAAAATAACTACAAATTTATGTTTGATATTTTTTATATAAATCAAGAAATAAAACTATTTTTTAAAAAGTAAAAGAATTAGGAAAAGAAAAGAAAAGGTTATCTTCATAGAATTTTAAATAGCAAAATTGAATTTATAAAAATACCAGTGAAATTTTTTTTTTTTATATTTACTTTTTTTATTTCTATTAACATTACATGCTTTACTTTAAAAATTCAAAATGTAAAATTCTATGAATAAAACTGCTTATAATTATAAAAAATGAAATACTTTATAAATTTTAAATTCCTATTAATGGTCTCTTAGTCATACATTAATCTGGGTTTGCAACATACTTGAAAAGCCCTACAGCTCGAAAAACACATCTTAAGTTTAGCAAACACATAATGTTCTGCCAAAATGGCAATGCAAAGATTGTAATTGAATTTGGTGAAGGTGAGCTTTTAATAATTTTCTGTTACCATTATTAAAACTAAAAAAATTAGGCAGAAATTTCAATTGGGATTAAAATATATTAAAAGTTTATGGATTACATTAAGTGCTTGCAGCTGGCAAGGAAATGTAATATTCAAACAATGAGAACAAATGTTATTTTTATATTGAAATATTAACAGAATTTTACCAAAATAAGAGTAGCTTTTCAAAATAACATTCATGAAAATGAAAATCATTGCAACAATTGAAGCTGAGCCATTTCATTAAGGAAAATATACTAAAATGAATCACCTAGCAATAATAAAATAAAAAAATATAAAACCAATATAAATTAAATGTTTTGTGTATACTTGCATATTAAAAGCCATTTTCAGTGCATAGATCTTCGTGGGGGTAAGTTCACTTCACATTTCAACCTTCCAATCTTCATATTAATTTGACCTACTGTAGTCTGCAATGAAAAGGAGGAAATAAATCATACAAAACACTTTCAGAGAAAGTATTTTTCAAAAAATACAAACATACTTTTTTAAAATAAGAAAAACTTTCAACTAAAGAAACTATTTTTTGATGAAGTAACATTAAGTGTTTTAATGGAAGTTTTTATTTATTCCATTACAATTATCCAGATAATTAACTGCTGCATTACCACTCATTTGTTGCAATAACTATTTCAATATCTTTTTAATTCAAGAGTGTCTGATTACAACTTTTTATATACCAAAACTACAACAGTTTTAGTTTGGGTTTCTGGTTTCTTTAAAAGATAAAATAAATCCTCAAATTTGTAAAGTAATTTGCAAAAAATAAGAAGACAATAGTAATAAAATTGCATTTCATTGTGATGCATTTAAAGCCCAATTCATTATTAAATATCAATATGGCAATGCAAAAAATGTCTATTTTAACTACAAATATATTTAAAAGTATAATATTTTTATTTTGCTTGAATAAATTGGAATCAATTCACAGTAATGGATAAATTCTCGAAACAAATATCATTGAACAACACAAAATTTTCTGATAGATTTACTCATAGTAAATAGGTTATTACTTTTATGGCAATACCACTTGTGAGATGATTGTAAACTTATTCAGCTTTTAAGATATTACCCTTGAAAAATTCACAATGTACTAGATCCAATGAGAGGTTGGTTGGACTAGGTTTACCTGTTTCAGACCAATCAGAGAAGTTACAGCAATCAGGTTTTAATTATTTAGCTTACCAGCCATCACCTACCAGTCAACTTTAATGAAAAACTGATACTCAGATGAAGCAATCAAGAGAAAAACCAAATACTAAAAATTAGTCAGCAACTATAAAGAGTTAACATTTCAACTACAAAAATTATTAAATACGGTTAAAATCTTAAATTTACTTTTAATAAAATGGCAGCTGCTTCTTGATCAGTTTCCCTCAGATTTTGTCCATTCACTTCCAAAATTTGATCTCCCTCCATTAGCGATCCATCCATATCAGCAACTCCACCCTTAATCTATGAATACAGAAATTACATAACACCATTTTTATAATTCATCTATTTTTTATTTTTTTTAAAGTTTAGTGCATGTAAAATCTACAAAAGTACTATGCAATTTTTATAAAATGTCACATAAAAAATACATTGGAACATATGTATTCTAAATGTAACTACATGTGTGTATAGTGCAATTGAAACTTGTGTGGAATATCGCACAAGTTTCAATTGCACTATAATAGTGGCAATTGCAGTAAAATTTATGGTGTTATTTACTGTTTCACTCATTTAAATAAAAGTGGCTAGTTTGGCAATAATTTTTCATAGGCTAAAAAAATACAAGCCTAGATGGCGAAATTAGAGATGCTATTTGATAGACGTTACATTGACCTTTCTAGTGAGTGCAACAGAAAAAATCAATCATTGATGGGAGATGCTTAAGGGCAGAGAACTCTGCGTTGAAGACATTTATTTTTCCACTTTTTACACCATTAAAGCTCTTTTAAGGGAATTTCAGAAGTGGGGATATTTAGAATACATTAAGAGGCATTATCACAGCAATTTTGATCAAAATCGTTAGAGTCATTTTTTAACAATCATTGAAAAATATGATTTTTTCAATGGCAGCTACCTTATGCGCATGCTCGATTTTGGCGAAAATTTTAATGGTAGGTCTCATGGCCCCCACTAACCCGTACACCAAATTTGAACATCCTACGTAAATTTGAACAAGAGCACATTTTTTCTATACAACTTTTTTGAAATCAGGATGTTTCAAAACATGGAGAAATGCAAATAAAAATCATTATTTTTTTATTGCCGAATGCTGCTTTCATTACACTATGTATACATATGGGTAATTAAGTAAAAAGGGATCATGCCCAGTTGAAAACCTACTGACATGTTCCCTTTTTACATTTAATGATTCATATAAAATATATATCTTAATTGTTCAGCAAACTTTTTTGCAAGCACTTTTAATAGAGTGACAAAATAAAATCTTCACCTCTTTGTCATATAAAACTTTCTTTTGACATTGCAATTTAATTCAAATGTTTGTGCACTATGAATGCAGAACAAAGATGGAGAGACCTAATGCTATGCAGATACAACTGCATTTGTCCACTTCACTTTCCCTCCAATCAACACTTATTGAACAGGTTTCATTACTCCTCACTGACTTTCTACAGACTTTGTAGTGTTAATATAGGAATTTTTCCAGTAGATAGAAGAGGTGTGGAGGAAATTAATGGAAATAATCCTTGTCAACAAAATACTATCACTCCTTAAATCTAGAGTTTGCTTGTAATAAGCAAGTATAGTTCCATATACCTAAGGGTTAAAGCAACCAAATACACTATTTTCTCTCTCAAAAAACGGAATCTCATTAAATCAGGGTTCTCTATAAGAAAGTTTAGCTATTGACCCCAGTTTTGCAAAAGAAAAAAAAACAAAAACATTATGAATGTGATGAAATAGTTTTTGTAACAGATCATACAAAATTGAGGAAAAACATTTAGACTTTTTGATATAGGTATAATCCTACTCTTCATATTCTTTCAATGGAGGGATTTCTTTTCAACAGATTTTTTTTTTATTCTAAAATCTTGCCAGATTCGGGTACATAAATATTTACAATTATTCAATTACTTTTGTTATGATTGAAAAAATGTTGAGCTTCCCCAACGGTTTTGTTATGGTATAATGGAAGCATTCTCTCACTTGTCATGTTCTTCCGGAATTATCTGTGTAAAATTAGTCAATCATTTTTGGTAATTAATGCCCTATTAAAGATGGGTGATATTTAATTCACCTTTTTATTTTATAAAAAAAACCGGAGATCGGGACGCGGAATAGCATGTGGATTTTCGTATATACCCCCTGTTTTCGGCTGCGGGATTAGGAATTTCTCTCCGGCGTCGTTTCAGAATTCGAAAAGGGAGTCCAATGGGATCCCTCCTTTCTGATCGCGGAGAAACGCGTCATGGTAGAGATCCTGTGATTGGTGGAGGCAAGTTTAGGACAGGAGTACGGGGCTGCTTTCCGTGATCATTGAGAGGCAAAACCTAGTGCTGAGAAGTCGTGTTTTTTCTGTTGCTCGGATGTAGCGTCCCCGTGGAAGAAATGGCGCTACCTGGGTGATCTCTCGGGCGGAGGCTAGAAGGAAGGCCGGTGGCCACCCGAAACAATAATATCTCGTTCCTGAATGCTGCTCAGCTAAGACGGCCGGTGGCCTACAGTATTCCTTCCCTCGGTTGACGTGATTCCTGGACATTTCTGCGGCGGTCTCAAGAATCTGTTTTCCGCGTCCCTGACGAGTCCAGTGTGTTCCGGGTGATTTGGTGCCAGTTCAGCAACAGTTCTAGAATTCCTACAATAATAATCTCTTGTGCTGCCAGTAAGAAGGCCGGTGGCCTGTCTAATATTCTCTTGTGCTGCCAGTAAGAAGGCCGGTGGCCTGTCTAATATTATCTTGTGCTGCCAGTAAGAAGGCCGGTGGCCTGTCTAATATTCTCTTGTGCTGCCAGTAAGAAGGCTGGTGGCCTGTCTAATATTCTCTTGTGCTGCCAGTAAGAAGGCCGGTGGCCTGTCTAATATTCTCTTGTGCTGCCAGTAAGAAGGCTGGTGGCCTGTCTAATAATCTCTTGAGCTGCCAGTAAGAAGGCCGGTGGCCTGTCTAATATTCTCTTGTGCTGCCAGTAAGAAGGCCGGTGGCCTGTCTAATATTCTCTTGTGCTGCCAGTAAGAAGGCCGGTGGCCTGTCTAATAATCCCCTCGTCGCTGTCCAGTAAGATGGCAGGTGGCCTACCTACAGACTATCTTCTCCAGTGAAATCTCAGTTAGTCTTCATCCTACCACCTCTAGGAGTCAGTCCTTTTCTTTCCAACATACATGAGAACTATCTTCGTCCCTTTCACAAGGACTTTGTTGTTCTTCAACCTAAGAGACTGATTTACTGCAAACATCTACCCCTCGCAAGGTCAATCGGATACATTCAGACGTTCCCCATGCGGCCGCTGTCCTCTAGTATACCCCATGTGGGTCCCAGGTATTTTGGAGGGGTTTTCGGGATCTTTTTACAAGTTCTTTTCCCCCTTGTGGTTAATTTAAAAGGGTAATATTTCATTCCCTTATTCAATCAACATGCTATTCTTAGTCCTGGTGTTCTGCTTTCTTGGGTAATTTAAAATTTGGTTTCCTTATATTTATGTAATCACTCATTGTTTTGAATATCTCAATTCATGTTATCGCTTAAGCTAGTATTACATTGGTCCAGTGTTTAACCAATAATTCTTCATTAGGTCTGTAATTCCCTTACTTAATATCTTTCCCCTGCAATAAATGATTTCTCAGGTCTCTAGCTGGTCTTAATTCTCTACATTCAATTATTGTACCATGCTGTGTTTTCAGGTAATCTAAAAGGTACCACTATTTGATAGGCAAGTAAAGGGTAAAAGGACACAACGCAATGTTTGGAAATCGAGGAATTGAATATGGTATTATTTGGTTAACTTAACTGTAGAGTAAACAAATAGGTTATAACACTTTCTCGTTCTTAAGAACAATAGAATTTAACATATTATACTCAAAAAGTAAAATATTTAGGATAAAACTAATTTAATAAATCACATTAATGCAATATTTCTTTAAAAAAAACTAACCGTCAATTAACAGGTTTATATAAATTTTTAATATGATATAAGACAGATTAATTTGCATGCTACTTACTACTTCTGAGATATAAACTCCAGGCGCATTGTTTTTTCCAACAATGGTGAGACCCAAGCCTCTCCCTGGCTTCTTGAAAAGATCTACAGAGAATTCAGCCAATGAGGAGCTCTCACTTGCCTCCTTGTGTCTGTAAACTCTAATCTGCATCGTGGGTACGGAATGCCTCAGCATGTTGATAGCTTCTTGGTGGGTGGCATGACGTAAATCGTGGTTGTTGACCTGATTGCAAAAGAAGGAATATTACATTAGATACTTCTTATAAAAAAAAATTTAATACTCATATAGGATGTCCAGAGAAAAAAACAATTTGAAATTATCTATCGATTAGGGGCTGCGTAACCCAGTCAGAAGAGGCGTTGTTCTTCCAACAAGAAGGTTGCGAGTTCGATCCTGGCTTAGTGCTCACAATTCTGATGCTGGAGAGTTCAGGGCTTGGGACTGACTAAAGATCACCCTGTTCACTAAACTCTGGGGCACGTTAAATCGGTCGTGGTCGCAAAGTCCTCCAAGTTCTCATACAAATCAATACCTCTGGGGGTGGCATAGCCAAGTTTTCTGCTGGAATCTTCTGCTCGGTATTACCTCGAAATTAAGAGGCTCCACATACCGTTGGTAGTGCTGCTATCTACCAGTTAACTACCGAAAAGAGGTAGAAATGAACACTTCGGTAGTTATAGGTAGTCTAGCACATTCCCTCTCATGAGTATGTGCTAGCATCCTGTGCAATACTACCCACTACCGATCTTCAGAAAAATGAGGTTGGTACAAAATGCTTGAAAAAGCAGAGGTGCCTTAGTCCCATAAGCCTTGATATAAGGAGATCTATCGATTGCATAGATTTCCTGTCAACCATATTCAGGGTTTCCACTGAAATTACAGAATGAAAATCAATCACTTTTCAAGAACTTTTAAGGACCTTTGAAATTTTTTTTTCAAGCATCATGTCTTTATATAAAAATTTTTTAATAAAGGAAATTCAATCCAAAAAGTTACATTAATTTTCAATAATACATATAAAATTTTAATAAAAGTAAAAACATAGAAGTGATATTTTTATTGAAATATGCTAAATATAATAAAAATATGGGAGGAGCAGATCTCGCCGACCAAAATAGGAAGTACTATGATACAGCCCAGCAAGAAAATCTCTTAAATGGAGGATTTATATGTTTTGTTTTTTAGTAAATAGGGCAGCTAATAATTCGATTATTATTTACATAACCTTGAATCTTCCCTTTTTGAAAAGTCCCTTAACACTTCTCGATTTTAAACTTAACTTAATTGATGCATTGATTGATAATTGATTTCAAGTACTTTTTAAGACCTCTAAGCATTTTCAAGCCTTTTAGCCTGGAAAACAAGTAAAAAAATACTAAGCACTTTTAATGACTGTGGAAACTCTGAAATTTTTTGCATATGATAGTGAAAGCAAAGGACTAAACACTGTTGAGGACAACAGAATGAGACGGCGTGGTTCGCACAGCGACAAATGCCTTCATTAAAGCTATGAGTAATGTTACAGATTTATGAAAACCTTTTATAATGGTGTATAAGGAAGGATTGGAATTAGTTCCAATAGAATAACTGAGATTGGTAGTGGAGGCAAGAGAAGACTATTTGATTATTATTTGTAGTTTCTATTACTCATGAACTTTTCCCAATCTTAAATTGTGTCTGGGAAGTGAAATTTCTTTTATCAAAAAGCATTAACATTGCTGATAAATTAAAGATTCAATCAAATTAAAACCTAAACTTCTTTGGAATAAACCATTTAAAAAAAAAAAAAAAAAAAACAGTACAATGGTTTGAAATCATTGAATTTCTTACTCTCTTGGAATTATATTTATTATTTTATAACTTTTGAAACTAAATTCTTTTTTCTAAATTCATTTTTATTATTTATTTTGGTTTTTATAACATTTTAAAAATATATTATGATTTTTAATTACATTTTTATAATTTATTATGATTTTTTCAAAGTTCCTGATAAATCAGTCATGTTTTCGCTACCTGTGGTAAAAAAAAAAAAAAAAAAAAAAAAAAAAAAAAAAAAAAAAACTGATACTTTACATAACATCCTAAACCTTTAAAAGTTATTTTGCCTAATAATAAGGTATCGCATATAAAACAACAAGAATTTAGATTTTATGTAAAATTTTTAATAAAATTAAACTATTCACCTTGCATAAAAAATGCACAACAAACAAAATTGGTTGGTAATAAAGCTTTAAAAATATGAGTGTATTAAAATTGAAGTAGAATGTGTACCTCTAAAATTTGGTCACCAGGTTTAAGTCTTCCATCTTGAGCCACAGCTCCATTTGCATATATTTCATGTATAACAATGCTTCCCTAAAGACAAAAATCACAAAATATTTCAGTAAGAACTATATACTGCCATGCTGAGCACAGAAGTGATATCACCAGGGGGCGCAGTGAGTTGTCTAAAAAAAATTAGGTAGGAATTTGAGGGATAATTTCAAAAATTCCAGGACCATTTTAGGGGTTAATTCCTAAAACTTTTAAGGATAATTAAAAAAATGTTAGGAATAATTTAAAAATTTTTAGGAATAATTTAATTTTTTTTAGAGATAATTTCAAAAAAATATTGAAATATAAATTTTTTTAAGGTATATTTCCTTTAAAGCTAACATAGACTCCTAAAACAGACATATTCTATTCAAAGCATTTTTCAATACTGGCAAAAAACTGCCGATTTTCAAAAAATTGAAAATCAAACAACTTTTTAGCAAAACAATTATATAATCAAACAATTATAGGCTATTTTTTAAAAAAAATTAAATTCACTTATTTAATTTTTAAGCAACTAAGTACCTAAAAAAAAACATTGCTTCAACTTTAAAACTCAAAGTAGCATGAGTTCGGCCACAATTTAAATTGTTTGCCAATAATTGAAATTTTGATAACTAAAATTTAATAATTAAAATTTCAGAAAAGATTTTCTCCACTGGAGGAATATAAGGTTTGTTTGCAGATATTGGAGGAAAACCAAACCAGACCAATCAAATCAGGCATCAACTTTTCCGATAGTGCACTCAACATATTGGTTAGGGAAAAGGTTCTTTAGCTCTTGATGTTCTTTCCTACGATTTTGCAAAGATTGAATTCAAAGTTTGTTCGGGTCGAAACAAACAAGGTGGAAGACATGAGGCAACCTATTACTGCGATACATGTCCAGAAAAGCCCTTAATGCATCTTGGTCAATGTTTTATAAATTTTCATATGAAACTAAAATACAGACCATAATTTTTTAAAAGTTATATTCTCAAAGGTGTGAATAATAATATAGATAAACTATCAAAATATATTTTTTTTTAATATGATTTGTATACAAGATCATTTTATTGTACCCTGTAAGTCACTCGACACATATGTGAAAATCGCCTGGTCCTTCTCGAAAAATTCGTTGTCCGCAAATCGTTATCTTTTTAATATTTCCCGTGCAAGTACAATCAATAAACTTCTCCATAATGTAGAGTTACAAATTACAAAGAGACAACTGGTAACAATAACTCAGTTTAGCTAAAAAATGCAGATACCACTTCTGCGCATAGCAATATATTGGCAAACATCAGTAAAAAGTAGTTACCTACTAGAATAGTTGACCTCATAAATTACTATGCAAGACCTTCATTAAAGCAAGGCAATAATACAGAAATGCTTCAAATATATCTGACCGACCCAAAATGCTTCAAGTAGTTGAGGAACTGTACATGCAAGCCAATAATGGTCACAAGATTGTTTACAGGGTTCCCACTCAAATCACAGAATGAAAATCAAGGACTTTTCAATGACTTTTAAGGACCTAATTAATGTTTTTAAGGACCTTTGAAAATTTGTTTTCAGGCATTATGTCGATATATAAATTTTTAATAAAGTATATTCTACCAAAAGAGTTACAAAATTGGTGGATGGATAATACAAATACGTCGGAAAATTCCGATACAGTGCAGATAAGTGGCGGTCACGCAGAAATAGCAAGTCCGACTTGAAATTTTTATAAATTTTGCAGTTGGACAACATCTGCAAAAATTAAGGACCTTTAAGGACCTCTAAGCATTTTCAAGGACTTTCAAGGCCTTGAAAACAAGTTCAAAAATATTAAGCACTTTTAATGACTTTCAATGACCGTGGGAACCCTGGTTTAGGATATACCTGAAATCTATGACTACCCATGCTTTGTTAAAAAGAAGCTCTTCTACATGCTTTTTGTTTTTTCAAAAGTTGTTTACAAGATAATGGCAGAAATGTGTAATTTTTGACACATAAGTCAAAATCCCTAACTGCATTGCAAAAGAAAAACTTTACATAATACTTTTTCAATCATTTCAACAAAGAAGTTCAAAGGGTTCAAATATCTAATTCTTATACATGCATTATGAATGAGATGTTTTCATTAAAATTTCAATTATGCTTTTGTCAACTATATAAATAAAAATTTTATGATTCCAAGCAAACTAATAAATTAAAGATTATGGCATGATTAGCAGACCAAAACAAATCTTCAACGTCATAACATCTGACATTTTCCAAGTTTGTAATGACATGGTCATATATATTCGATAAAAATGAATTGAATAATTTATTATTTTATATTCCTTGTTCATGGGCAAAGCAAAAGTAATCAGAGTTGATCTAAAGGGCAAGATTTGATGTTTTGCAAATGAACTTTAAGTTAATTAAATAAGTTTATTGGGATTAAAAACATCTGTTTGAGAACCATTTTTTAAAAGTGTTTCAGAAAGGTTTTATACTAATAAAGAATAATACTTATTTTGAGACATAAGACAAGGAATTCTATAAATAGGCAACCAACTAAAATAAATTTTCAGATGCAACAGTAAAGTAACTTTTGGAACAGGCAAAGATTGAAATTCATTTATCTAAAACTACAAATGGCAGTTACCACCTTTGGGTGTTTTTTATCAATACGAACTTTTGCAAACTACACCCAAACTTTCTTAACAAAATATTAGTCGAATAACTTTGCACAAAAACCAACAGTTACAAAAAGATAATTCCAAATGGCTGCTTACTATTGGCGTGTCTGATCCTCCAACGATTCCTAACCCAAGTCCATTCTTTTCCCTGTGTATGTCTGCCACGATTTCTTTGCCAACAACATCCAAGGTTACACAAGAGTCGGAGAACTCAGCTGGTGGGGGAATAGGGAGCGATGGGAGACCAGGGGAAGCACTGTTGGGAGAGACACCAGAAGAAGAGGGGGTGGAACCTAAACAAAAAGACATGTTAGTAGACAGTAGTATACAAACAAATTTTCATTAAAATTTGATTCAGATAGAAGTTATTATAGTATGCAAAGTATTGGTTGTTTAGGTATTTAATGGCAGAAGAACCAGTTATCAAAATGCATGAAATCCTAGCCAGTTGCGGAACCTATTTTTAAGATTGGCAGTAAAAACAACACACTAACATTTTAGCAGCAAAGCAGTTTAAATTTGAGTTTAAACCTAACCAGGTTTAAGTAATAAGGTATGCTAAGAATGTTAAATATGCCAAATCCTCTCTTGTTAAAATGGGCAAGAAGAATAAGATATCAGATCAAGATTTAACTGTATCATCTTAACATAATTCGAAACTATTAAGTGCATTTAACTTTAATTAGCTGAACTTTGAGCCAGAAATAATAATAAAAAATAAATAAATATCCAGGTCCATAATCTTCAAATACGCACATTTATAAAAAAAAAAAATGTTCAACTATAAAATACATACTCTTTCTCCTGTTATTCAAATCAGGTATAGGGGCTAAACTGTTCCTAGGTTTGTCATGATTTATGTCATTGTGCACGGGACTTGGAGAGGGCTTTTGAGAATTAACAACCAAAAACGTCATAGGTCCATCTTCATCTTTCAGAACAGAAGCAGCCTACAGATTAAATATAGTCATAAAAGCAAACGTCAAATCTATAAAGAGAGATGCGAAATGTCACACAACTTCACAATAACACTGGCAATTTCTTTAAAGTTTATGAAGTGGCTTGGTATTATTGTTAACATTTTCATTTGGTCATTTTAATCTAATTTAATGAGTCCATATGGCTAAAACCCCGAGAATGACTTTAGACCTCCCGTGTCACAGAGGCTCCCGGACTGCAATTTTTAGACTAGCTATCGGCCACATCAAGTGGCTCACATTCATCGAGTGCAGGAAGATCTTCACCACATTCTCCAAGTGCCACGACCACCAGGCTTCACCAGAGCATTAGATGGGACTGTTTGTACCTCTCAAGGGAGGACATCTAGCATGATCTTATTCCTGTACTTGACTTTTTTCAGGGTGTCCACAAAATTTAGGAAAAAAAGTTCCCTGATTTTACGGCAAATTTTCCCAATTTTTCCAGATTTGTGATCTAAAAGAAAAGTATGCTAAAAAGATAATATGCCAATTTTTAAAAAATAATTTTGGCGGTAATGAAAAGTAAAAATTTTCCTGTAACATTAAACTTTTAACGATTACCGCCACAAATCTCCGGGTAAATGGCACCAGAATACGGATGAACGGGGAAACGTGCCATCAGAAGAAAGACATTTTTTCTGATTTTCGTGAAATTTTAAAAAGTTCCCTGACATTTCCCTGATTTTTTCCAGAATCAGAAAGCTCCCTGATTTTTTATAAAGTTGCATGATTTCATGTTCATGATTTCCCTAATTCCAGAAAGAACATGTATGCTAAAAAGATAATATGCCAATTTTTAAAAAATAGTTTTGGCGGTAATGAAAAGTTAAAATTTTCCCGTAACATTAAACTTTTAACGATTACCGCCACAATTATCTGGGTAAATGGCATCAGAATACGGATGAACGGGGAAACGTGCCATCAGAAGAAAGACATTTTTTCTGATTTTCGTGAAATTTTAAAAAGTTCCCTGACATTTCCCTGATTTTTTCCAGAATCAGAAAGCTCCCTGATTTTTTATAAAGTTGCATGATTTCATGTTCATGATTTCCCTAATTCCAGAAAGAACATGTATGCTAAAAAGATAATGTGCCAATTTTTAAGAATTAGTTTTGGCGGTAATGAAAAGTTTTTTTGTAACATTAAACTTCTAACTATTACCACCACAATTATCCAGGTAAATGGCGCCAGAATATGGATGAACGGGGAAATGTGCCATCAGAAGAAAGAAAATTTCCCTGATTTTAGTGAAGTTTTAAAAAGTTCCCTATCATTTCCCTGATTTTTCCCAGAATCAGAAAGCTCCCTGACATTTCCCCGATTTCCAGGTTCTGGGGCCACTCAGTTTTTAGAGTCAAGGGACTCTCGAACTGATCTCGTCTCCATCAGACATGGAGAATAAGCAACATCAACAACAATCTAACTTATGTTGTATAATAGCCTTACCAATTCATAATCAGCACCAATAAGTTTCGTCTTGTTAACAGCTAAGATCATATCTCCAACAGAAAGACCAGACTGTAATGATAAAAAATATTAATCATAAAATAACGTTTTTTAAACATCTTTTGGATTAGATACTTTAATTATTCACCTTATTGAATTTTAAAATGCACTTTTAAAATTAAATTATTTAAAATATATAAAGAATGCTCAAAATGAGTGTACATTGGAAATAAATATGTTACACAGATTGAAGAAATGATATACAATACTTTATCAGCAGGGCTGCCTGGCTGTAAATCCGATATGAATATTCCCCGTCCTAATTCCGCATGTTTTCCTTCTAAAATCATAATTCCCAAACCATGTTCACCCTAAAAATATAGACCAAATAGGAGATGAAAACTGTAAAAAATTGAATATTTTTATGCCCTTATTTTCACATGAATACAGTAATACAAGCCTTATAAATTGAAATAGTCCAGAAATTGTATTAAAGTTACAGATATAGAACTCAAAACTTATTGATACTAATACAAATGTAAACAATAAGAGAGTTCAAATAGAAAAACACAGGATAGTCACAAAAGATTTTACTGCATTAATATTTCCAAAAATTTAAAAGAATTTTTTTTTTTTAACCATATTAAGAGCTATAATTTAATTAGTGTCATAACTTACTATTAACTAACTAATCGTTAAAATCAAACAAAATTTAACTTCCAAAACGTTGAATATTATTCTCCAAATCAAAATCTCATTGAATTAGATCGTTTCAAAATAAAATAATATAACCTATAAAAATAAAGTTCTTTAACAATTCTTTATACACATTGATAATTTAAAAATATTAATTAACATAGCAAGTCCATTATCAGCTTGTACTTGGTGTTTGCATATAATTTTAAATATTAAAAACATCTCAATCAGCAAATCATGCGGTAAATTACTTTTCAAAATTTCTTCATTAAAAATGAATGCGAATTTATGCATTAACATCCAAATATTTTTTATTTATTTTGATTAAAATAATTTTATTATTTATTTATTAAATTAATTTTGGCAACAGGAAAGATTTTCAACAATGATCGGTAAAATGCTATTTTAGCGTGATTGGCTGACGCCATGTTGGTTTATTAAAATTCCGTAAAAGCGACTTTTTAGTGACAGTGACAGCTCTCCAAAATTTTATGGAATGCATTGTCATCAACATTGATTCTATCTGCCATGTTTCAGGCCAATTGGATGATGGCAATTGGGCTAATTAGGCGTTTGCCCATCATTGACATACACACCCACAAACAAAATCAAAGTTAAAATAAAGGATTTAAAATTAATACAGTATTTAAAACAAAATGAATGAGTAAAGGAAAATATATTACCTTCTTCGTAGTTATAGTTCTAACACCAGGATGAGCTGATATTAAATCCTCCATTTTCTAAAAAATAAGAAAATGGGTTTCTTATAGAATTTATCCACAAGAAAAGACATGTTTAACAAAACTATTACACTAAAAATTATACTTTAAATATAAGGGAAAAAAAGTTATATGTATATGAATGCTCATACCAGGAGCACCATTAAAATCACTAATTGGAGAAACAATACAATCAGATAACACTTTTGGTATCAGTTCATTTTTCACAGTTCAACTAGTGGTTTTGATTATAAGCTCATTAAGACCAACATAATACAAATATACATTGTAATAACATATATATTTATGTATACAAAAGCCAAAATGCTATCTCATTCATCTTAAAAGTGATTTCTTTCACATTTCTTGAATTTACATATAGCTCATTTGTGCATTGGTGTTAGTACATTTTTTTTAAAACTGCTTTTTTAATTAAAATTTATGGAAATGCATATTTTATTTAGAAGCACTGTTTATCTTACGCATAATAGATTTGTGTAATCTTGAATCATTTTGTTTATTAAAAAATTAAAAATGAGTAAATATATATAATTGGTTTCTCTACAATTAAATTTAGCATAAGTTTGGTTACTAACTTCATTTTCCAAGTCAATAGGGAAATGTGTAATGGGTTTCACAGCCATATCTTCAATACTGTTTTCTTTCCTAATGCAAATACAACATAAACTCAAACTATAATAATTCAGTGGAAACTTTAAAACTGCTCTCATATCAGAAAATTTAAATCATTTTATATGAAGGGCTTCAGAAATGAACGATCAAAGTCAGATTTTCTCATTTCTCCAGAAAGCTGACTTAAAGTTTCAAATCTCAGGGCTTATATCAGGGTAGAGGTAAATGGTTGCTCAAAATCTCATGTACCATGATATTTATTTGTCAGGGAACTCCCCATGGTTAAACTATTTGCTATAACCTTGCAGATGGCGGAAAAATCTCGATTAAAAAAAAAATTGGACTCTGATTGTTCTTTGCAGTGGCCCTTCATATAGTTTTCCTTCCAGTTTAAAAATTCAATAGATTATGTAGTACTTCTTAATTGAATATATTTTTTAAATATTAATTTATACTATGTAAAACAGCTGCATATTTCTTTCTTTAGAGCAAAATAAGTATTATAAAAACCAAAGTGTCAAACAAATTAGTTTTAGACAGTATCACTAATGGTTGCTTCTACATACAATTCAATTATGATCCTAACCTAAACCTTCAAATATTATTTTACAAAGGAATCTCTCATAATTGGTGATTTTAAAAACATTAAGTTGCTTTTATTTGGAAAAGAAACATGGAAAATAACCAAGTACATTGTAACAAGTTAAATGGTTGGTAAAACAGATGTCTATAAAAAAATAATGAGAATTTTTTTATCACAAAACAATAACGTTGATCTTTACAATAAAAAAAAGCAAGGAACTCAACATTTAACTTCAAGAAAAGAAGGTAGAAATGAATAGGCCAGTAGAGAGAATTCCAGCCGTAACAATAGCATGGTCTCTCGATGGAAAAAGGGAAAGGCCTAAATTGATTTGGAGAAAAATGGTCGAAGGTGAAAGGAACCAGGCTGGTCAGAAACAAAATCGCCAGAGTTGGGGTAAGAAGCCTTATGTGCCACAGGGCATAAAGGAGATTAGACATGTTGCTTGATGCATGTATAAAAATCAGATATAAGCCTATATGAGTTGATGACATTTGATAATAACTTCTAAGTTGGCAATAGTATTTGAAAAATACCAGAGGGAAATGAGTTTTTAAGTAATAATTTTAAGGATGATTTTGAAGGTTTCAGGAATAATTCTTAAAATTTAAGGAATAATTTTAAAAATTTCAGAGATCATTAAAAAAAATTAGGGATTTTTTTTAAAGTTGACATAGGCTCCTAACACAGACATCTTTCTAAAGTTTGTTTCAACACCAAAAAACTGCAATTTTCAAAAAATTGAAGGTCAAACAATGTTTAAGCAGTAAAACAGCTATATAATCAAACTATTGGACTATTTCGGCAAATATGTGAATTTAATTAAATTCACTTTTCTCATCTAAAAGATCTTATCTAGATTTTCTCTATTTTGGATGAAAATCTAGGAATTTTCGGGGGGAGAGGGTTAAATTCTTTTACGAATTAGTGAAAAATTTAAGTACAATTTTAGGGAAAAACAAAAATTTAAAGAACATTAGGAATTTTTAAGTGAATACGACCCTTGAAATACAGCAAAGGTAGTGAGTTTTGAAACAATTTTATCAACTATATCAGTTGCCAAACCTACTTCTAAAATTGATATTATAATTAAGAGTCAAGATACGAATTTCTTGTATAGTTGCGATAAAAGAACATTTCAAGAGAATTTTTTACAGGCTAAATTTTTCATTTACTAATCCCAGTGAGAACTACAAAAACGGGTGTATATTATACCCGTCTGCATCAACCAGCATTTGTAGTTTAACATTTTTAAGTTGCATTTGGCCTTCCAGTCACATAATTTCTTGTACCTCTGGTGGCATTTTAGAGTGGTAAATCATCTCTGTTGGAGACTAAGGCAGCAAGACTACTCTGATCTTGCTCTTTGAATCAAACCTGAGACGACCCCTGCTTGTTGGTTTTGCTTTTTCCCAAGCGAGGATACAGAGCTACAGTTCGGCACTAAATTTATATCTCCACCAAAGGAAGAAAAAGAAGTTGATGTGCCTTATGCCAATATATTTCAAGTTTATGCTCTTGTACTTAACGATTTTAATGACGTATTAAAAGAGGTTTATTTTTATGTTTGTGCAGGATCTGTTTTTAAAAATTGTACACTGTGGTAAGCATAAAACCCCCACACCTCAAAAATGCTTTTAAATTCACATACTACAGGTTTCTACAACATTGCTATTTGAGTACAGAAAAAGGCAATGGGGAGATAAATAAAAAGCACAGAAATATCAAAATTCACCGTCAATCTACGAACAATGCCAAATAATTCTACTTATTAAGATTCAACATAAAAACAATGTTTAAATTGCAACCTATATACTTTTTTAAAAAGTTAATTAGAAATATCATTTTGAAGTAGTTAGCACATTACTAAAAATTGAAAGGTAGAAAACTGAACATGAATAACTGAGGAAATATTAATACACAATCAGTTTCAGTTACACTTACCTAAGGACTATAAACTTGCATGTTTGTGTCATAATACCTCTGATAAGAGCAGAAACATTTAAATGACATCTACCATACAGCACCATTCCATTGACCTAAGTGCAATCAAACAAGAAAACTTAAATAAAACTGATAACTGAAATATAACTTACACATACTAGTATACTTCTGAAACTTTTGCTTCCGACCTCGACCTCAATTGGACTTTGTGTCCAACTGAGGTCTTTGTTAGTAAATTATGTTTCATTAAAACTCACTTCCGAATGAGTTACTTTACTAATTTTGTATTAGGATCTTGTTAAACATGAAACAACAAATCTAAGTAATTCCCTAGTAGTTTTAGACTAATACCTGCTGCTTTCTAAAATATATGAGCATTCGTATTCCTCCGCTCGTTTTACCTGTAACATTAAAATTACACTTCTCAATACTGAGATTAGCCCTTAGCTGAAGCTTTTTTCAACCTGATAAACTGAAATGTTATATTTAGGGTAAACGATGCATTCTAAATCAATTGAAAGGGTAAAATACAGGAGTTTGTATTAAAATTCTCAAAGTTAAAGCTCAATTTACTTAGAAAACAATCCCCAAGAAAAAAAAATTGTAATAGGCATATAAGTCATTGTAAGCAAATTAGTTTGGAGCAACCACAACATTCTAAGTCATTTAGAAGCAAAGATATCCATTTTTGTGTGTGTACTGTACATATATTTTGATTGAAGTAAATGTGTAATATTCACTCCTCAGGGTTCCCACTCAAATCACAGAATGAAAATCAATGACTTTTCAATGACTTTTAAGGACTTAATTAATATTTTTAAGGACCTTTGAAAATATGTTTTCAGGCACCATGTCTATATATAAATTTTTAATAAAGTATATTCTAGCAAAAAAGTTACAAGTTGGTGGAGGCGTAATACAAATATGTCAGAAAATTCCGATACTGAGCAGATAAGTGGCGGTCACACGGGGATAGCAAGTCTGAGTGGTATTTTTAAAAATTTTGCAGTTGCCCAGACAACATCTGCAAAAATTAAGGACTTTTAAGGACCTCTAAGCATTTTCAAACACCTTTAAACATTTTCAAGGCCTTGAGAACAAGTTCAAAAATATTAAGCACTTTTAATGCCTTTCAATGACCGTGGGAACCCTGCTCATTATTTTTCTGTGCACTAACTGTACTGCGATTGGAAAAAACTAAATCAAATAAATACATAGAATATAGTTGTTTATCACCTCACCTCCAGGAGTTCATCCCCCACTTGAATAGTGCCTAATTTGCAGGCTTTTCCGTTTGGATGCAATCCACACACGAAAGAGCTCATTTTGGAACGGTTCTTGTTCCCGGCTAAGCTGAGGCCCAGCCCATTAGCACCTTTCTCTATTTCTATTAGGAGGACATTACCCTTCAAGTCCCCATACTTTTTCTGGACTTTTCCTGAAAACAAAAAAATTGAAATTCTTTAATAATTAATACAGTCAAACCCCATTAAAGTGAAATCGCTTAACACGAAATCCCATTTAATGCGAAGTAAAAGCAGTTCTCTATATAATGAAGCTTAAACTTAATGTTAATACCTCAATTAATTAACGTATTTTGTGTAAGCATAATGTTAATAATGCTTACGCAACTAAATAACTTGACATGAATTTTTTCATGTAACACGAAAATTCCCACAACGAAATTCCGCTTAAGAAGAAAAAAAATGTGCTCTTTAAATCACTTTTTTAGATGATGAAACCTTGCAACGTTTCCTAATGCAGCAAAAGACAATGCCTCATGTGCTTTTAATAATTTAGTATGGGTAAAATTTAAAGCAATAATCAATAACAGACTTCTATAAATAAGAGGTTACTGGTAAATACATTTACTTTTTTTCTTCTTAATGTATATCTTGTATAAAATAACTTGTATTAAATAACTTGTATTATAAATAACTTGTATTAAATATACGCATTGCAATGTAAATGTTCTTAAAAAAGCAGTATTAAATACATAGATAGCAAGCAGTTTAAATCTGCATTAATTAGATGAAAAAGTTTTTAGATGGTTAATACGAAAGTCGGCTACAGCGAAATATTTTGGCGGCATCATCGATTTTGAGTTAATAGGGTTTGATTGCAGTATCGCAAGCCAGAAATTTAAAAAAGGGCATAAAATTTATCTCCAAACTCAATATGAGATAGATGTAAAATTAAAACTAAAAGGAAAAAAAAATCTCGCAATTGAAGAGTCCAAAGAAAAAAACAACTTTAATAAACAATCTAGAGAAAAGACATAAATGAAGGTTTATCCTCTCATAGAAAAGGCATATTAATGCTTTTCTTGTGGCTAAATTTATGTGAACTGACACTATTTTTAATAAAAAATGACAGCATGCCTAAGTTAACAAGCTTGTCGGCAACAAAATGGGACTAGCAGTTCAATAAAAAAAATAGTAAACAGAAGTTGTTTTTCATTTGATCATTTAATTATACACTGTGTTGCATAATGATAGAAAACCACTTTGTTTATTCCGTTTAAAAACTGCATAATACATTTCTACATGAGTTTGTAATACTTCCTAAAATCAGAATAATTTATTTAAGTCGCTTGCATGATATCAAGCTGTTAGGAGTTTGATTTAGGTTTAATAAGCAAATGTTTTTTTAAAAAAAACCCCAAATTTTGCTCTTGCAAAATGATAGAACCACCTCTACTTTTAAGTGGAATGATTGGTTCCAAAGAAGCATGGGTTTTAACAAACACGTATCTATCTAAAAGCTTGGTTTGATCAAGTTAAAATAATCTTAGTTAGCTTTTATTGGGTATAGGTCTAGTTAATTGATTTGAAAAGGTGTCATTAAATATGGGTTGGAAAAAACCATTATTATATTTTGAAACGGGGCAAATTACAGCTTTCAACAAAGTAGAATTATCATCAAGGAATATAGCAAGGAAAATTGGACGTTCGCCTTACGTGGTTAATAATTTTCTCCATCTTGGATCGAGATATGGGGTGCAGAAATCACTTAAATAACCTTGAAAGCTGACAATGCTGCAAGAAAGATTAGTTAGAAACTAAAAGTTGGTGAAACATTGACCAGACTATCACAAGACCCCACAATCAGCATTCACAAGTCTGCTTTACCAAGAGTGGTTTGGAGGAATGAACATCTTATGTATAAGCTGAGACTTACAAAGCTTCACAAGCAAAAAAGATTGCAATGGAGTAAAGAACATACGACTTGGAAGGAACAGTGGCTTCAAGTAGTCTTCACTGACGAAAAAAAATTCTATCTAGATGGTCCAGACGGATGGAAATACTATTGGAAGGATTTCGGAAATGAAGAAAGTATTTTCTCTTAGAGGCAATGTAGGGGAGGATCGATTAGGGTTTCGGTTGGTTTTAGAAGTGTAGGGTTAGAAAACCTTGCGTTCCTCACTGGTCGAATGAAATCAGAGGATTACCAAAACATGTTGGAAGACAATTTGCTGCGGTTTGGAGAAAAAATTTGGGGTCCATTTTCTAAATTCCAACAGGTTGCCAAATTGTCTTGGGAATGTTTCTTGGATAACGTAGTAAAGGTAATAAATTGACCAGCTTCTTCTAATTTGAACCCTGAAAAGAACGCTTGCTGTATCTTATCAAGAGTCATATGTGCAAACGGAAGGCAATACGCAACTTTTTAAATATTGAAAGATTCCATTAAAACAGAATGGGATAATATTAACAAAGATTTATTTAAACATCTCGTCGAAAGCATGCCTGATCAAATTTTTGAAGTTATAACACAAAAGAGTTGATTTACTAGGCATTAATTGTGACAGGTTCTATTATTTTGCAACGTAATATTTGTATTTTTTATTTCATTACATGAAAAGATAAACATGTATTATGTTTTTATATTGTTATTTGTATTCCTATTTTGTATGTTTCCAATAAAAGCGTTAATATAAATAATTTTTTCTAAGTATTAATATGCTACATGTAAAATACATGGTAGTTTTATCATTATGCAACACAGTGTATATACAATGTTAACAGGTATTAAGGTTAACATCATAAAATCTAAATTTTTACACAATATTAAATTATTTAGCATTTTATAATACAATTAAAATAATTTTTTATATTACTATTTGTGTATCCAAATTCATCTTCTTCTTCACTGTCATCAAAGATCTTGATGTAACCAGCACTATTTCGATCAATCTAAAACAATAATTTACTTAGTACTGCAAATCAATCGCAAGTTTTAAAAATAAAAATATACCAGAGAAACAAACATTTTTACATGAATTTGTTATTTTCTTGATACTTCTTAAAAAAAATAGACTACAATAAAAGAAAAAAAAAAATATTTTTGATACTTAAAGGGTAAACATAAATTGTTTGAAGGAGTTATTGAATCAGACATTTTAGTCAATTTATCACTAAATTAGTAGTATAAAACTGAGGCTCATTTGGTATGCAAGTGAACATTAACAACATTATATCTCTTATTTCAGATTGAGTTGAGGTAATTACATCTTCAGATTTTTGCAGGATGAAAATATAATTTAAAGAAAAAAAATTCTGCAGTATTTCACAGATTTTCAAGATTTTAAGATTCTATTATCATTCACAACAAAGTATCAAACTCCACAATGGTTATAGCAATGCCAGTTGTAGTTTTCGACATAACATTTATCTATTCTCTTTAAAAAAATTCCTTACCAATTCGATAGTTAAAATTCTTTGTAAAATTTCTGGTATCCAGCTTTTATTACCACAGTTTACGAACTTGAACTTTTAAAAATAAACATTGGTGTAGATTCCTTCCTGAATAAGACATACTTCAAATCATTGTCTAGAATAATAAAACAAGCTGTGTGTCTGTCTGTGGCTCTATAGAAACCTACTTAAAATTGAAGTAGAGCTCTGAAATTTTCAGCATAAGTAGTTTTGGCCTTCTAATTGTATACCATGTCAAACAGAATGTTAAAATTTTAATTAGTTCTTTTTTTTTTTTTTTTTTACAAAGTGACTTTAAATAGGGATACAGCATCTTCAACATAAGTAGTTTTAGCCTTCTAATTAGTATTTTGAAAAGTAGAATTTTAAATTTTTATTTAGTTACTTTTTAATTATTTTTTAAATTAATTAATGAATAATTTATAAAAAGATTTCTAAAAGGGCTACAGTTCTAAAATTTTCAACATAAGTAGTTTGGTCCACTAATTGGATTTTTGAAAAACCGAATTTTAAAATTTTATTTGTTTTTTAATAATTTTTTTTAATTAACAAATATTTTACAAAACGATTTTTAATTGGGCTACAGTTCTGAAATTTTTAACACAAGTAGTTTTGGCCTTCTAATTGGACTGACAAAAAGAACGTTAAAATTTTAATTTGTTTTTTAATTTTTTCACAAAAAGCAACTTCCAATAGACATAGAGGTGTGAAAGTTTCAACATAAGTAGTTTTGGCCTCTAATTTTGCTTTTCACAAACATGTGTTAAAATAATCTTAAACGGGTGTTGTATTATTGTATTAACGGGGAATTCTTTTTCTTGACAAGGGAGACGCTTCCAATATTAAGGCTTTACATAGCAATTAGATTTTAGTGAGGGAAGTGAGCTTATGCAACAGTGAACCTTTCAACGAGTGAAGTAAGTCAATGTTTATATGTCAATGAACTTTTCAGCGAACGAAGTGAGCTTGATTTTGCGCAGAGATGAACTTTCCTGAAAGCGAAGTGCCAAAAACTGGGACCTATACACGAATTACAGATTTCCGCAACGCGAGGCTTCACAGCTAGCTAAAATAGTGCACATGTTAAAATTTCGTAGCGAAACACGGGTATTCAGCTAGTAATGAATAACAGACATTCCATGTTCCAGTAAGCTTGTAGCAGTCTCATGCTCTGGGCTATCCCTTTCTGCCCAATGTGCAAGCCGTCTCTTTAGACTCAATAGGCGAGTTATCCATCTTTACGTGATGTATGGACTGTAGAGGCTTGCCACTTTGACAGTTAAGCGAAGAAGAAGCCAAAATGGAAACCATCCTCCTCAATATTTCCAGTGGCAAAAAAAATTGTATAGATTGCAAGAGTGACATGTGGTCGCAGCTGTTATTGTAGTTTTAGTTGAGCGTTTTAAAATTTTATTAAATTTTAATTAACGTTTCAAAAGCAGAATTTTATTGAGTGTGGTGAGTTGGAGTTCAGCTTTCTGAGGAGTTGAACATGTGGGGAATAGCAGAGTCCCTAACGGCTTTAAGCTTACCTCTACTCCCTTTGCTGTATACACCTTCCCTTGGAAGTCCGTCTCAAGGTCCATTTCTTCATCTTCATCGATGGACCTCTGCTTCATCATATCAGCATGGAATGTAGTCCCTGGACTACGCAGAGGGGTGGACGCTTCATTGGGAGAGGGACTCTGAGCCGCACTCTCATTGTTGGGAACCTGAAAGGACAATGGAACATTTTCAAAAGAATTCTTATGAAATGGAAAATTTTGCAGGCCCTCACATCTTGTTCTTCAAACTTGTCGATCACTTGCATAGCATAAGCCGCCAACATGTTCCTTCCATGCCCTGTACGCGCGATTGTGATCTCCAAATTGGAAGAACAGGGTGGTCACAAAATTCAGTAAAAAAGTTCCCTGATTGATTTCTAAAAAATTTCATAATTTTACGGCAAACTAATTTCCCCAATTTTTCAGATGTGTAGATACCCTGATCAAATAGAACATGTATGATAAAAGGAAAATATGCCTATTATTTTTAAATAGTTTTGGCAGTAATGGGAAGTTTAAATTTTTTCATAACATTTAACTTTTAACGATTATAACCACAATTCTCTGAGTAAATGGCACCAAAATACGGATGAATGGGAAAAAAACAATGATAAAAATTTCCCCTATTTTCGTGAAATTTTTAAAAATTCCCAGACATTTCCCGGATTTTTCCAGAATTGGAAAGCTTCCTGACATTTCCCTGATTTCTGGGCTTTCCAGATTCTGTGGTCACTAAAGAACTGTATAGTAACCAATCAGACTACACCTTAATCAATAAAGAGAGAAGATGTGCTATTCGTTTCTTCTTTCTAAATCTTTCTTTTTTCAGGGATGAGATTGTCAAAAAAGCAAAAAGACTGAAATCATACGTAAAGGCTAAAAATTAGTTAAAAAAGCATGTGTAAGGAATTTGACAAAAAAAGCATGTGTAAGGAATTTGACAAAAAAAGCATGTGATTCACCAATTTTAAAGATGCAATGAAATTTTTCACAATATATAATAATTACATTTCAAATATTTGGTAAGAAATTAATATGTGTCAAATATTGTTCTTCAAACATAGTACTCTAGTAATCTCCATATTTCAGTTATAAAAAAAAAGATAAGGAAAATGCCATCCACACAAATTACACATAAAATTTACTAATTTAAAAAGAGCATAAAACTATAAAATCTACTTATTTTGGTGCATATAAAAGTGATGGGATTTGACATAACCATTTTATTTAGCTTAATAATGTTAGATAATGCTTTCCAGCAAAAGTACAATTTAATCAGAATGAAGCAATTTTTTTACGAAAGTGCTTCAGTACCAAGATATCAGTAACTGAGAATCATGTCGTGTGATCGCCCAAGTGACCAACGATGAAAGGAGAGGGAAAATTTGTTGCCCAAACATGAGAAAAACTGGTCCCGATCAGAAAAAAGTAAATCCTCGAAACAGGGACAAAAAGGCAAAAAAAGGAAAAATCTACATACAAAGCAAAAAACCTGAAATCCGGCTAAGGCAGAAAAATCTCGTACCTGTTTATTGTACCCCAGTCATCATTAAAAATTGTTACAGAAATCGTTGATAATTAATTGTAAATCATGACGTACTTATTTTAAAGTTCTATTTTATTCTGTATAAAATTGTAAACACTGTGTTCTATTTTTAATTCATTCAATTTGAAAACAGCGATAATACAGGTTAAAAAAAGGTGCAACACCTAAATCATTCGGAAAATTTCAAGGCATTTCGATCAGGTGATTGGGTGGCAGGATTTTGTTAGAAATTTCTGCCGCGACACAATTTAAAGAGATGAAAAATGAGATTGCTAGTTCAGTGGAAAATTGTTTGCTTGCTGTTCGGAAAGCATCGGATGTTTTGTTTACTTTCCGAGCCTGAATTAACGGTGTGTTTGAAGTTGTACATACCGTAGCTTGTTTTGAAGCTTGATAGCGATTGTTTTGTTGTTCAAAGAAGTTTTGTGAGCCATCGAAGGAAGAATAAATTATAGTTTTTATTTAGTAAAACCTGTGTCATTATTTTCTCTGAAAAAATTCTTAACAAAATGTTATTTCAAAATGGAGTCAGATCAACTCTTACATAATCGCGACCCAGCATCATACAGCAATTAAGTCTAATACCCGTGACCATTTTAGAGTTGTTTTATGAGGCACTCCTAAATTTAGTGTATTAGTATTTCAAAATAACCTGCATAATAACTAATCAAGCATTAATTGTGATAATTAAGCTGGAAGGGGCTGAAACCAGATCAAATGGATGTACACAATTTAGAGAGAAAAATTCTGTGATTTTTTATGGTCATTCTACAAAAAATCAAGAATTTGATAAATTTAAAAAAAAAAAAAAAAAAAAAAAAAAAAACTTTTTTTAAAAATTTGGATATTTATTATAAAGAAAGATATAATAATAGTATTATAGTGGTTGAGATAAAAAATTAGATTTTTTATTTTTTATAAATATTATAAAAAGTAGTGTTTACAGATGTCACATGAGGTGCAAAACCTTGCTGAGAATTATTTAATAAAGTTAAATTTAAAATAAAAAGTTACAAAATTTATGTAACATTACTTTTACAACAGGTTAAATATTATACAGTATTACCTCAATATCTCAAAGTCGAAGGGACACTAAATTTTTTTTGAGATAGTGATATTTTGAGATAACAAGGTCGTAACCAAAACTTAACAATTCAGTTAAAAATTTAATATACTGAATAATTGTCTAGAAATTAGTCATAGTAGATGAGAATAAGTATAAATATGTAATTATAGTTGAAAAAGTCTAAATACAGCAATTTTAATTTTTAGTCGAAAATAATAAATGAGTACATGAAATTGAAAAGAGTTAGTACTTACACTATAGTAATGTACATATTAAATAAAATGTACAAGGATGAATTTATTCACTACTAGTTACTTAAAAAAGTCCAGCATCATGGCCAGGCAACATCTCTTTTGAAATTGTTCTTCAACCAATTTTTCTATTTTAAAAATAGCAGCAAAGTCATCCTTTTCCATGTTTTCAGAACAATCCATGAAACATCGAAGTATGTTGACGGCATCTTTAGCTGATGGTGAATCCACTTCTTCCTCATCGTCAGATGGCCGAGAAGAAATTGATTCTGAAATTATTTCTTCGTCGGTCCACAGCCCACAGACTTTAACGTCTGCGTCTAATTCGCGTAATCTTCAAAGGTTATTTCAGCAAGATTGAGGGATTTTGAAATTTTCCCCCATTCTTCATACTGTCCAATTTCTTTTTCGGGTTCAGCGCTCGTTACCTGTTTCCTGTCCGATTCATTTTCAGTTTCTTCTTCTATCACAAAGCCAGCTTTTCTAAAACAGTTTGCGATAGTCTCTTGCGTCACATTCCTCCAAGCTCGGTCAGCCATCCTCATGGAATCAAGAATATGGAGTGGCGTAATTTCTACTTTCCTATCAATCGGAATAACCAATAAAAATGAGTTCTTGTGATCTTGGTTCGAATTTTGACTTGTGGCGTTTGTTGAGGACGAAAGCTTTTTGACCGAAGATTTTTTGATACAATGCAGTTGGTTTTCTGCCAAAAAATAACTCGAACTGTGTTTTGTTTTGCATGATGCTTCGTGAAGGACATCTGTTTCTCAAATGAGCGCATTTTATTTAAAAAAGAATTGTGTGTTCTGATTCTGATAAATGATTATACTATTTGCTTCTACATAACTGAATGGCCATTTTTCTGGAAAACTTCATTTCTTACTTCAAAATTTTTTCGACACAACAAGGTTTTGAGTGAAAACTCTTCAACATAAGAATTGAAATTAACGTTAGATGAATATGCAATATCAAGGGATAAAATTATTTTTCGACATATCAAGTTTTTCGCGATATTGAAGTTCGAGATATCGAAGTACTACTGTACAACTTTAAATTAAGAGACCAGATATAATAATTTTAGTACATATTTTTGATTTTCGTAAGATTTTCAGAAACAATATTTTGACTGTTTATTTCTGAAAAATAACCTATATAGAAGAGAATATAACAGGGTGAGGTGTCACCTAATGCAGAACAAATTATCTTATTTTTTCCAGTTCTAATATTACAAATAATTAATTTTAAATTTCGAATCCTATAAAGATAGATGTGGAAAAAAGAAGATATTTTGTAGGAGAAAGTTGTCTTATTTGCATTTTAATTGACTTCAATAAAATTTAGTAATAACTAAGAATGTTAATTGAACTCCAGTCACTTTAAAAAAATGAAAAAACTTGGGAGAAAGAATCTAATTTTGAAACATTTGCATAGAATAATTTTTAAAAATTCAAATTTCTAAATTCCAACTTCAAAGCATTTTAAATCATATATACAAAGCAAAATTAAAAAAGTGCCTTCAATTTATGTTGTTTATTAATTTAAGATGCTTTTGCATCTTAAAACAATATATTAGGCTGTTTAATAAGTTCAAGAATATACATATAAACAAAAGTAATGTACCATTATCTTTCACCCATGGACAACTAGTTCCACGGATGTGACAAAGCAATAGTTTTTTTGCACGTGGTGAATTCTGCGTTATTTTTTATTTCATAATATTTACAAAACAAAGCTATTTCATCATATAATATAGATTCCAACAATTATTTTATAACTTTATTTGATAATTTAAATTCTATTATTTTCCATAGATGTGACATCTCATCTCAACCTTTTTTCTGTCAAGTCCAATAACTTAATAAAACTATTCATAAATAGCTTAGTCTGTAGCTTGTTCTTTGCATCTAAGCCAAACATCTGCTTAACACCTAATTTCTTTATCAAAACAGTATATTACTACCAACTGCAAGTATTTAATAACACTTTTTTGGGTGTCCGCAGATGTGACTAATTGCCTAGATTACAGGCATGAAAATTGAAATAGAATTGACATAAAACTTAAAATTGACTAATATGTGCTAGAAATATGTTCTAGAGCATTTTCTTAACTTAAAAATGTAGTCTAAAGAACTTTAAGTTTGTTTAATTTATAAAATATTACCCTGGTAAAAGTCAAAATTATAAATAGTGATGTTCCACGGATGTGACATTTCACTATTTGGGAGTAAAATTTGAGTACTAATTCAAATATTATATTCCAATATGAAATAACAATTAATTATATACGTCATACTACAGTTTTTTATACCTAAAAAGTATTTTTATTAATATACTTTTTGTAATAAAAGCCAGTTACACAAATTCCTGATTTTTCGTAGAATGACCCTTTTCTGATTTTGCCGATATAGAATTTATTGACCATGGTTCTGTTATTATCCAAAAAGAGAAAAAGAATGAAACTGAAATACAACCAGTTCATATCTGGGAGGAAAAATTATAAATCCACCAATGAATTGAGTGGTGCCCAAAACTTAATGTAAGTTTTACCTTCTGATACTTCTAAGTGAATCAATTTATTTATTTTACTTAATAAAATAAATCTATTATAATTATTATCTTATAACACATAGTTAGATATTTACATTAAAATTCCATATTTAACTGCTCCTAAGAGAAAACTTTTAGTTTAATTCCAAATCAAACTTTAGTAAATTTTTCCCCAAGTACTTAAAATTTCTTTCCAACCTGAAAAGTCAAGTAAAAAATAAATAAATAAAAAATAGTAAAAAAAAAAAAATATTTGTTTTATTTATAAATTTTGAAAATGTGTTCCCTAAACATTTACTAATGACTTTAGCAGATATTTTTAAACTTTAGGCAGGAAACTAGTACTTTTAAATAACTTTTACTATACTGTAGCTTCACAATATGTGTAATTTAAATGATTAAGTTGCTAGTTTAATAACATTGTAAACCTTGAAATTTTAGATTCCAGTCAAAATGTGTTAATTTATATATATATATATATATATATATATATATATATATATATATATATATATATATATATATATATATATATATATATATATATATATATATATATATATATATAAATATAAACAAATATAAGAAACAAATCACAAACAGTTTTGCATTGCTTAAAAAAATGTTTATAAACTATTTTTTTTTTTTTTAAGTATTTTATTGTGTTCTGGACAAATGTGTGTATAGAGACTTCTCTTTTAACAAAGAAGAGATGTTTTTTCACAATTTGAGACAGCAATATTTAAGTAAATTATACATACCCAAGGCACTAGGCTTTGCACAGTGAGTCGAATAGGATTTTCAGAATTTTGAATAATTTCAATAGCCTCTTTGTAGGAAGCATTCTGTAAATCAGTGTCATTTACCTAAAAAAAAAATCAAATTAAATTATATTTACCAAGGACTCAATAATCTACTTGCAAGGAAAGCTTCCCAATTAAGGTTTTTTTAAAACGAAACATAGGCACAACCCTTAAAAAAACTATACTCACAGCTACAATCCTATCCCCCCTATTAATTGTCCCGTCCTTCCCGGCCAGACTGTCTGGGACAATATGCTTGATGAATATCCCAGACAGTGGCCCGCTCTCCTCTTCCTCCTCCTGCACATCAATGCATCCCATAACGACTCCTATCCCGATCTCCTGTCCCGGTTCTCGCCACAGCTCAATGGTACGATTGACGCCCCACTGGCATCCCAGAGATGTTATAAGGGGACTGGATGCGTCAGATGCAGGAATAGAATCTTCTGGGATGGAGCTTGGGGTCAGGGGGAAGTCTGGGCTTTTCTCCAACTGTGGTGATTCATCTAAAAATTAAATAGTTTAAGAAAGATCAGGTAAGGTTTAACAGTGAAATGAAAATTAGATAGGCTTTCCAGATGGTTTAAAAAAATTCTAGACTAATTATTTATTGAAAAACCATTATTCACTGATATTAAGATTGATAAATTAATTACACAGGCCTGCAAAATTTGAGTCATGAAAAAGTGTTTGCAATGTAATGACTGAATTTTATATTATTTGGTACACTGATTTCAAATATGACATCTATTTTTCTCTATCACAAAAGGATTTTTCACAAAATGGACTTGAATATACAGGAAAGAAAGTCTACTGTACATATTCTGGGGAAAAGAAGATATTTTCAAGGGTTTTATTAACATATTAATTAATATATAAAACAATTGAGAATGATTTGCTAAATGTATTTTAATTAAAAATTGTGTTAATTAAAACAGTTAATGGGTACCATTGTTTAATACATCCTGGATTCATATATCCTTAATGCTTTCTTTTCCTTTTCCCCTTAAAGCTCATTTTGGCACTTAGTCTGTTGTCCATCTACCTTGGTATCTACACTCCATCTCCTTGATATCTTGTTGAAATCTTTCACTCTGTTCTTCACTAATTGAACCAAGATTTTGGGGAAAGTAATCCAAATGCAAATTTAAAAAATGCACTTTCAAACTCATTGAACAACCCAAGTCTTTGAATTTCATTAACATGTTTTCCATGATAGATTTATAATTGGGGTCCTCAAAGTTCCAGAAGAATTTTGTTGTTGTTGTTGCTACTAATCCTCACTGTCTGACGGAGTCAGACAAGATTCACGAGTTTGTTGACTAAAAGGAAGTCGAAGACTAGGAGAGGATTGCTAAAGAGATCCTCCTTAGAGAGTCCCCTGCAATCCAAGAGGTGCTCAGGAGAGGCCTGATGATTTTGGCACTTGGTGCAGGTGGCGAAGGTTTTCCTGCCCTCGTTGAAAGTGAGGCACTTCAACGAGGGCAGGAAAACCATTTTGCCTCTTTTTTACAGGAAAGCATTTTATTTTCAAACTCTTCGTGTTTTAAAATGTTTCGGAATATCTGGACTTGTGAAAAAGCCTTCCTTTATAATTGTTTCTGACAGCCCAGGAAACTTTTTGCTTATGTATTTAAAGTATTCATCTTTTGATAGAGCTTTAACAGATTGTTTCATCAAGCTAAGCTTGATGTAAAGTGGAGGCAACAGGACTTTCCTTGGATCAACCAAACTTTCCTTTACTACATTTTTGTTTCCAGGTGTTAATGCTTTCCTTTTGCAACCACTCCTTTTTGATTCTATGATTTTTTTTATTCCTACTGTAGTATTCACACAAAAAGCAAAGGTACTTGGTGTATCCTGCTTGTTGTCCAAGAAGCATGGAAAGCACTCTTTGATCACCGCATATCATCCATCAATGTTCTTTATATTTCAAATGGGTAAGGATCAAAGCTAAATTTTTGCAAGATTCTTTCAGGTACACAGAATGCCTTAATGGCACTGAAGGATACTTGCTGCCATTATACAGAAACACTGCTTTGAGGCTTCTTTTCGAGGAATCAATAAAGAGCTTTTCATTCAAGTCATACTGTAAATTAAAATTCTCTATCAATCCAATGACATTGCTATAGTAACCCAAACCATTATCTTGAGAAAAGTATGGAACGAATTCTGCTTCTCCCTTTCTGAACCATGAGAAAGAGGTACTAAGAGCCAATAAATTCTTTTGATTTAGCCTAGAGTCTATAAGAGTTCGGCAGACAGATTCTCGTATTTAGACACATGAATTAACTTGAATTTTTTTTTCTTATTTCCTTTTTTACCAGAGACAGAAAAATCTCCAGTTTTTTCCAATGAGGACGATTTATGACACTGTATGCTTATCCCCTTAACACAGTTGATTGATTGCTATGAGAATCAAAATTTTCAATTCCTAAAATTTTTTGAAAAATTGGTAAGTTATGGAAATTTTTTACTATTTTTCCTGAATTCAGCGTCCACAAATCTATCGATATCAGCTATTGGTTTTTAAACACTTTTTTCGTTGCAGGTACGAATGGCCTGTGTTATATATAGGCAACAAAATATTAATAAAATTAAGTATACATACGCATTCAACTTTGTAAGTAGTTACAGAAATAATTAGTAATTACAATTCTTCAATTCTTAAGAATTTTTTCCCCACTGCGAGTGTGAGTGTATTTAAATAAATCTCGGAAAAAAAAGAAAAGAAAAAAAAACATTTTTCGAGAAATATAGAAATAATTTCTTGAATATCACATTTACCTCCACAATTACCAAATTACTTTCCGTTGCTATTTTATTTTTCCTGAAAATTCCAGATTTTTTTACTTTCCAAGCACATGAAACTCAAGAATGGAAAACATCTTAGCCAAGAAAACACTACTGAAACTTTGAAGAGGATTACATTCTTACAGGGTTTGTACTTGTCCTTAAAATGAATTACAATTGAATCCTGCTATAGTGAACCGTCTGTGGACCCAACAATAAGTTCACTATAGCCGATGGTTGGTTCACTATATCTAAATTCTTTGAAAAAATATTTTTCCATATTTTTATGTAATAAAAAAATTTCTAAGAATATCAGTGGCGGCCTGTGATTGAAAATACTAGTACAGCAGGAAACATTATGATCTTCACAATAGAGACTAGCAATCAGTTTTTTTTCTTTTTCTTTTTGTAATCTTTTATGGTGAAATAATAAAAATAAAGAAAAACATTCAACAAAGTAAAAAATGGAATAGAGTTGAGATTTTTTTTTTAGTATTGGCTAGATTAGTATAATTTTTTTTTTTTTTCTTTAATTTTTTATTTTCCCAATGTTTTGATAACACTGAACATAAAAAAATAATAAAAATAATAATAAATCTCTCATTTGTTTAAAACACTCTAGGAAAATAAGAAATTTTAAACAAAGATTAGGAATTTCTAAGCATTTTATAAGGACACTTAAAAGAATTTTGTGAAAATAACTATTTTATACAGACTTCTTAGGAGCAAACGAACTTTGTACCATGAAACCGAGTCACAGTATTAAAATAATGGTATTCTAAAAAATAACCTTAAAAACATTTTTTTTGCCACCATATCAATGTCAGAATTTCTATGTTTGTATTCTAAATAATTAATGCCTTCTTATTTGGTTGGTTTGTACGCTCAGTGATTTATTTTTATGCACAATGATGGCTAATCAAGTTGGGGCCTACAGCTTAATGACTACTCCGAACCCCAACGAACATCCATGCTAAACTAGGATTCAAACCTGGCACCTTTCGCACGGGAGGTCAGAGAGCTAACCACACAGCCATCAGGTGGACACCTTCCTATTTGGAGAATTCCTCATTGAATGAATAACATAAGCTTTTTTTTCACCAATAATACAACACAGAGAATAGACTAGGAATCTCTCTTAGCAATTATAATGAAGGTGAAAACCAATACAGTGTTTGCTCTTTTAACTGGTAGAGACACTTTCCTATCAGTCCACACCGGTCCAACCATCTAATCAGAAGACATACAATTGTTTCTGTTATATAAAAATCCCTCTATGTAGACCCCCACTATGTAGCAACTTCTCTAAGTAGCATCTCCTTTTCACTATGCAGTGTCCTCTATGTAGCACTGTATAAAGGGGTCTACATAGTGTTAGGTGAACTTATGCAGAATATTCATTGGTTATGCACTATGTAAAGGACTCTTTACAGTCTCTTTTTTTAGGAAGATTGGTAGGGCTAATTAAAGTTAGCTTTCAGAACTGGTAGGTCTACTACTAACCAGATTTTTAGTGTTAGGAACGTTCTGGAAAAGTTTCTTGAACAGAACATCAAAATATACCAACTATTTATAGATTTTAAGCAATCATATGATTGTATAAATAGAGAGAAATTGTACCACATCCTGAATGATTTTGAAGTACCAGGAAATATAATTAGACTTATTAAAATGATTTTGTCAGCCACAGAAGCTAAAGTAAAAGTACAAGGTAAGCTCTCAAGAAACTTTGGAATTGATACAGGGGGATGTACTGTCTACAAAACTTTTTAACTTTTGTTTAGAACACATAATAAGAAAATTTTACTCTATTTGAGGGGGCACAATGAACAGATCCTTACAAATCTTCTTTGCATTCACAGATGAAAATTTGCAACAGTTATGAAATTGAATGCTATGAGGATTTGGAAAAGGAGGCAAAGACTGTGGGACTTTCTGTTAATAGGGAAAAAACTAAATAAATTGTTATGGACAGAGGAAACAGACCAACTACGAGTTCAATAAATACTGAACTTGGTTTTTAAAGGGTGAAATAATTTGAATATCTTGGTTCAATTATCACTGAAAAATAAATTAAATCCAGAGATAAAAGCTAGACTGGCAGCTGGAAACAGATGTTATTTTTCAATGCTTAAGTTGCTCTCTGTTCTCAAGAAAGTTAAAACTAAAACTATATAAAACAATAATTAGACCTATCGTCACATACACAGCAAAAACTTGGACTACCACTCAGAATGAAGAAAAAATACTCATTACTTTTGAAAGAAAGATTCTAAGGAAAATTTAGGGACCAATGAAAGAAGGATATAATTGGAGAATTAGGAGTAATTTAGAGTTAAAGTAGGGTATATAAAAAAAAGATATACTATAGTCCGAGAGGCAACTGCAATTTTTGGCCCCGTCGAACATCATTCTGAATTTTTTATAGAAATTGGAGAAAAGTGAGTAGATTACGAATCCACTGGTCTGCTGAGGCAAAAATCGCCGAAACTGATCTAAAATCGACTTAGAATGAGTTGAACTAAAATCCGATTGCCAAATATGTCATAACTTGCCAAAAAGTGAACACATATTTTCGTCTGGTAACCCACAGCACTTATATTTCAATGAGGAAGGGCGCAGACGATTTCTAATCTCAGGCTGGGAAAACTTGCCCATTTTAAAGAAAGCCAAATTGGCAACATCAGTTACGTCATATCAATGACGTAATATTTATTGCCAACTTGGCTCACTTTTAATAGATGCAAGTAGACTGTCGCCACACATCCGAATCGTCTGCAACTTTCTTAATTGAAAATTAAAGAGTGAGGGTTACCAAATAAAAAAAATGATGATTATTTGGCAAGTTATGACGCATTTGGCAATTGGATTTAGTTCAACTTCTTAAAAGCCGATTTTTGACCAGTTTTGGCCATTTTTGCCACGGCAGACCAGTGGATTCGTAATCTACTCACTTTTCTCCAATTTCTATAAAAAATTCAGAATGATGTTCGATGGGATTGAAAAATTGCAGTCGCCTCTCAGTCTACTAGTAAATATCATGAAAACAAAAAGAATACAATGGCTCGGACATCTGAAGCGAATGAATGAGGAAAGAGCAACAAAGAAAATTTACAGGGGAAGACTAGAGGTAAAGAGAAAGGTCAGACGCCCTAGAAAAAGATGGCTAGATGAGGTGGAAGGAGATTTAAAAAAGATGAAAATCAAAAATTGGAAGATAAAGGACAAGGGTTGGAAAAAGTGGAGCTGTGTGATAAAGGAGGCCAAGGTCCAGCACGGGCTATAGAGACGAGAAGTAAGTAATGTTAGAAGTCACTAGAATGCGTTCATATCTCACCCTGCACGGGCGACATAGTGGGCGAAGTGGACATCCTACTGAACTTGGAAAGGGGAGGTGGCTGCTTCACTCCTTGGAATAGCAAAATCCGGTCCTCTACGGAGGGGAAAGTGGAATCCATTCCCCCATCGGAGGACACAGCGTCCAAAAGCAGGTCGTCAGAGGAGGAGTCCAAGTTGTCCGTGTAGGGGGAGAGAATGTCGTCCTCGCTCAAGAAACTGAAGGGGGAGATTTGCCCACCGTCTGGATCGTCAGGGGTGCTGCTTTTGAGGCTCTTCTGGGAGAAGTAGGGAGACCTGTATCCAAGGAGATAATGATTGGTAAATCACATTTTTTCATCATTACAACAGAAAGTACCGCTAACTGTTTGCATACTGTTTCTTCAATTCATTCTTTTACTTTTTTTAATTTTGAGGTTGGCACCTTAAATAATTCTGGATGATGTTTTATTATGATAATCCTTTTTTCTCTTTTAAGAGGAAGTCCTAGTATACTCGCTATGTTACAATCTTCTAGGCCAATTAATTTAGAAACTACTTTCTATAAAATCTAGAAATTTGGTGAGTAAGTATGAAAATTATCACTTAATGAAATGACATAAAAACTCAAAAATAGTGTCTAATATATTATATTTAAAATCCTTATGCCAATGCATATGAAGTGGCTCCACCTGGTTTTGTCTATTGCTATTTTAATTTTCATTTATAATAGATAGACATTAACTAAAAACAATTTATGTCATTGCATTAAGTGATCATTTTCGTACCCACTTACCAAATTTCAAGGTTTTATAGAGAGTAGTTTCTAAATACACTGAGCTAGAAGATTGTAACATAACGAGTATAAGGAATGATCCTTACTAGTATTTTTTTTTTTAATGCAAAACCAAATTTTATGAATAATATAGGAATTTAAAGGTTGAAATACAAAAATTGACAGTTTTTGCATAATGACTCTTTTTACAAACAAGCAATATATCGAAAGTAAAGTATTTAAAATTCAAGTCAAAGAAATATTACAATTTCTCCAAAAATATTAAAATTATTAATTCAAAATCAAATAAAATTAGAAAAAAAAAAATTCTAAGTGGATCATCACATCTAAAAAAAAAGATAATGAAATAATTGATATGATAGAAAAAATTCTGCTAGAGAAAATGTTTGATACTTTCCATAATTTTCATTCATGCTATCGAAAAATTTTCTTTATCGCTTTATAACATTTAAAACTAAGTCTGATTTTTCTGATTTATTGTATACTTTCAAGAAAATTCTCTGATGTTTCCAGAATTAAAATTTCGCTGATAATTTCCATTTTTATGTTTTTCCCAATTCAGGAAAAACTATTGATAAATGAATTTTTTTTCCTCTATAGAGAAAGAATTAATTTCATACAAGGATTAAAATATGTCCAGACTTGCATATTGTTGAAATTGTCTGTTTAAACAATCTCACATGTTTTAGTAAAGTTTTTATAACATATGCTTAAAATCGTGAATTTTTTTATAAATGCACTTCCAAAACAAACAAAATAACAGATGAAATATTACTAAAGAAAGAAAATGCGTGAGACAATAGAAATTTTTATGAACTGTAAAGTATTTTTAGAATATACTTTGGAGAAATAAATTGGTAACAATTTTTGGGCTTAACTGTAGTTTTATTTCCTGATATCAAATTTGACCAGATATGGTCAGTTAAATTTCAGGTGATAATCAAATGCAGCAAAAAAGTTCCTAGATTTACAAGATAGATTTCCTAGATGTTTCAGATCATTTTCTCCAAATTTAATGGTCCTGTTATTAACCAGAAATCTAAAATAGCAATTTACTGGAAAGTTATAACATTGCCCATTGTAGTACTGAGTGGTGAAAAACCAAACATTTGAAAGTTTTCATAACTCTAAGACAAAAGAATAGATCAAAAATTCTCTTTATTAAAAAAATTCTTTATTAATTCCCCATTTCATATAAAACCCCTTAAGAATTTTTTTAATTGCTATGATGTATGCTCATGCATAGTCTTAACAGATCACATCTTTGAAGTAATTAAACATTAGGTACTAAATACTAAAGATTTAATAAGTTGAAAGCTGAATTAGAGAGAGGAAACTTTGAAATTCAGTTTACTTGGTTATCGCGCTTAAATTAGGAAACATCTATACTTATCATTTAAATGTCAACACATTATACAAATTCAACTAATGTTCCTACAGTTTTCAACTTTAACAGTAGTAAAAAAATTACTATTTGGAATTTTATAAGAATAAATTTATGTTTAGAAAACATGTTAAGTTTGAAAAAAATGGAGCAGTCATACTAAAAGAAATTATATTAAAATTAGTTTTATATTAAAATACTGGAAAGTAGTATAAAAAATTGGCAACAAACTTAGTTGATGTTAATTTCAAAAGACGTTATTAATAACAAAAGTCTCAAATTGAAAAAAAATAATTACAATGAAGATAGCTTATAGAAACTAAAAAAGTATTTATCAAACACAAGAGAAATCCAGACCTTTCCCTTGTTAACAAAACAAAAAATAAAGGAATATTTCTCTAAAAATGTGGGGAAGGGGAGGGGGGGGGGGGAGAGAACAACACGAGAAAAAACACTTACCTGTAATATGCTGGAAAAACTCTGCAAATAAAGAAAAAAGAAGTGGTATAATTTCACCAAAAATCCATTTTTCTTAAAGTTACAGACACCCAGTCTCATTTACAAACCAAATCAGCCAACAGGGAAAAGTACAGAGGCAGGCAATCCAATAACATAATCCTATTAGCAAGAGTACCAACTGCTAAAGAACAAAAGGGCATTGCAATGGCTTCTCCTGCTTAAATTAGGCCTACAGGAATATGTTCACTAAAGAGAGATCAGATAGTGGCTCTGGTTCACAGAATGCTGCTAACGCAAATAAAGTTTCCAAAGAGAGTTATAATGAATATAAAGAAATTTATTTGATGGAACTCATTCCCCTTCCAGACATAGTTGTCCTAATTGTGTATTATATATTGGAAATTTTATTTGAATTCTAATAGTTTATAAGAATATGAACTGATAGCTTGTTACTAGACATGCTATCCCTGCTAAAAATTAAAAGACTTTTAAATAATTAATTAATAAAAAGTAAATTAATTTTAAAAATTTAATTTGCCTCTTTTTGTATCCAACCCATTTTAATATTTTTAATTAAACTCTGACAAATTATTTTAATATTAAAAATTAATTCTGAAATATTTTTAATTAAATTTGAGTGATTAATAATTAAATTAATAATACTAAGAAATTAAAATTAATTTGAAAAACTTTTTTAAAAACATGTTTTTTTATAACCATTTCAAGTATTTTTAAAAAAAAACCTTTACAGAACTTTTTTTAATATGCCCAAATATTTGAACTGTACCTAGGAGAAGGCTGTCGGGATATGATGGAAGGAGTAGGAGATACATTGCCTTCATGAATTTTCGCCATCACAGCAGACTGTTGATGAACAGCAGCGTCACCAGCAGGAATGTATTTAATGCTGCAAATTAAATACAGTTTGAAGATTTAAATATAGTGTTACTCAGCAAATTGTATAAAATATTCCTAAAAATGTATTTTATTACAAACAATACACAGTTGCACAAGTAAAAAAAAAATAATCAACAGCTTTCAAACTTGAATGGCTTAGTGACTAAAAAAATTTCTCAACAGACAGGAACTTTGATTCTTATTTTCTTAAAAAACTACACGAATTATAATTTTTTTTTTTTTTACAAGTTATTTGGAACAGATATATATACTTAATTAAAAACACTTAATTGTTTTTTATTCAGTAAGTAATAAAAATGAAAAATATTAAAGCATTTATATTAAAGGTTTAATAAACAAACAAGTTTAACACATCATCAAGGCCATCAAAAATCTAAAATTAGGCATTAAAACATATTTACGAGATGCATCATTCAACCAAACGAAGTGTGATAAGAATTATATTTAAATTAATAACCTTTTGATAAGAATTATATTTAATTTAATAACCTTTTGATAAGAATTATATTTAATTTAATAACCTTTTGATAAAAATTAGTGGCTATAAAAAGCATACATCCCAAAAATTTTTCAAGAACCCCCTCCAGCAATCTTCATGCACACTAATCATAGACATAGCGGCTATCACATCAGCAGAAGCCTAGGAGAATGACACCAAAAAGATGTTGCAAATCTGCTTAATAATTTCTTTATAACAGCTTAAACCTAGGTGAAAATTACCATTACTCCAACTTAAATATCGGCGATAGCAGCCGAAATACAGGCGCAAATTTCAGCAATTATATTAAAGCAACAATCAATAAACTGACCATCACACTTACATAAAAATCAGCACTAGCACCCAACATATTGGTGAAAATCTCTGCAATAGAGGCAATTATGTTGACATAACATTCTACAAATTTTTTTATCACAACCATGTGAATTTCAGCGATAGCGACAATTATAAAGGCGCAAACCTTTGGAATAGTGGCTATTATATTGCTGTGATACTCGCCAAAAATGAGCCTCACAACAACTTAAATCTCGGTGATAGCATTCGCTGTAGTAGCGCAAATCTCAGCATTAGCAGTCCTTACGTTATCGTAATGCTCAGCGAAAATAATCGCCACGCAAAACATAAATAATGCCGATAGAGGTTGGCAATTTGCAGTAAAACTGATCATGTCATCGAAGGTTTGGAGAAGTCTGAAATGTACTTAGGCTCCATTGTTGCGAGACTTGCAAGCAAGCCCAATAAAATTGTAATGCAAATTAGTATCAATTTAAGGAATAATTGAAATTTCAATAGGAAAAGAGTGGAAATTCAGTTGAACTGTCATGCCTGACATGTGCAAACATTTCTAATAGTGTCAGTGGCTATTATGTTGGCGTAACACCTGACGAAAATGATCATCATGCTACAACATAATTCTCTGTGCCAGCGCAGCCAGGAAAAGTAGTCATTACATCGGTGGTTTGAGGAAATCTGAATGTATGCAAATTCTGTGCTTGTCAAACTAGCAAGAAGCCCTATAAAATTGTAATGTAGATCTGAATCAATCTCAGAAATATCGAAATTTTAGTAAAAAAAAAAAGCTGAAATATGCGTTTCGGTTTAACTGTTCCATATCTGACAAGTGCAAATCCTTGAGCTAACATCAGCAACTATTATATTGGCGTAATATCTGAAGAAAATGATCATCAAGCAACAGCATAATTCTTGACGAAAGTGTCCGCTGTAATCACGAGAATAATGACCAATTCTAATAGTAGCCATAAAATAAAAATAAATTTATCAAAATAATCAATCTTCAAAAGAAATCGTCATATAATAATCATACAATTTCGATGCGCAAACGATGTACAATCATACAAATAGAATGGAAAAGGAAAGAATGTAGAACATGTGTAAAACACCTAGATCAGGATGCAGGTTTCTTAGAAATAGAAAAATATTTTTCGCTATAAAATAGAAAAATATTCTCCCTTCAGAAGTGGATGATAACATTACAAGTGATTTGAGAATTCCATAGGTTTCCCGGCAATGATTTGAGAATTCTATGCGTTTTCCGGCGATGACAGTAAGAGTTATGCCACTGGGTCGAGCATATTTTTCGAGAATTTTCTTTCGAAAACGGAAGATTTCTTTTCTTTGACGGAATATTTGGAAAGCAAATCAGAAATTGGAAGTGGAGGAAAAAATGGAAATTTGCGGAAAAAAGAGAAAAAGCTGAAGTTCAAAAAGAAAAAAAAATGAGAAAAAAAGCGGATTTTCTCCAAAATTACAAAAAAGCAGAAATCCGCCCAAAAAGCAGTAGAATCCCATCCCTGGCTTAATAAGAATATATTTGTGTACTAATGTGTGTAGAAGAATGATGCAGATGGAAATTTTTTCTGAGGTGGAGATTTAGGTAAGTTAAATCTGATAAAGCTATATAAAATCAAAGTCCACAAAAACTTATAAAATTGTGTGTAGAAAAGCATAAAATTTATAAGTAGAAAAGTGGACCTCTCAGAGAAAAAAAAGCAAAAATCCGCCTAAAAGTAGAAGATTTTCACCCCTGATCTTTCATCTAGCATTTACAAAGAGTTAGATAATAAAAATTTTTGGTAAACACATTACTTTGAGTGACACTATTCGTCAATTTCCTTACGAATTGCATAAAACCAATATGTATTGATATCGGTCATTAATGTGACAGGAGTGTCTGTCAGTCTTTCTTGGCTATTTGCTACTTTTTCTGGATCACAATATTTGTTTAAATATTGTGATGAAATATAACATTTTTACTGGATATAACAATAGTAATATAATATTATTTATAAACAATTTAATGAGTGATAAAATATAAACATTAATTAAAAACAGTGAAAAGTTGTACTTTATAAGGCTTTTTTACTAAGCAAACACAGATGTTACTAAATTTCATTAATATAAATATAACTTTTAGTTATAACTATACAAACATCCAACATAATTTGTCCTTAAAATTCAGTTTTTTATCTTCTATTGCAATATTTGGTGAACAAATATTTTACAGCAATTTTGGAAAGGCAAATATAACATTAAAGTGAGAAAGAAAGCAAATTTCTTTTAGTATACCAGATACAATATTTGTTACTAGAGGATCACTAAAATTTGCTTCTGATATGAAAAGCATAGTTTCTACTGGAAATTGAAAAGGATGGTCCGATTACAATTGAAAAATTTCCCTTTCTCTATGAAAGCATCAACAAAGTTATTAATAAAAAACATTAATTTGAAGATTTTGTTTTCGATTTACTCACCCACAACACACCTTTAATTATCATGTTCTTAATGTCCTGTTAATATTTTAAGAAAGTTTCTCACTCGAATATAAATAACCCTACATACACAATGTCTGAGCTTGTCAATTCGGCTCGTCTAATGATAGCTCTTGCTTGGGACCTTGTAATGTTGCGCATATTTTCAGAGTTGACGCCCAGTATGTAGTCTCCAACTTGTACTGTGCCATCTTTCTCTACAGCACTTGCTGGACGGATAGATTTGACCACCATACCATTCTGTCCCTTGTCCACAATATCCAGAATGAGGCCTGAATAAAGGACAACAGATCAAAAAGTTAAACATGATTGCTCTTAAAACAAAATTACAGTAAAATATAGAAAATACTTTCTAACCAGTCATGGCATTTTATTTCCCAAAACAAATAATCAGAGAGGCGATTGCAAGTTTAAGTACCCCATCGAACATCATTCTGAATTTTTTATACTGAATATGAAGAAAAGTAAGTAGATTATGAATCCACTGGTCTGCATGGGCAAAAATGGCCGAAACTGGACAAAAATAGACTTTGAAGGAGTTGAACTAAATTTGATTGCCAAAATATTCCAAATAATGAGCATTCTTCTTTATTTGGTAACCCTTCGCTCTTTAATTTTCATTTAAGAAGGCTGGAGGAGATTCAGGTATCTGGCTATGGATTACTCGCATCTTTTAAAAATGAGTCAAGTTGGCAAATGATATTACGTCACTAATGACATAACTGATGTCGCCAATTTGTCTTACTTTTAAAATATGCCAGTTTTCTGAACCAGAAATCAGAAATCGTCTTTGCCTTTCTTCTTTGAAAATCAAAGTACAATGGGTTACCAGCCAAAAAAGTGGGTTCATTTTTTGGCAAGGTATGACATATTTGGTAATCAGATTTAGTTCAACTCATTCAAAGTTAATTTTTGACCAGTTTCAGCCATTTTTACAATGGCAGACCAGCGGATTCATAATCTACTAACTTTTCTCTACATTCGGTAAAAAATTCAGAATGATGATCGATGGGGTACCTAAACATGCAGTCGTCTCTCAGTCTATAAATACTTCGACTTTAAAATTTTGTTATAAATATTAAAATTTTATCAAGATCTGTTTATTCATAATTTATAAAACCATTTTGAAATGGTGCAAAGCGATTTTTTAATTTGTATTTTTACTTTCAATTACCCATATGTATACATAGGGTAATGAAAGTACAGTATTCGGTCGAACAACTTTTTTTTTTTTTGCATTTCTCCACGTTTTGAAACATTCTGATTTCAAAAAAGTTATCTAGAAAAAATGTCTGCCTGTGTGTCTAATTAATTCTAAATTCTGTACTATTATTCTTTATTTTTATATGTCATATTTTAAATATATTAAAACCTTATATATTCAAGGTGATCTCTCATCATTTCATTGAGATGAAAGGGGAAAAGCTTATTTTCTTAAATGTCTTTTATATAATGCACAGCGAGTGTTCTAAAACATTATGCATGAATCTTATGGATAATTCCAAAAATTTTAGGAACATCTTTTCCGCAAAGCAGATATAGTTTAGCATTCAGCATTAGCGACTATTAGAACAAAGTTGAAGTTGAATTTGTTATGAAGTACTGAAATACTTTAAATATAATTTTTTTTTAATACACTTTTTATCAAAATTAGAACACAACATTTAAACATACTAACATTAGCAAGATGTTAAGAGGTAAAATAATTTGTTGAATTTCTCTCACAATTTCCAGTCATCCATACTTTCACAACGATGCAAATATAAACTAAATTTAAAGAAATTTATCACACAAATCACTTTGTATATTTACGAAAAATGATGTAATTAAAGTGGCCCTCAAACAAAAAGTTGAGAAAAATGAGTCTTAAAAATTTTATCAAAATAAAAATAAAACTTTGAAGGAAGTTAATGATTTAGAATGAGCAGAATAACATGGTAAGGAAACAGTGATATCTTGTTAAATGGAATTTCTTTATACATATTTTTTATAACATTTGTGAGGGCAGGATAAAATTTCCTAACTTATTAAAAATTTTTAAAAATTCCCTGCCCTTTCCAGAATTGCTAATTTTCCTGTTATGAAATTCTTTATACATATTAACGTCGATTTTGTGTGCAGGTGGGTGGCTGGCTGTGTAGTTCAATGGCGGGCAAATCTGTGGACACCCAACACCTTTGCATTCATCCAATCAGGCTGAAACTTGGCAGATAGATTCATTGACGATGACCATGAATTCTATCAAATTTTGGGGGCTGTCACTGTCACTAAAAAGTTGCTTTTACGCAATACTAATAAACCAACTTGCCGTCATCAAATTGCGCTGAGACAGCATTTAACCGATCCTTGAAGAAACACTTTCCCGTTGCCAAAATTGTTTTAGTAAATAAATAATAAAATTGTTTTAATCAGAATTATTAAAAACTATTTGGATGTGAATGCATAAATTCACATTTATTTTTAATGAATGAATTTTTTAACGTATTTTGCTTCATATTTTACTGACAGAGATGTTTTTAATATTTAAAATTAGACGCAAACACCACGCACACATTGACAACAGAAACTGCGCTATGTTAATGAATATGAAAATTGGCAACGTATATTGAGGATTAATGCTAAAAACTAAGTTTTTATGGGTTATATTATTTCTTAATTTACCTTATGTCGAACACTCTGACTAACCTAGTTTGTTGTTCCCCTTCTTAATTTTCACGATCCTCTCCAAGGCAGAGGGCAGAACAGGAATCTCAAATCCCCACAGCTTTGAACTGGAAGATAAGCCAGGGCTGCTAAAGGGAGTCGAGCATCGGGAGTCATTTCCAAAGGAGAAGAGCGAAGAAGGGGTTTGAGATCTCGTGCCATACATATTAAGGGGCTCCTCGTAAGTATGGCAGATTCCATTGTATTCCTGAGGGCAAAAGAAACTAGTTAAACATTTTATACAGAACAATATTTGGTCTAGTGTAATTAGGTTTTCACAGGATTATTGTTCTGCCCCTATCATACAGAGGTCAATCTTACTTGTTAACACTAGATTGCCTAAGCAAGTCATTTTGACTGCTTTTGAATTTCAATTAAAAAAATAATTATTTAAATAATGACACAGCTTCTTATAATTTTGTGACTTTTTCTACAACATATAAATAGGTTAACTAATCATTGTTGTTGCCCCCCACCCCCTCCTTCACTTCCGGTATATATAAGTGTTATACCTATATTGCCGAAAAGCAGTCATTTTGACTGCTTGGAAAAGACCAGTTCGGCTCTGGATTGGAATAACATGATAACATACAAGTTCATGATAAATTGTCGATTTCGACATATACTTGATAAGTTGCAGTTGTTCAATAACTAAAGTTATTGCTATTCGTACTTGTTATTCGAATCTTTATGCCAGGCCTGGCCACGCGCTTTGTTCCCTTTGAACGCGCTGTAACGTAATTCAGATGGGAAGGAGGATCACTGAGTGTATGATCTCATACTGTAATCGATACGGCTAAAATGTCCAGATAATGTATAAATTAGTTTTTTCCGAACTGAAATACATTTTTTTTTATTGTTAATACTTATTAATAACTTGTTATATGACTGTAAGTGATATAAAATATATTAAAAATTACTGTTAAACAAATTTCTTTGCACATTAGTTATTTTTTCACAATGCAGTCATTTTGACTGCTTTCAGGCAATATAGGTACATACTAAGCTCCCGTCTTTCTAGTGTTAATAAGAACTCGTATGAAAGGCCACAGCAAAGAACGACCAGAGTTCAATTTTTTTCGAAATCGAGGTCCTCCCCCCCATCTGCAAGGTTATAGCAGGTAGTTTAAAAACATGGATTCCTCTGCCAAATAAATATCATGGTATCATAGATTTTGAGCAACCATTAACTTCAACCCTGATACAAACCCTTAAACTTGAAATTTTAAATCAGCTTTTCTGGAGAGTTGAGAAAAATGGAATCTGATTGTTCTTTGCCGTAGCTCTTCATAAGTAAAAACTCTTTGAGTTTGAGTGCTTTATTGGTGCAGAATTCTTCTCAACCAATCAGGGTATTGAATTAGTGTATTTATATAAAGTTCTTATTTCTAAGCAAGGATGACCACAAATATATAAACCTCCATGCCATTGAATTGTAAATGGCTTTATTTCTGACTACAGCCTCATCTAGTGTCTTAGTGTACGCTTGAATGGGTTTAGTTTAATCAAATATGAAGGAGCACAGCAAAGAACAATCAGTTAAATTTTTTTGTAATCGACGTTTTCCCGCCATCTTCAAGGTTATAACAGATAGTTTAACGACACAGAGTCCTCTGGAAAATAAATATCATGGTACGTGAGATTTTTAGCAACTATTTACCTCAACCCTGATACAAGCACTGAGACTTGACACTTTAAATCAGCTTTTCTGGAGAATTGAGAAAAAAGGACTCTGAATGTTATTTGCTGTAGCCCTTCATATGTGCAATGGGTGAAGCAAAATTACCTTCTTAAAAATTAAGAATGGTGATTTTGACTTTGCATTACAAAGTTTAGAAGTATGCTTTGGAATTGAAAGGGGACAGAACAAGTTTTTCATAAATTTAGTTAGATGCTTTTGTAAATCATATCAGTGGAAAGCACCACTTATGCCATATTTTTTCAATCTTAACTTGCTAACAAATTTCATTTGGTGCAATACACAAAATTGAAGAAATCAAAGTATTTTTCAGAAGATAAAATTGCAGTCATATTTCTAAAATGAAACTATTTAAGACATATTTATGCCAGTTCTGCGAATTTATGCACTAGATGGGAATAACATTATACAGCTGTTGTGTTACATTACTTTTGTGTTTATATATGTTTCTTTTTTTACAATCAAAATGCATTTTACAAAGATATAAATGCACACTAAGACACAGTTGTACAAAAAAAAGCTGAATAATTTAAAAAAAACTCAAAGCAAATTAAAGGCTGGTTTATTGGCACAGTAAAAATTAATATGGGACCTACCTCAGATATTCCATTAAGATAATTAGAAAACAGTTTCGTAATATTAGGATTTATTGAAAAAACTTCTATATAATAATAAACTGACTGGGACATTAGAAAACCCAGGATAATCTTTTTTGGATAATCCAAAATCTCCGAACCATACTTTAAAACATGAAAATTTGAAGTATGTATCTTTCTGTTCTACCTTAATAGATTATTGCCTTTTTATGTATATCTTGAATTAGTGAAATCTAGTTGTCTAAGAGTATGAACAAAATCTAAACACAGCAGTGGTGGCTCATGAGGTACAGCAAGTACAGCCGGATTGCATCTTAATTTATTAGTTCAAAAGTAAAATTATATATTTTACTAATTTTCTTAAATGGAGATAGAATTTCTAAGGCAATTGTAAAAAATCAGATAAACAGCAAAATTATTGCCAGTTACTTCAATACTCAAATCAGGAGAGAGAAAAACCCCTTCTAATCAACAAAAACTGACGATCTTCAACCAAACTGCAGCCAGTTCAAGAAGTCCCGTTTTGGTTGCAATATTGCCATGGTTACCGATGAAACCCAATGGAAGCTTTCCCTTCACGCAACCTAGACGGCATGTGGGGAGATACAGCCCGTTTGGACTTTTTCAACTTCAGCTGTACTTGCAAAATCAATGAACTGATTTGCTCTTTTGAATCAGGGTTGGCGATTGTGAGTGGTAAGGGAAAAGGTGCTACATCTCAGTAGCTTTTCCTGTAGTTATGTGGTAGTTTTTATTTACAAAAATTATTGTGTTTGCAATGTTTGATTGTCGAAATTAAAAAGGGAGTTTGGAATAGTGCTGGAAATGATGGATTAACCACAACTACACGTTGACAGATTCACAAGTTTAAAAGAAAGGAGGATTGATATGGTTTTCAAAAAATAAGTGTTTTCTTTTTTTCTCATCTTATTCATTTTATAAAAATTGAAAGGGAACTTTGATTCGAGTTTGAGTATTAAAGATTAAAGACTTCGCATTCATGAATGGTTGCAAAAAGTGTGTGTGGTGGTGGAGAGTGTTTCTGGCTGCACAAGCATTTTCGATCACGGGCCGCCACTGCAACACAGTGACACCTAAACACAGTCGGAAAGAATTTCTTAGCAGAAGACAATTATTCAAAGCGATAGCAAGAAAATAAGCTTTTCATTATTAAAATAATAACTTTTTAAATGACAGTAAGTGATTTTCATCAAACTACTCTGCCTTTGCAAAACTACTTTAAATTTCTAACCTACATCATTTTCTACAAGTAAGCAAATCATTTAGAAACACCAACTTACAAAGACTCTCAAAGATGAGCCATTGGAAATGATTTCTTGCCTTGTTTCTAATGGTTCTTTGAAAGAAATCTGTAAGACACATGTTCTCACATTTTACTCATATCAAAGTGGAAGACAGCTGGAAAATGCAGTTAGTAGAATTGAAAATGCAAAATTGGGAAGGAAGGGACAAAGGAATAAAGTGAAAAAATTTCTTTAAATTGTTAGTGACATACAGAAGTGCTCGTAAGTATAACAGCTGCCAATCAGCAACCAGTTCTATTTTTTTTCTGCCAGGCATACTTTAGTAATACACTTGATAATCATACACAGCAAAGGCATGGAGTACTTCTACATACTATCCTGATAGCTTTTTTTTTTTTTTTTAATGTTTTTTTCTGTCTTTCAATAAACCACATAATTTTTGTAAGTGATTATTTTGTTGCATTCTTAATGTGCAGGGGCTGCAGACCCCTGTCCTATCTGATCACATATAGGTTACACACAAACATTTGCAGTTAAGGGTCTTGATCTTGAAATTTGCAAATTTGTGAAATTTCATACCAGTATATCATAACATAATACTTAAACTATATTACAACTCTGAATAAGCAAACTGATTACAGAGGACATGGGACAGGAGAGCAAAGCAATACAAGAAATAAAAACACCATTCCTAAATGCATACCTTTGCAGGGACACTCTTGGATAAGGTTGTGGGCTTAGCGATTCCCAAACGAACCACCCCTTTCGGAACATGCTTCAGGACTTGGGTCGCCATGTCAAAATTTGTGTGCCTGAAGTTGATGTTATTTACAGAAAGTAAGCGATCTCCTGGCAGCAGTCTGCCATCTTGTTGTGCTGCTGCCCCGGGTACAAGACTCCAAACAATGATGACATTCTCATCTTGAATATTGGGAACCAAGTTGTCCTAATATAAATACAATTGTTGGTTAAGCACTGAATAAAAAGAAACTGGGTGTAAAATGAATTGATGAAATATAGAATACTGTTCATAGACAGGTTTGTCAATTCTACCCCATCTGTTTAAAAAATGCTTCTAGAGTTTCTGAATGGATATTTTTTTTTATATATATTTAAAAATGTATAAATGGTTGTGTGATAATCAAACAAATAATTGTTTTAATATTGTTTTGAAAAATTCCTTGACAATTCCGATAGATTTAAAAAAAATATCATGATTTTGGAGCAAACTTTTTTCAAATTTCTACACTTATTCAGATTTACTAGACTCCCTGATCAAATAGAACACGTATGCCAAAGATATAATAATAACCTGATTTTTTAAAAATAGCTTTGGTGTTAAATAAAAAGTTTAAATTATTCCGTAAAATGAAATTTCTAACAATTACTGACGCAATTCTCTAGGTAAATGGTGCCAAAATACAGATGAATGGGGAAACATACCTTCAAAACAATGTCAGCAAATTTTCATGATTCAGTGAAACTTAAAAAAATTCCCTGACATTTCCCAGAATCAGAAAACTCCCTGACATTTCCCAGATTTCCAGGTTCTGTTGCCACTCTGAATAAGCTCAGGTTTGCAATTCAATGGTCAAAAATGTAGTTACACAAAATCAAAGACATTCAAAGTTTTTAAAAAAGCAGTATATTAAAAAGTTTTCCTTAATTTCACACCACTATCTGAATTCCCTAAACATAAAGCAAACATGCTGCTTTCTAAATAACACAAAGCAAATATAATCAATCTTTGTGCAAAAATGAAAAGGGTGAAAGTAGTTTAACTTGCTAGTCAATTTAAAAGATAAAAACATTTAAAATGTTTATGCACATTAAGCAAAAAAAAAAAGTTCAATCACTGTCTATACTGCAGGTCAAATAGATATGATTACATCTTATGAGTAGAAACAATTTTTATCAGTGACATAACCATAAATAAAGCCAGCGTTTGGAAATTTTTAAATTTACCGTATTTATATAAATTATTTACCATATTTAAATGAATTATTTATTTTATTGGCACTTTAAATTTTTTTTTTCTTTTCTATAGTCTAACAAAAATTTTAGGTTAAAAACTGCATTTCAAGTTAAATATTTAATTCTTAAACTATGAAACACTTAAACTCGCAGGAAGTAAAATATAAGTATTCTGTAAAGCAAGTAAAAATTCTTTTTTAAACATTAGTTTTCATCAAAGCGAAATACTAAAATACATAATAAAGCAAAAATAAAATTTAAATAATAAAATATACCAAAAAACAGCCAAGATGGTAAAAATGTATGAACCACAAGCATGTCATTTTCGTTCATACAGATGCAGACAAAAACCTAGGAGTAAAATAATGCTTGTAATTTAACAGAGAATTAAAACAATCAAATTTTGTTAAAAAAATAACTTCGGTAAAAGCAATATCAAAATACAGTATAAATACCACAATAGACTATAAATAAACATAGCACATTCACACATTCCTGTTAACTAGAATATAACCATGCAATTTCAAAAGGCACACAAATAAAGCTATATGTGCAAATAAAGCTATATAAGCAAAGCACACAAATAAAGCTATAAGCTTAATCTATTAAATCTCTTAGGGCAATATATAATTTTTCAATGATATTAAAATAAAACATGCTTTTATAGAGAAAACAACAGTATTTATTTCACCATTTTTTAAATTGTTTATTTCTGACATATTTGTTATACCAATTTTGAGTCAGTACTTAAATAATGTAAAAAAATATTGGATAACATTCCAGTTAATTTCAAACTATTTGAATTGTGAAACTCACTGTCACTAAACTCCACTTCTAAATACACTTCAATTATTCAGCTTTTGTTGCATGTGAAATGGCTACTTAAAAATAGATTTACAAGCATAGAAAGTTTTGCAACATTTGTGGTGATTATATATCACAACTTTTCCCAACGTTTTTTTTTAAACATTGTTTCTATGTGTATTCTTGTTTTAACCACTGCATTTTAAATTAAAACTGACTTTTAATTAATTAATTATGGTATTGCAAGCCTTGTTACATGTTATAATTTTAAATTCAATTTTAAGCCGATTAAGTAAATTGTAAAGGAAGGGTTGGGTCAACTGGAGACGAAATAGCAATTGTTTTTTAGAATATAGCCCCTGCTATTGATTGGAATCTTCCCTCATACCAGCCAGAGCCTAGTACCAATTTAAAAAAGAACGCTTGTTATTCGTGAGCGACACTTAGTCATCGTCAAATGAATCGCTTTCTTCTGTAGGCTTTCGCCGAAATGATCGCCTGTGATTGGTTGCGCCAATCGAAGTTCTGCAGAAACTTCTTTTTCTCTGACACACTTTTGCTCCTACGACCGACCTGTAAAGACGTAGATCCTAGCTGGTGAACAGGGTGTTGTTTGGCCAGCATGTCAGAAGATGGAGGCGAGAAGCTGCAAAAATAACAAAGGACAGCAACGACAATTCTCGTAGAGTAACTCACTAAACCAAATAGAGCAACTTGTCGATAAGATGTCAGTTGGATTTCAGTCGTAAATATCTCCCCAAGAAATTTTCCTCGCCCCGTCCCGACCACTGCAAACAGTTCTTGGGGTTTGTTCTTCACAGGCCCAATTATTATCGATGTAGTTCCTCCTCCCTTGGAGTCTACCACCCACCCGAGATGTCACCAAATGCTTTGCAAGACATCCCTTGGAATCTACCACTTGCCCATGACGCCAACTAAAGAATTTAAGAGATTTTTCCCTTTGAGATGACTGTCACAAATTTAACTTCTTAACAGTGTCTTCAAAAGTCACAACACATTTGGTAGCAAGTATATTGCTAAAAAAAATCACTTAACTAATTTTTATTTCTGTAAGCGTCTATGGTGATTAATGTCACATCTAGTTCTTAAACAACAGCATTGTTTTATTTGATACTGATTTAGTATCAAATAAGGAGCAATCTATCTATATAATTCTCTTATGCATGCCCCAAAAGAAGAGATTTATTTGTACATGTAGATTCTCAGCAGATGCTGTTTGTTCATATCTCAGAATCAACGTTTGAATCATAATATTTGTTGTGCTGCAAAAGCATTTAAAAATATAGGCGATAGCATGTTCAACAACCATACGAGAACACAGATGAAAGTTTTGAAAGGGGAAATGCTAGACAAAATTCTGAAAGACATCGAGCAGACTAGCTTGCATTAGCAGTGTTGTTGAATAACATGATACTGACTCTATGTGAGAAATTTGTTCTTTAAGCCTAATATTGGGACAAAGAAAAAAAATCTTCTGGGAAATATATGAAATATACAAATGAATATGATGACAAACTTTTGTCTGTGTCTATTATGACACATAAAAAAATTACGCTAGGATGTATTCTGAAGAAGTCTCTTCTAGGGAGCAAGAGGAATCTGGTCTGCAAGGTGAACCAATGAAGGTTGTTTAACAACCCATGGTGGTTGGAAAGCGTTAACGAGTAGGGTGTAGAGCCCACTAATATAAATATTGTATCACAAACAAAACAGGTAAAATTTGATAAAATTTTAATTCAGTTCTACTTTTTGTATTACTTGGCCAAATCTGAAGTTATTTTAAAAATTATACAAGCTGCACAAAATTAAACTGCATTACTAATTCAATTCTCTGCAATACTTATATCCCTGTACATATCAGATAAATTTGAGAAGTAATGAAATTTAATTAATAGTATTTTCAGAATGGTCAAAATGAAAGATTATATAATGTAGAATTAGTACCAGAGAAATGTGTTAATTTTTTAAACTGGCAAAATAAATCAGACAAAATGTCCAGTAAACATACTATAAAAAGGCATTATTACATTATTGACAAAGAAAAGACATATTGATTGCTATAAAAAGTCACAATTTTTATATAAATATATATATACTACACAAAGCCAAATCGCCATCCTACCTTTTCCTTGAGCAAATCTTAAACCACTTCAAAAACAACATTTTTAATGTATTAAAACAATTAGGACTTCCAATACAAATTATTATAACAAAGTCATTATAAAAAAGCAGTCCCTGCATCATAAGGTCTCAAAACAAGTTCTGGTGTCTTACTGCAATGAGAAAAATTCCAAACAAACGTTCATTTGTATGGCTGTTAACATAACAACAAAGAAATTTACTTTTCAGCTCTTTTTTAGCGACTCCCATTGCTAATTCCCCAAAATCGCAACCTATCTTGAACCCAACTTTTTGGTGGATTATCTAGCAACAATTTCGTTCCGGACTTTCCTCGTCGCCGCAAAGCAATACTGTATTCACATCACTGACAAAGATAACCCAAACCTTGTATTCCACAATGCTGAATCCAAGTCCATCCTCCCCTTTGACCAAATCAATGAAATGTGGTTCACTGCTCCAAGTGGCCAGGGAAGAAAGTATCTCGAGAGATCTCCCGCTGGATCCCCCCTTGTCCTCGTGGCACCTCCTCATGGCAAGGAACGAGTCAGACTTGGCCTTGATCAGTCGTTCTGCCCACGGGATGAGGGAGAGATTGCTCGTCCAGTGGTGGGAACGACCGCACACCAGAACAATGTTGGATGGAAGGGACTTGAAGATGGACAGGACGTCGGGATAGTTGGCGTCCTGGAGAGGATTTCCATTGACCTGATGACAAGATTTTACTCATTAGATATTTTAAAGGGTTTGTGTATGTTTTTAGTGAAAATCACTTAGACAGCTTTTTAAATGATTAGCACTTCTGTTAACTCTTTGTGGTCCACTCACGTATTAGCACGTATTTTTGTCACCCGTATCAGGTGGCCGCTCACGCATTAATACATGTTCATCTAGTCTCCGGTTTTTCAAGCTACGGTCGATTTATTTCTAGTTGTTCAGGAGTTGTGTGTGTTTTATTGAATGCTTATACCATTCATGTGGCAGCAAAAAAATGACCGTTTCCCAGGACTGGTAGATTTAAAGAGCACTGGCATACAAGATGTTAAAAATGTTTGAGTCTGGTTTTGTCATATACTTGGTCAACCAAGCATCCACTTAAAACAACCAAGATAGTTATCATCTTCCTCTTTGTTATTGTAAAAAAATAATTTTAAAATTCAGTAAGGTAAAAATAAATAAGACAATGAAGAAATAATGCCCTTTCACAACAACAAGCAACTTAGCAACCAAATCATAAATTCAGTAAAGCCAACTTTTAAGGAGTGTCATCAGTAAAAAATTTGATGTTTTCAGTAAAATCAAACTTTCAGAAAAAAAATTTACAGCGCATAAAACATTCACCTTAAAAGATTAATTCCTAGTACATATAACGAATGTGGAATAGCTCCCAAGTAAAAAAAAAAGCTGAATTTCAAGTGAAAGTGACAGAGACGCCAAAAAACTCAAAATTACAAACAAGTAAAACAACATTTGATAAAAAGAACAACATATTTAAGCAATTATATTATAATGGAAAAGAGAATCTAATAAAACAGTTTGATGATTAAGTAAATTTTTTATCGAGTTAAAATAAACAAATTTTATACCATGGTGATCAAAATTTTACTTTAGGATTATATAGAAATATTGGGCAATTGGAACTTTCTGGTACTAATTTACATTAAAATTTTAAGTCATTTTGCATCGAATTAAACAAGACGATGAAGTCGATCATCACCCCATTACAAATCTGGGAGGTAGTGGTTATAACATCAGCATATACCTTGGTAAATGCCACCAAAACTTCGGCAGAAGTCTCAGTAATAGTGGCTATTACGTCACCATAACCTTTAAAGAAATAAACCATCACTGCAAGGTTAATACTGATAATAGCGCCCGCCACATTGGCGCAAATCTTAGCAATAACACTTATTGCATCAGCTTAACACTCAGCGAAAACGATAGCCATAATGTAAATATTGCTGGTAACACAGCCTTCTCCTTATTAGAGGCATTAATTTTGGTAATAGCAAGATTATTTGGTATAGCCTGACGGGAAAAAAAATCATCTGAATTTTTTATAAAAAAAGCAAATAATTTTGCCAATAAATTTTTTCCTACCTCTAGTAATTCATCCCCAATAAATAGTGCCCCACTTCGGTCCACACTGTAGCCTTTACAAATGTCTGAAATAAAATGATGAAGCACAGATTTCTCATCACGCCTTGTTTCAACGTTGAAACCAAATCCAACTTCATTATCATTCTTTTGAAGAGCTGTAATCTGAAATTGTTACAATTTAGAAATACCAATATAAGTTAAAATGCAAATGAATACTATATTAATAAAGGACAAAGATTCAAATGGGAAACATACAATAACTTCATTTCTAGGACCCATCACCTTTTCCCACTTAGCTTTGATTTCTTCTGCATCAATGGAATTTAATGAAAAATCTATAAATAGACAAAAAATGCATAGGTTAACGATCTTTCATTTAGCTTTCTTACAATAAAGATAAACAAGTAATGTGAATACAGGACTAGTGATAGTCTTCTTAAACATTCCATGACAACTAAATGGGAATGAAATGTGATAATAGATAGTATTCTAATAAATCACATGAGGCTCACGTACTTAGAAACAATTCTGAAGAACATAATTGTACTTTAAAAAGGGTTTCCTTAATGCAAATACATAAGTAACAGATGCATATAAAATTAATTGCAAAAAAACTAAAGTTAAATTATTGAATTATCTTCCTAATACAGATATTCTAAGAATAAAAATAAAATCATTAATTTTTCAGGGAATTTCCAAGGTTTTGAACTAAAAATATGAATAACTATATTTTTAAATGGAATGTATAATCTGATAATATTAGAGTAATTACAATATTCTGTCTTATTTAGCAAGACCAAAATACTCAAGAGGAAATAATTAGAAAACACCTAAATGTGCTAAACACTGAAAGTGCCATACTTTGTATGAATTCGTAATTGGTATTTAGTGCTGTAGTTTGTTCTTACATCAGTCACTTTGAATTCAGAAAAGAGTTTACTTTATTTTACAATATCTGTTCTCTATACCCGAGGGGCATGTAACATCACAGAACCAATACTTTGCTTTGCTACCCACCAAAATCAGCTCTTTCACACAGTGATTTCCTCAAAATTTGATCATTAAGAGCCATTAATAAATAAAAACTACAATTTTAATTATGTCAAAATATAGTTCCGAATGTGTAAAACCTATTTACAACGTCTGCATAATTATTAGTTAGTTTAAACTTGATTATTTAATTTAATTGCAATAATCGCAGTCCTATGCTTTCTGCCCACCCGGAATGTCTAAGAACCTGTCTTTACCCCCATGACCAGTTAGTTTGTTAACATAACCCTCAAGTATAGGAAAGTACAATCTATATCTATATATTTTTTCGGTTTTAAATTATGATTGTGATAACTGTATTTCATGTTCTTTCTAGAGATATACAATAGTATCTAGCAGCAACAATTTATTTAATATACCTGAACAATTTAATTCAGTCAATATCTAGCAGTTAAGAGCTGGTTTTTTTATCAGCTTTCATATAAATATTTTATAACTTTCAATAAATCAAAACAGAAAACTAATTAAAAGATAATCTCACTATTGTCAGCTGCAGGTGAAGGACTTGAGAAAGACCTTCTGGAAGCACTTGAATGATCAAACATAGAATGGATTTTCTCAGAACCTTGAATAAAATTGTTTACAAAAATCTTAAAAATTATGCATAAATTTTTTTATGTTGCAATAAGTGAATAGTAAAAATTAAACATTTATTAATATTTAAAGAAGCTAGTAAAATTATTTTAAAGTATACTAGTATTATGTTCAGTTTCAGAATCTTAATTTAAGAACTAATTAAAATTTTTAAATTTCCACACTAGGAATGTACGTAATTTCAGGGGCAAAAACTAATTACGTTTAAAATTTCAGAACTGTATGTGAAGTGGAAAGTATCTTAACTCGCCGAGAAATTTTTTAATCCTACACTTTTTATAAAATAGATTTCTTTAAAGTTTAAATCTCTTGTAATATCATTCATTGATAAGGCAGTCAAAGTTTACATGATACTGGAAAATAGAAAAGAGAAATTCTATATGTTATACAAATTTATTCAAAACTACATAACAAAAAACTTACTGATAAGAAAATATAAAATTAAGATATTGAATACTAGGCAAACATATGAGAGATTAATATTTTTTTTAAATAAAAGATATTATTTGTAGCAAAAAAAAAAAGTTATAACTAGCCTCCTTATATTTAATATCTGTACAAATAACTAACAAATTTAAAACTACTTTAAGCGTAGTCCTACTTACCCATGGCCTCTTGCAGATGATCAAATTTTGAACCATGATTGTACCTTGCAAGTTGAAGCTTCACATACTTTCCAGTATTCCTCAAAATTTCAACAGCTTCACAATTTGAGTAACCTTTCAAAGGGTGGCCATCAACCTAGATTAATGTTTAAATGTCCAATGAGTAACAACAAAAATAATATTTTCAATATGACTGAGAGAAGTCAGTAATTTTTATTTATGTATAATTGTCACAACCAGCTTTTTTCAGTTCAGTTACATTACAAATATAAAATTGTAACAAATATTATTATGTCATTCTCGAAAAAAAAAAGAGAGTGATCTTAATGAAGTGAATATAATTTATACAAGACTTCATTGAACTAAAATCAAACAAGAATAGTTGTGATGTCATTAAGCAAAAAAGAATAAGTCCACAAAAGCTGAAAACTGAGATGTCTAACTAATGTTCTTTTTTGCAAGGAAAAAAAAAATCAAGAATTTTTTATTTAATTTTCAAGAACTAAATGTGAAAAAAAAATATGCATATGGCTTAAATTAACATTACAAATTGGATTTCAACTTAATTCTATTGGATTACAATGTTTTCCATGACTTTGAAAAACACACTTTTTTTTCGAGCACTATTGAAAGATTTCATGGTTCATGTAATCCAGCATTTTGTTCAAACTTGCCCATAAACGGAGTATAAAAAGTTTTTGTGTTTTGTGTTAGGAATGTTAAAAGTCATGAATTCTTAAGGGAAAAAGTGAAAACAGTTTTAAATCTTTCCTGCAGAATCACATGAAAAGGTCCATTTAAAAACACAATTTTAGTACAAAATATTATTGATTAAAGATTTTAATATTAAATATTAAATTAAAAAGATGGCACTAGATTACAGCCATGAGAAATAATACTGAAAAAAGAGAGAAAATACTATTGATCCGTAATAAATAGAAATTATTCAAACTCTTCAATAATATTATTTCTCATAAATATCTTCTTTCATTATCCTCAATCATTAAAAATAACAAATAATAATATTATGACCAGTTTAAATAAGATCTATGCACATAAAAATTTACATTACTTGCCTCCACTACTTGATCATGGACTCTTATTTGACCAGAGAGGTCTGCCACACTTCCTTTTGCAATACTCTTTACAAAAATTCCTGATATGTCCTCTGTGTAATAGCACATAAACTCATTATATTCAAAGAAAAAGAAAATTAAAAAAAAAGGTCTATTTCAACAGGTATGATAAGGAAACAGGTAAGGAAAATAACATGTAAGGAAAAGGTATGAATAATAATCAAATTCAAAAATTTATTATGATGCACCCATCATACATGCTACAGTTCCTAGACAAAAAAAACACATCATTTTCAACAATGTGAAAATTCCATGTCAGAAAACAAAAATCTGCATTTTCGCTTAATGGACAATTCCTGCATTTTTTAAAAACGAGTGAAATTAGTATATATTTATGCAGAATTTCTTTCTGATTCCAAATATTTCAACAAAAGTTCTTTAAAAAAATTAGTTATTTAAATATTAAGAAAATGTCCCAAAACCGAGCCAAAACCAGACCGATCAAAACAGTCGACAAAGTCTGTGATGTAAAGAAATCCTATCGTTTCTATGGTTATCGTAAGGTTTCTGCCAAATAGTTGGCGTTGGTAGACCATTGTCACATTCCATACAGGTTGGCGTGATTTGCGAGAAACTTTCAAATCTGGTTTCCGCTGCTGAATTTCAAGCCAAGATGTTTGTGAAGCGTGACGTCACATTCAATGTCAGCGAAATGAGTCGTTTTCTCGCCAACGTTTAACAAGGTAATTTTGATCTTAAATTTAAAAAAAAAAGAAAAAGCGTATTGAGCAGAAATTTTTGTGTTATGGCCTTTTTGAAACATTTAGAATTAAATAATTTATTTTTTTAAAAATGCGGGAAATGTAAATTGCAACAAATTTGGACGATATAAAGGTCCAGATTGGAATGAGCAAAAAATAGCTAAGAGGCAAATTCATTAAGTTTCATATTCATTGAATTTTTTTAAATGTAGATTTTTTTCTACTGTGTGTTATTTTATCAATACGAATTTAGTCATAAATTTATAAATTTTTTTTTTAAAAATAAATCTGTTATTTTATCAATACAATATTTTATGACAACGTTTAATGATACGTAATTTTTTAATTAACATTAACTAAAACATAGCATTACCATATTAACTATTTGATTTACTCAATTAAGTCATTTAAGATTAATATGTAAAACTTCATTTGTGTAAACTAACATAAAATTTAGAATATATAACAAATAAAATGACAAAAATGTCAATATTAAAAAATAAATATAAACTTCATAAGGGGTTAGCAAAATTAGTTAGCTGGTTCAATGTAAAGAAACCTTAACCTTTAACTGCTGTAAGCGGTCTGACAGACCGCGAGTCATTTTTTGTGGAATGCTTCCACCCCCTAAAATATAGCATCTTTGACATTTATATTAATTTTTCTGGTTCTATGTTTCTTAAACTTTAAATTGATATTCACCAATTTGTTTGGCGCAGTATGGACCATGTGTAGCCCTTGCGCCAAAAACCTCAAAACCACCCAACCACAGCAGTTAAAGGTTAACAACTAACAAAATATTGGCCTTCAGTAACATAAAATCGATTGAAGTTACCACTATAAACAATAAATCTAAATTTGAATTGCAAACAATTCTAAAAGAACCCATCCCAAATACTTCCCTTGGACATAACATTGTGCAAATACCAAAATGAGTTAACTATATAATTTAAGAAATATGGGTAAATACACAGAAATTGGACTCTTAGTCAAGGTGAAAAATATAGTACAAATAGATGACAATTGTTGAGTATCCCTAAGTACTAGGCATAATTTTAAAAATAAACGACATGGTCGTCAATGGAAATGTAATTCTTTAACTCAACGATTCTCAACCTGTAGGAAGCGAGCATACTAGAGGAGGGGACGAGAATGTCCAAGAGAAAATATTATTTAAAAAAAATTGATTAACTGACAGAAAGGAAAGCACACATACACATACAAAACAAAATACATTTCAACATATTTAACAAATAAAGTAAAACAACTTACTAAATCAAAACCTACTTAATCAAAACATACTAAATTAAAAACAAATTTAATAATTATTAGTGGCTTCCTCGGGCCTGTCTTGCAGAGCAAACTTTTTCGAAGGAAGGCCTAATATTAGAAATTGCCACTCTCAGTTCTGTTTCTATATTTAGCCGAGATCTATATTTTGTCTTCAAAGAAGCCACAGCAGAAAATCCAGTTTCACAAAGGTAGGATGTTGAAAATGGTAATAGATAACCCTTGTTTTTAGTGCAGGAAAATCATCCTCTACTCCTGCGCTATTAAAGTGCTGAAAAGATTCTCGATTTAAGGGGTCTCATTTTATACATTTTACTATATTCATATAATTTTATTTATTCATATAATTTACTACGGTTACAACTGTAGTTAACACAATATTCAGACCAGGACTCATTTCTTTCGAAGCCAAAGCTTCTCTGTGGATCATGCAATGTGACCAGACGCACTGAGGCGATTTTTGTTTTACAAGTGCTTGTATACCTTGGAATCTTCCGGACATTGAACGAGCACCATCGGTGCATATTCCGACACAATTTTTCCATTCTATGTTTGCCTCGATCATAAAATCATTTAAAATAGCGAATAATGCGAGCGCTGTTGGTGTTTATTGGTTTGCAGAAAAGTAGTTCTTCTACTACTGATATATTATCACAAATTCGAACATAGGCAATTAAATGAGCTTCTTTATTACTATCTCTTGCTAAACCAAGCTGTATTGAAAACAATTTGTCACACAACTTTGAGAAAAGCTGACACTATACATCTTCAGCTATATCATCAATTTGATGAGTAACAGTATCATTTGAAAGAGGTATGGACTGCAAATGTTTTGAAAAATTATCTCCAAACATAGTTTTTACAATCTCAATTGCTGCTGGCAAAATAAGCTCTTCACCAAAAATTTGAGGTTTTTTACAACTGGCTATTTAATATGAAACTTTGTACGACACAATTAAAGCTTTTTTAATCACAAACAAAGTTTTGTTAAAAAATTATTTTTGCTTTTTAAGTGATTTTAATTTTAATTCGAAGAATTCTCTGGGTTTGTTGGCATACTCACTATGAAGAGTTTCGAAATGACGTTTAAGTTTATAAGGTTTCATGCTGTCTGCAGCCAATATTTTTAAGCAAATGATACACAGGGGCCTTTCTTCTTCATTTACGTCAGTACTAGTAAACCCAAAACTTATGTATTCTTGAATTTTTTTTATTTTATTTTCAGAACCACGCTCGTCTATGTACTTGTTGATGTTTGACTATCGTCTAATGCTTGCTTACTTCCGCTTAAAAATTTATCCACGAGTCTGCATAAATCTGCTGCCATGAATATTTAATATGGTGAATTGCAATTAAGTCTGCAAACATATATAACATACACATTTATGATAGATTCGATAGTGATAGAAAGATCGACTCAAATGAGATTGGCTGGAATTGAAACTTGTGTTATCGAACATTTTCCTTCTTCCTTTGAGAAACATTTGCTCTGCGCATGCTCGAAACGGAATCGGTCGTGTTCACCGTCCGCTTGGCAAAATGCCAGATGTGGTTTCTCACCAACGTTGGCTCGCTTTTACTCTTGTTTTGGCAGTTAGTTAAAAATAATTTAAAAACAGAATCCAAAATACTCAATATACATTATTGTTGTAAGCGGGGCACGATCAAAATTATGATTGAAAACTGGGCCGCGAATACTGAAAGGTTGAGAAACGCTGCTTTAACTTATAATCTCTTGAAAGAGTCAATTTAGGGCTACCTCATTTTAATACTTTCACGATGATCTGTACTATGCTTATTCTGTACAGTTAAAGGTAAACACAGTATTCACTACTTTTAAAATGTGTACAGCTGCATATTTTGATACTTTTAACCCCACTTGTATAACTTTGAGTGCACAACATGTAAATCGGTTGTATTATTTTATTGATGCAGAATATTTTGTCAACAAGTTTGCCTCAAACTATTTTAAAATAAAGTAGATGTCTTTACAATTTCTGCAGTTATGATATTTATCCTTAAAAAAGCAATACTATAATAATATGCTATTATGATTTAAAAAAATATGATTCAGTACATTTTAAAAATTTAAACAATCAATTACAAAAGTCAGTACTTATAACAATGCAAAAAGTATCAACCAAAAATTCTTAAGTTAAAACTGACCAGTAATAAATGAAATGAGTTGACTAAATACTTATGATACAATAAATTACTTGCCTCTTTCACAAACATAGCCAGCAACAATAATTCCCAAGCCTTGATGATCTTTAACTAAATTAACTTCAAAACTTTCCATGTCTACCCTTTCATTCCTTCCTTTATATAGAATTGGCTCTTTTTGAATCTAGAAATAAACAATTTTTAATTCATACCATTAAAAAAAACTAAACACTAACTTTAAAACAATCTGATTAAACATGGGGATTAAATATTTCACAAAATCAAAAGTTAATTCTTTTTCATAATGGCAAAATTTTAAATGCTATATCAATAATTCTTAAATTATTATTTTTTTTACCAAAGTATACATCAACACTTTTATTTTTTTGTGGTCATGCATTTTTTTTTTTTTTTTTTTTTTTTTTTTTTTTTTTTATCATGTAGGAAACATTTTTAAAGCTGCCATATAGGACTAACAATTACATTTTAAATAAAATAGTAAAAACTATTATGAAGTTAAAATTTATGTTACATCATATCATAACATAATTCCTATATTGTTTGAGAAAATACTTCCAGTGGGAATAATAAGAAATCAATAGGATTTGATATTTTCACTCATAAAAAAGAATATTTATATCAGCAGTAATATCCATTACTCATGTCAAATTATCTCAGCTGCTGGTACAATTTCAGAATTCTACGAATTCATTGTAATACTACCTTACTTACATTTATTTAATTATTTAATATTATATTTATTTAACTATTATTCCCTTCTATAATTTTTTTATAGGGCCCCAAAAGCATGTGCATTGGGCTCCAAGTGATGTAAGTTAGCTATGGCTGTGGTCAACAAAATATTAGTAATTTTAACAAGTTTTCTAAAATGAATATGGCCCACTTTGAGTGCAAACTCATTAAACATAGCAGTTCCTAGACGGACAGAAATGTTTCGACAATGGACAATTCCCGAATTTTTTAAAAATGAGTGAAATTAGTTTATATTTATGAAGAATTTCTTTCCGATTCCAAATATTTAAACATAAGTTCTTTAAAAAAAAATAGTTATTTAAATATTAAGAAAAGAAAATGCCCTGAAACCAGTCCAATCAAAACACACAACAAAATCTGTGATGTCAAGGGTTTCTACTGTTTCTATGATTATTGTGAGGTTTCTGCCAAATAGTTGGAGTTGTAATCGTTAGCGCTGGTAGACCATTGCCATATCCCGTACAGGTTGGTGTGATTTGCGAGAAACTTGCAAAACTGGTTTTCGCTGTCGCATTTCAAGTCAAGATGCTTGGGAAGCCTTGACGTCACATTCAATTTGAACTGAAGGAATCGTTTTCTCACCAACGTCTCACAGGGAGACTTTGATTGCAAATTTAAAAAAAGAAAAAGCGCATTGAGCAGACATTTTTCTGTTTATGGCCCTTTTGAAACATTTAGAATTAAATAAAAATAATAAATTAAAAATGCGGGAATCGTCTATTAAGCCAAATGTTTGGTTTAAATATACAGCAATTTTTTTTTTAACAATACCGTAGAGTATATTGAAATCAAACATTATTTGCCACAATTTTAGCAGAACCCTGATATCACATACATAAGTTGTACCCTAGCACTTTTATATCTTACCACAGTTGTTGGCTCCAATGCATACATTTCCTGCAACATCGGATCAGCAAAACCATTCGAAGCAGGCTGATAAATATTCAGCTGCTGTTCTAATTCGTCCGGTTCGTTGAGAACACGAGTTGGGACAATGGCAGAAGCACTCTGCTGCAGTAGGTTCTCTTCCGGTGAGGTTGGTTCGACGGGTCTGGCAACAATCAGGTGGACTTGATTGCCACACTGCCTCAGTACCATAGCAACCTGATCAGAGCCCATGCCACGGAGGTTGATATCGCCAATTTGGATGATGTGGTCGCCAATTTGTAAACGTCCATCCTGAAAGTAATGAGGTCCAACTTATTTAATTACTTTCAATTATCAATTACCCATATGTTTACTAGGGTAATGAAAGTATAGCATTCATTCAAAGAAAATTAAATTTTTTTTTGCATTTCTCCAAGTTTTGGAACACCCTAATTTCAAAAAAAGATCAAGAAAAATTCTGTATGTATGTTCGTGGTCAACATAATATAGAGTTCTATGGTGCCTTCATCAAAATTCAAAAAATCAAAAGAAGAAAGAATTTTGGACCAACTATGGGTACTAGTGCAGGGTGGCTAAAAAATTCAGGAAAAAAAGTTTCCCGAGAATTCCCTGATGGATTTCTAAAAAATTCCTCAATTTTACGACAAACTTATTTTCAAATTTCCCCAACTTTTCCAGATGTGTAGACACCATCATCAAATAGAAAATGAATGATAAAGAGATAATAAGCCAATTTTTAAAAAACAGTTTTGGCGGTAATGAAAAGTTCAAATTATTCCGTAACATTAAACTTCTAATGGCTTACCACTACAAATCTCCATGTAAATAGTGCCAAATATGGATGAACGTGCCTTAAACAATACAAAATTTCCCTGATTTTCATGAAATTTTAAAAAGTTCCCTGATTTTTTCTAGAATCAGAAAGCTCCCCGACATTTCCCTGATTTCCAGGTTTTCTCGGTTCTATGGCCACTCTGTTGAACCAATATTTTTGGTGGATTATTTAGCAACAATTTCGTTCCGGACTTTCATCGTCGTGGCAAGGCAATACTGTATACTGTAACATTAAACTTCTAATGATTACCACCACAATTCTTCAGGTAAATTGCGCCAAAATATGGATGAGTGGGAAAACGAATCTTTCCTGATTTTCATGAAATTTTTAAAAACTCCCAGACATTTGCCTGATTTTTTTCCAGAATCTGAAAGCTCCCTGAAATTTCCCTGATTTCCAGGTTCTGTGGCCACTCTGTTATATTAGGGATTTACCTAATCTCAGATAGATTGAGTACCTATAAAACAACCTTGCACTGCATTATTTGGAAATAAATAAAAGACCAGCCTGAGGGGGAGTTTTTGAGATGGCAATGATGTTGTTGTTGTTGTTGCATGCCCCCGGAGGCCAGCAGAGCTAGACCAGGTCCATGATGTCGCACACCCTAAAAAAATCCAACACCAAAACAGGGTCGTCGGCCAAATCCTTCTTAGAAAGTCCCAGGCACGCGAGGATGTGATCAGGCGAAGCTTGTTCAATAGAGCAGTGTTTGCAGATTTCGAAGCTCCTGGATCCCTCAAAAAATTTCAATGTCTGAAGGTGGCCATTTCGAAAGCGGGCAAGAGTAGTTTGTTCCTGTCTATTAAAACCCTGAGCAAGGGAGCCCCCAGGACAGGGATACTGATACCAATGGTGCGCTGAGGGGACAATCCAAGTAGTCCTGTTTCTGTGTTTAATCTGAGAATGAATCTCTGTAAAGGTGAGAGGCACTGACGGAACAGAGGCCTCGCCAGCACCAGCCTTTGCCAACATGTCCGCAATCTCGTTCTCTTCAAGATCAAAGTGAGAGGGGATCCACTGAAGATGAATCTGATGTGATGCGGAAAGTCGTTTTAACTTAATGGCAATGATTAACCAATGAAGAAAAAGGTAACGTAAATAATAAATATCTTCAGATATGAAGTAAAGTATTTAAAGCTTCAACTTTGAATGCTGTTAGCTTACTCAACCACAATAAATGTTAAATGCATCATTTTACAAAATAAGAAGTGCAATGCCTTTTTTCACTGTTTTCCTGGATTAAAAGTTATACAAATTAAATTTGAGATGTAAAAATTGAAGTAAAATTAAAGTCAGTGAATTATCTGCTCTCTTATTCCTGAAAGAGTTTTCAATTTGATAGCACGTTTATTAATAGAATAATTTAGACAGAGTGTCAACTACAGTTGAGTTACAGAGATGTCAACTTTTTACGTATTTTATATAGTTTTTTACAGATTGTTCCGAGTCTTTATGAATTTTTATGGTTTTACGGATGTTCTTGAAAACATGCGAAAAAGACCTACGTGAAATTTCTTCTTTTTTTCAATCTTTTGCCATATGATTGAAATTCACCAATACTTTCACTTTTGCTGAGATTTACGTTGTTTTCCCTTAGTGTTACTCTGATGTAATAGCATTTCATATTCATTCATAGTAATGGAAGAGTATTGACCATGAATAAACCGAAAAAAGAAGTAAAAATCAGTAAGACGACAGAAAATCTGTTGAAAAGTTAAAATCTCTGGAGTTAAAATAAAACTATGTAGTGCTGAACTATACATTGCTAAATATTAATAATGAACGCCTTCCAAAAGACATTTCAAGAGAAAATTTCCCTGAATCGGCATCTGAAATAGGAGAAAGCCTGGAAAACTTCTAACAGCCAACTCGAGGATCAATGCAAAATACAAAGCTAGTCCACATTTAAGTTTAGCTTGCAGAATGACAACCCAAATCAGAATTCAATTCAAAGACCTTTTGCATGCTAAATGAACTCTAGAATATGAGTTGACAGATGTTTATAAGTTGATTAATAAGCAATTACAAATTTGAAATCAAATCCGAAATTATTAAAAAAAAATAATCAAATAATAATTTAATTTGAATGGAAATTTTTGATTGCATTTACAAGGTGGGAGCAAGGATTTTATAAATAAGAAGTTAGAATGGTTTGGAGGAGAGAAGGCATTTTAATTTAATCTAACATAAATAAGACATGCAATCAGAGAGTTTTAGGGTCAGAACCCCCTCCCGCCCCCCCAGGATCCCTAACATCCTGGTATTTTGTTATGATTAAAACAGAAATACTTAACAATCGTAAATAATTAAAAAAAAATATGTTTTTAATCTACCATTATTCTGCTAGGGTTTGCCTACTGTATCATAGTAAAGTAGTTATTAGGTACAAGAATTTCAAAATAAGTAACAGATTTTTATATCTCCCAGCATCAAAAAATCACTATGCATTATTTTTTTTTCTACTTAAGTCCAATATAAAGTGTTGTTGCAAAGCAATGTAAAAATATGGATGTTTCCATTTTTCAAATGTTGTTATAGTGTTTAAGTCTTGCAAACCCAAGTATTTAAAGCACCAAAAATATATAGTAAAATTATCCTGATATTGGTGTTCCTTCGTTTACCAAAAATATTACTCCTTCTCTAATTGAAATTATACAAAAAAACAAAAAGTTAATATTAATTTATTAAACAAGAAAATATGGATAATACAGGATCTAGATGAAAATGTTGCTCCATGTTCGGTTGTTTTGAATTAACTCTGAAAACTGGACAAAATCAATTTTATTATTTTACCGTATGTAGGTGAGAGATTAATAAACTGTAAAAATACTTCGATATAAATAAACAACTGGATAGACTGCTTAACACTGGGAAAATGAAGCTGTTGCCAGATGCAATTGGTGGGATAAAAAATATGGATTTCTGAGGATTGAAAATAAAATTTTGAGTTGTACACAGCAGAAATGTCAATAGTAGACCTTAATTAGTAATAATGTGCAAAAAAGTATATACTCTAACACTTTACAAGGTTTTTCACATTCCCATCCAATTATAAAAGTGAACTGTGATTGGTTAATCATCCCACTAGCTTCACAATCCCCGGCGCGTTTTTCTCTTTGCATTGACAATGGAGCAGTCTATCCAGTGTTTATCTATATCGATGTAAAAATATTGATGACTCATGACAAATATAGAGTAACTCGACATTAAAGTTATTTTTTCATACAGAGAATTACTGGAACCTTAGGACTTGATTGAAAACCCCTTCAAAATAAATTTTCTAGTTACACCCTTGAAAATGAGTAGCTTGGAGAGTGAGTTTATATGTAATAAATATAAATAGTTATTTAAAAGTTCTCGGATACTAGGGGGATCTATACAAAACCAAGTCTCTCAACTAGTAAATAGCTTAGTATTTCCAATAAAAAAATAAATATTACTTTTAATAAGTATGCTTACTTTATCAGCAACACTTCCAGGAACAATTGTTTTTACTACCACCCCAGTACTCCTTCCCCCAGTTATACCGAAGCCCCAAGCAGACCCATCACTTGTTAAGTCTATCGCTTCTATCTGCACCCATTCTGTGTTGAGCTGCAAGAGACTGAATTTGTAAAATAAAATAAAATGGACCAGCAACATAGAGAATTAAAAGCATGTTTTATAAAAAAAAGCACATTTAACAAGCCCAGCATGTAATATTCTCTTAACTGTTCAATACTTTAAGTATAACCAATAAAATATTAATATACTATTATTAAGAAGTTTATGTTACCAAACATTTTACTTTGAAATTTAAAATAATCCAATAGATACCAAATTCAACTATTTTACAGAAATTTAGGTTTATACCAATTTACAAAATAAAACCTAAAATTAAAGATCTATTTAATGGGCTAATTTAATAAATATCTATATCTGTTTTAGGAAGAAAAAAAAAAATGGGTAAATGTTTGTGTCACACAACTTTAAAAAACACTTGTACTAAACTAGCTGCTAAAACTACTGCTTTACTTTTCCATCTTTTCAAAACTAGAATAACTGCTTTAGATACGATGCAAATAGACTTTTTCAAAAGGTATTTCAACTCTATAAGAAAACTGCTGATCTGTCTGACAATTTCTAATCACATTTAACTAATTTAAAGGAAATAAGACGTTTGAATGTCATGTTACATGGGAGAGACCTATATATCCGCTACCTTGAAAATGTTCAAAAATAGGGAAAAAAGAAAATTTGACAAAAAAATTTATGAAAAAATCATAAGTACCGCACACTACATTTTGCTATACTTAGTGGATCTTAAGTATAATATCAGCAAACAGAAATTTATTTGAAATTTTTGCAATTGGTGCAAAACTCAAGCAAAATCTTAATACACACATGAAAAAACTAACACTAAATGTATAGGAATTTTGGTATAAAATAATAGCTGTCACAATTCTATTAAAGTAACCATTTAATGAACTTATTACTATTATGGGACTTTTCAGATATTACCAAAAAAAAAAAGAGGAATTTTTTACTTTTTTTTTTTAGATAAAAACCTTGCAATTTATTATGCAAAATCAACAAAAAAGAGCAAAATAAAAATTTTAGAAAAATATATCAACTTACAACCATATCTACACAACAGACTAATACATCCAGAACTGAAGCTCTGACAGGTTCCACCTGAATAAACATAGAGACAGTTTGTCAAACATCAAAGCTCCACACTCCGACTAAAAAGAAACAAAAAAGCAATAATGTTAGAAACTGATTTATGTGTCAGAATATTTAAGGACTAATGTTTAAGTATCAGTTGTAGTAGATTTGTTATAATTTAATTAAAAAAATATCAATTTTATTCTAAATATACATCAACATTGTAGTAACTTTTTTTCAAAGCTTTTGTGGTGGTGAATTCAAAACTCTGAAACTTCCTTTCAACATGGGCGATTGCTTTTGTCCAATGGTTATAGTTTCATCCTAGCATGATTGATGCCTCGGGTTCAATTCCCGCCTGATTATTATATTCTTTATGTAAAGTGGTACCTCGACTGAACACACACACAAAAAGCCGTCTGTTACCGTACGATGCACTTCACTGTGATACATTTCACTGCACCCGCAAGACATACAGTTTCATTCCATTATACTCCTGTCCGACTCACTGCGAGACGAGTACTGTGGTGGCCACTTCAAAACTTCCCTTTCAACACATGCGATCACTTTTGTTTAATGGTTATAGAATTAGCCTAGCATGCTGGATACCTCTGGTTCGATTCCCGCCTAGTTCTTACAGTTTCCACACTCTAAAATATAGGTTATCATTCAGAAATATTCCAGCATTCGAAATAAACCCAAGATGATAAATTACCTCCAAGCTAAAATATTGCAAAGGAAAAGTTTACTTTTATTCAAATTGCAGTAAAATATTTTATAACTCAAATTTTACTCCTAAACAGTAAAATGTTACATATGTGGACTATCACCACTTACTATTTTGAGTTTTACCAGGGTAATATTTTATAAATTAAACTTATATAATTATATAAGTTTATGTTAAGAAAAGTCTTAAAACACATTTCTAACACTTATAAATCTTATGTTAATTTTATTTTCCAATTTTATACTCAGTGGTGTAGCCAGGATTTTTTTTCGGGGGGGGGGCTGAAACAAAAATTGTAAATCATGATAAATGAATAATTTGGGTTTGTATACTTAGTAATTTCTGAGGTGCCAAATTCAGTTTGTAGACATGTGATCTCCTTAATAATCACAAGTATCCCTCTTCAACTTTTAGTAATATTCAGAAATGGTTTTTTTTCTTTACACATTAAATTAAAATGCTAATAAATAGAGTACCAAATGACACTATAACGATTCAACCTGCTAATAACACAAAATATTTCTAAAATTCAGAAACAAATCCCTAAAAATTCAGGACAATCCATAAGAATTTGTATATCTCTGTATTTTCTCAACTAGCCAATTTAACAACATGGCTTTTTTAACCTAATTTTTTTTTTTAAAAAATATTTCTTGTATAAGTCCACTTTAGCTTAGAGAAGGGCAAAAAAAAGGAAAAGGGTGGGGGGGGGGGGGGCTGGGAAACAAAAAAAGGGGGAAAAAACAGTTAGTGTCCAATTAAAAATAAAAATCGGGACTTCAAATCAGACACTATAATTAACACACATGTAAGCAATTTGGTTTGTACTCTTAGTGTTAATAAAATTCAGTTGTTTCGTGGGTTAGACACAGCTGAATTACACCAAATAATATTTTATTTTAATCCTTTCTTTAAAAGTTATAGGACACAATAGTTTCATTTATAAAAATCTTGTTTTATTCATAAAGTTCTTGTTTTATGGAAATAATGATGATATGATAAAGAGTTGAAAACAACAGGATAATGACTGATTTTTTTACAAACTTATTCTGTAATTACTATATGTAAAACTATAATTTAAAAATTCCCATTTCAAAATATCAATTCGACGTACAAACTCATTTTACACATTGGTTTGTTGGCAATAAGTTAACTCGTGCAAATGCTTGTCTAAACGGTATTTCTTTGTGCACTTTTCTATCAGGTAGATTATCAAAGTATTAAAATATTATCGCAATAAAAATTTCAAATATATTTTTTCAATATTTTAAAATTACTTATTAATTACTTACCATGTTCTTATACAAGTGAGTAGCAACGATTACGAATTGTAAAGCAAGCGTTGCCATGGAGACTCTGGTGTAGTTTTAAAAAGAATATCTGTAATTCTAAAAATAATAATATCTGTTCGTATTCGAAAGATTGGTTGATGTTTGTCAAAATTAATGTGTTCGTCGTAATACTGTGGAATTCTTTATTAATAGTTATCTATAACTACGAAACTTCGAACCTGATCTGCTTTTCGAACCTGATCTGCTTGATGGTTTTAATTCAACAAGGTCAAGGAGGGAGAGGGTTAGGCCACCATTGAGAACGGTCGGAAAAGAACAGCTCCCCCATTAGAAGTTCTTCATAAGTTTGAAATAAATATCGTTAAGTTTTTAAAAGACGGCAGTTAGAGTTACAGGAAGAACGAATAAAACTTGATAAATAAAAATAATATACAATCATAATACTTAAAAAATTGAATAAATTTTTTTCACTTTTAATCATTTCGGGGGCCCGGGCCCGGTGGGCCCTCCCTGTCTACGCCGCTATTTGTACTTGTAACATGGACCTCATATTCGTGGTCACTCAAAAAAGTGTCATTAAATACTAGTACTAGTTGGTAGCAGCGGCGTAGACAGGGAGGGGCCCCCCGGGCCCCCCCCCCCCCCCGAAATGATTAAAAGTGAAAAAAATTTATTCGATTTTTTAAGTATCATGATTGTATATTATTTTTATTTATCAAGTTTTATTCGTTCTTCCTGTAACTCTAACTGCCGTCTTTTAAAAACTTAACGATATTTATTTCAAACTTATGAAGAACTTCTAATGGGGGAGCTGTTCTTTTCCGACCGTTCTCAATGGCGGCCTAACCCTCTCCCTCCTTGACCTTGTTGAATTAAAACCATCAAGCAGATCAGGTTCGAAAAGCAGATCAGGTTCGAAGTTTCGTAGTTATAGATAACTATTAATAAAGAATTCCACAGTATTACGACGAACACATTAATTTTGACAAACATCAACCAATCTTTCGAATACGAACAGATATTATTTTTAGAATTACAGATATTCTTTTTAAAACTACACCAGAGTCTCCATGGCAACGCTTGCTTTACAATTCGTAATCGTTGCTACTCACTTGTATAAGAACATGGTAAGTAATTAATAAGTAATTTTAAAATATTGAAAAAATATATTTGAAATTTTTATTGCGATAATATTTTAATACTTTGATAATCTACCTGATAGAAAAGTGCACAAAGAAATACCGTTTAGACAAGCATTTGCACGAGTTAACTTATTGCCAACAAACCAATGTGTAAAATGAGTTTGTACGTCGAATTGATATTTTGAAATGGAAATTTTTAAATTATAGTTTTACATATAGTAATTACAGAATAAGTTTGTAAAAAAATCAGTCATTATCCTGTTGTTTTCAACTCTTTATCATATCATCATTATTTCCATAAAACAAGAACTTTATGAATAAAACAAGATTTTTATAAATGAAACTATTGTGTCCTATAACTTTTAAAGAAAGGATTAAAATAAAATATTATTTGGTGTAATTCAGCTGTGTCTAACCCACGAAACAACTGAATTTTATTAACACTAAGAGTACAAACCAAATTGCTTACATGTGTGTTAATTATAGTGTCTGATTTGAAGCCCCGATTTTTATTTTTAATTGGACACTAACTGTTTTTCCCCCTTTTTTTGTTTCCCAGCCCCCCCTTTTCCTTTTTTTTGCCCTTCTCTAAGCTAAAGTGGACTTATACAAGAATTCTTTAAAAAAAAAAAAAAATTAGGTTAAAAAAGCCATGTTGTTAAATTGGCTAGTGAGAAAATACAGAGATATACAAATTCTTATGGATTGTCCTGAATTTTTAGGGATTTGTTTCTGAATTTTAGAAATATTTTGTGTTATTAGCAGGTTGAATCGTTATAGCGTCATTTGGTATTCTATTTATTAGCATTTTAATTTAATGTGTAAAGAAAAAAAAAACATTTCTGAAATTACTAAAAGTTGAAGAGGGATACTTGTGATTATTAAGGAGATCACATGTCTACAAACTGAATTTGGCACCTCAGAAATTACTAAGTATACAAACCCAAATTATTCATTTATCATGATTTACAATTTTTGTTTCAGCCCCCCCCCCCTCCCCGAAAAAAAATCCTGGCTACGCCACTGGTTGGTAGTAATACACTGTTTTGATAAAGAAATCATATATTACACAAATGTTTTGTTCAGATGCAAAGAACAAGCTACAGACTAACTTATTTATGAATAATTTTATCAAGTTATTGGACTTGACAGAGAAAAGGTACAGAGGAGCAAGTCGCATCTGTGGATCCTAATAGAATTTAAATTATCAATTAAATTTATAAAATAATCGTTTGAATCTTTAATATATGATGAAAAAGCTTTGTTTTGCAAAATAAAATCTAAAGGAGAAATCACCACATGCAAAAAACAAACAAAAAAAAACCCTATAATTTTTACCCATCCGTGGAATTAGTCGTCCACAGAATTCAATGCTAATGTTTCAAAACTAGATTTTACCCAATGGATTTTTTTATTTTCTTTAAAATCAGTGTTGTTCAGCCAACTTTCTAGGTTATTACTAATTTTTATTGAAGATAATTAAAAGGTGAAATAAGACAACTTTTTACTTTTAAATATATATTTTTTCATTGATCTTTTGAGTCTTAAATAGCTTCTTTGCAGTCATTTTTAAACAGTTAATAATTAATACTTAACATATTCCTATTCATATTATAAGGATTCATATTCCTTCTTAAACTGTATTGAAGAAATTAGATTAAAAAAAATATATTAAGCCTCTTCCATACTGGAAAATAAATACCTGCAGTGGTGAAGGGAACTACATAAATTTGTCGTAATTTTGTAGAAGAGGTGGTTAAGGTGTACACATACTCTACAATTCACGAAAATTGATAAGAACATTCATTTTTTTTTTGTTATTATACAATATTCTATGATACTTTAGCTTTCAAACAATACTAAACTTTTGAAAATACAGTAGAATTTCGATTAACCAACATAATTCGGACCAAAGGTAGGTCGGTTAAGCGAAACATCCGGATAAAAGAGAGTTGTAAAAAACAATAAAAAGTAAATGATTTTCGTTTATTGAATACAGGACTTTTAATGTTTTTTTATGACATAATTGTTGGAAATGAGTTTTTGTTGCAATAATCTTGATAATCTTTGTTTCGCTGCTCGAGTCTTTTTGAAGGCAATAGTTCAGTTTGATCAACATCTGACAGTTGCTCTAACCATGTCAGTTCTTTAGAAAAATAGTCAAAAACCTCACCATTACTTATGTAACTTTAGAGCAAGGGAAAAGATTATGGTTTAAAAAGGAACAAATGATTTATTACTCATTTGGGAGATTTTTGATGTCGACTAAATGATTGCCGGTTAACAGAGAGTTCCGTATGAAGGAGGGGCGGTTAATCGAGGTTCTACTGTATTCTTAGTATATTTTAAGTTACAATCAATTATAGGCAAGCACTACCGCTGTTAGGTACTACGCTTCGAAAACTTTAAAACTGTTTTCTCATGAACTGTATTTTGATAATGTCACACTTTATTCAAACAATGATAATTCAACAACAAAATGTTCAATTATAATTTTTTTTATATCATAGTAATCTACATAATAAGGTAGATGTTTTGAAACTCAATTATATAAAATTGGTTGAGAACTTTATTTTTTAGTGATTTTTAAAACTTAGAATTCATTGAAAATATTGATTTTTTTTCCCAGGTTTTCACACTAAATAAATTGTAAAAAAAATAAATTATTTTATGTAAGAGAATTTATTGAGTTTCAAAACATTAAGAATAATACTTCGAATGATTTCCAAGTGGAATTGTGTTTCTAAATAAATTAGAAATTGATATATCATTGTCTAAAAAAGGTACTAATTATTTAATAAATGCTTAATTAACAATTGCTGAAATTTGAATTTTTTTTATGAAATGATTTTTATCATATGCTCTCTAACTAAATTAAAAAAGAATTGGATTTTTAAACTCAAATTTAAAAAAAAAAAATTCTAGGGTATAAATAAACCTTAAACTTAAATTGTTATTCGATAAAATTTAATGTATTAGTTTATAAAGCTTTGTATAAGATAGTGTTGTATTCCACTGGATCCACACAATTTACTTAATCTTAATTTTTACTTCAACTTGTAATAATAATTTTTATAATTGTTTTTGTGTAATAGACAACTTTTTTCAAGAGCCTTCCTCAGTGTTAAATTGGGATATATTCAGAATGCTTAACATTGAAGTTGCAGAAAAATAAATTATTAACGCAACATAAACTAATACTTGAATGGAAAATCTAGTTTATTAAATACCTATATATGTGTGGCTGGAATACACAGGTAAGTGTTGGAATATATATTGCAAAAATATAGAGAATAAAAAAAAGATGCTACACTTTAATTCACGACTTTCTGAATTATTTTGATAGAAAACTACTAAATACCGACTTTGTGCGTGGAGAGTCATTTTTTAATTCTTTTTGAGCAGTTACAGAGAGAAAAGAAAAGTTTAAATTCAACTTCATTACAAAATCGTACCGCTGTAAATACTGAAAATCTTACTAATTAATATTACATTTCAAAAGAAAAAACAGTACAGTTATTTATTTTTGCAAGAAGTACAGTCATTATAGTTATATGACTACATAAAACTAGAGTGTAGAAGATAATATATGTACCAATGCAAGCTTTCAGAAGAAAGCAGGTATATCATTAGTTGAGTTAAGTTCTGAAAAGAAGGGTCTCTCAATTAGAGAATTGCAGATTTTTTCTTTTTACAAAAAACAAGGAAAGCACACACAACGGAAGAAACATTTTCAATAAAAATTTAAACACTTAAAACAAATTCACACATTTTGACACTGTTTGGATTTCAACAATTTAGAAATGAAACTGTATACAGTTACAGCTAAATAAAATTCAATAACTGTTTCTGTTTCGTTATTAAAATAGGCTACTGGATTAAGATTTTCATGTAACATCACAGCTCCAATAAAGGGTCTGACGTCATATAAATATCGTTGGTTTGAACCGTAATTCTATATGAAATGTGGAAATTTTAGTTTGATCCAAAAGAGTCTTATTTCGAATTACCTTGAATAAAAATTTGATAGTTTCGAAAAAGATCAACGTTTTTTTATTTGCGTGAAGTTTTTCTTTTAAAACGTAGAATTGAATAGCACTATGAAATGGAATATTTTAATGTGACTTTAAAATAATGTATATTATAAATGAAGTTTTTCAAACTTCTGAAAATAAAAAAAGCTTTTTTAAAGATACCACAGTAGAACAGCTGACTGTGCGAACTATTTTAAAAAACAAAAATGTACTCATGTTTCATCTAAGATAATCAAAAGCATGAAAATGCTTTACCAAATGAACATTCTAGTCTATGATTTTCCAATGCGCGATTATTTGATCAATTTGCCTCTCCTGCTGACAGATGTAGCCTTCTGAGATCTTGGTCAAGTTTTTATTAACTTGCTGCCTAATTTGGGAAAATTGTAAGAGCTTATGGATTTTGTTATTCCCTCTACTATTGCTCATTACCATAAGAAATTGACCATTTTTAATATAAAAAACATTTTTTAAAGCATATTCTCGACTACGAAATTCAATGAACTAATAAAAAGTCTCAGAAAAGACCTAGTTCCAAGTAAATTAACTTGAGAGGGAGAAAAATAATTTCGTTTCAAAAGTGCATTCAGATAAATGTTGTTGAAGGAGGATGGGTACAAAATCAGAATTTAAAAATGATAACTAAAGTATCCATAAATCAATTTGTTAAAGAGGCATATTAAATACTTTTTTTATCTTTCGATCAACAAGATTTAATTATTTTTTTCTCCCCCCCCCCCCTCTCCCCTCCATCTCGAAATTGTGTGAAATCTTGTTTCACTATATACTTCCCCTTCTTTTTTTGTGTAACTTGTTATATGTATTTAATCAAATCTTCGACCATAATCTCACCCAAAAAGAAAAATCCTGGCTACGGGCTTGTGTAGAACTATAATTTTCTCAAAACATTTATGTATATAATTAAATGGAGACCTGGCCAGCATAAATCCTGAATGAATTGACTTATGCTACAGCCACAAAGCCTGTTCGATTGGTAAGTGGAAGACAGTATTTGGTCAGACAAATCATATTTCACATTTTTCCCCACAAGAAGACAAGTGTATTTTCGGAGGACACCTACACAAGCATATGATCGTGATTTTCTCCTTCCAACTGTCAAGCATGGAGGTGAATCTGCCATGATATGTATAAGAACCTGTGTTGTGGTTTTCTGCTGGCCCAATCGTAACCCCGAAAGGAAGGATAACTGGGGAGAAGTATAGAGAGTTTTTAGCTGACCATGTCCATCCTATGATGCAAATTTTGTTTCCTGCTAAAGATGGAATTTTCCAGGATGATAATGCTCCTATTCTATTCACACAGCTGGAATTGTTAACCACTTGACATACAACGACGTCTTTTTAGACGTCATTCATTTCATGTGCCATTGTAGACTTTGACGTCTCCGAGATGTCAAAAACTGTATTAAATGATATCCTACGGACGCGTCGACGCTCATTTTATTTGTATGTCAAGGGGTTTAATCATGGTTTGATGATCGCGAGGATGAAGTAAAACTTCTACCTTGGACCACACCAGGGGAGTACTGGCCATAGGGTTGTCTGGTGCAATCACCGGGCCGGTCAGTGTCTGAAAAAAATGGGCCGGTCCGGTATGGAAGTTCGTTACTTTTTTCAATATAAGTAATCGTCTTCTTGAACTTTTTTATAACCCATTGCATTTGAATCCCAATTGTTTCCATCGTTCGCTCCCTTTTTTGGTTAGTCGGGGAGATACGGTATTCTAGGAAAAGTATGGGGTATTGTGGAGAAGCGGCCGATGACTGCTACTTAACGCCCGAGGTGAGGAAAGGACCAAGGAGATCAGAGACTACCCGCATGGTCCAGTCGTGGATGGGCTATTAACTCATTACTATAATGGCCCCCCAAGATCGTTGGCGACAGAGTATATATTGTTCGGACATCTTAAAAGCAGAAACTTTAAGTAAAGCTTCTCGGGGGGGGGGGGGGGGTCAATTTTTCGAAGCGGTAAAGACTCTAGCTCTAATTTCATTACTAGTCGAAGGAATTGACAAATGATGGAACACAAGTCACAACACCTAGAAAAGAGTGGTCGTTGTTTTGTTAGAGGCCATTTCCATTTCACAAATTAGTATGGTTACATGCGAAGCTAAGCTGGTAGCAATTACATACTATAGTCAATACCAAACGAAAATATTGCAACTGATTACATAAAACTTCAAATATACATTTCAAGTAAGTGACTTTATTTTAAATTATTTATATATAATGGTGCTTAATTCTTAAAAACTTGAAATGAATTAATCTAATTCATACGTAAAATTACGTTTACTAGAGAAAAGATTTTTATTTAAATTTTATCTCTCCATATACGTATAAAATTCAACGTTTATCTATGTTTATTTACGCCTATAACTCCAAATTAACTGAACCAATTTGGATCATGTTTGTGTCGATTTATAACTTTTTAATACGAATGTAAACACATATTTAACATTGCATTGTGTTAGTGATCTGCCTGACATTGTGGGTTTAGAGTACAATTCAAAATCTAAGCTTTTTATACGTTTTGTTTTCGAAATCAGAAAAATTAAATTTTCTGTATTACACATTTTCCATTCATAGTTATTTTTTGAAGTCCGTATAATCTTTTTAAAAAAAAAATGTAGTACTATTAATTAAGATGTTATTGAGAGTGATTTAATTGTAAATAAAAATTATTAAACCATTTTTATAAATAATAAGAGATACATCTCTTATTATAATCATAAATATACGATTTTATGTAGATAATTTGATTCACTCCATAGACAAGGGGTAATTATTTAATTTTGTGTTGTAATGCGATTTCATTTTGTCTAAAATTATTTAAATAGAATTGAATGACAATTGGGTATGTGCCAAACAATCTTCCATTATGAACTGTTTAAAAATAATTATAAAAAAAAAAATAAAAAAAAAAATAAAGTAGTGGTAAATTTAAAAAAGAATAAAATCTTAATAGAAATTCATGAGTTTAACCGATAACACGTTAAAATATATTTCGTAGAAATCAAAGTTATCCGTTGAAGAAATTAGAAAGTTAAGATATGTTTGCTAAAAACCTAACTGAAATGTCAAAGCATTAAAACTTGATAAACCTATTTATACAAGTTCCTCAATTTATGTATACGTTTAATTATAACAGTATTGTCACGAATTTGTGCATGTTATGATCCATCACACATTTTTCTATATCTGAGCTCTGTTCTTCTTTCCTTCCCCGTTCTACTCAATATTTTTGAATAATTTACGCCTAACTTTACGCCATCACGTAATTTTTCAAAGTTCCAAGTTTTCGATTAATTTTGCAACAAAATGGATTTTAAATTTTTTTTTTAACGACGACCGTTTTTATTTATTCAGATTTTTGTCTAATTTTGTAAAATGGACGGTAAAAAAAGAAAATGTCTTGCAAATCAATGTTTATCTATAAAAGATATATTCTTTGGATCAACGGATAAAAATATTGTTACAAATCATAACGTAGCAATAGACACTACTGAGATTAATAATCATTTAAACAAAACTTTAGAAGTTTCATCTACGTGTGCAGATACAGAACCAAACAGCAATGATATTTGTTCAAATGACAAAGATCTCTAGTATTACAACTCTTTACTTATTTTATACCTTTTAAAGTTAAGTATATAGTATAATTTCGTGAGTCATTTTCTTATAAACATTTTTTATAAACCTAAGCATTCTTTATTTTACAATTTAGATATTGTTTTATTTTGTAACAAACTATCAATAGTTTACTAAACCAAGTTCACTCAAAGGGGATAAGAGGATTAAAAACAGAGAAAAATTTAGTTAATTAAACTAATTATTAAAACAATTCAATTATAAAAATTTATAAATAAATTTATATAATCATCGAAATTAATTATTCATTATAAATATTTAAATAATAAAATTTATTAGTTATTCAAAATATTTCATTATTAAAATTAATTAATTATTGGAATTTTATTAACAAAAAAAGTTAAAATTTGATAAATGATTATAATTAAAATTTGGGCAGGCATGAATCTAAAATCACCGGGCCGGTTTTATGTCCCAGTACGCCCCTGGACCACACACTCCCTCGACTTCAATATAATAGAACCTTTATGGTCTATTTTAGAGAGTTCAATCTGGAATCAATATCTCCACCGGCATCTCTCTCGGAACTTTCGTAAAATCTCTATGAAAAATAGTCAGTGGCGGCTCGTGCACTACAGCCGGGCTGCATCTAAATTTATTAGTTCAAAACAATAAATTATTTATTTTACAATTTTTTTAAATGAAGATCTATTTCTACGGTAAGTGAAAAAAAAAAAAAAATCCGATAAATGTCCTCGCCTGAATAATTCACGAGAAAACCCCCGCTTCCAATCAAAGTGATTTTCCTCCGAATACAGCAGCCATGTTTTCTGAAACGTGTTTTGAGCAGCCATGTAGCCATGGTAACCAATGGAAAGCAATAGAAGCTTTCCCTCTATGCAGTGTAATAGCGGTGCTGCCGATCAAGTATTATTTCTAGCTTCGGCTGCCCTTGGGAATTCGATAAGCTGATTAGCTCAGCATATGAGAATCTGCCTGGGTAGGGTGAGTGTGTTACCAAAACAACGCCATTTTATTGACGACATCATTGACTGATTCGCAAGTTAAAAAGAAAAGAGGATTGATTTTGTTTTTTTTTAAAAATAAGTGTTTTCTTTCTCATCTTATTCATTTTATAAAAATTGAAAGGAAACTTTGATTTGAGTTTGAGTATTAAAGATTATTAAGATTAAAGATTTAGCGTTCATGAATGATTGTAAAAAGTGTGTGGCATGGGGTGGTGGGGGAACGATGTTTCCGGCTGCACCAGCATTTTCGATCACGGGCCGCCACTGAAAATAGTATAACATTTCTCTTAGCACTCTCCAACACTTGTATGACTCGATTTCTAGGCGAATCCAAGCTGTATTGCATGCCAAAGACCGTCCTATTCCATATTATACTAAACTTCAACTTAACTAGACATCACTTAGACGGTAGATCGTGACAGTGCTCATAGGTATTTAATCCATTTTGGCGGAGTGAAGACATAATTCTCGCCAAACCTTATAGCCTTTTGTTCTCTACAGGGTTGTGGTTTGGCGAACATTATGCTTTCACGCCGCCAAAATGGATTAAATACCTATGAGCACTGTCACGATCTACCGTCTAAGTGATGTCTAGTTAAGTTGAAGTTTAGTATAGTAAAGGATTTCTTAAAAATCTAAGGTGATTCCATTATTTTGATAACCATACCTGTATATAAAGCAATGTGTTGGAAAATGTATTCTTGAACGTTAACTGTGTTTTCCTACTTTTATGAAAAAAAGTAAAAGGATATGATGTTGGAACTAAAGGTTAGGAACATCACAACTTTCAATTGCCCTATAATATTGGTCACTGCATTTAAATTTGACATGGATTGGTGCCATTTATCTTTTTCGTTTTCATATTTTCATTAATTTAGAAAAAGGGCCAGTTTGCTGGTATTTTACACGATAATTATTATACTATACAAAAAAAAAAAAAAAAAAAAAAAAAAGACGAAATGATTTCAAACAATTATTACATCATCTTTTCAGATAAGTGAAACAGAAAAATAACAATTGTTGATGGGCAATGCTCAAGGGAAGAGCACCATGTTAAAGACGCTCGTTTTTCAACTTCTTACGTCTTTATTGAATTTCTACGGAAACTTGGGAGATGGGGTTAGAAATCTTAAAAGGTATTACAACAGTGATTTTGATCAAAATCTTTAATAGCCGTTTTTGGCAATTGCTGAAAAACATAAATTTTTCAAAGACAGTTATCTTAAGCCGATGTGCAATTCTGACGAAACCTTTCATTACTCTATATTACATACAGAATTATTGAAAGTAAAATAGTACTAAAATAATTTTTTTTAGACATTACGCAAGTCAACTATTTTCCCCTTTACTACGATTTTTTGCTTCTTAAAATTATAATTTGTTTCACTATGTACAATACAAACGATGAAAATACAATAATATATAACAATACTGTTATGAATTTTTCCACTGAGGCAATGATGGCACAGTTTTCACGGTTTAAAAATATTTATTCTCTCTTCAGAAAACTCACAAAATTTATTCACAGGCAACAGTTTAATTCCTCTCAAGCTTCAACACAAGCTTCAACGAAAATAACTTCGAATTCAGCGATTGTACAAGCTCACTCCAATAGGTAAACAAAGCGATCAGCTTTCAACGAACTCCGAAGTCAATCTGAAAACTTTCCCGTTCTCCAGTCTTTTTATAAGCAAGCGCGTGAGACATTCTCGAAATTTCCAGCCAATTCATCGGAAAGAAATTTCTCGAAACGTCTCGATTACTTCAGGTGTTGCCACCTTTTTCTAACTTGTATAATCGCTATTAATTACTAAATAAAATTGGATAAAAATAAATTACAATAGAATTTTGAAATAATACGTCACTATTTACAATATATACAGACAATTTGTGCAACATTTCCCCCTTCTTAAAGACTGCACGTCCCGGGCAGTGAAGTCCTTAAGAGGAAAGGCAATTCAATCACTTCTACTATAATATGGGGCTAGTCTATTGTTATGTACAACTCTAGGTTTACAGGAGGGTGTCCGTTGAATCCTTACCACGACGTCGTTGATCTTCTTAAGGACCACATACGGCCCTTCCCAGTTCGTCTGGAGCTTAGGGGAGAGTCCTTTCCGACGTTTAGGATTCCATAACCACACCTTGTCACCTTCCTGGAATGAACGTTCCGTGGCCTTGGCATCGTAGCGGACCTTCATGCGCTCTGTCATGATGTTGATTCTTTCTCTGGCGAACCGATGTACGGCTTCCAAACGTGCCTGGAGATCATCTAGATACTGGACAGGCGAGGAAGGGGTGTCCGGTGGTCGTCCAAAGAGGAGGTCGCAGGGTAGTCTAAGGTCTCTTCCGAAAATCATTTGAGATGGTGTATATCCGGTGGTCTCGTGAGTAGCACTTCTGTAGGCCAAAAGGAACAATGGAAGTTTCTGATCCCAATCTTGCTGGTTCTTGGAAACAAACAAGGAGAGATGATTCAGAATCGTTCTATTAAATCGTTCAACCATTCAATCGGATTGTGGGTGCAGGGGAGTTGTACGAGTCTTTTCCATGTCGAGCAAGTCACACAGCCCAGTGAAGACGGCAGAGTTGAAGTTCGTCCCCTGATCGGAATGTATCAGCAGGGGTACGCCAAATCGGGAGATCCAATTCCGTACGAGGACTTCTGCTACGGTTGTGGCTTCCTGGTCCGGAATCGCGTATGCTTCTGGCCACTTGCTAAAGTAGTCCATGACAACTAGGATGTATTTGTTGCCATTAGTTGTGTGAGGTAGGGGGCCTAAGACGTCCAAAGCAATTCTTTCGAATGGTGCTCCTACGTTGTAACGTTGCAACTTTCCACGAGTTCGGGTCTTCGGTCCCTTCCGCGAATTGCATGCATCACAGGACTTGCACCACTTCTCCACGTCGGATTTTGCTTTGTCCCAGAAGAATCTCTCCCTGACTTTCTGAAGAGTTTTCGTGACACCAAAATGTCCTCCAGTAGAACTGCTGTGAAGTTCTTCTAGAACGTTGGTAACTCTAGAACTTGGAAGGATTAATTGCCACCGGAAGCTTTTGCCATCATCGGACTCCCATCGACGGTAGAGTACTCCATTCTTCAAGTGCAAAGAGTCCCACATAGCCCAATATCTCTTCATTGTTGGGCTATAGCATGCAATTTCCTGCCAACTGGGTTTTCCGGTAGCCGCTTCCAGGAATTCAATGAGAGGTTTCAAGTCCTGATCTTCGACCTGACTTTTGCGGACATTCTGATCACTCCAAGGATCCACGTCTGAAGTAGTTGACTTGGAAGTTATTTTCCGAACGGCCGATGTGTTAACCCCAAACTTAGACTCGGCATTGGAACAAAATCGACAGTTCTCCGGACATGGTCTTCTAGAAAGAGCGTCTGCATTCCCATGGAACTTTCCTTTTCTGTGATGGATATCCATGTCGTATTCCTGCAGGCGCTGAATCCACCTTGCTATTTGTCCCTCTGTATTCTTGAAATTCAGCAACCAAGTCAGAGACGCATGATCAGTTCTTAAAAGGAATTTTCGGCCGTACAAGTAATGATGAAAGTGCTCAACGGCTTTTACTATTGCCAGTAACTCCTTTCTTGTGACGCAGTAGTTCCGCTCGGATCTTGACAGGCTCTTACTAAAATAAGCGATGACTTTCTCCTGTCCTTCAATTTCCTGGGAAAGAACGGCGCCCACTCCCTCATTGCTGGCATCTGTATCCAAAATAAAGTCCTTGTTAACATCGGGAAAAGCCAAAACAGGCGCGGATGTTAAAGCGTTCTTCAGTTGATTGAAGGAGTCGTCACAGTCGGCAGTCCATAGGAACTTCTGCTTGCTCTCTGTTAGTCGATGCAAGGGTCTGGCGATCTTGGAGAAACCTTTCACGAATTTACGGTAATACGTGCACAGGCCTAGGAAGCTTCGCAATTGATGAGCGTCTTGCGGTCGAGACCAAATTTTCACAGCATGGATCTTGGCTGGATCTGTGCTTACTCCATCGGATGAGATGATGTGTCCGAGATAACTGACTTTCCGCCTAAAGAGCTTACATTTTGATGGGCTAAGCTTCAAGTGGGCTTCCCTAAGCTTCAAGAACACGTTCTTCACATTTCATCTCTTACAGCAGTGAGAACGTCTTCCTTCACGGATTGCAGGACCGATGATGTTGTCTCCATAATAGTAGATTCTACCATTGACGCTAGCTCGGTTTTCATTTCTTCCCTGATCTTGATTACGGCTGCGGATGTGGACTCGCACTTATCGGCCAAAGCTTTCATGTCAGATGACGTTGCATTTTGCAAAGCTTTAAAATCTGATGATGTCGCTTCTTGTAAAGCTTTAATGTCTGATGATGTCGCTTCTTGACTGGCGGCAATTGCGGCGGCGAGTTCGGCATTTGTCGTTTCTTGACGGGCTTGACCGGCGGATATGGTAGCGGCGAGTTCGGCGTTAGTCGTTTCGTGACGCGCTTGTCCGGCGGCAATCGTAGCGAAAAGTTCGGCTTTCATTTCGGCTGCGGTGGTTTCTTGGCAAGCTTTCATTTCGGCTGCGGTGGTTTCTTGTTGGGCCTTCATTCCAGCAATCATTTCCATCAACTGCTTCATTTGGTCTTCCATCATTCCTCTAGTTGTCGGCATTCAAAATTACGAGACCCCACTTCTGACACCACTGTTATGAATTTTTCCACTGAGGCAATGATGGCACAGTTTTCACGGTTTAAAAATATTTATTCTCTCTTCAGAAAACTCACAAAATTTATTCACAGGCAACAGTTTAATTCCTCTCAAGCTTCAACACAAGCTTCAACGAAAATAACTTCGAATTCAGCGATTGTACAAGCTCACTCCAATAGGTAAACAAAGCGATCAGCTTTCAACGAACTCCGAAGTCAATCTGAAAACTTTCCCGTTCTCCAGTCTTTTTATAAGCAAGCGCGTGAGACATTCTCGAAATTTCCAGCCAATTCATCGGAAAGAAATTTCTCGAAACGTCTCGATTACTTCAGGTGTTGCCACCTTTTTCTAACTTGTATAATCGCTATTAATTACTAAATAAAATTGGATAAAAATAAATTACAACAGAATTTTGAAATAATACGTCACTATTTACAATATATACAGACAATTTGTGCAACAATACAATACTAACCATGAAAACATAAAAGCTATATAACCAAATTGCTTTCGGTATTTCATTTCAAAATGGCTGGTACAGGAGGCAATGACCAATTACATTTTTTTATGTAAGTAGTCTGTCCAATAAATAAGGGAACCGATTTAAAAAAAAAAAAAAAAAAAAAAAAATTCAAAATTTAGAGTAGATAAATCTTACCCGCCCCTTCAAAATAATTCACAATGAACAATTCCCGCATTTTTAATTTTTTTTTTAATCAGACGAAACGGTCGTTTCGCCGCCAACCTTGAAAAGGCAGAAACGACAGTAAGTATCTATTCTCTGCACAACTTCCAGCGAAAAAGCCGATATTGACTATTTTCTAACTCGCTTACGAAACTTCCCATAATTATACAAAAAATACCATAGATTCGACTCGGTGATATCTTTCAAAGAAAAAAAAATGAGTACCTAGGATAAAAGATCAACGAAGAAAAAAAATATTGAAATTTCCAAAACGAAATAAAAAAACGAGTTCTAGCCCGATTTTGATGTAAAATTTTAGACAAACGTCCAGCCCTATCTAAGCTATAGATCTTCAAACGGATTGAATTATAGGATGCGGAATGTTTCAACTTAAAATCCTACGCTGGTTTAAACTTCGTTAAATAATTCTTTCTATTTTTAATTAATTTAAAACCACTTTTTTTCATTTCATAATTTGGCGACAGATAAAGGCGATCAACATGTAATTGTGGTTCAGATATATATGCCAAAAGTTGCCAAACAGGTTTGCTATCATTTCGAAGTTAGTTTTTCCGACATGTTAGGCTTAAGTGAGAATGAGCGTAGTGTTAGAGTATAGGCAGAACGAATTGGACTATAATTATATGGCTTATAACATCTTTAAAATTTAAATAATTTAATTTTTGAAACGACAGAATTAAAGAGAAATATTTGTTCTTTAAGTTGCATGGTGTTATTTGAACTGTATGACAATTTAGAGAGAGTTAACTTTCAAAAACATTTTAATTTCGGGAAATCTCCATTGAAAAATGAAAACAATCACAAATTGTTGCAAGATACTATGGGCTGAATACAAAGTATAAATGTGGAGGTTATGTGAGCTGACGTCACAGTCAATTCATTACAGAGGACTAAATGAACCACGCATTGCTATTGGAATTTGTAAAAATGTCATTCGATTTTAAAGATGTGTTGATTTTTACTTTCCGTTGTAAAATGAAATTGTAGAATCATATATCATCAAAATTGTAATTTCTTAGTGAATTTTAAAATTGTTGTTAAGAAAATATTTTAAATTTTGTCAAATATCAATGGGTTATTATGTGAACCAAAATAATGTTTGGTATAATAAAAATAATTTATACTGCAATATTTATTAGACTGTAAAAAACTTGTAATATTTATTTGTAACAATTTATTATAATAAATTTCCAATAGGATGAACTCTCTGGCCTTGTATGTTAAAGGTGCCGGATTTGATTCCTGGGTTAGGTGTGGATGTTCGTTGTGATTCGGAATCCACGTTAAGCTGTGGGTCCCGGACTGATTAGTCGTTATTATGCACTAAAATAGGTCGTTGAGCGTACAAACTAAACAATCCAGCTGAAACTTGGCAGACAGGCTCTTTGTCGATGGCAACGTATTTCTTTAAGTTTTGGGGGTTTAAGTTGCCATACACAAGTTTCTATTACTCGTTCGTGGTCGATTTTGATGGTTACTGCCGTCCGCATTCAACCAATTTGTAAATTTTCAAGTAGATTTTGGCATGTAAGATATCATGGAACTCAACTTGAAGAATTATGAATATTCATGGTACCAGATGTACCATAGGTGGTACTACTTCTGGTTTATCAATTTTGAAGATAAATATGGCATGTTGGGTGTCATTGGGCTTGTCTTGAAAAATTATGAATGTCTAAGGTACTAGGTATAGCATAGGTAGTACCATTTTCGATTTATCAATTTCCAAGATAAATATGGCATGTTGGACTTTTGTTTTGACGAATTATGAAAGTTTAAAGTACCAGCAGGTATGCTATTGGTACCACTTCCAGTTTATCAATTTTATAGATAATTATTGCATGTAAGGTATCGTTGAACTCAGTTTGAAGAATTATGAATATTCCTGGTACCAGGTGTGGCCGACCAAACAGTATAGAGGTTAGCATGCTAGCTTCTAGACCGCGAGGTTGCGGGTTCGAGTCCCGTGTTAGGCATGGGTGTTTGTAAATGTATGCTGGCTTGTCTAATGACGAATGTTTCGGCGCATTATAGCCCTCGTGTTGCTGACGGCGAAAGATAATCTGAAAACAACCAACCAACCTGGTACCAGGTGTACCATAGGTGATAAATAGAAAAACGATTAAACGGACAAATTCAAAAAATTGTTTAAAAAAAGTTCTGATATCCCCCGAAAAAACACTTTTGAAAAGTAGAAGGACCACCAACCTTAAAAATACAAAAAACTTTCTTGCAATAAAAAAACCATAAACATGATGAAAATTTTCAACCACAAATACAGTGATATAAAAAAAAATTGCCAACCTCTGATTACAACTCTGGGTTGTGACTCGCTTAAGAATGTATGCTTACTTAGTTTATTTTTAAAATTTAAGTTCCACTCCCATAAAAATTTACGCTGCTTGAGGTTGGCGCCCGTCTTAATTACTAACCTTTAAAACCCCCCACACAATAAAAACTTTCCAAAATGTATGTATCAACCAAACAAAAGCTTACCACAAACACTTCAGTTTCCAACTTAAAAAAATTCTTAATAAAGATTCAAATGCAAGCGTTTGAGCACAGTTTCTCTATACTATTTTGAAAGTTACATGAACATGAAGATTTACACCAGTTTGTATTTCCTACCTATCCAAATGAAATCATAAACTCGAATATTCGTGCAATATGCCATACATTAGTTTAAACGCAAGCATTGTTAATATTCCTATAACGGGTGCCAACCTCAAGCAGCGTAAATTTTTATGGGAGCGGAACTTAAATTTTAAAAATAAACTAAGTAAGCATACATTCTTAAGCGAGTCACAACCTAGAGTTGTAATCAGAGGTTGGCCATTTTTTATATCACTGTATTTGTGGTTGAAAATTTTCATCATGTTTATGGTTTTTTTATTGCAAGAGAGTTTTTTGTATTTTTGAGGTTGGTTGTTCTTCTACTTTTCAAAAGTGTTTTTTTTTGGGGATTCTTTTATTCTATTCTAAATGTTTCGAAAAGGCTATAAACACAAAATTTCTGCTCAATGCGTCTTTTTTTTTTTTTTTAAATTTGCGAACAAAGTTACCTTGCTAGACATTGGCGAGAAAACGATTCATTCCCTGGTATTGAATGTGACGTCACGGCTTCGCAAACAGCTTGGCTTGAAAAGCAGCAGCGGAAACCTGATTAGCAAGTTTCTTGAAAATCTCGCCAACCTGTACGGAATGTGGCAATGGTCTACCAACGCCAACTATTTAGCAGAAACCTCACGATAACCATAGAAACTGTAAGAACCTTTGACGTCACGGATTTCGCTAAGTGTTTTTATCTGAGTGGGTTTGGCTCGGTTTTGAGACATTTTCTTTCCTTAATATTTAAACAAGTATTTTTTTAAAGAACTTTTATTTAAGTATTTGAAATCAGAAAGAAATTCTTCATAAATATTAATTAAATGCACTCGTTTTTAAAAAATGCAGGAATTGTCCATTGTAGCAATGCACTTGCCCTCCATTTCCACAGTTCAAAACATTCCTGGTTGGCTGGTTGTATTCAGATTATCTGGCGCCGTCAGCAACACGAGGGCTATAATGCGCCGAAACATTTCGTCATTAGACAAGCCAACAGACATTTACAAACACCCATGCCAACACGGGACTCGAACCCGCAACCTCGCGGTCTAGAAGCTAGCACGCTAACCACTATACCGTTTGGTCGGCCAAAACATTCCTGGAAGTCTTCTGCAGTCAGGCTCTTCAACTGCTTTGTCGATTGACATTTTGATGTCCCAGTGCCGCCCCTGCATTACCTTTTTTTACATTTCGAAAACAAGAAGACGCAGGGGGCTATATCTGGTGAATAGGGAGGGGGATCAAACACGGTGATCGCATTACGAGTCAGAAACTGGCTGATAATCAGTGTTGAATAGGGCGTATCGAAAAAAACTTTTTTTGGGGAAATTCAAAATTTCAAGTTGATAAACATGTGAACATAGTGACAACTTTTTACCAAAATTTTTTTTACTTCAATCGAAAAATATTTAGGTCTCCCGGAATGGACCTGAAGTTTGATGTCTATTGACAAAAACAAAGATTTTTAATTTTTTTTTAAACATAAATATAAAGCAAATTTTTATTTTCAAGAATAAAAATGTCGAGTTTATAATACTAATTAACAGTAATAAAAAAAACTATATCTGCCATTTAATAATTAGGTCTCCCTGAATCTACATGAAAAACTTAACTTTTTTTACAAAATACGGATATTTTTCAATTTTCAACCCATTCTTTTGATTAGTTTCAATTATTTCATTCATAGTCTAGGTAGAGTAGTACAGTATTTTGAAATATCGGGAATATCATTTTATGAATGGCGTTTACTAAACTCAAGTATTAATTCATACTAGGGGACTTCGCCCCCTGCTCGCTAACGCTCGCCAACCCCCAAACACCTCGCTGCGCTCGGATTGAGCGGCTTTGCCGCTCGAATTTGTGGTTAAAACATCTTGCTGCGCTCGAATAGGTTTTCCAGCCATAAAAAATGTAACCAAATTTTTATAAATTTAATGTAAGGCCTAATAGAGAAAACACCCAAATTGCAAGTTCCATAATAGAAAGTTAAATATACTATCTGCCAACATTCCGACTTAAAACTTCATTAGTTATGCCCTTACATTGAAGTCCCAATATCTTTTATTTATTCTGATAAGTCGCCCCGTTAGAGAACAACGTCCAACGCGAGGCATTTTCTGGATAGAAATACTTCAAAATAATAATTACTCTAATACAAAAATGCTTCAGAAAAACAGAAAAAATCAACTTTGAAACGAAGAGTTTAAAAAGAGCTTTAAAATTAGCAACGGGTTTGTTGTTTACATACGTAAGGATAGCTTTAAAATTAGCAACGGTTGGTTGGTTGGTTGAACCCCCGAGCAGCGGGTTTGTTTACTTAAGGATGTTGCCATTCTTATATTCAAAATCATTGAGGCTTTGTAGTAGCTTAATGATGAAAAATATTGAAATTTAACTAATTAATAAAGTGTTAATAAATTATTTTGGCGCGTTTTGGCAAATCTACAGCTTATTTCCTTTAAAATGACACCTTGATCATTGAAATTGGTTGAGTAGTTTAGGCGGACGGACTAACCCCAAAAAACGTATTGCCTATTAAATATATAGATAATTTCTTCACGACTCCACGTTGGTTGGAGTCTCCAACCAACAAAGACTCTAGGTTTGAGACATGAAGGTAACGTTATCGAAAATGATTCAATGTCACAGGGTTCGAATGATGAAAGTGTACATGATAGTAAAATGCTTCTACCATGAGAATTATTATAAAGTTGAATTATTTCAGTGAAATAAGAACTGCCAGAAAATCTCTTTTTCAAGAGATTGTGACCGAGCCAATCTCTATAAGAGTGGAAGTTCTATTAGCAAGTGCTCTTTCGTGGGATTTAAATGTTGTAACACTACAAAGCCAGGCATTGGTAATAGATAAATCGAAAGTTTTTCGTGAAACGGTGAAATATCATCACGGTATTAGCTCAACTATTTTTCACTCTATTTAATCGAAAGGATGAAGCAATAAATATAAAAATTGTAAGTTGTAAATGTGGTCGCATAAATAAACGATAAGAACATGTATGTTTGGTATAAGAACTATATTCAACATATTTTGGACACACAACTCCAGACAGTGGCTCTGTGCGAAACGTAATATATCATTACATGACGTTATATTGTAACTCATAAGGAATATAAATTTTCATTACAAACTCATATATTTTTTTAAACTTCGAAGTTGGATCAAGTGATACAATACATATACGTGAAATTCGATTTGCCATTTTTAATCATCTTGAATGGGAGATGTTTCCAGGGTTTCTGCTTGCTAAACCTTTTGGGGCATTTGCTTACTAGTACAGCGTGACATATTTTCCAATATTTCTGGTTGGTGTTCAACTTTATAAAATCAAATTTTGGAAAAACCTTATCAATGTAATTGTATTCAACAATTGATAAATCTCGACAACTTGTTAGACGTTTTCTTAATGGATAGTAAAAGAAGTAAGTTAATAAATTGGAACATCGAGAATAATCATAACTTTACTAAGAGGCAATTCGTTTAAATGAAATAAACAAACAACTTCTTGTACTGGTTATTTTAAAGTATTTACGAAGAATGAAATTGATCAATTAGAGACTTCAGTATTTCATTCATCACCAGAATAACCAAGACCTTGAATAGTTTTCTTAGCAATGCAGCTTTATTTCATAAGTTGTAATGATGACACTACGTTTCACCCAGAGCCACTGTTTGCAGTTGAGGGTCCAAAATATGTTGAATATAGTTCTTATACCAAACATACATGTTCTTCTCGTTTATTTATGCGACCACATTTACAACTTACAATTTTTATACTTATTGCCTTCATCCTTTCGATTATATAAATAGTGAAAAATGAAAATAAGAGTGAAAAATAGTTGAACTAATACCTTACTGATATTTTACCCACTCACGAAAAACTTTCGATTTATTTATTACCAATGCCTGGTTTTGTAGTGTTACAACATTTAAATCCCACGAAAGAGCACTTGCTAATAGAACTTCCACTCTTATAGAGATTGGCTCGGTCACAATCTCTTGAAAAAGAGATTTTCTGGCAGTTCTTATTTCACTGAAATAATTCAACTTTATAATAATTCTCATGGTAGAAGCATTTTACTATCATGTACACTTTCATCATTCGAACCCTGTGACATTGAATCATTTTCGATAACGTTACCTTCATGTCTCAAACCTAGAGTCTTTGTTGGTTGGAGACTCCAACTAACGTGGAGTCGTGCAGAAATGATATGAATTAATACTTGAGTTTAGTAAACACCATTTCATAAAATGATATTCCCGATATTTCAAAATGCTGTACTACTATACCTAGACTATGAATAAAATAATTGAAACTAACCAAAAGAATGGGTTGAAAATTGAAAAATATCCGTATTTTGTAAAAAAGTTAAGTTTTTCATGTAGATTCAGGGAGACCTAATTATTAAATGGCAGATATAATTTTTTATTACTGTTAATTAGTATTATAAACTCGACATTTTTATTCTTGAAAATAAAAATTTGCTTTATATATGTGTTTAAAAAAAAAACAACTAAAAATCTTTGTTTTTGTCAAAAAACATCAAACTTCAGGTCCATTCCGGGAGACCTAAATAATTTTCGATTGAACTAAAAATTTTTTTGGTAAACATGTGAGCATAGTGACAAATTTTTATCAACTTGAAATTTTGAATTTCCCCAAAAAGTTTTTTTCGATACTTCCTAGTGTTGAATGTGAAAGCGCATTGTCATGATGCAGCAGTCATCCAGCATCATCAAACAATTTTGGTCACACTCGACGCACAAGATCACTTAAGCGCTTGAGAATCTCCACGTAGAAGGCAGCATTCACTGTTTGTCCTTAAGGAAGAAATTTCTGGCGAACAACACCAGAAATGCTAAAAAACGACCAGCATGACTTGAATTTTTGAGCATTTTTTCGTTCGTGGTTTACCTTTTTCTTTCCATTCTGAACAGCCTTCAACAATTCATGAATTTCCCTAGAATTTTTCCGAGTTTCACCAGAAATTTGTTGCTGTCTCGTTGTTCGATCTGTTTGTCAATCTCCATCATCGACAAGAGCATAAAACACAAAAAAATTCATACTTCAAGCGGTACACTTACCTTGAAGGTTTGGCAATTACTGACGCTTCAGTGGCTCACCAGGCAACAAAGTAGTCGGTGTTCACGCGCGAATTTCAACTCAATGCCACAAGAACAACGGAGTTCTCTTATTTATTGGACAGATCACGTATTTAATTTTAAAACGGCTGGTACACGCAGAAATTTATATTTTTGCCTTTGTTAAGAGGAGTAACTTGTCTCTTGTACAACGTTTTTAATTTACAAATAACAAAATAATAGCTTGCTTGTTCCGTTTAAAAGATGGTAGAACTAAGATTAAATGAACACCATAAAATTTTTAATAGTTTTTAAGATACTTTTAAAAAGCTACATTCTATTTTCTATCGGATTTCGTACCAGCTGACTATTACATTTGTTAAAGTTCGTGTTTTGAAGGATTACTTCAGCAAATGCATTCTTGGCAAAATAACGTTACCAGTATGGGAGATGCAGGGAATAGAACAATATTCTTGACAAACCATGACTGCAGTTCCAGCATCATCCAACCAAATCGCTGCTACCGATAAAGAATTATATTCAAACGTCACTAAGCAAAAACTAGACATTGAAAACTCGGCTGGTGTACATGAATCGGGTTGTTTCTTCGACAGGAGAAGTAGAATGGTCCAGTGGCGTTGGTTTGGGGCATATGAGAGGCTCTTTGGTGCATACTGGCTGGGGTTGAGTCACCACTGTCTCTTCCGATGAGGCTCTGGAAGAAACGGCGTCAGAAGGCCGGTCCACGATGCGCACACTCCAGTTGCGGTCACGCCAACGGGACCAGATCATCAGGTGATATCTGAAAGGTAAGAAATGTTGTTCAAGAAGATTCTTTCTATCCATGGCAATCTTCTGTATAGCTCGTCAAAAATATTAAGGCGTTTTGCTCTGGCAACCACTTATTTCTGACTACTACTTCTGATTGGTTGGTTTGTATGCTCAACCACTTATTTTTATGCTCAATGACGGCTAATCAAGCCACGACCTACAGCTTGACGTGAATTCCGAACCACAACGAATATCCATGCCTAATCCGGGATTCGAACCCGGCACCTTTGGTATGCGAGGCCAGAGCGCTAACCTCACAGCCATCGAATGGGCTACTATTTCTGAATAATGCATGTTTGGTTATTTACTTCGAAGACCGGTGCCATAGAGCAACTCTTCCCCCCCTCCCTCTCCCCAACTAATTAGAATGTGTTAGTAACCATAGGTAACCTATTGCATTGCATAGATGAAGGAGGATGGGGGAAGAAAGTATTCAGTTGCTCTGGTTGCAGAACAGAAAAAGCTTATAAGCTATTTAAAGTTCTAGTCGAGATCAGTTCTTGCAATCTCTTCTTCTTTTTTTTTTTCTTTTTTTTTTTCAACGAAAACCTCATGACTCGTCAATCGATATCTTCCTTCGCGAACTGGTGCCAGCATAGTTGTTCCGCCATTGTGCATAAAAATAGGTCGTTGAGCGTACAAACCAACCAAACAACCAACAGTCAACATGGTAGTGGAATTACTTCCTTATTGACGTACATTAATGGTTAACTATGTTGCTTAAGATGGCACTAGTATACAGTACGCAAAGGAAAGTACTGATGGTGAGTGATGACAAACCAACGATTCGAATTCCAGTCAGGCCCTGATCGTCGCCTAGGCCCACAAGGCCCGGGCCTTGGGCCCATGATTTTATGGGACCCCGAAATTGGCTGTAAACCTATAACTTTTCCTTCTTTTTGTGAATATCTTTTACTATCTGTATAAAAGAATTTTTACATAAAAATAATTTTAAATTGATCTTGAACCGTCTTTAGTATCCCAGAGTGTATTTATTCAAATGCATCAAACCATCATTTAAAGCGTAAAAAAAACAATAATATTTCTCGAAGAAATATTGAAAAGAAGTCTTGACAAATTAATTTCGAGATTAGCAAATGTCGGCTTTGATGTTGTGAATAATGATGCAGATGTTGTTGTTACTGATATTACTACACATTGTGATCGTGACATGCAATGCTACATTACAAAGTTTTACCTGTTTTGATTTATAAATTTGGTTATTTGAAGTTTGTTTCTTTATTTATGATAAAAAAAAAACTTTAAGAAGACAATATATTGACATTAATTTAACAACTTTTTCTATATTTAATGTTAATTCATTTGACAACGAGTCAAGCTCATTTCCAATAAATCTCGCATTTGATGAATGGGCCCCTAAAAGTGTCCGGGCCTTGGGCCCCAACTTGTCATGATCAGGCCGGTTGCAGTTGAATCAGTGGCGGATCTAGGATTTTTCTGAGAGGTGGGAGGGGGGGGGGCGCAACATCTGTGCATTAGCCAGGATGAAATTGAATATTTAAAAAAGTGTATATGGTTTTTCTTAATGTAACACCATGCATTTATTTTGTCTTTGGTGGAGTGCTAATATTTTTTTTGGGGAAAATTAAAATGTATTCCCTAAAAACTTCTGTAGCGAATGCTGCGAAGACGGGAGTCGAACCAGGAACTCCTAGATCCGTAAACAGGCATTCTAACCACTAGGCAAAAGCAATCACTAGTGCATAGATGTTGTATCTGTCTTTTGTACACGAGACCACCACACCTCACTAAAATGAGATGTTTGATATAGTATAATAGAGTTGAGAGCTGACTAACTGATAATTGTACTGTAGTAGATAACTTATAGTAGTACAGTGAGAAGATAAATGATAGTAGCCTGCACCCACATATAAAAAGTCAAATAAGAACTACGAACTACAAGAGGCGTTGGTCTAGGATAATTGGTGCACTGAGTAGTGATCTTGCAGTAGAAATGGCGCTACCTCTCCATGATGAGCTGTTAAATGTCATTTGGCCACCAACATGTGTGAGATAGAGCTTACAATATCTGATTTCGAATGTGAGAGTGGACCTAATAACGATTATGACAGTCTTTTGACGATTGTCAGGCTACCTTTTGGGAGATTTCTTCCAATTTTGCTTTTATATGAGACACGAAGGTGGGTAGTTTCCTCTTGAAAGGCCTCCTCTAGAAAATCCCTTTCATAGTGTTAATTAATAACAGTATTGCTATAGTTTGCTATAGGAATTATAAATGATTTGAAGGTCATTAGTTTGGATAAGTTAGCACTGTAATTTGGCGGTTTTTATCAGGTACCCGGTCAACGAAAGAGCCCCCAATAATCTTCCCAGATAGCATTTTAACTTTTTCAAAACCTTGTGTAAACCCTATAAACGAAAAGTTTCAGTTTCACTCTTGTCGCAAGGTTGTCACGGCAAGGGTGTAACCTTTTCACAAACCTAAAAAAAGGGTCATATTTTACACTTGATAGACTTTACGTAACCTTGTCACGACTGACCTTGCGACAAGGTTTTCAGAGTAGATCTTTTCGAAACCTTGTCGCGACAAGCTTGCGGCAAGGTTATGACAAGGTTTTCGTAAACTTGCAATGTTAGGTTTCCGTCAACGTTGTCACTGCAATCCTTTACAAAATCTTGTCGTTGAGTTACCCTGCAACCTTATCACTGCAAGTGTAATGCCAAGTATATGACAAGGTTTTCGTAACCTTGCATGCTATCTGGGTTAATGTGTTCTAGAATAAAGCCGATTTATAGATATTTGTAGAGATAGCTTTGATCAAGTTTCATAAGATTGTTTCAAACTTTGTTAGAGAAAATAGTTCATACCTTGTGCATAAGGCTATCCACGTTATGTATGCTAACACGAGAAATACAGCGAGCGTCACCAACGCCACTGTTTCCAGGGTCGAGTTCTTGACACGTTGATAGTAGAGCGCGCCCTCAGCGCATAGCCAGAATGTGGCGACTCCTAGCGGTGTGAGGAACGCGAAACAGGTGCAATCTCCAATCAAGTTTCGACGATCGCGGCGGGTCTCCGCTTGGCGACACCACTGCCATAAGCTCTACAAGAAAGAGGTTTTCAATATTAATTGTTACCTTCTTTTAGTTCAAGAGGTCGGTTAATTTTGTTCACGGTGCACATCAAAAATTTTTCTAGGATTTTGTTATTACTTTTTTAATGACTTTTTTTTAATTATTTTAAAATCTTACAAATTTAATAAATTAAAGTCAAACGCCTTTTTCCTGTAAATATTAATTTCGCCCTCGGAGAAGAGCGAACAAAGAAGAAGAAAAAGCGGGATTTAAAAATACAGCCCTCCACTGCTTCTCAAAAAGAAAATTCCCCTAAGCGTTCATTGCAGCATCCCCCTCCCCCCCCCCTAAAAAAAAATCCATAAGAATATAAAATGAAAAAGCAAAGGCGAGAATACAAAATAAAAATAACAATAGCACTCACAAAATAATGAATTGCCTTTAAGTTTAAAATCCGATAATAATAATAATAATAAATATATAAGAATAAAAACAGTTATCCAATGTTGCCATCAGTGTTTTTTCTACCATCTAGTTGGAATCTTGGAAACTATCTCCCCATTGTTTTAATATTAAAACCCTAAGAAATATTTTTAAAGTATTCATTACAATTTTATCATTCTGGGCTGACAAATGGGAAATTAGAAGGCAAAAACTACATATTTTTTAAAAATGTAAGAGTTCTCCGAATACTGGTAGTGACTTTCTATTGACACTGTCACAAACAGACTCGTTGTTTTATTAGTATAGATAAGTAATTACATATCAGGCTTTACCCATGATGACTTCCCAGGACGTTTCACCGTCTATGAATTTAAGAGATGGTATAGAAGCTTAACTTTCTGCCTATAACCTTTAGACAGGTAGAGAAGTTGGAACTGGTCGTAAATGAGGTTGAGATGCACTAATGAGTTGCAGTTACTTTCAGCCTTACCTTGCGCGTTTTTTTGGTAGTGAAATGATGGTGGCATAGTTCGCAAGTTTCGCAGTTCGTTGATTCCAGCCATCTTTCCAAACAGTTGCGATGGACATATTCAATCGTTCCTGAAAATAACAGGCCATCAATGGAAACAATAAACGTAAAGCTAACAGAAATGCTATCAATTATCACCATTCTAACATATTGTGTTATGCTCTGAAATGTATAACCGACTGATTATTTTTAATTTGATATTCTATAGTTTCTAAGTTAAAGCTAAATAAATACTTGATGAATTCTTGGGTCTATTCCTAGAGTGTGTAGTTATCGCCAAGCAAATGTGACGCTTTTCTGTAAGTGATAAAGTTTTAGATTTCGCAACCTTTTCTTGACGCCCATGTGCAACAGCAATTTTATGGTAACCTTAATTTTCTTTCACAAAGATGCACCTTTATTAACTGAATTTTTGTGTGTGAACAATTTGCAAATTATGTCGTATTTTATTGATTATTTTTATATTCCTTCTGTTTTCAGTCATCGTTTAGTAATACAGTCATTTTCCATTTCCGCCATTTGATGTATTTTGAATCCCCTCCCCCCCCCCCTTCTCTCTCTTCTCCCCGCATTTTGGATTTTGAATCACAGCCTCCATCTTGTAGAGTTGAAATCAGTCGCCATATTGAAATGACGACGTTTCGGTCTTGTCTTCATTTTTTCAAAAAAGCGCCAATCCATACACGTAGAGACTAAATAAGAAATAAACAATTCTGGGTTAAACTTCCGAATCCGGTTAGGATTCTGTGTCAAGGCGATTTTCGCCAACAAATGACAGCTGCCACCTTTTTTTTTTACAAACAAGTGAACTGCCTATGGTTGCCATGGGTTAAGAGCGATTCACTGTTAACAACTTTTGACGCAGAATCCGCACTGGTGTCGGAAGTTCAGCCGAATTCTTTGTTTTCAATATTCTGAACTTGATTCTAAATTGAATATTAATGCATTTCTATCATACGACTAAGTTAAAATATTGTGAGGAAAACAATTTAGTATTTGCTTCATTTAGGAATGTGTTTTTTCTAAAAAGTTGCAGGAAAGTTTAAGAGAAATATCTTTATCACTTTATCAAATCTTTATCACATCAGAGTAAAGAATTCCATTTTTTTTTCTTTTTTAACTGAGAAGTTATGTTAGAAGGTGTCGCGGCAAGATTTGGGGTGACATTTAATTATGCTGATATGTGATTTTGGTTAAAATGCGCTATACGCCCCCCCCCCCCTCCACTGATGATTTCGCAAAATCCCGCCAAGTTGAATTTATGCTACCACTAAATTGAACTACAGATTTGCCAAAATGGATGCCCAGTTGTAATGGATCTATACAGGAGCTGGGTTACCATTTTCGGTTCAAAATTGCCAAAAAAAAAAAAAAAAAAAAAGTGAGGGGCGTATAACGCATTTTAACTGTAATTTATTTTTACCTCAAGTTTATTCCTAAATATCGTGCTAAATTATGCATGTAAACCAAGTATTTAAATAAAATCTATATATTTAATAGGCAATACGTTTTTTGGGGTTAGTCCGTCCACCTAAACTGCTCAACCAATTTCAATGGTCAAGGTGTCATTTTAAAGGAAATAAGCTGTAGATTTGCCAAAACGTGCCAAAATAATTTATTAACACTTTATTAATTAGTTACATTTCAATATTTTTTATCATTAAGCTACTACAAAGCCTCAATGATTTTGAATATATGAATGGCAACATCCTTACGACAAACCCGTTGCTAATTTTAAAGCTTTTTTTAAACTCTTCGTTTCAAAGTTGATTTTTTCTGTTTTTCTGAAGCATTTTTGTATTAGAGTAATTATTATTTTGAAGTATTTCTATCCAGAAAATGCCTCGCGTTGGACATCGTTCTAAAACGGGGCGACTTATCAGAATAAATAAAAGATATTGGGACTTCAATGTAAGGGCATAGCTAATGAAGTTTTAAGTCAGAATGTTGGCGGATAGTATATTTAACTTTCTATTATGAAACTTGCAATTTGGGTGTTTTCTATATTAGGCCTTACATTTAATTTATAAAAATTTTGTTACATTTTTTAAATCTATTCGAGCTCAGCAAGATGTTTTAACCACAAATTCGAACGGCAAAGCCGCTCAATCCGAGCGCAGCTAGGCGTTTGGGGGTTGGCGAGCGTTAGCGAGCAGGGGGCGAAGCACCCTAGTATACTATAATACTACAAAAATGTCCTTTTATATTTATGCGAACCTCACAATCTTCAAAATTTAACCAATGGAAAATTCTCGCATTTTTTAAAAACGAGTGCAATTAGTTTATATTTATGAAGAATTTCTTTCTGATTCCAACTATTCAAATAAAATTCTTAAAAATTAGTTATTTAAATACTAAGCAAAGAAAATGCTCGAAAACCTCGTACGATCGCAGTCCGATCAAAACGCTACTTTATATATGCGACGTCAAAACATCCTTCCGTTTCTATAGTTATCGTGAGGTTTTTGCCAAATAGTTGGTGTGCTTTTGATTGGCGTTTGGTAGACAATTGCCTTATCCCATACCGATTGGCCCGATTTGGGAGACTGGTTTCCGCTTTTGCGTTTCAAGTCAAGTTGTTTCAGATGTAGTGACGTAACATTCGCTTCGAGCCGAATGTGTCATTTTTCTAGCTACAACTAACAAGCGAACTTTGGTTGCAAATTGAAAGAAAACAAAAAGAAAAAGCGCAGTGACCATAAATGTTTGTTTTTTTGGCCTTTTCGAAACATTTAGAATTGAATAATAATAATAAAAAAAATGTGGGAATTATCCATTGGTAATAGTATCTTTTGGCTTAATCCTAGTATACGTTACACGATGAATTTGGCGACATTGGCGATGATGCATATGCTTTTTTTCATAGTATGTTTTATGTATTTGCCATCTTCAGCTTACGATTTTGTATGTTTTTGCCTACTCAAATTCTTAGCGACAATTGTAAAAAAGTTACTTCGGCTTTGGCAACAGTTTGGTGGTAAGCATCAAGTCATTTCGGCGGTAGCGATATTAATCGCGCCAAGCGTGTAACGTATACTAGGATTTTACCCGTGTCATGAAGTCTAACCATATGGTTTAAGATGATCGCCAAAAGGCAAATGTTGTCCCTTTTCGTTCAATGGTGATTGTTGAACAACTTTACACTCATACGATTTTCAAGATTTATCGCCAATAGGGGATATAACAGCTGTAGGCTTATTTACATACCTTTACATTTGCATGGCTTTAACAACCTTTCTCTGCTCGGTCCATTGTAGCAAATTCTGCAAGTCGGAAGGTCATCCAATTCAGATACTCGTAATAGTATGACATTTTGAGCAGAACTGCTTGCTGAAGAAGACTCTTTAGTTTCCTTGGGACCTTTGTTGAAACAATTCTCGGATTTTCGGCCGCAGATCTCGGTGTCTGTCTGTCTCTCCATTAAGGAAGCATTTGCATATCTCTTACACTCAAAATTTTGTTTAAGTCAAGATTAGAACGTCCAAACAACTCTATAAACCGGAAATATGGCAGATTTTTAAAAAGAAATTTGAGGTGTGTTGAATAAGTTGCCATTGCTTAGAAATAAATATTTTTACTCTTGAAATTAATGGTAGCGCGTTGACTGTTATTTCTACATCCGGCAATTGACTCAAAATGAATGGTGAAGTCATTAACTTTCACAATATCTGAAGAGAAAAATCAAATACATATTTGTGATATTCTAAAAATTTGAAATTATATTTAAAGATGTATTATAATTGGTAACAAGTATTTCCTGACTGCAAAACTTTACTCCAAATACTAACATCATATATAAAGTCCATGGATATTTAACACAATATGTAATGCGACATTTCTATGAATGGGTCGCCTTTCCTTTCAGTTTTACTTTCAATTACCCTTTATAAAAAATATGTGTGGGGTTTCCATCAGTCCGCCTGTCTGTAGTAAAAAAAACTTCCGAACGGAAAGACCGACGATGTTCAAATTTTGTATACAAGTTACTGGTAGCCATAGGACCTGGCGTTAAGGTTTTCGTCAAAATTGCGCATGTGCATAAGATAGCTTCCATTGAAAAATTTAGGTTTCTCACGAATTGTCAAAAATACCGGCTCTGATTATTTTAATCAAAATCACTGGGTTGGTTGGTTGTTTTCAGATTATCTGTTGCCGTCAGCAACACAAGAGCTATAATGCGCCGAAACATTCGTCATTAGACAAGCCAACATACATTTACAAACATCCATGCCTAACACGGGACTCGGAACTCGCAACCTCGTGGTCTAGAAACTAGCACGTTAACCACTATACCGTTTGGTCGGCACAAAATCACTGGGATAATACTTTTTAATATATTTTAACCTTCTCCACCTCCGAATTTAACATTGAAATTCGAAAAAGGCATAGAAATTTTAAAAACGAATGTCTGTAACACAGAGTTCTCTTCCTTTGAGCATTGCCCATTTACGACTTTTCCTCCCATATTTCACTTACCCGAAATGCTATTGTAACATTTACCGAAAAACATATCGTTAATTAGGCAGGCTTTTTTTGGTCAATGAATTAATTATCGCCAAACTGGAATTTTTTTTTTTTTTTTTTTAAATTAATGAAAATTTGAAAACGACAACGGTAAATTACATCAATCCATTCCATGCCAAACTTAAAAGAAGTGACCAGTATCATAGTTTAATTGAAAGTTGTGCGATGTTCCACACCCTCTAGTTAGCACATGCAATCGCAATTTCTGGTTGAATTTGGCATGGTGATTTTAAAATAGTTCTCTTAAGTAGTTTTAGCTGCATATGAAATTGCTAACACAGTGGTGTACCTGGATGATTGGGTTTGTTATTTACCTTGATGACGACATAAAACCATCGATATAGATAAACAACTGGATAGACTGCTCCATTGTCAATGAAAAGAGAAAAACGCGCCGAGGATTGCGAAGCTGGTGGGAAGATTAACCAATCACAGTTCACTTTTTTAGTTGGATGGGAATGCGAAAAACCTTGTAAAGTGTCAGAGTATATATTTTTTTGCACATTATTACTAATTAAAGTCTACTATTGACATTTCTGCTGTGTACAACCCAAAATTTTATTTTCAATCCTCGGCAATCCGTATTTTTTATCCCACCAATTGCATATGGCACCGGCATCATTTTCCCAGCGTTAAGCAGTCTATCCAGTTGCTTGTCTATATCGATGCATAAAACCGAGTTTTTTCGAGTACTGATAAACAATGCGTTAGAGAAGGGATGAAAAATTAGTTGCCCAAACTTTCAAGGTTTGGCCACCAATAATGGTCATGTGTAGCAAGTATAGCCACACTGGATGTAAGCCACCATGTTGTCCAGGAAGTCATGGTCAAACCCTTGTGACGGTTTCTTGAATGACTACAGTTGAAAATCTATTTGACGGTGTATCTTTGATTTATGGCAGGCTAACACAGTGTTTTTCCCACTTAGCAAAATCAGCAGAAATTGAAGGTTCTTCTAATATACAGGGTATCATTTCAGGTATAGTTATTCAGAGGTATGATCTCAGGATTCTGTGAATGGCAACAAATGGCGCTCACGGTTATAGTTACTGAAACTCGAAATTTTCGAATGGCAACATCTTTTATCCTGTCGCAAAATGCTCAGAACATGCGAAAACCCTAAAGAACGTTGGAACGGTACTTGTAAAACAAAAAATAGACACGTAATGCACGCACAAAAAACAGCTCTGCGAACTGCCAATAAAATACGATCGAGGCAAACGGAGGAAATTTGCACATAGAAAACATTGCCTGTGATGTCACTCATGTGAACTTTGGCCTCTGTTATGTGCAAATTCCAACCGTGCGCCCCGATCGAGTTTTTGTTGACCGTTCGCAGAGCTGTTTTTTGTGCGTGCATAATGCCTCCGTTTTTTGTGATACACCTACCGTTTTTCTCTCTATTTTTTTTCTCCCCCATCTACAAAAGTTCTCTTTTTTTCCCCGATCAGAAGTATCCTTAACTTTTATCAGTAAGTTTTTTATAACACAAATATGCAATAAAGAGTTATTTATTCAACTAGTGGGGAAAGTAACACTTTTTCAAACGAGGTAAAACGCTTATTTGACGAGTGAGATAGCACGAGTCAAATAATTTACCGAGTTTCAAAAAGTATTTTCCCACGTGTTACATACAATATTTTCTATAATCACGTGCAAAAACTATACTTATTACATATATTTATTAATGTTGACAACTCGTGTCAATGAATTTCTTCTGAAAATATGTCATTTCAATGCCAAGACTATATGATATTTGAGCACGAGGCGAGCGAGAAAGTACCTTTTCACACTAGTGCGAAAAAGTTACTTTCCCTCACTTGTGTGAAAAAGTGCTAATTTCGCCGCTATTTTTGACTTAAAATGACAAAAAAAAGTTCAATTTTTCGCACGTTGTTAAAAAAAGTTATTATTTTACACTTCCCGGTGAAAAAATATTATCATAAGTATGAGTTATTATAAATACGTAATCATATAAAAAATTAATTGAAACGTTAAAACATAATAATATAACCCATTAAAACAAAGTTTTTAATATAAATCCCTTATAAACATTGCCAATTTTTAAATTCGTCAACACAGCCTCGATTCTGTAAACAGCGTGTTCTTGATGTTTGCAGCTAATTTTAAATATCAAAAACATTTCTATCTACAAAATGTGCGGAAAATTACGTTTCAAAATTAGTTTATTAAAAATTAACATGAATTTATGCACACACATCCAAATATCATTTATTTATTCTGATTAAAGCAATTTATTTATTTAAAAAAAAAAAAAAAATTGGCAACAAGAAAGAGTTTCTTCAATGGTCGGTTAAATGCTATTTTAGCGCGATTGGATCATGGCAAGTTGGTTCATTAGTATTCCGTAAAAGTGATCTTTTAGTGACAGTTACAGCCCTTCATAGAATTTATTGTCATCGACATCTATCTGCCAGGTTTCAACTCGATTGAATGGCGGCCAGGGGGTTATTTAGGCCTCCACCGATTTGCCCGCCATCAACACACAAAATCAAAGTTAATATAAAGGATTTAAAAATAAAAATGTCTACTAGATTTTCATTCTTTTTAAAATTTATAGGTTTTAAATTTTAACCCTTTCCACCTCGATTCTATTTAGAAAAAGTTTAGTTTAACAGTGATTATTTGAAAAAAAAAAAAAAAAAATCCACCAGATAACGCCTCTAGTAAAAGGAATTGTTTTTCAGAATAATTTTCGAAAATCTTGGTTTTTTTTTAAAAATTAATTTAGGATAAAACTTTGGATAATAAAAATAAGGGTAAAGGTAGAAATTTAGATGATGCACTTGGTATTACTATCCCGAAAGAGTCAGAATAAAGTTTAAAAGGAATTTGAATTTAGAATTCGAGGCAAATTTTTTATAAAAGTCGATCTTACCGTACAACGCAAGACGTGGTACTAAAATTTAAATTCGATTAGTATGTTACATTATTTAGAAATTTTAATCTTTGCAAATTTGTCAAGTACATGCACACATAAAATATCAAAATTCTGCCGATTCTACTAATGAAATAAATAGTATTATTTGAGATAAACTACAAAATTTATCTTGATTGTGATATTCACTCTTTAAAAGTATTTTGGAATTATCTTCAGTTGCCAGATAGTTTGTCGAATTCGATATGTATACGATTTCATCGAATTCAAAACTCACGCAGAAATCGACGTTACGCTACTACTCTATTATCTTGAGATCTACATTTTAGATTTATTTGCCAAATTATACTAAAAACTGCAAACTAGTGAACGAACGAATAAATAGGGAGTTTATAATCACCACACCTTATCTGCGAATCGAAAGCAATCAGAATAACCTAACCATGCATTCGTCAACGAGTTGTAAGTAAAAGAGCATACAGATATAAATGAGGGGAAAGAAACACTTCATCCATAACAATACCGTCTTATCTCTTTCTTTCTCCCGACTGCCATTATCAGCAACTCGGGTCCAAGGTCCACCTACACGCCTCTACGGACATTAGTCAGGTGTCTTTCACTTCAACACACCCCGGCAAGCAATGACACAGGAATCGTCGACGGGCAGCAGCCCAAGGGCCACGGCATCCACTTCTAACAGCAGAGGCATGCCGCAATCCGGAAACCCACCCCCTGCCAAAGAAGAGGCCATCGCCAAGCTTCTGGAGACCAAGCCAGGCTTCGAGATCACCAACGAGAATGGTCAGAGGAAGTACGCCAGGAAGGAGGACATAGATCCACCACCGAAAGGCAGCGAGGTCTTCGTGGGCAAGTTGCCAAGGGATGTCTTCGAGGACGAGTTGGTACCTTTGTTCGAGAAGGTTGGGACCATCCGTGAGATGAGGTTGATGATGGACTACGGAACTAGCAACCGAGGGTTTGCTTTCGTCCAGTATGCCAGCCCGGAAGAGGCCAGGCGAGCCATAGAGGTTCTCAACGGGCATGAAATAAGGAAGGGGCGTTTCGTCGGAGTATGCAAGTCTGTAGACAACTGCCGGTTGTTTGTTGGGGGCATTCCTAAGACCAAGACGAAAGAGGAGATACTGGAAGAGATGAAGAAAGTGACGGAGTGTGTCTCGAAGGTGATCCTGTACTCGAGCATCGCGGACAAGTCAAAGAACAGGGGTTTCGCTTTTGTGGAGTATGAGAACCACAAGGCGGCCGCGATGGCGAGGAGGAAACTCATCCCTGGAAAGATCCCTCTGTTCGGCCATGATATCGCGGTGGACTGGGCGGAACCGGAACCAGATGTTGACGAGGAGACTATGGCCAAGGTGAGTTGGATGTATTTTACCAAGTAAAAAATCTTTCCAAATCGACGGTTATGTTTTTTTTTTCTTCTTTTTTTTTTTTCTTTCTCCAAAGATAAAGTTCATTCTCGGATCCGCCCTCTGATCTTTAACTGTAACCTTTTGAATAAGTGCATGATTCTTTATTGATTTGAAACTAGAGTAGTCTTAGTAATATATGATAATTAGAATTACTATCCGGTTTTGCACTTGATTTTAAGTAATTTGTACTGGTTTATTATAAAATAATAGTACATAGGGTATAGTTCATTATAAAATTATATAATAGTGCTAGCAAGAAACTTAATTGAAATAGTAGGAAATAAAACAAGGAAAGAAAATCTATTGGCATACGCAGCCTTCACTTTGTATAAGACCAAAATTTTTTTCATTTACTCAAATGCATCTAGTCTTCACATGTACTCAAATGCATCTAGTCTTCACATGTACTCAAGTGTCACTAAATCCTTTTCATCTACCCGTACCCCCTCCCTCCCCGCTCACGTTGGTCTTTAGCTTCTCAATTTTTTTTTTTTTTAAATTGTACACCTATGTTTGTAAAACTAGCTTGCATCTAAAAAGCATAGTGCCTTAAAGTGTTAAAATGGAAAAACAAGAGAGGGTGACCTGGTTTGATTCCCAGCTTTGTCTGAAAGCATTCGATTCTCAGAGTACCAATGCAAGTGTTCCAATCAGTGGTTGTGACTTAATTTTAAAGTGAATGAAAAAGATGTCGCCAATGTTGCACAGTAACTTGATACACGGCCAATATGGCGAAAGAGGAAAATTAAATTAAGGTTCCGGTTCAAGTTAACATCTGATGCAAATCTCCAGCAAAATTTAATTTATAACACAGTACAGAGAGTTCGAAAAAATCTTCTTTACAGAGTAATTCTTGTCTTAGAGAGAACTCTAAAAACTAGCAATAGTTACAGTATAGAAAAACAATCAAGTTTTTTGCTCAACTATAGCAGTAAGCTGATTGCAAATTCAGGGTCACACCAAAGTAATTGAAATATTGGAATCGTGGTTCCTAATCAGTAACTCTGATTTTTGTATTCATCTGATACGTCGTTACAAATTATTATTGAGTAAACTGTACATTTCGTGTTTAAAAAAAAATGAGGTAGGTTCATTGTTGTTATTATTATTATTATTTTTTTTTTTTTGGAAAGACAATTTAAAACTTTTATACACAACAAAATTTTAAACATTAAAAAACTTCCAAATGTGGAAATAAAAAAATTCAAACATAAAATGCACTCAATAATTTTGAACCACCCTGAATATACAAGAAACTCATTTAAACTAGGGATGTGGAACATCGCACAACTTTCAATTACACTGTATTACTGAAGTGGATTTGTGTCATTTACCAATTTTATATTTTCATCATTCATTGAGAAAAAAAGGGCCAGTTTGGTGATAATTTTTACGATAATTCTTTTATGCGTCTTTAAAAAAAAAAAAAAAAAAAAAAAAAAAAAATCGCTAAAATGGGGATTTTGGCGATATTTAATTCGATAGTTCTTATATAATCGTTTATTATAAGAAAAACTGAGAGAGGAGAAAAAACGATCGTCGATGAGCTATGCTCAAGGAAATAGAACTCTGTGTTGAAGGCATTCGGTTTTCAACTTTATACGCGGATTTTTATTTTTATGGGAATTTCGGAGTTGGGGATGTTTAGAACACCTTAAGAGGCATTACCCCAGTGGTTTTTGAACTAAATCGTTAGAGCCGTTTTTTAGCAATCATTGGAAAACATGATTATATTACATTGAGACAGGCTTACTTGAGCTCATTTAATACTCTACAACGATGTGTGAACCGGTTTTACTACGCCCTGATTGGCTGATTGGAACGTGTGTGCGAAATACTTTTAAAGGCAACATTTATTACTTTTTAATGTAGGTTTACAAAATAAGTTCCTCAAGATATAATTGACGAGTAATAAAAACAAGAAAGTTATATTATTTTAAAATCCCATTTCCAAAACAACGAGTCTTTAAAACAGGATTTAGAATTTTTAACATATTTGCAATGATGTTTACTAATTTGATAAGGAATTTTTATCTTTCGAAGCAGGAATTTCGATTTTATTCTTGGTTTTAATGACATTTGGTAATTGGTATGTACCGTCTTTATGTGTAGAAAAATGGAGTATACTTCCTTTTTGTAAAAAAAATATTTATTTTAACTTTTGTAAGTGGCTACGTTATGAAACCATAATGCAAGTAACAGTGAACATAAATGACATACCTAATCACATTTTTTCTGTATAAAAAGTTTTACTTTGTTTCAGGTCATACAAAATAAAAAAAAATTAATAGATTATTTATGATATGTTAGGTGGTTTCGCTGTAAAAACCAGTCTGCTTATAGAAATAAAAATTTAAGTAAGTGGTTTCTGTATGGAACCACTATTTTTTAAAGGGTTAACTAGCTTTTTAAATTGCCGAGAAAAATTCAATGGATATAAATACACTCATGTTCATAAATTAAGGATAATTCAGTTTTTCCCTAATAACTTCTCCGTGGAGCAGCATCGACACATGAAATTCACATCAAAGTGACATTTTTATGTGACATATATATAAGTAAAACAACTCAGTCGCAATTGAAATGCAAAGTGTACAGTGGAGGCATACGCATAAGAATGGAGTACCATTAGTGTGCAGTTGTATAGATGCATTTACATTAAAAATCACGCAACTCAGAGTTGACTTTTAGTGTGAGATATGATCTCCCCTTTGTTTACTTGGCACTATATTCTCATACTTAATATGAGTTTCTTTATGAATTATAGTGACTGAATTGTTCACCCCACCTTTTGAACTGTTTCGAGTGATGGAAAGTTCCCAATACATTAAATCTTTACACAAAACATATCGTAGAAGCGTCCCCCACATGTTTAATGAAATTTGGATTGGAGGAGTGATCTGGCTTATTTATAGGAGAGATATTCATATTTTTTTAATCATTTATCCAAAGTAAAATTTTGATAAAATGTGGTATAAGTATCAATAAACACGATTAAGAAACTGATATTTCACAATTAAAGAATTGTCTAGATCAAGTTAACGTAATAACAGTAAAAAAGAGAAATTTAATTATCTTTTGCTCTCCTGGCGAGATAATTAAACCAATTCAGCATACTGCACCCAAAGACCAAATCTTTTTAGCATTAGCTACTGTTTAGTGAAAATAATTTTTTCAGTATCATGAGTAATTTTGGACAACAGAGGATCTGTAGAAAGGTCGGAACATGACATTTCATGGTAAATGCCAATTCGAGATAACGATTTGGTGAGAAAAAGTTTTGGTCTTCAGGTTCAGTGTGTTGAATTTGTTTAATAAGCTCCCCAAGAGCGTAAAAGATAATTAAATTCACTTTTTCCATTGTAAGTACGTTAACTTCATCTAGACAAGTTTATAATTGTGAAATATCAGTTTCTAAATTGAGTATACTGATACTTAAGGCAAGTTTTATCCCACTTTTGCTTTGGATAAACGATTAAAAAATATGAATATTGCACCTATAAGTAAGCCAGATCAGTCCTCTAATCCAAATTTCGTCAAACATGTGTGGGACGCTTCTACAATATGCATTGTATAAATATTTAATGTATTGGGAACTTTCCATCACTTGCAAACAGTTCAAAAAGTGGATTGAGCAATTTAGCCACTAGAATTCATCAAGAAACTCATGTTAAGTATTAGAATACAGTGCCAAGTAAGCACTGATGACAAGGGAGATTATATCTCACACTAAAAGTCAACTCCATGAGTTGCGTGATTTTTAATGTAAATGCATCTGTACAACTGCATACTAAGGTACTCCATTTTTTGCATATGCCCTCACTGTACACTTTGCATTTCAATTTACGACTGAGTTGTTTTACTTATAGATATGTTACATAAAGATGTATCTTTGATGTGAATTTCAAGTGTCGATTCTGCTCCACTGAGAAGTTGTTAGGGAAAAAAGGAATTGTCCTTAATTTATGAACATGAGTGTATTTTGACTTATATACCTTAAAACTGTCTGTTAAGAATATAAGTTCACAATTTATTCACCATTGAAAATGATGTAGAGTTCAAAATCAAATTTATCCTAATATAACGAAATTGTTTAATATTGTGATTTTCCTGATCGTAAAATGCAATTCCAAGTAAAATAGCCTTACAATCAAGGAGGTGATTAATTCATTAAAATATGTAACATAAACCTTATGTTTGTCGTTTAGGATTTAAGTTTAACGAATTAGAAATTGTGGAAAATTCAAAAATGAATTTTAAAGCTTTCCAAATTTTAAATCCCACTCACATCTGACTATGGGGACATGGAAGACAAAGTCGTTTTCTTGATTCTTGAAACTAAACTATTCGCGTCTGCAAATAGTAGCCAGTTATTCGAAATACTATTCAAACGGTTGTGTTAACATCCCAAAATATTTAGCCATTGATATGGCTTTAGATTAAGTGATAAAGTAGCCTATTCAGTATAGTGGTTAGCGTAACAGACTATCACGCTGGTGTGTCCCGGTTCGAATTCGGATGTAAGAAGATGTTCTAAGTTAGGGGCAACGATTCCCCTTCACAAGTGGCCATCGCTACCTCCCTTGTAGTGACTGCGAGCACTAACAAGTGACCCTGAGTACTTGGACTCGCCATTAGAAAAAACAAACAAACTAGGGGTGTGGAACATCGCACAACTTTCAATTACACTATAATACTGACGTGGATTTGTGTCGTGTACCGTTTTTTATATTTTCATCATTTATTTAGAAAAAATTGCCTGTTTGGGGATATTTTTTACGATAATTCTTGTATGGGTCTAAAAAAAGAACCTCCACCAAAATGGTGATTTTGACGAAATACTTTTCAATAATTCTTATAATTATCCTTTATTATAAGTGAACTGAGGGGAGAAGAAAAAACGCTCGTTAATGAGGTATGGCTCAAGGAAAGAGAACTCTGTGTTGAAGGCATTCGTTTTTCAACTTTTTGCGCCATTAAAGCATTTTTACGGGAATTTCGGAGGTGGGGATGTTTAGAACACCTTAAGAGGCATTACCACAGCGATTTTTAACAAAATCGTTCATACCGTTTTTAAGCAATCATTGAAAAACATGATTTTTTCTATGGAAATTTGACAAAAACCTTAATGATAAGTCCCATGGTCATCACCAACCAGCATACGAAATTTGAACATCGTACGTCAATTTACTCGGGAGTTATGTTGACCACAGACACATATACACACACACATTTTTTCTAGATCACTTTTTTGAAATCAGGATGTTCCAAAACGTGAAGAAATGCTAAACAATCGAATTTTTATTTGACCGAATGCTATACTTTCATTACCCTATGTATACATATGGATAATTTAAAATAAACAGATTAAGCGATAAGATTCTTTAAATACTAACGATAAGCTTAGGACTTATCTTAATGAAAACGCTCACACAAGTCACGAAGTTTTATCAACACCTTCATGACTGGTCACGAGAATAATTGTGTTTGCCACTCCTACAGGATTTTGAGGATAGTCATCGCTAACCAATCCTCGTGCTTTTGTTTACTGTTGTAAAGCTGGCGCAGTTGAATGTGTTATCTAAATATTAGACCATAAGATCCCAAACTTTCAAAGGCCGCGACCCACTTAGAAAACTGATCAGATCACTCTTCTATTACATCACATCCCCCATCATTAAACAGGTGTTTTGCAATGTTTTCAACATTACCTTTGATTACCCCCCCCCCCCAAAAAAAAAACCAACAACAACCCAACACATTTGTATTTTAATTAAAACTATAGGTGGGGAATATCGCACAACTTTCAACTATACTTCATACCGATCGCAGCATTTATATTTGGCATGGATTGTGGTAATTTACTGTTTTTATATTTTCATTAATTTAAAAAAAGACCCAATTTGGTGATGTTTTTGTCGATGATTATTACTACAGAATAAATTAAAAAAACAAAAACAAAAAAACGCTAAATGGCTAATATGGCGATATGTTTTTCGATAAACATTACATTATCCTTTCTTGTAAGTGAAACATAGAAGGAACAGTCATTGATGAGCGATGCTCAATAGAAGAGAACTCTGCGCTAAAAAAGTTAATTTTTCAACATTTTATGCCTTTATCACATTCCTACTGGAATTTCGGAGGTGGGGATATATTTACAATACCTTTAAAGGCATATTACCACAGAGATTTTGATAAAAATCGTTAGAACTGTTTTTTGGCGACTACTAAAAAACATTCATTTTTCAATTGTAGCTACCTTATGCACATGCGCTATTTTGACCAAAACCATAATGAGAGGTCCCATGGCCACCCACCACTGACCTGTACACAAAATACTGATCACAGACACACACATACACACAGACATTTTTTTGTAGGCCACTTTTTCGAACTTAGGATGTTCCAAAACGTGGAGAAATGCATAAAAAAAATAATTTTTTTTTACCAAATCCAATGCTTTCATTGCCCTATGTTAAATGAAATTGGAAGTGAAATTTTTCAAATGCATCGAAATTATTGATATAATTAAACTAGTAAAAATTACAAAATGAATTTCATGTTCTTTAAAATAATTTACTATCATTACATGGTTTGAGAGCAATCTGTTTTAACAGTTTTTAATTCTTTTTTTAAGTTTCAAAAACTGTGTAAGAACAATTTAGTTTTGAACAGGCGGTGTCTCACAAAATGATCTTCCAGGCAGCTGCTTATCAGCATTTTCTATTTTAGTATATCGTGCATATGACATCCAATTTCAAATGAAACCCCATTCACACATTTAAAAAACTATTCCTAACCCACAATTTCCAACCAACTACTGGATCGCGACAAACAGTTTGGGAAACGCTGTAATGGACTACGAATCCTAATAAAGACGAAATTCCAATATTATGATTTGTTTCAGAGGCCATTTAACTATAGTAAACTTCAACTTAACTTGACATCACTAGACGGTAGATCATCACAGTGCTCATAGGTATTTAATCCATTTTGGCGGCTTGAAAGCATAATGTTCGCCAAACCACAACCCTGTAGAGAACAAAAGGCTGTAAGGTTTGGCGAGGATTATGTCTTCACTCCGCTAAAATGGATTAACTGCCTATGAGCACGGTGAAGATCTATCGTCTAGTGATGTCAAGTTAAGTTGGAGTTTAGTATACATGAAATGAGACCCTGCACTCCCTAAGTTACAATCTTTTAGCCCAGTGCATTTAGAAACTACTTTCTATAAAACTTTGAAATTCTGTGAATAGGTACGAAAAAGATCACCTAATGAAATAACATAACTTGTTTTCATTTAAAGTTTGAATGAAAATTAAAAAAAAGTAAAAGATAGATCCACAGCATAATAAGTATTGACGAAAAGATTTGAAGAATAAAATAAAATGTATTAGACGCTATTTTTGAGTTTTTAATTTATGTCATTTCATTTGGGGTAATTTTTGTACCTACTCACCAAATTTCAATACAAAGCAATTTCTAAATGCACTGGGCTAGAAGATAATGGCATATAGACTGAGAGGACCCCATCGAACATCATTCTGAATTTTTTTTTTATAGAAGTTGGAGAAAAGTGAGTAGATTACGAATCCACTGGTCTGCCGTGGCAGAAATAGCCGAAACTGGTCAAAAATCGACTTTTAATAAGTTGAACTAAATCCAATGCGAAATGCGCCATAAATTGCCAAATAATGAGTATTTTTTATTTATTTTTTAATTTGGTAACCCTCACTCTTTAATTTTCAATTAAGAAGGTTGCAGACGATTCGGATGTGTGGCGATGGCTTACTTGCATCTTTCACAAATGAGCCAAATTGACAATAAACATTACGTCACTGATTCGATGACGTAACTGATGTTGCTAATTTGGCTTACTTTTAATCGATACAAGTTTTCCGAACCAGAGATCAGAAATCATTTGCGCTTTTTCTCATTGAAAATCAAAATGCAGTGGGTTGCCAGACGAAAAAGTTTGTTCTCTTTTTTGGCAAGTTATGACATATTTGGTGATCGGATTTTAGTTCAACTCATTCCAAGTCAATTTTTGATCAGTTTCGTTCATTTTTGCCACGGCAGACCAGTGGATTCGTAATCTACTCACTTTTCTCTAATTTCTATAAAAAATTCAGAATGATGTTCGATGGGGTCCAAAAATTGCAGTCGCCTCTCGGACTAATAATGAGTATAGGGAATGATCCTTACTATGATTTTCTCCAAAGTGACACAGACAATGGATGATGGTTTTTAGCTTGTATTTTAACAAAAACACTTCTGTTAAAAGGTGCCAAGTTCATCATGCAATAGCTATGACCTTAAAAAGTATTGAGATCTGATATAGAGCCGAGTTTAAAGTTGGTGCAAATTACTGGCAATGAAAATTAGTGAGATTTTAAGCAAGATATTTTTTCTCCTTGTTAAAATTCAATCTTCATTGGCCTAAATAACCAGTTATAAAAATTTTCGTTACACTTGGCCATTACGCATTCTGGATCGCTTATCTGTTGTGTTGGGGCTGTGGTGCAAAATGGCCAAATCGAGCAAAATTTTTTTGTAACTGGATGATATTAGGCCTATGAAGGTGAAATTTTAACAAGGACAAAGAAATCTCTTGTTAAAAATCTCACTTACAGTAGAATCTTGATTAATCGACCAAATTCGGACCAAAGGTAGAACGGATAAGCAAAAATTACGGATAATAGAGAGTTGTACAAAATAATAAAAAACAAAGGATTTTCATTTATTGAATGCATGACTTTTTAAGATTTATTTATGACGTGATTGTTAGAAATAAGTTTTTGCTGTCGTAATCTTGATAAGCGTTGTTTCACGGGTTGATCCCGAAGTCTTTTTTTAAAAGCAATAGTTCAGTTTAATCTGCGTATGATTGTTACTTTAACCATGTCAGTCCTTTTGAAAAACAGTCAAAAGCCACGCCATTACTTATGGAACTTTAGAGTAAGGGAAAAGATTCCACTTTTAAAATGGGAAAAGGATTTATTACACATTTGGGAGATTTTTGATGTCGACTAAAGGATGGTCGGTTAACAGAGAGTTCGGGATAAAAGAGGGACGGTAAATCGAGGTTCTACTGTATTTTCATTGCCAGTAGTTTACACCAACGTTAAACTTGGCTGTACTTTTATTAGATCTCAGTAGTTTTCACGACCATATATATAGCATGAAGAACTTGGCGCCTTTTCACCGAAACGCTTTTGTTGTTATATCATTTTTTTTTATGGTATTAATTTTTAGATTCATTACTTATATGTGCATCGATAAATGATTGAACACAGATAACATTACGATTTGTACACCTAGTTTAAAAATGTTTTGTGTTCATATTTTAAAAACTTGCTAGACAACTTAATGGGGTTGAAAGGGTTAAGTATAGGATCATTTTTTGGATACATACTTATTACACAATCGACCGCTGACGAACTTTTTGTTGGCGGTTAACTAAGAGAACTATAGGATTAGCCTACTATTTTATTCTTTGAATTTAAATTACAATTTGGTTTTAAGAAAGTTCAAAAAACATTTTTAACGATGTCCAATTAGGGGAGAATTACCGCGATTTTTCTAAGAAAGTTCAATTAACCGGACCACAGTCCTTGAAGTATTTATGCATGCATTCCATGAAAATGATAATATAAAATTATTTTCAGTAAAAAGTTAAGAAGAAGTCCCTATTAAGGATCGTTCCCTATACTCGCTGTGTTACAATCTTCTAGTCTAGTGCATTTAGAAACTACTTTGTATAAAACTTTGTTATTTGGTGAGTAGGTACCAGGGTTTCCACTCAAATCATAGAATGAAAATCAATGACTTTTCAGCCGACCAAACGGTATACTGGTTAGCGTGCTGGCTTCTAGACCGCGAGGTTGCGGGTTCGAGTCCCGTGTTAGGCATGGGTGTTTGTAAATGTATGTTGGTTTGTCAAATGACGAAATGTTTCGGCGCATTATAGCCCTCGTGTTGCTGACGGCGCCAGATAATCTGAAAACAACCAACCAATGACTTTTCAATGACTTTTAAGGACCTAACTATTGTTTTTAAGGACCTCTGAAAATTCGTATTCATCAGGCATCATGTCTATGTGTAAATTTTAAATAAAGTATATTCTACCAAAAAGTTTCAAGTTGGCGGATGCGTAATACAAATATCTCAGAGAATTCCGATACGCTGCAGATAAGTGGCAGTCACGTGGGGATAAGCAAGTCCGAATTGTATTTTTATAACTTTTGCAGTTGGGCACACAACATTTGCAAAAATTAATTACTTTTAAGGACCTCTAAATATTTTCAAGCACTTTCAAGGCCTGGAAAACAAGTTAAAATATTTTAAGCACTTTTAATGACTTTCAATGACCGTGGGAACCTTGAGGTACGAAACAGATCACCTAATGAAATGACATAAATTGTTTTCATTTGATGTCTATCTATTATAAATGAAAATTAAAATGTCAAAATACAAAACCAGGTGGAGCCACCGCGTATGCATTGACGTAAGGATTTGAAATATAAAATATATTAGACGCTATTTTCGAGTTTTTAATTCATGTCATTTCATGAAGTGATCTTTTTCGTACCTACTTACCAAATTTCCAAGGTTTTATACCAAGTAGTTTCTAAATGCACTAGACTAGAAGATTGTAACACAGCGAGTATAGGGAATAACCCTTTCTATACTAAACTTCAACTTAACTAGACATCACTTAGACGGTAGATTGTCACAGTGCTCATAGGTATTTAATTCATTTTGGAGGCGTGAAAGCATAATGTTCGCCAAACCACAACCCTATAGAGAACAAAAGGCTCTAAGGTTTGGCGAGAATTATGTCTTCACTCCGCCAAAATGGATTAAATACCTATGAGCACTGTCACGATCTACCGTCTAAGTGATATCTAGTTAAGTTGAAGTTTAGTATAGGGCTTTCTTTTAAGATTTTTCGAAAATTGTTGGCTAAGATAAAAAAATTGCCGATCATTTCGTATCTGATAAAATGATGCCAATGGTCAATTGTACAAGGTAATTCCAAATGAATACAGCCATTACAAACGGCCATAACTATTTATTGAAAAATAATTTATCGATTAGATTAATACATAATGCGGACGGACGTAAAGAAATTTTGAAGTTCTACATTCTGTGTTAATCTTATTGATAAATTCTTTTTCATTAAATAGTTTTTGCCGTTTGTAATAGCTATAATCATTTTGAATTACCCTGTATAATGAGTAAGTCCCACGTTTTACTTTCAATTAATCATATGTATACATAGGGTAATAATGGGCATTCGGTAAAAAAAATAAGATTTCGATTTTTTTTGTATTTCTCCACGTTTTGGAATATCCTGATTTCACAAAAGTGATTTAGAAAAAATGTCTGTTGGTGTATATGTGTGTACGTGGTCAGCATAACTCCCGAACAAATTGACCTACGATGTTCAAATTTGGTATGCGGGTTGGTGATGGCCCAAGGACCTACCATTAAGGTTTCCGTCAAAATCGTACATGCGCATAAGATAGGATGTTTCGAAGCGTAGAGAAATACAAAAAAATCGAAAGTTTTTTTTTTACCGAATACTATACTTTCATTACCCTATGAATACATATAGGTAATTGAAAGTAAAAAGAGCTAAAACTAAAATTTAGGGCCATCTTGGTGGTGAGGAAGGAAAAGCCCAATATTTAATTGTTAGAATGATTTTATTTCAAATGTATGAGTATTTTTCAACTCATTATCTCATATATTCCTTATTATACAACATTTACTTGTAAGCAGACTCTTTACAAGTAACAAACGATTTTTCTTAACAATCGTTTATTTGTTCTTCATTGTATGTTCTTATCATTATAGCATGTTGAAGTAAGATAGCCAGATTCTCCGCAATTGTAGCCGTTCGTCATTGATAGGCTTTTTATGTTTAATTGATTATAAGGAATATAATCGTCCTCTTTTAAAACCTCTAGCTTGATTTCAGACAAATTTGAGGCTGGCTAAAGTTGAAATTTCTGCAACTTGAATGTTTAAATTAACATTTAATTCAAGTGTCTTGTATAATATTGAAAGGATCATTGACAATGGATTACGTTGCATTTTAAATTTCTAAGCTGAAAGATAAAAGAAAATTAATCCTGTTGAGTATTAGCATCGAATGATCTAAATCTGATTTCTACGATAGTTATTTTAAATTATATATAATTATAATATTAGATAAAGTTAATTTTAAATTAGATATAAACTGAATATTAAAAAAAAAACACTAGCTTGATTTCAGACAAATTTGAGGCTGACTAAAGTTGAAATTTCTGCAACTTGAATGTTTAAATTAACATTTAATTCAAGTGTCTTGTATAATATTGAAAGGATCATTGACAATGGATTACGTTGCATTTTAAATTTCTAAGCTGAAAGATAAAAGAAAATTAATCCTGTTGAGTATTAGCATCGAATGATCTAAATCTGATTTCTACGATAGTTATTTTAAATTATATATAATTATAATATTAGATAAAGTTAATTTTAAATTAGATATAAACTGAATATTAAAAAAAAAAACACTGAGCTGACGATTGTGCTTTTCAGGTAGATAATCTAAACAACCTATCTAACATACATTTTTTAATGTTCACTTTCTTTAGATGACTTGTGCGTCAAAATTACAAGAAATCTTAAGCAGAATTAATATAACCATGAATAATTAGGATCACAGTAAACAATCAAATTTAATTAATCACAATGGAATGAAGTAATACAAGGGTAGGTTTTAGAGTCACTTTTGTTTTTTATTTTTATCAATGGTTTTGGTTTAACAAGAAAGGTTCGTATATTTGCAGATGACTTAAAGGTTATGGGGGGGAGGGGGGGGGTGATAAATTACAAGGAACAATGTGCACAAACGCAAAGTGATTTGAACAAGTTAATAGACTAGGCGATCAAATGGGGTGTCGTTTAATATTCCCGAATATTTAAACATTACAGGAATATTAATACTACCTACCATCTACAAGAGTGAAAAATCCATTAATGATGATGAGGTTATTAATGACCAAGAGATGTCGACTGATGGAACTTTTAAGTTGAGACAATATTCTGAGGTACAAAGTAAAAAAGCTAATGAGAGGTTAGAGTTCACCTGGAAGACCATCCTATCTAAATCAAGGAGCAATTATTTTTCTACTTTGGAGGTCTGATTAAGGCCCATATCCTGTTTATACCGTGCAGTTCTGGTTCCCTTCAAAAAGGATATTGATTTATTAGAATGCCAGCTTAAATTGACAAAATAATATAGGGGCACTCGAGTTTGGATCATGGTTCAGAGGCGTACTGGCCATAGGGTTGCAATCACCGGGCCTATCAGTGTCTGTAAAAAATGGATCGGTCCGATAAAAAGTTTTATTTTTTAAATCTTTTTTCAATATAAATAGTAGCTTTCCTTAACGGTTTTCTTGAGAGAGCCCAATGCATTCAAATCCCAATCATTCCCCAAGATAAAGATTTTTACTTTTTACTTATTTTATAGATTACTTATTTTAAATATTTATTATCAGTTCGGTTGTCACTTTCTAATAAACCTACTAGTCAAAGTTTTGGACATTCTTTATTTTATAATTTATATTTCTTTATTTTTGCAACAAAATATCAATGGCTTATGGAAACTAGGTTCAATCAAAGGAGATATAATTCGGTTGTCATTTTCTAATAAACTTACTAGTTAAAGTTTTGGACATTCTTTATTTTACAATTCATACTTCTTTATTTTTGCAACAAAATATCAATGGCTTTTGGAAACTAGGTTCAATCAAAGGAGATATAATTCGGTTGTCATTTTCTAATAAACTTACTAGTTAAAGTTTTGGACATTCTTTATTTTACAATTCATACTTCTTTATTTTTGCAACAAAATATCAATGGCTTTTGGAAACTAGGTTCAATCAAAGGAGATATAATTCGGTTGTCATTTTCTAATAAACTTACTAGTTAAAGTTTTGGACATTCTTTATTTTACAATTCATACTTCTTTATTTTTGCAACAAAATATCAATGGCTTTTGGAAACTAGGTTCAATCAAAGGAGATATAATTCGGTTGTCATTTTCTAATAAACTTACTAGTTAAAGTTTTGGACATTCTTTATTTTACAATTCATACTTCTTTATTTTTGAAACAGAATATCAATGGCTTTTGGAAACTAGGTTCAATCAAAGGAGATATAATTCGGTTGTCATTTTCTAATAAACTTACTAGTTAAAGTTTTGGACATTCTTTATTTTACAATTCATACTTCTTTATTTTTGCAACAAAATATCAATGGCTTTTGGAAACTAGGTTCAATCAAAGGAGATATAATTCGGTTGTCATTTTCTAATAAACTTACTAGTTAAAGTTTTGGACATTCTTTATTTTACAATTCATACTTCTTTATTTTTGCAACAAAATATCAATGGCTTTTTTAAACTAGGTTTAATCAAAGGAGATATAATTCGGTTGTCATTTTCTAATAAACTTACTAGTTAAAGTTTTGGACATTCTTTATTTTACAATTCATACTTCTTTATTTTTGCAACAAAATATCAATGGCTTTTGGAAACTAGGTTCAATCAAAGGAGATATAATTCGGTTGTCATTTTCTATTAAACTTACTAGTTAAAGTTTTGGACATTCTTTATTTTACAATTCATACTTCTTTATTTTTGCAACAAAATATCAATGGCTTTTGGAAACTAGGTTCAATCAAAGGAGATATAATTCGGTTGTCATTTTCTAATAAACTTACTAGTTAAAGTTTTGGACATTCTTTATTTTACAATTCATACTTCTTTATTTTTGCAACAAAATATCAATGGCTTTTGGAAACTAGGTTCAATCAAAGGAGATATAATTCGGTTGTCATTTTCTATTAAACTTACTAGTTAAAGTTTTGGACATTCTTTATTTTACAATTCATACTTCTTTATTTTTGCAACAAAATATCAATGGCTTTTGGAAACTAGGTTTAATCAAAGGAGATATAATTCGGTTGTCATTTTCTAATAAACTTACTAGTTAAAGTTTTGGACATTCTTTATTTTACAATTTATATTTCTTTATTTTTGAAACAGAATATCAATGGCTTATGGAAACTAAGTTCAGTCAAAGGAGATATAAATACTAGGGTCAGATAAATTTTATTAAATTAACTAATTATTATAACAATTCAATTTTTAAAATTTATAATGTAATAATGAATTATCGAAATCAATCATTAAATACGAATATTTAATTAATAAAATGTGTTAATTATTAAAAATATTTAACGATTAAAAATGAATTATTTAATTATTGAAATTATTTTATTAAAATTGTATCATTGATGATATTGGAAATTTGGGCCAGCACAAATCTAAAATCACCAGGCCGATTTTATGACCCAGTGCGTCCCTGATGGTAGTTGATTGACGAATCTTAAATTTACATAGAAGGAAAGCAGGTCTCCATGGAATTTGATTCAGTTGTTTACATATATATCAAACAGGAGGATTTCAAGGGCTTGGAAAACGATGGACGTGATAGAACACGAGACCATACAAACAAGTTAGATAAATAGTGTTTTAAATTAGTGAAGTGAAAACATTTATTTTACAATGAATTTATCTATAATAATGAAACAAGCTTGTGTGTCTGTCTGTGGCTCTGTGGATCTATAGAAATCTACTTAAAATTGGAATAGAGCTCTGAAATTTTCAGCATAAGTAGTTTTGGTCTTCGAATTGTATACAACACAAACAGAATGTTAAAATTTTAATTAGTTATTTTTTAATTTTTTTTTTTAATTAATTAATAAATATGTTACAAAACGACTTCTAATAGGGCTACAGCTCTGAAATGTTCAACATAAGTAGTTTTAACCTTTTAATTTGACTTTTAAAAAACATAATTTAAAATTTTTATTTTGTTCTTTTTTGATTAATTTTTTTAATTAATTAATAAACATTTTACAAAACGACTACTAATAAAGCTACAGCTCTGAAATTTTTAACATAAGTAGTTTTGGCCTTCTAATTGGACTTTTGAAATAAAGAATTTTAAATTTTTATTTAGTTTCTTTTTCATTATTTTTTTTTAATTAATTAATTAATTAATATTTTACAAAACGATGTCTAATGGGGTTACATCACTAAAATTTTCAACATAAGTAGTTTTGGCCTTCTAATAGAAAAACAGAATTTAAAATTTTTATTTAGTTCGTTACTAATTAATTTTTATAATTAATTAACATAAATATTAGAAAACAATTTCAAATGGGGCTACAGCTTTGAAAGTTTCAGCATAAATAGTTGGGGCTTTCTAATTAGATTTTTGAAAAACAGAATTTAAAAGAAATTTTTTTTTTTTTTTTACTAACAAATATTTTACAAAACGATTTGTAATTGGGCCACATTTCTGAAATTTTCAACACAAGTAGTTTTGGCCTTCTATTTGGACTGACAAAAAGAATCTTAACATTTTAATTTGTTTTTCAATTAATTTTTCACAAAAAGCAACTTCGAATAGGCCTAGATCTCTGAAAGTTTCAACATAAGTTAGCCTCTAATTTTGCTTTCTACAAACACGTGTTAAAATAATCTTATAGGGGGTGTTGTATTATTATATTAACGGGGATTTTTTTTTTCTTGACAAGGAAGAGGCTTCCAATACTAAATCTTTACGTAGCAATTAGATTTTAGTGAGTGAAATGAGCTTATGCTTACGCATCAATGAACCTTTCAGCGAGCGAAGCGAGCCTATGCTTGCATAGCAATGAACCTTTTAACGAGTGAAATAAGCCTGTGTTTATGCGTTCATGAACTTTTCAGCGAACGAAGCGAGCTCGATTTTGCGTAGCGATGAACCTTCCTGCGAGCGAAGTGCCAAAAACTGGGTCCTATACACGAATGACAGATTTCCGCAACGTGAGGCCTCACAGCTAGCTAAAATATTGCACATGTTAAAATTTCGTTGCGAAGCTCGGGTATTTAGTTAGTTAATAAATATAATCGGCCAGATATATTGTAAATTGTACTGGAGTAAAATATTAGCTAGATTTGCACAGGGGGCTTGTTAGGAAGAGTTAATCTGGACAAACCTAGATGAGCCATGTTACCATAGTTGCCCCACTTTGCATTTGTAACTAACTAAATAATTCTAAAGCTATAAGTTACGACATAGTTTTTTTCGCACAAACCATTGATGTTTATTCCTAGTTAGTAAAAATGAAACACAACTGGAAATTGAGCAAGATCTTTTCGATTACATGAAATGAAAAGAAGTTCGATTGTAAAGAAATGAAAAGAAGTTCGAATAAAACTTTTTTCTACAATTGCTTGCGTTTCGATCATCGTTATGACTTTTTAATTAACTTTAGTATTTTACATAAGAAAACTACAAGAATGAGGATTTTATAACTAAACGTTAGTTGCTTAAGTTAAATGAACTATCGTAAAATTGTTAGAACTGAAGATACTGTTGATTTTGAGATCAAAATTTGTTAACAAACATCCAAGTTTTAATTATTCTTCAGAATTTGTAGCATTTCTGAGCAGGATTTCTGGTGGGATTTTTGTTTACATATTAATCTCAGGGAATCCTACTATTATGATACTTGTTAGCTGCATTTGTAGTTTAACCCTTTGCACTCCAGGCCTTTTTCGCGCGGAGGAATCAGCAACTCGAGACATTTTAGGTTCGGCTTGTGTTTATGGATTTGCTTCATAGAAACTAAACACAGTCATTGGCCTTGCATCGAATTTCCGCATCACACCCAATGGTCCTCTAGTGGTTTGGCATCCAATCGTGTGGAGCCTGAGAGGCGCCACTGGAGTGCAAAGGGTTAAGCTGTAAGAGTTGAAAACGTTATTCCAGTCATAGTTTACGTACTTTTCATTGTAATTTCCGGTTGAAGTTTAGTAGGAAAACTCGTTTTGATGAAGACCTTTCAACTGGCATATCGTATATTTCTGAAGTATTTGAAGATCAGGCTCTGAACTTTGTCTGCAAACAGAGGGACTGAAAGGTCCTGTATAGGAACATTTCATAAACTAGCATAGAAACTAACCATTGGGCTGCATATTAATTACTTACGTTAATTGAATATCGCTGGCTTTGCTATGAAATCTTATTAATTTTTTTGTATTCGAATTTTAAGTAAAGAAGAACGTCGACGAATATCTCTTTTTGAAAGCTCTACTCCTTTTGCACAATTTAAGGGTATTTATTCGAAAACGTGATATTTTAGTTATATGTTCTACAGCTTCGAGAACATGAGCACTAATTTTGAGAGTTTCTGCTTTTATCGGATGTAAGACATTGAGTTATTTCATACTTAGACTGTTTTGACGCCTTTATGACGTCTTAAATGGGTCAATCAAAATTATGATAGCTTTGTTTAATTATGTACAGTACCCAAAAAAAAAAAAAAAAAAAAAAAATTAGAACGATGGCTATATCTTTTGTTCTAATTGTTGAAATAACAAACAAAAGGTACCGTTGTAAATCGTGAAAAGTTTTTAATAATTGTATGTAGTTTTTTATATCACGTCATCTACATATTAAAACAGAACCAAACTTTAAAAAGTTCAATAGCAACCTCATAATATTATTCCATATTTGGATTCAGCATTAAAAAAGAATGCGAAATACAAAAATTCGTAATTTTCTAATGAATGGTTTGTAATTTAAATGAGAAAAAGAAAATGATAAATTAGTGTTAAATAAAAAAGTTGGTTTTTTGGCCATAAATACTTAAATAATTAATATATTTCAGTAATTTTTTTTTCAATAGGTAGTTTGTAAATGGCCAAACATAAATAGCAATCAGCTTTTGAATCAATTTCTTTTTTAATAATTAATTATTAATTAATAAAGCAATTAAAAAAAATGAATAGAAACATATATTTTTTTGCTTTCATTAGATTTACCATGGTCTAAAACCCCCCCATAATTTTTTTTCTTTCCATTTTGGCTATTAGTTCTCGATTTTTTAGAGAAAATGTAAAAAACGCTCACTTTAAGGGACCGTATAGTAGATGACTTTTGAAAACTATCAAAGATTAATTCAAGGTAATCTAGAGGTGTGGAAAATTGCACAACGCTCAATTATCGTAAAATAGGGTGAATAGGAACAGCGGGGTGAATCGGAACAGAATTTCTTGAGATTACAAAAAAAAAAAAAAAAAAAAATATTATTTTATACAAACAAAGCAGTTTTATTTTTTGTATGTATATTTTTAATCTGTCTAACGTGTTTGGAATCGTGGAACATATGTTTTGTGTGGTTTTCAACAGTGTCCTTTTTTAAAAAAAAAATTTACTTCCTTAAATTACATTTATTTAAACTACATTTTTTAAGCAATTTCAATAAGTTATCTTTTAAAAATTTTACTGAATCAGGTGATTTTTTCATTTTATAAATAATTTCAACGATCAAGTTACATTTGTGTTTACAGTGAAATCTTTCTGTAAAATAAATAATCAAGCTTTCCTGAATACTGTTTACTAATGCCTACATTTTATATTTATTAATTTTCTAATTATCAGTAGTATACGTTATACTTCTGCAATTACAGTTTTCGATATTTTATTTATTTCGTGTGAAGAATGCACATCTTTAACGTTGTAAATAAATTATGTTACTTTTGCGCTTACTTGCTATTTTTGTATTAATCTTAAACATGTCCCTATAAATCCAAGTAGTTTCTATGCAATTTTAGAATATTTGTATTTTATAACGTCGTGAAACGCCACACTGACAGTTCGATTTCTCCCTCTGTGAAGTAGAACCTTAAAAATACCTTTCGTTTTATGGAAATTCTCCCTGAAGATCGGTCAAAAAATGGTCGAAACATTTTCGCTCATAAGTGACGTGATTTTCAACATAATGCATTGAAATTTGATATATAGAGTAAATGATGTATTCTGAATCGAATGAAATGATAAAAAATAAGGGTTCGTGCTGAAATTTTCGAAGATTTTACTAGATTACTTTTACTTAGTAAACTGTCCTTCAAGAAAAAGAAATTGCATCAGATATATAGAAAATCGTATGCAAAACATTTTGATGCAAACAGTAAGATTCTACAATAATTAGAACTGAAGATATAGCCATCGTTCTGTTTTTTTTTGGGGGGGTACTGTACATCTTGAGTAACATGTATACCAACTTTCAGAATACTGGCCTTATGGGATTCAACCAATATAAATCTTTTTATGAAAACTAGGGGCGTGGAACATCGCGCAACTTTCATTTACACTATAATATTGATGTGGATTTGTGTCATCTACCGTATTTATATTTTTATTATTCATTTAGTAAAAATTCACAGTTTGTCGAAATTTTTTGCTATAATTTTAGTGTGGTTATTAAAAAACAACAACACCCTCAGCCAAAATGATGATTTTGGCTTTATACTTATGGATAATTCTTATATAATCCTTTCTTGTAAATGAAACTGAGAAGAGAGAAAAAAAAAATCGTTGAAGAGGTATGCTCAAGGGAATTATTACCACAGCGATTTTGTACAATATCGTTAGAGTCGTTTTTTAGCAATTACTGAAAACATGATTTTTTCAATGGCAGCTACCCTATGCGCATGCGCGATTTTGACGAAATCCTTAATGGTAGGTCCTTGTGTCATCACCAACCTTCACACCAAATTTTAACACCGTAGGTCAATTTGTTCGGGGGTTATGCTGACCACGTACACACAGACACACAGATAGACATTTTTTCTAGATCACTTTTTTGAGATCAGGATGTTCCAAAACGTAGAGAAATGCAAAAAAAAAAAAAAAAAAAAAATTAAAAAAAAATAAATTATTTTTAAAAAAAAATTATTACTATACTTTTATTACCCTATGTATATATATGGGTAATTAAAAGTAAAAATGTACTATGATGAAACAGAAGAAAATGTACACAAAAACCTACCATAATTATATAGTCAGTGCATTAGCAATATAACTATAAGAAATGTAAACTCAGAATAATATCAATTCAACTATTATAATTGAAACGGAATGGAAACTTAAAAATAATATATATTAAACAATCTCCTGATGAGAGGGAGGTCGGGACCTCATTGCTCATTGTATATTATTTAATTTTCCATTCCATTTTAATTACAATAGTTCAATAATTGATATTATTCGGTTTTATGAGAATAAACATCCGCCATGTTGAGCGCCTTAAGGTTGGTTAGTCGCATTGGGGAGAATAGCTTACTTTTGTTAGGTTTGTCTTTCTTGGTTTTTCACAGTTATTATGGCTATATGAAGAATGGGAAAAAATAGTGATGGGGAAATGAGAGCTTTTATAAATAGATATTTCTTTATTTGTATACCTTTCAAGTCTTGGAAATGCTAACTTCTGAATATTTCATAAAACCACGAATTTTACCTTTCAGGGAAATTAAAAACTTTCAAAATAAGTTTTAAAAAAATATTTAAGTTTGGAATGGAGATCAGTGTAGTATAAGAATATTAGGTAAAAATAAAAGCCATATGGCTTCTCAATTTTCGCGGGATATTCTTGAAGAAGTTTCTTGACACCAACTTATCGCACTTCGTTAATATTAATTTACAACCCAGTCTACCCAATTTCTCTAATTATATGAAAACTTTATTTCTTATCTCCTATTTTGGAAAAGAACGTATAATTTGAAGTGAATTCTGAACATCTCTATCGATATATATCTATTCTAGTAGTATTGTTGCGTGGATGGGTTCGAAAGACTTGAAGCCAAAGCAGAAAAAACTTGAAGAAATTCATTCCGATATAACTCTTCGCAGATTCTTTTACAACTCCAGAACTTCCCGTTCTAATAGATTCAATACAGCTCTTTACACAACAATGGAGCACAAAAGTTAAAAACTAGATACACAACTGCTAAAATCGTCGCACTAGACATGCAATACAGTTCACTTTCGGAACTACTCTGAATGCTCGCTGACAAACAACTAACTAACTCAACTCACTTGGACATGTATAAGAAAGCTAAACCTTCGTGAATCTTCCAGAGATAGAAATTTGGAGAACTTTCCAGATCGTAGTCAAAAAGTCCTATACAGGTACATGGGGACGGAAAGTGTCGCCAAATGGTCGCCAAATTTAGCGACCAAATTAGTCGCCAAAACAGTCATGCTAAATGGCCTTCTCCTTGTAAAACTCGTTTTCCAGCATTATCCCTCTAAAACTCGTTTTCAAGCCTTAAGAAACGCATTCCAGGAAAGCGAAGTAAAGGTCAAAATAATCACTGTAGAAAATCGAATCCTGAAATATGTAAAAGGTTCGCTTAAGTATTTGCGAAAAATTGTAGAAATCTGAAAGTCAAAAGTGATCGTACACAGCACATTTTCTTCTTGATTTTGTTTCAAATCACGTTTTGAGAGTTCAGTAAATTGAAAATCTTTCTGAAAGTTTAGATTATTTAAGTTAAAACTTCACTTCATTTCATATTATTGAGAATTATGGGAACGCGTCGCATAGAAATTGGTGATGAAGTACGTACACTTCTCGGGCGGTTGAAAAAAATGAAGGTAAATACTTGAGAAAAATAGGGAAAATGGTGAAAAAAAGTCACTTGTCTGTTCATGGTATCACTCCAAGATATTATGTGACTATAACTATTTAGATGTGTCCACGTTCAAGGTAACCAAAGTAATTATTCAATGTAAATGCACTATAGTTTATCGCAGAAGTTAAACAAGGGCCGACCATTAGTGTTATTAAAATTTCGAAAAACATTTCTAGTGAAAAAGAATAATCGGTTAGTTCAAGCACTATAAGTGGGACACTGAATTTTGTTGAATATGATGACAGAATCCAAAGAAAAAAAGCCCACTCTCTATAAGGCATATCTTTATGAATGTCGACTATTTTCCAAAAGTTTCAAAGACTACCCCATGGAGTACTGGGAGAATTTTTTATTTACTGATGAATCTAAGGTTGAGCATTTTTACATAAAAAACGCTAAAAAATTTAAAAGACTACAAATTTTGGACTTTTAACAAAGAAATATTGTGTGAGTAGTGGAGTATGTGGAGGATACCAAATGGTATGAGGGTGCATAGCCGCTTCATGTGTAGGTGATTTTGCTGTCGTACACTCTGAAATGGATAGTTTTGTCTACTTGGGTATTCTGAAACAAAAAGAATATAAAAGTATAAAAAAAAAAGTTGTTAAAGAAACTTTTGTAACTTTCAGCAGGACGGTCACCCCAAACATACAGCTGCAATAAAAAAAGCTATGGCTCCATTATCATCCCCACGACCTAACAATGGACAATTTCCGCAATTTTAAATTTTTTTTTCCATTCAATTCTAAATGTTTCGAAAAGGCTATAAACACAAAAATTTCTGCTCAATGCACTTTTCGTTTTTTTTTAAATTTGCAATAAAAGTTCCCCTTGTCGAGAAAACGATTCATTCCGCTGGCAGTGAATGTGACGTCACGGCTTCGTAAACATCTTGGCTTGAAATGTAGGAGCGGAAACCAGATTTACAAATTTCTCGCAAATCACGCCAACCTGTAAGGAATGTGGCAATGGTCAACCAACGCCAACTATTTGGCAGAAACCTCACGATAACCATAGAAACTGTAAGAACCCATGACGTCACGGATTTTTCTGAGTGTTTTGATAGGACTGGTTTTGGCTCGGTTTTAAGGCATTTTCTTTTCTTAATATTTAAATAACTATTTTTTTATAGAACTTTTATTTCAATATTTGTAATCAGAAAGAAATTCCTCATAAATATAAACTAATTTCACTCGTTTTTAAAAATTACGGGAATTGTCCATTGAATTCATCAACCCATTCCTCAGATTTGATTCCGATTAAACATGTCTGAAGAATAATAGAGCAAAAATTAAGAAATAAAACTGTTGCAAGCAAGTTATCTCTTCAAAATGTATTGAAAACACTGTAAGAACACAGAAGCAAAAAAATAAAAATAAAAATTAATACATGCCCAAAAGACTCAAAACAGTCAAGAAGGCTCATAGTGAGGCAAATAACTATTAATTATTACATTTTAAGTTAATGAAGTTAGCCAAAGTTGAAAACAATTTCGTTGGACGGTGACTTTTGCTTCATTATTTTTTCTCTGTAATAAAACAAATGTTTAAAAAAATATGTATTTTTCATATATTTGCAAAAAATTTTAAGTAACATTAACCTTTGGGGATATACTATAAGTGTCTTACAAAAAAATTATCATTTTCCCTACCTACTAAGTACACATTTGGAAACTAAGTTTTTGAAATTTGAAGGTGTACGTTCACTTTTGACGATGACTGCATATATGTCATTTTGAGTAACGGCTTAATTGATAACCGTAGCCTACGGAATAAAACATAAATTTCTAGTATTTTGTTAAAAGAGAGTGAGTTTAACTAGTATAAAGCTTTCTTGAATATTAATTCTGAAACGTCTGATAAAAGTTTAATAAAACTAACAAGACCAAAAATAAAGTTTTTACTATAAACCATTTATATATATTGCCAAATTTTATGTGCTATTTTAAATAATTTATGCGATTTGAGCTCAGATTGAGTTTTTATAGTGATTGACTATAACGAAGACAATTTCTATTCCCTACATTCGACTTAATCCTATCCCCCCCCCCCTCTCCATCCCGCAAAAAAATAAAATTTATAGACTGCATTGTCATCGAAAACGAGTCTATATGTTTCAGTTCGATTAGATGATGGTAACTGGGTTAGCGTGCCCTTCGAAGATTTTTCCCATCACTAACAAATTCGAATGGAGAATATAAAAAGTGGGGTAGGTTGGAAACAAACGATCCATCTCACTCCCCATCAATCAATTGGCACTGTTTAACCTTATTGCGGTCGAAGAAGTTGTGTTCTCTTAGAAACCCAATAACCATGCTCGTTTTTGAAATTACCGCAGCAAATAGGATCAGTTAACAAGTTGAATGAAAATTCAAACAAGGGGAGGAGGATTCGCGTTTCTATACCATGAAGACTTTTGTAGTATGTGATAAGATTACTTCTATCAGAGAGCAGAAACAATGCACTCCCATTTCACGTAACAAAGGCATTCATTTCTTGGGCACCATTTATTCAAGGGCTTCCAAAACCCGGCGATACGGATCAGATAAGCAGAGTACTCGAAATATATCTTTTTAAAACGAGGTACTTTGCATTACGTTGGATAACGGGACATAGTGTAGACTTCAGACAGGATGCATGCAATGTATTTCCATTGGGTCTTTTCTTTTCGTATAAGTCTTTTTTAGGGTTTTCTGTAGTTTAAACCGGCTCAAACCAGTTCAAGCCATGTCTTTTGCGCATGTCACTCTAACAACCTATAAATGCCAAAGATTTCTTTTCGACTTTACTCTTTTATTTTACCTCTTTTCACCAGTCACCGATGTTATTCTCTGTCCCCTTCTGAGAATAAATTCTTACGTTACCACGACAACCGACTGTTTATTGCCTCGGACACGACTTGAGTCTTAAGACGGTGTACGTCTTTTACCCCTTCTGTACCGTTTTATGCAAGCAACTTATTTGCTGCACAAAAATCAATCGATTGATCAATACCTGAAATGGTTAATTAAGTAGCTTTATACTAAGTCTTGGTAATTCCTCATTCAGAGAGGCGAAATTAGTTGCTTGTAGAAAATTAATTTGCAGCCTCTCCTCATTTTCATCAAGCGAATTTAGCGGGTTTTTAGCAGTTTTGAAAAATTTATACCCACTAACTTTTTTTAGTGTTAATGACAATACCTTCCCTTAAAACAATTAGGCTAATCTTATTATTAGTGTGGATGATGTTAGAATATAGCTCTCATGTAATTCTTGCTTCCTGATAAATGCGATACAATCACCCATTCTACTGATGGTTGACTGTATTGCAGATTTTCTGGCGAGAGAGCTTCTCGAGGACAATACTATTCAATAAAGATTAATATTGAGTAATAATCTCCTTCCGAAAGGAGGAGAAACTTCCTCATTTGCCCCTCGAATGGTGAATACAGATATCTTGATCAGGCAGCTAAACATCATGAAGATTATATGCGCCACTGTGTCTTTTCACTTTGAAAAGTTGACGACGAGTTCATCCCCATAGGGCTCATTGGTATTGTGGTGAAGGATACAAGAATTACAGTCAAATATCTAAATACCCATATCAGTAAAAACTAGTTGCTGACGTCATTTACAGTATGGACTGGTGGTTTATCAAATTGAAGCAGAAATGATTCATCGCCGAACTTTTCTCAAAGACGTAGCCAAATTGTTACAAACAGTACCAAATAAATGATGATCGTCTGATTTTCGGAAAAAAAAAATGCGGTGGAGTCATCTATTTCTATCGAGAGTAGTTTAAATGTTCTTTGAATAAGTATGAAAGGAATATTGTAGAAAATTTACTTTAGATTATTAGGTATTGATGATCTAATAATACCAAAAATTCAATTCGTAATATCTTGATGCTTATTAAATTCTATTTCCAGAACTCCAACCATTTGAATGATACCTTTCTGCATCTGGCAGGAAATAAGTTTTTGATGTCACTGGTCACATAAAAATCCGATATAGTTTAGGGGTGTCGTTAATTGATGTTCAGATAGTATTTTTTAATATTCTATACATCGTTGGTTTGGAAATAGACTATCATAATACGAAACTCTCCAACTTGCAGGAAAAGTTATCAAAAATCGCAAATCATTTATTTTGCTTTCAAGCTCTCCTTCATTTTGTGTCCAACGTTGATGACACGGTCTCAAAAAAAATGACAAGGTTTCCAAAAAAAACCCTGCATGGTACCAGACATTTCTAGCGCAGAAATAAACAACAACAAAAGAACTGTGACAGTTTTGCTGACGATCATTGTTGTCATTTTTTCAGGTGACAATTCTGTACGTGCGCAACCTGATGATGTCAACAACAGAAGAGAAGCTGAAGGAGGTGTTCCAGCTGAGGGCGGACCAACCACTGAGGGTGGAGAAGGTGAAGAAGCTGAGAGACTTCGCCTTCGTGCACTACGCCACGAGGGAAGACGCAGAAGAGGCTCTCACCTCACTCAATGGTGAGCAATCGATTATGGACACTATACAGGACGACAATTATTGAGCTATATGATAAAAAAAGAAATCCTTGATATCTTCTGAACCTTTGGCGAGATTCAGTTGACGAGATTCATAACTTGGCGGTTGAATAAAGAGCATGTTGGAATTTTATTATTATTATTTTTCTTTTTTGCATGTGCGCTCTCTTATTGTTGTTCATTTTTTGGTGAAAATGTCGAAATACAGTGCTACTGAGCGTAATATTGATCGTCAATGTCTACTATTCGAGCAATAACAGACCGATTGCGAATCAAAGGAAATTTGTTATAAAACTTCGACCGGTTCGGTCCATTAATAAGATGTCATTGACCGTTACGAACATTTGGTCTGTGATTGGCTACTTGAATTAGAGAATTGGAATTTATTTTTTAAAGGTATTAGTGTGATTGGTCACGCTTTCATCTATTCATGATGATCTTTATGAAAAAATGTCCACTAAATGGCATGCCGCACAACTATCAGGTGTATTACAATTACTTGATTTTCGCCACTAAGTTCATACAATACAATTACGTGATTTTCGCTGTTCCGACTCTGTTAAAACACCGCCACTTTGATGCAGTATTATGGTGTCAAATATCCTAGATTCATTGCCTCCTAAGTAATATCTTACTAGGGCCGTGTAGCCCAGTCGGGAGAGTATCGTTCTCGCAACTAGAAGGTTGCGAGCCCTGAGGTTGCGAGTTCGGGCCTGGGACCGACTAAAGACCGCCGTGTTCGCTAATGGTGACTGGAGCACGTTAAATCAGTCATGGTCGCAAAGTCCTCCAAGTTCCCATACAAATCAATACCTCTGGGGGTGGCAAAGCCAAGTCTTCCGGGGGAAGCTTCTGCTTGGTATTGCCTCTAAATTAAGAAGTTCCACATACGGTCGGTAGTGCTGCCATCTACCGGATAGCTACCGAAAGAGGTAGAAATGAACTCTTCGGCGGTTATAGGTAGACTTGTGCACTCCCTCTTGCGAGTGTGCGCTTACATCCTGTGCAGTACTGCCCACTACCGATCTGTACGGGATATGGGGTTGGTACAAAATGCTTAAGCAGAGGTGCCTTAGTCCCCATAGTCCTTGATAAGAAGAAGAAGAATATCTTACTATATAATAATATCTTCCTAAAGTCTCTTATATTGTTAAAATATAGTAATCTCCAACCCATCAAGACGGCTCCTTGTTAGTCTAGTCAATCTTTTACTAATTAATTAACATTGAAGTGTCACGTGATTTTCACTCACGTGATATAGAAACTCTGCGGTTTCTCTTTAGAGAACAAATGAAACCAATTGAAAGTTGTGTAGCCTATAAAATATTTACATAATACAGGGTGTTTCAAAACTCCCTCACATCAACCTTTGTGATTGAGTTTTAAAGACAGATGAATTATGCAAACAAACAGAATAAAGGACAAAAAAAGGTTGAACGATTATCTTTATATTCAGGTGTCAGACATGGTCGAAATCACAGTAAATGTTCAAAATGATGTCCGTTTTCTTGGACACACAATCGAACCCTTTTTACCAGATTAGTCGACTCTTTATGAAGTGTGTGAGAAGTAATAGTAGTAGTTAATAGAAGTAGTTTCAGATATCCCCTAAGGAAAAAATCTGGAATTGACAAATCCGGTGAATTCCGGGTCCGGTGGAGTCCGCGGCCGATCCCAGCTACTTTCAAAACTTTTTATGATGGAGCCCCTGCTTCCAATTAGTGACAGAAATCTCCACCACCCCTTTTGGTTTTTAAGCAACAAGGATTACCAAGTAGATGTGCGCGAGTTTTGAAATACCCTGTAGATTTCTTCATAAAAATGCTTTTGTGTAAAGTCAATCAGTTTTCATTTCGCATTGTCTAATCGCATCAAGATCGATGATTCCTTTTTAATGAATCTCATTCCTATCGTACACCATTGAGACGGGACGAACATTTCTTTTATAGAACTCCAAAAACTTTTAATGTCCAAGCACTATAACAGAAGCCTATCTCATTTGGTGGCATGTTTCAGATGTGGACATCGATGGCAGTACGGTGGAAGTGACGTGGGCTAAGCCCGCAGACCGCGTTTCGAGACCTCGGTGTCATTCCAGGCCAAACCAGCCACCTCCAGTGGGTCCCTTCATGTACGGACCTCCGGGATACGACCCTTACTCAGGACACATACCACCTTTCGCCAACTGTGCTGGGTAAGTGATTGGATTCTTTATTTGAAACTAGCCGAATACCCGTACTTCGCTACGAAATTTTAACATGTGCAATATTTTAGCTAGCTATGAGGCCTCGCGTTGCGGAAATCCGTCATTGGAGTATAGGTCCCAGTTTTTGGCGCTTCGCTCGCAGGAAGGTTTATCGCTAAGCAAAATCGAGCTCTCTTCTTTCACTGAAAAGTTCATTGACACATAAGTACATGCTTACTTCACTCGCTGAAAGGTTCATTGTTGCGTAAGCATAAGCTCGCTTCACTCACTAAAATCTATAATTGCTACGTAAAGCCTTAATATTAGAAGCCCCTTCCCTGTCCCTCGTTAATACAATAATACAACACCTCTTTAAGATTATTTTAATACTTGTTTGTGGGAAGCAAAATTAAAAAGCCAAAACTATTTATGTTGAAACTTTCAGTGCTCTAGGCCTGTTAAAAGTCGCTTCTTGTGAAACAATTAATTAAAAAAAATTAATCAAAAATCAAATTAAAATTTTAACATTCATTTTGTCAATAATCCAATTAGAATGCCTAAACTACTTGTATTGAAAATTTCAGAACTGTAGCTCGAGTAGAAATCATTTTGTAAAATATTTGTTAATTAATTAAAAAAGAACTAAATAAAAATTTAAAATTCTGTTTTTCAAAAGTCCAATTAGAAGGCCAAAACTACTTATGTTGAAAATTACAGAGCTGTAGCCCTATTAGAAATCGTTTTGTAAAATATTAATTAATTAATTAATTAAAAAAATAATTAAAAAGAAACTAAATAAAAATTTAAAATTCTGTTTTTCAAAAATCCAATTAGGAGGCCACAACTACTTATGTTGGAAATTACAGAGCTGTAGCCCTATTAGACATCGTTTTGTTAACCCGGGAGAACGCGCGCCTAAGATACGAACACGGACGCGCGCGCGGGGTCCAAATGGACCCCACTTACGTAAATCAATTAATGCTAATTTTTTCATAATATTTAACGTCAACATGATTATAAAACTAATATTTATGAATTTTCGAAATTTTTAATACTACTAATTATTTGAATATATACACTTGTTGGGTATATACTGACGAAATCCGCAACGTCCCCGAAAAGCTAAAAGTTTTTCGTCAATGGGGACATATTCCCCAACACAGTAAGAGTCTTTACATTTCTTTATGAAAATTTGAAAAATGTTTCTGATAGCAGCAAGTTTGTCTTCTTTTTGTCTTTCTTCCCTTGTGATGATGTTGTCAAGCCACAGGCATCTTAAAATAAATAAAAATCGCTTGTACGACATAGTAGCAGGAAAAATTTCGATTCCTGTACCATCTGTAGCCCATAGGTCACGGACGTTCTGGTGAGATGATTTGTGCAAATCACACAAATATAACAGTCCAAACAACGCTCGTATTTTAAATTCGTCAGTTTCTTTGGCATCTCTCGTTCTGGAAAATTTCGATGATATTCTTTTAATGTAAATATTTGTACAAATAATTATTTCATCCATAATTTCACGGTCTATAAAAATTTCCCAAGCTTCATTCGGCGTTGTCACATTTTTTGCAGCCAATCTTGGTCCTGGTAGTTGCGAAATGATGTTGTGTGCACGCGTTCAAACGCCAGTTTTAAATTTTTCTTTCTTCCAGAATGCACATTTATCTTTTCCAAGAAAATTCTTTTTGTTGGAAATATCCTCTTCTACGTCAGTATCCAAATCCAGTTCTGATTCTGAATCATGGTTACTCAAATTCTCATGATCAGAAAAATCTTCTTCATCAGAAATAGGGTCTTCATCACTTTCATCCTCATTCAAAAGTGTTCTCAGTCTTTCCATCTCTTTTTCGTATGGAGTCGGCATGGCGAAGCCAAGAAATAACGTCCGTACACTGAAAGTAGCAGCGGATGAATGCAGCTAATTCGGCTAACGCGGGAAGTCGCGCGGGGTCCAGACATACCCCAAACGTGACAACCCTTTTGTTAAAGATGAAATAATGACCCTAAGGAATTTTTGACACTTGGTAGAGGTTGAAGGTCGTGGAAAAGTAGACTACTGAAAAGCAGGGCTGGTCAAGGTCAAACATATAATAGAAATTCCTTTTTAAAATCACTTGGGGTCCATATGGACCCCGGGCGCGTCCTGCCGGGTTAAATATATATTAATTAACTAAAAAAAAAAAAAAACTAGCGTCAAATTTACAATTCTGTTTTTCAATAGTTCAATAAGAAGGCCAAAATTACTTATGTTGAAAATTTCCGAGCTGTAACCCTATTAGAAGTCGTTTTGTAAATTTTTTTTAACGAAGAAAATTAATTAAAAAATAACTAATTAAAACTTTAATATTCTGTTTTTCAAAATTCCAATTAGAAGGCTAAAACTATTTAGATTGAAAATTTCACAGCTGTATCTCTATTTGAAGTCACTTTGTTAAAAAAAAAAAAATAATTAAAAAAGAACTAATTAAAATTTTAACATCCTGTTTGACATACATAAAATTAGAAAGCCAAAACTTCTTGTGTTGAAAACAGAATGAATCGAATGTGTCTTATCTAAATGGCCAACTTAATTAACCATTAGAATAAATAACATTAGCTCCGTTCTACCATGAATGGGTTTTGCAAAAACGAAGTAGAAACAGAAATAAATCAAATTGGAGAGGGGGGGGGATGGGGATGGTCCGTTCTAGCGCTAAACGCCTCAATTGTTCACTTCGAGTATTGTACATTAAAATCTTCTATGAAAACAGCGATTGATCAGACCACTCAATCTACTTCTTAGGCTGTAAAGTCTTGAAAAAATTTACTTGAAAAGTATCTTCCTCATTAAAAATGCATGTTTGACTTAGATAAAAACTAATTTGTTGCCTAGTTTCAAAGTAAACTTCATGTTGGTTTAAAAAATCCTTTCCTTACTTGAAATTATTGTGTCTGACTTGCAGTGCATTTGGCTGTATAGAAAATTACAGTATACTTTATTGCTGACTTATTTTAAACTTTTCCTGTTATAAAGATTGATAGTACTGACCACACCCCAGAACTTATCTATAAGGATTAAAGTGGTTACAAAATAGACAAAGTATCTTCTTTACTTGAATACATATTTCTGCTCGCTAGATAACACTGCCTAATAGGAAAACGTGCAGTGTACTTAAAAATATAGAGTTGATGATTTTACATTTTAATCTTCCTGCTATAAAAATGTGATTTAAGAAGTTCCTAACTCATTATCATGTATGATTTGCAATACAATATCTGTATTTAATTTAATTGCTGACTCTTACTTATTTGAAAACTTCTGTGGTAGAAAAATAGTGACTTGGAAAATATTCTTCTTTATTTGAAGTAGCCGAACTCCACCTCCGAGGAAGGCAAGTTAGTTACACAGGATGTTCCAAAGAGTATAAAATGCGGTTTTATTCTTTATAAGACCACGTTAGTTAAAAATTATTTCCCATTAAAAATTCAAAACGTACAACTTTCTTACCTTATTTTGAACATTTTTCCAATTTACACTGTCAGCTTACCTCTAAAAGGTAAAGAAAAAAAGCGCACTCCAACCTTTTGGGATACCCTGTATAATTCAATGGCATTTTATATTTCATTATTGATTACTATCTTTTGATATAATACTTTCATAAAATTGCATGTTGTACTGTACTAAACCTTTTCATTCTCAATGTCTGCCCGAAACTGCTCTTTCCTTTAGATCACTGCGTCATTTAATAAAATTTTATGTTCATGTTCCATTGTAAGTAATTTCTTTTATTTGTGTGTAATTTTTATTTTTACGAAAAAAATTTGATTCTTGATTTCAGGAGGGGAGGTATGATGCACAGAATTCCGCCTTTCAGAGCTCGAGGAAGGGGGGCGGCGGGGATCAGACGATTTCGAAACTATGTTCCAAATTCGAATCACCCTGGAGCATTCAAGTCATCCGAGGTAACAGTCAATAAATTCACTATTACTTTTTTTTCAAAAGTAGAGAATAATAATAAATCGTGAGATCTTAGATCATAAATAAACTTTATGGTGCTTTCCTAAGGGGTTGGCCATTCTACGTCATCGCGGATTGTTCCCAGTGGGTAATAAGAGAGCAAAAGAGAATAAGGTGCTGAGCGCCTGCCAAAGTAGGCAATATGTAACGAGGCGAAGGCTAAGTATAAGATACTCGTACTAAGCTTATATAAGACGAGGCCCATTTGTCATGACTGTGATACTAAAATAAAAGAAATTTTTAAATACAAATAAATTATAAAAAAAAAAAAAAAAAAAAAAAAAAAAAAAAAAAAAAAACGCACACACATACATACAGGCTACAAACTTGTAAGGTCTATTAAACGAGTTAAAACGCAATATAAATTAATAAAACAAAAATGATAACATGAAATTCTGAAACAGTTATTTGGGGAGTTTATATACTAAATGCTCATGACAATTCACGATGATGAATCATGATTAATTTTTTGGGGTCTTTTAACTTTTGTTCCACCATAGGATTATAATCAGTGATAGCTCTAATGTGGGGGTAGACAAACTCTACTTAAATTTTTTCATGATGATTGTACAACAAAATTCAAATACACCTATGCTAACCAGATGACTGTGGGGTTAGCACTCTTCCCTCGCATGCTAAAAGTGCCGCGTTCGAATCCTGGGTTAGGCATTGAATCCACGTTAAGTTGTAGGTCCCGGCCTGGTTAGTCGTTATTATGCACAAAAATAGGTCGTTTAGCGTAAAAACAAACCAATCAAATACACCTATCAATTGAATCCAGGAGCATATGTCTATCTGAATAAGCTTCTTGCACACATACCAGGGTGTGTTGGCCATATATCGTGAGTATAATAATAAAACTTAATAGAATGCATTGTCATTTACAGCGAATCTGTCTGTCAAGTTTCAACTCGATTGGATGATGTATAATTAGGTCTTCGTAGATTTGCCTGCCACACACAAACAAACCCGAAGTTAATATAAAGGATTTAAACAGAGCTTCTTGATACTCTGCATTTTTAATTTTTAAATCAGGAGCAAAAATGCAAAGGTTGATTGCTGAACTGAAGAGCGAGAAAGTAATTTATAGTTGCTAATGGAAATAACATACAACTCATAATGTACGCCTGGAATTATTTTTTTCTTCTGTATTTTTAGAAATATTTCTTTAGGCTCCGATAGCTTAGGGGTAGGTCATAATCGGAAGGTTGTGGGTTCGGTCCTCGGTTCGTCAATTATTGATGAGTTCCTAAGCTCTGGTGCACATTAAATCTGTTATGGCTTCAATGTCCTCTAGTTGGTGTGGTGGGGTTGGAGAGAGAGGTTTACACTAGAAGATTTTAATCTCGTATTCTTCTAGATCAGCGTTCGCCACTAACTTTTAGGTGCGGGCCGTATGATTTACGTTGGATCTTTCACAGGCAGGATACACCAAAATTTATATCTTTAATTACAATCGATTTAACAATATATAACATTTCTGAACACTGGATAAAATATTAATTTTTTTTATCCTAAAAAATTACAATCAATATATTTGAATGTTTTTTTTTCCTTCAAATAATTAAAAAAATAATAATTTTTGTTATTAGTAAATCTAAGTCTAAAAAAGAAGTGAATGTATTGTTTCAACGTGAAAATGAGACTTGACCTAACTTTTAATAAAAGTATTTAAATTGTATTTTTTCAGATTACTCCGTTTTAGTCGATATCACTTGTGAGACGATGGCGGTTGAAATAGTTCAGTTTATTTTATAATAGAGTCGCTGGGGGTATCTTTGAGTATTTGTTGCAGCCAATCTTAATAAATTGTCTAAATGAGACTCAGTTAAGTTATCCTGTATTTATTCTTGATGAAAGCTTCTTCATAGTTTCTTTGAGCTCGTAATGGAGAACTCGGTTTTACATAGTTAAAACACATTATTTCGTATAAATTCAAATTATGAAAAAAAAAGTCCATATCGTGAAGTATGATATTTTTTAAATCTTCTGTGGTGGACCGCAGAAAAATCTGTCGCGGGCCAAATCCGGTCAGAGGGCCGAGTTGTGGCTAACGCTGTTCTAGATGCTTAAAATTACGAGACGTATATGGCTGTGTTAAGCACTTTATAAGTGGCAGAAATACAATCGGAAGTTCTTAACCAAAGATGTCTTTTTGAAGAACTTGCTTTGTTTTTAATTGAATTCTGAAAATCATTGCATTTTTCAGCAACACATTTTGAGCCAATGGCATCGATTTACACTTTCTTAAAGAATACTAGGTGATTGGAGTGAGACGTCATTTATTGTAGTTTAGCTTCTTTCTTGATAGTGGGAGTAGACGCAGAACTTAATCTTGTTTCAACAATTGCTGTGTTCCAAGATAGCAATTTGTGCGTGATAACCTGACTCACAAACGCCAGATAAAGAGCGAATAAATCTTCAAGCTAAAAAAAATGGTTATTTTAGTATTGGAAATGCTTCAGTGTACTGTTTGGAAATGTAACAAGAAACACTAAAATAAGGATGTAATAAAACAGATAGCCAAATAGAAGTCGAAGAGTCCATTTACTACATTTTTCAGAGTAAAAGGAAACGTTAAAATGTAATGTATTTGTGTACCCAGGGTTCCCACTCAAATCACAGAATGAAAATCGACGACTTTTCAATGATTTTTAATGACCTAAATAAAGTTTTTAAGGACCTCTGAAAACATGTCTATTTATAAATTTTTTATAAAGTAAATTCTATTAAAAAAGTTACAAGTTGGTGGATGCATAATACAAATATGTCAGAGAATTCCGATACGGTGCAGATAAGTGACGGTTTCGCGGGGATAGAAAGTCCGAGTTGTATTTGTATAACTTTTGCAGTTGGGCACGCAACATCCGTAAAAATTAAGGACTTTTAAGGACCTCTAAGCATTTTCAAGTACTTTCAAGGCCTTGAAAACAACTTAAAAAATATTAAGCACTCTTAATGACCGTGGGTACCCTGATACCGTACCACATATGTGCACCACCGCTTTCACTAATCTCTGAACATATTATGCGGTAGAAATATTTATAAGTTTCTAGAGCTATTTTTTCAATTATAATGGTCGAGTATAAAGATTTAAGCGATTTTCAACGTGGTGCAATAGTTGGAACTTGAGAGATGAGGCATAGTACTTCGAAAATAATATATATTTTCGGTACATTCATTGAAAGGGTGCGCTAGAACTATAAGAAATCTTACAGACAAAAAACTATTGTGAAAGTACGTGACATGCGTAGACTGGCAAAATTCACTTTAAGAGATATGCGTGCAACACTGGGCATTCGAATTTGATTAAGGTACCTCAAAAACATCAAAGTAAGGTGTGTAGAATGTTCCATCTAAAGACATGGGCTTTCACTCGTGCATACACCGTTGTCGTGTACTCCTACAGTAATGTTCTACTTCCAAGATTTCTTGTTTGTGTATACCTTTTCAACGAAAGTACTGAAATATCTATACTTCTCATAAACTTCTGAAATACTATGCCCCATCCCTTAAGCTTCAACTACACTGTTGAAAATTTGGATCCACCTTACACCAAAAATTGGTTCCCATTTAGCTGCAACCAACATTTGGTGCTTACTTTCACGCTTTAATCGGATAAGCACCATTAAAACGTGAAACTAAGAACCAAATATTGGTTGCAGCTAAATTGGAACCAATTTTTGGTGCAAGGTGGATCCAAATTTTTGACAGTGTATTACACAACGTTGAAAATCCTTTGGATCTTTATACCTAACCATTGTAATTGAAATAATAGTTCTTGAAACGTCTACATATTTCTCTCGCGTTGTATATGCAGTGATTACCGAAAACGATGGTGTGCAAATGATAACAACAGTTTTTCTGATATTTCAATGTAATTGAAACATGGGCGATAAGACAAAATCAGTTAATTTTGAAAGCCTCCAATTCTACTTTATTTTCTTTCTCTCGCATTGATATTATGAAATATTTTCACCGTGTTATTCATAACAGTGTTCTTGTTTCTCACATAGGTTGCCATGGGCAACCACTCCTCACACTACGGACACTACCCCTCCAACAAGATGGGCCGCGTCTCGGACAAAGGCGAGCAGTACCCACATGAGTATGTACTCATGCCCATGCCACCGAATCCAGAAGGTCAGTATATACATCTCAACTCGTGGGATATGCATTTAATTCAAGGTTAAAATAAGGCGCAGTCTTTCCTTGAAAGACCTCCCGGAAGGGATTCTTTCCTTGGCCCTCAAACATCTCGCAGTAATCTTGTTGTAAAGGTTTTCTGGCGTAGTTCTTGACTCTGAAAGTCACTATTATAACCAAGCAATCATGGTAAGAGCATTTCCTTTATTTGGACTCATTATTTTTAATCAGATAATGTGTTTTGTTGACGGTCCAAAAGGAACAATGCTAATTTTTTCTTTTAGATTTCCCTACCAAGATGACATTATTATACTAAACTTAAACTTAACTTGACATCACTAGGCGGTAGATCGTCACAGAGCTCATAGACAATTTATCCATTTTGGCGGTGTGAAAGCATAATGCTCGCCAAACCATATAGTCTTTTGTTCGACAAACGGGATGGACAGGAATACTGTATCACCCCATTCCCTTTTCATTCTTCTCCCGTCCCTCAAGAAAAAATCACTCTAGGAAACTCAGCCCAGCAACCCTGTACAGAACAAAAGGCTATAAGGTTTGGCGAGAATTATGTTTTCACTCTGCTAAAATGGATTAATTGCCTATGAGCACAGTGAAGATCTATCGTCTAGTGATGTCAAGTTCAGCTGGAGTTTAGTATAGTGATTTAACTGTTACAATTTAAGTCTGTTCGATTTTTTTTGCAATCGGATGAAATTAATTGATAAAAGATGTTATTTCTATCTATGGATTGAAAGAGTGGACATTGTATATATTGTCATTGGTGTGTTGCAGGCCTCGATAGCTCCATTGCAATGTCTGGATCTCCACTCATGGCTCACGGACCTCATCCAAGAGTAGCTCATTCGGCCTACCTGTACCCACCTCCACCACCAGGTAACCAGCTTGGCGTATTTCTGTTAGGATCCAATTTATCCCAATTCTCCCCCATGCACTAATAGAATTTCATTAAATTCGATTCGGTATTTTTAACTTGCAGAAGTCACAATTTGTAGCGAACAGAAATTATCGATATTTTTGCACTTTTGGAAACCTTGTGTTATGGTTTTAAAATTCAGATAGGATAAACACCAACTGATTGCAGGTTATCTTTCATGATCAAATAATTTTCAGTGACTGAAATTAAATTGGAAAAAAAAAATAGTGTTGAATAAATTTTCCCCCTCAAAAGTAAAGCTTGTAAATGAGCCTTTTAACCCACTTAAGACGACTTTGAATTGGATAAAAAGTCATTGCTTTAAACTTATTTATTGTTTATTTTAGATCATTTAAAGCATATTTTGAAATTTTCAGACTTTTTGAAAAATTATTTAATGATTTTTTTTAAAAACGCTGAGGTAAATTATAATCACAATTTATTAGCAAAAAAAAAAAACAAAAAAAAAAACAAAAAAAAACCACCCTAAATTGTCGATTGACAAATTTTCTCACCAACAGTCGTTAATGAGTTAATAGAACATCAAAATTATTAAGTTAGTGTAAGTTCTAAGATGATCGCAATGAAACTATCGAATTCATCCATAGCTTTATACAGCTGTTGCAACTTATTATCTGACCAGGTTATATCACACATTCATTTACAAACCAAGGCTATTAAAATCGTATATTTTAATGTAAAATTTATTTAATTATATTTAGAGATTATCGTTTGCATGTTGCTTCGGTCACTGCCCAAATTTGTGTAAATCATTTTCATCCATTTTTTTTTTTTGACGTCACTGATTTACTGACGTCATTCTGATTTAGACGTTACTATTCGGATTACTAAGTGAAGGACTGAAAAGCAAAGGGGTCTAAGTGACTTTTCTTAACTTTCGAGAAAATACACTTTAAAGTTTCTTATTTATATTTAAATCAATGAAAACTCGTGATATCTTCATTCTAGAGGTTAGTATTTGAACAATAAATAATTTCCAGACAAATTTAATATAAATAAAGAACGTTAAAGTGTATTTTCTTATAAGTTAAAAAAAAGTCACTTGGACCCCTTTGCTACTCAGGTCCTCAGTTGAGGCTGCTAGTCATTAGATGCCAGTGACAAGCATCATGTAAAAGCTTTATCCAGTGACTGGAAAAGCCAGTTTGTCACGTGTAGATGGTATTTCCAGTAGATTTTTTATTTGATGACGAGTCAACTTTCATTATCCAATAACATATGCTTTTCTGTGACCACATACAAGCGATGTAATGTTCACTCAATAGACAGTTCAGCCACTGGCTCTGTGTAAACGCGAAGCTGGTATTCCAATCAACACACGACAGGGGTTTTCCAATTAACTTACCAGGTGGCTTCCCAGTTACTGGAAACATGTCCTTCAACGTATTATCAATGATTGATTCCTTCTATTTTGCAGGTTACGATGAAATACCTTATTTCGCTTATTTGGCGCCCGGACCCAGTTTCTAGCTACTGAAGACAAGTACAGAAACTGAAAACGTGTACATTTCGACGACAAGACAGTCGTCGACACAGTTCGACATTATTATATAGTATATTTATAACTATGTGTTTATGCGTGTTTTTCATTCTCATGAGTCGTGTTACTCATTTCACTTCTTGTCTAAATCTTAGTTTACGGTACGGTTGCCAAACCCTTTTCACTTGGCGCCACCACCGCGCTTTGCGGAGAAATTGTATTTGGCGACACAGTTTAGAAAAGGGGCCAAACTCGTACCGTGAAGTAGGATTTAACAGAACTCTTTCATATTTCTTTACAGTGCTGTACGTATGTTTAGTAACTTATAAAAAGAGCTGTTGTACATTTCAGTATATTCATGCCTGACACCGCGTGTTTATAGTATGCATCTGCGTTGAAATGCTTCAGTTTGCATTAACATGACATCATAAAGCTATACCATTAGAATCAGAAAAAGCTATACCATTAGAATCGGGAAGGCAAGCAAAGTAAGGGAGGCGAAAGTATTCCCAACAGATGAAAATAATATTTGATAGCATTGGTTAAAATGCATTAGGCCTATTTGAATTTATGAAATTTTTACACACTAAAATTAACATAAATGGAACAGTTTGTGTAACTTAACATGGATTGCAGTTGAATCAATAAACAATACACCTATCCCCTTAACAGCCTGAGATAGGTCATGGACAGTGCTTTCCACTTATTGGTATTGTTAAGAATCTAAAGAAACGTGTTCTTTTTGTAACAATTTAAAAGGTTATGCAAAAATGTTCTACACGACTTTTTTTTTTAACCAACATTACTTGGGTTTGATTCAGAATGTTTCACGACATTATTTTTTATCAAACTTTCGATCACTGCAAATTTACTTTCTTTAAATTAAAATTAGAATTAAGTGTTAAAATGCAACAGAGCATTATAGAAATCTTTTGCATATTAAGTTATTTTTTATGTTCAATTTCTCTTCTTCCTGATTTGTGTGATGTTTGGGTACAGCGGTTTTCAAATACTATATTATTGATATTTTAAATATATATATATTTTATTATAGAATTTCATGATTGTTATTATTATAAAAAAAAAGTATGGTACATCTAAGATTAAAAAGGGAAGATGAATCACTAATTGATAAATCAAAGTGAAAATACTATTTTTTTTATCGTAACCTAAACCGATAAGAAAGAATTTCTACCAATTAAAAATAAGCATGTGATGTTAGAAAAGAAGAAGCAGTTAAAAAAATGGTGGATCGTTTCTGAAAATAGATGTAATGATTATATATAATTTTCTTTCAATCAATTTCTATATCAGTTTTTATATATTTATAAGCATAAATGGATTATTATCTCCAATCAAATGAACATTCTAACCATTTATAAAAATTGAAGAAAATTCTCCAATTTATATGTAACATATAATTTCAAAATGATGACCTATTTTTTTTCCTGTAATAAAAATGAAAACTAAGCACACATTATTAACAACTAGTGAAATTTATGATGTATTTGCTTTGTGATTCCTAAATTTGTACTCTGCTTCTTTCAAGAAAGTTTTGGTTGGGATGTCTTAGTTTATTATGCCTATTTGTTTATCTGAGTGAAACCAGTGTATTTTTGTGACTTTTCTCGAAATAAAAGTACTTAAAATATACTGTTTGGCTATTTGTTTTGCTTATTAAAACTAGTAAATAATTCGGTAAAATTTGTGGATATAAAAATTATTTTAATACTATTAGTTTTTTTACATTGTAATATTAATTAAAAAAAAAAAAAAAAACACTATTAAACAAATTTGCGATGTTGTCAAAGTTCGGTGCCAACAATAGTTTTGAATTTCTAGTTTTGGTTAAGAATAATTACTTTTTGTTAAATCGCTTGCTGTCACAAAACTTACCTCTTTTACCAAGTTTTGTAAATTTACCACTTTTATCAACAGGGTTCCCACTCAAGTCACAGAATGAAAATCAATGACTTTTTAATGACTTTAAAGAACCTAAATAATGTTTTTAAGGACCGTTGAAAATTTGTTTTCCGGCCTCATGCCTATATATAAATATCTAATAAAGTATATTCTACCAAAAAAGTTACTAGTTGGTAGGTGCTTAATACTAATATGTCGGAAAATTCCGATACGATGCAGATAAGTGGCGGTCACACGAAGCTAGCAAGTCCAAGTTGTATTTTTATAAATTTTGCAGTTGGCCACACAACATCTGCAAAAAGTAAGGACATTTAAGGACCTCTAAGCATTTTCAATGACTTTTAAGCACTTCTAAGCATTTTCAATGACTTTTAAGCACCTCTAAGCATTTTCAAGCACTTTCAAGGCCTTGAAAATAAGTTCAAAAATATTAAGCACTTTTAATGACTTTCAATGACCGTGGGAACCGTGATCAAGTTTTGTAGCAGTAAATGATTGAATAAAAATTAATTTTGAGAGCGAGATATTCAAAACGACTGCCCGAAGGAGTAACAACTTTATTTGTTGTTAGGCCAACAAAGTAGGATTTAATTTTTCCATTTTGGCTGAAAAGCGCGATATTAGTTAATTATTCAAAGAGATATAATTTCTGAAATAATTAAGCATTTTATATTTTGTTAGAGTTCTTCGATATTTCGGATGTTTTGGAAATCGTATTAAAGTATTTGTCGTATAGACAATTTAACAGTATTAAACAAAAATTGCTTTTCAAATCACTACATCAGGTATCGAAGTAGTTACATATTTTACAACCTAACGGATTTACCGACAGTCCCCACATAACAAAATTAATAGTTTCTTAAAACATTCTGAACATATTGCAAAAAAATGTCTTTCTAATTCAACCAAAAGCTCCCGAGAAATTAATGCTCGAATTGATTATCACTTTCTTTTTTTAAGAAGTTTACAAAATTTCAAATTTTACCCTAAAGTGAGTTTTACAACTTAATTATTCAATTTTAACTTTTAAAAATCTGATTTGTTGAACAGATTTAATCTAACATGGTTGTTAATTAGCATCAAAATTTGCAACAGAGCATTTACAAGAATTTGGGGTGGTTACTTGCTCTGCTTGCTAGCATGGATTTCATTTTCATACAAGCTTTAGTATATTTTGTTATTTCTATAATGCTTTTGAGTACCCATGTGTTTTAAATTTTAAACCGATGTTCACCAATTTGTTTTGCACAGTATAGATGTTGCCCCGGCGTCAGAAATATTAAACCAACCATAGCTGTTAAGGCATAATGATGAAAATTAGCCCTTTTTTCAAGACAAACACCTTGTCTACAATTCCAAAAGTTTGTTTACCTTGCAAACACAGCGGTATTCAGCAGCCCGAAAGACTGGATTGTCATCTAAGAGCAACTAAAGGTACACCTTGAAGCTGCTAGTTACTGTAGGAAGATTAGAAACTTGCAGGAATGCGACGTTTTACCGGTTAGTTCTAAATCGTCTAATGTCTTTGAGGATCTCGTACGACTTCCGCTAAAAGTTAGAAATTGCATCGATTGAGAAGCCATAACCAGGAGTAGTGTTGCTCCGTTACCGAACAAATATTCTTTCTACTATTGAATTTAGAACAACAGAACGATTCATGTGGTGTTTAGATTTGGAATCACCCGAAGTGTGCGACAGAACTTGGAAATGAAACATAAAATCCATGAAGAAAAAGGTAAGTGTGCTTTTGAAATGTTTTCTTAATATCCGCGATTATTTAAATTAGCACGTGTGATTGTCATAATTTGCATGTGTGATTGTCTTAATTTGCATACGGGATTGTTTTAATTAGTATTTATTATTGGAGAACTTATTAGCATGTATGGTTGGTTGGTAGAAGTTTAACGGCGCAAGGGCAACACGTGGGCCATACTGCACCAATATTAGCATGTATGTATCGTGTATATAGTATACATCGATTGTGTGTACGCGTTAGTTTTCAAGGGGAAAATTAAAATGATGGAATATTTCAGCGGCAAACTCTTTATACTTATACATTTTATAAAGTAGTTACGCTTTTTATTATCTCATTCAAACTAATACTATCCACGGTAAATACTACTATGATAAATTTCACATTTTGGATTTTGTTTCAACGGGACCATAGCCTAATGATTTTAGTTGATGAATTGCGACACGGTGTAGCCTCCTTCTTTGGCATAGGTTTTATGGGCACCGAAATAAATACATTAAAAATGAGCTTAGATCAGCTAAAGTTAGTTATGTTAGCTTTATGGTAGTTAAACTATTTAATAATGCAGCTATTGCTTAACACTAACCTTCCGTTAGTCGCAGCTCTGCTTTCCTACATGGTTAGTCGCATTGCACCTATGAGGTGCTTCTGGTTTATTGAAAGCCAAATGATATTTATTCTAGTTTAAATAGTTAATTGTACCAAATTTAAGATTCTTTGGAGATGCAAAGTATTAAACAATCTATTTAAATAGTAAAATTTATTCAAAAATCGTATTACAAGTAATTTTAATAAAAATAACGTAGTATTAGGGATGCACCTGTGATGTGCGTGCGACTAACGGAAGAATAACTATATAATAGTTTTATGTAGGCTATTCAAACTTTTTTTTTTTTTTTTTTTTTTTTAAATAGGATGAAATTTCAAATGAAATGTTATGTATTAATGATCAGTTTAAACGAACAATTTAAAAACTTTATTATACTTTTTCCCCTGTGAATTTCAGTACCTTCTCAATGTCACATTTAATTAGCCGAGTACTCGTGCTTCGATGTGAAATTTTACTATGTGCATTTTAGATATCAATGCATGCGTTGTGCATTTTTACCAATTGTAGTAGCTTGGTTTCTGATCCATTTGGAAACATGTTTTCTAACTTGCAACATCCTTGCTCAGTATGGAAAATAGTACATTGGGATATTGCATATTTGGAAGGTTTTTCTCCTTCAGCTAAAGTTGCGGTGATTAGAAATCATAATAGCTTTGTTTTTCGATGTTCAGCTTTGTGATTATTTGTACCAATTTTTAGTGTCCTGGTTTTATGGGAAATTCCACATTCAGAACGTTAGGCACCATTAAGATCCTTGAAAGATTGCGTATCAAGATCGGAAACAGCTTACTTTTTCTATGCTTGCTCTTGTTGACATTTGTAGCCAATTAGAGAGTTGTGACTGAAGTGGAACATTATAATATTCCTCTTTCGAAACGTTTGACTCCTTTTCGAAACCTTAAAACTAGTTAATTAGTCTAGAATAGTATACTTTTTCTATGTTAGTTCTTGTTGACATTTGTACTAAATTTTAAGGTTTTGGTTATTTGGAAAATGGAAGGACTAGCGATATGTCAGGGAGGCCTTTTATAAATAGAAGACTTGGTAATATTTAATTTTCACTGTCTCTGGCAAGATTAACAGCGCCAAGATAAACGTGCGGTTTATCAAACATTTGGAAGTGAACCTGTTTAGGGTTGCTGTTTAGCAGAGTTTGGCGATTTATCGTCGGGGCTGTGAAAATGTAATAGCGCCTCACAGATTTAAGAAAAGAAAATCCTTATCTTATATCAGCGTTCGTCACTAACTTTTAGAGGCAGACTGTATAAGTTACGTTGGGGGTATTCGTTGGCCGGATATACCAGTATCTTTATTACCGTTTAAAAAATGCATAGCATTTCTGAAAACTGAAAAGAAAATTGTTAACATATTTCTTATCTTAATAAATTTACAATTGATTTTTGATTCTTTAAAAAAAAAAAAAAAAAAAAAAAAAAAAAAAATAGGAATTTTCATTATTAGTAAATCAAAGTCTGTAAAAGAAGTGAATCTTTTGTACCAACGTGACAATACAAGTTGATCTAACTTTTAATAAAAGTATTTAAACTGTACTTCCAGATTACCCCGTTTTAGTCGATATCAATTGCGAGACGATGACGGTCGAAATTGTTCATTTTATTTTATGGAAGAGTCGCCTGTCTTTCGCAGTATTTGTTGCAACCAATCTTAACTGAATTTCATTTGGACGATTTATTAAGTTATTCCTGCATTTATTCTTGATGAAAACCATCTTGCTAAGAGCTTCTTCATAAAGTTTCTTCAGGAACGTAGTGAAGAACTCTGTTCTACATAGTTAACACATACTATTTTGAGCCGGTCACGGCCCGCGTTGTTGCAAACGCTGTCTTAGATGAAGTATCAAAAACATGCCTTATTTTAGTTGTACTGTTTTCTTCCATAAAATGTTTGGGTGGAAAATTACTTCAACTTTAAATCCGGTAAATAGCTTAATTCTGTAAGCGATAACTTTTATATTAGAGATCAATTTAATTAAGAGCTATCTGAAGGAGACAGCCAACAATAAAGCGTTTAATTTGTGGTTGTAATAGTTGCATGCACATAATTAAATTCATCAAACCACTGTCAAGATTTGGGTCACAAACTAAACAAAAATGTTTAGCATTCAAATTCTCTATTATTAATCACGTTATGAGCCGAAAATATAAAACATACTATCAGAATTCTCAAAAATGCCCCAGTGCAATGTCGAGTACATTTCTAGTTTATATATTTAACAACAGATGGCAGCAGCCTGAAAGTAAGTAAAATATTGTCTTAGTAAGTAATTATAGGTTTAATCTATAGAAAGATAAGTGGAAAAGGGTTGGGGGGGGGGGGGAAAGGAATTCAAAACAAAATATCATTAAAATTACTTTCATTTTTCGCAACATTACGCTTTTTTAAAGTTTTTCTAAAATGCGTTCGAAATGTTTTAATCCAGAATATCAACCGTGTCATCAATTACAAATTGTGCAACGAATAAAAAAGAAAATTGTACTGGAGTCTATAAATATAATTAGAACCATAGAATGTAGAATCATTTTATAAATATGTATGTCAATCAGAGAATTCTTTTCTGAAAAATCCGCTTGAGACGCTGCAGTTAAGTCCTAATGAATAGTTCTTTTTGACAAGAACTAGGGTTCCTGCTGCCAAATATGAAACCTAATCGAAGTCAGTTTTCGAAGACCTAGTGAGCTATTTTGTTTTGAAAATCGTGACTCCATCTGAAGTGGTCATAAAAGGACTTTATTTTTATTTTAATGGTTGAATACCTGTCATTTTCTTTCTTCATTCATTTATTTTGAAAGGAAAAATCACATCATACTTACATTTTGGTAACGCGCACCCAAGTCACACAGTTTTTCCATAATCACGTGCATAATCAACAAACACAAAAATATTTATTGGCCTTTAGTTTTTAACTTTCAACTGCACATAAGTTTACCATATATTAGATTAGGTGAAATAAAATCGAATTTTTGTGTGTGTGTGTGCATTTGTACTCATTTAAGAACATGCCGAGTTCAAAAAAGTAATCTGGAAGCAACGCAGATGCGTCTGTGTCCGAGGTTAGCATAACTTCCGAGCGGATTTGCCGACCAAACGGTATAGTGGTTAGCGTGCTAGCTTCTAGACCGCGAGGTTGCGGGTTCGAGTCCCGTGTTGGCATGGGTTTTGTAAGTGTATGTTGGCTTGTCTAATGACGAATGTTTCGGCGCATTATAGCCCTCGTGTTGCTGACGGCGCCAGATAATCTGAATACAACCAACCAATCCGAGCGGATTTACCTACTATGTTCAGCAGTCATAAGACCTGTATTAAAGTTTTTGTGAAAATTGCGCATGCGTATAAGGTAGTTGCCATTGAAAAATTTATGTTTTTCAGCAATTGCCAAAAAGCTGGCAATTCGAACGACGGTTTTGATTAAAATCGCTATTGTAATGCCTTTTAAGGTGCTCTAAACATCTCCATCTCCGAAGTTTCCTTAGAAATGTTATAAAGGTGTAAAAAGGGGAAAAACAAATGTTTTTAACACATAATTCTCTTCCCTTGAGTATCGCCCACCAACAACTGTTGCACTTGCACAAAGAAAGTAGTATTTCAATTTTATAAATATTTGTAGTAAAACAGTAAATAACTACACAAAATATTAAGGTATGCATATATAATTGAGATGATTTTCTTTAATTTTTACGTTATAATTTCCAACTTTTTGGCATTGCATCATAATTAAAAATGATGCATTTTTATATAAAAACTTTTTTTTCTCGTTAATTTTTTAATTAGCTAATTGCAATTAAAACTACTAATAAGGTTATTAGAACGAACATAAATAAACTTGTAATTAACTTAGAGATATGATTTTTATTGCAAATAAAAGATATTATATTGACGAGTTTCCATAAGGAATTGTTAATTTAAAAAGCATACTTAAGTCTAATTTCGCAATTCCTAATGTACATGTATATCTTAAAATATTTTTATTTTGTACTAACATTTTTAACTATTTAGGGTTCCCACTCTTTTTTCAAACTGAAAATTAAGGAGTTTTTAAGGACTTTTTAAGGACCTTCAAATATTTATTAAGGACCTATAAAAACACGACAAAAATTATAATACACCTACACAGTAAATCACGTTGGAAGAAAATTATTAAGTCAAATATAATAAACGACTTTATCCATGACTCCCTTTTTTTGGGGGATAGGATGATAAGTATGTTTTTCATACAAGGTGTCTACTAAATCTTTGTAGGTCAATTTAGGGAATTTTTCGAGGCCTTTTAGGGACTTTCGAAATAAATTCATGATACGACTTAACGCAATTATGTGAATCAGTTACATGCAATTATACCAACATTTACGGGGATTGAATTTACAAATGAAATTATACTTTTTTCATTGTTTACAGTCTAATCTCGAGAAAAGAGGACACTAGTATTAAATTTCACCTTTAATAAACTGTTTTGCAAATATTTTTTTAAAATAAAGACAAACCATATATCATGTCAAAATAGATGAACATTAAACAAATACTCTATATTATATTCATTATTTTTTGTTTTCTGAATACGTGAAATTTTAATAAGTATTGAAGAAATCAACAATTACTTTAAGAATATTTTGTAATGTAGTTTTTGTTTTTATTTTTTATGAAGTTGGTAAGAAAATCATAGTATTATATCAATTTGTGAATTTGAAGGAACTGTCGCCGAATGTGGGTGGATTGGGAGAGTTTCGACTAATTTTAAACAATTATATAAAAAAATTGCTTTCTATAGCATTTTTTTTATAACTATACAGCCTACATAATTGAGGTCAAGGAATACAAAACGACTCAAAATAGTGCAAAAAAAAAAAAAAAATCGTTTTTTTTTTTTTTTTTTTTTTTTTTTTTTTAAGGAAAATGTCTTAAAGACCAAGCTTAACAAAGTGGAGAACACCCAAAGTACGTATTTCAATAGCAATAGTTCAAATTCAATCTGGTACTTAGTCATATCCTTAAGTACCAGATGCGAGTGCTTTTCATTTTTCGATTCTCCTAAAATTTTTTCTTTTTTTTGGACTTTCCATTTCTAATCCTTTATCATTTCTGGTCCTCAATTATATCTATATCTAAAATGTAACACTGTTTTTCAAGCTAAAATAATTCTAATTTACTTACAAAAGCAGTTAAAATTACAATTTTAAATAAGGATATACAGTAAAATGGACAATTGAGACACTTGCACACAATTAAATTAAAAATTTCATAATTCTGCATTGATTCAAACCAAACGGCAAAACCAATCCTCGCACAAATACACTAATCATGGACATAACAGCTATCACATCAGCGGTAGCCCAGGTGAATGACACCAAAACGGCGTTGAAAATCTCAGAAATAGCTGTTATCAAAGGATTAAAATTACAACTACTCCAACGTAAATATCAGCGATAGCGTCCACCATACCGTTGAAACTCTTAGCAATTACATTGAAGCAACAATCTGCAAAAATAACCATCATACCAATGTAAATAATAGCTTAAGCGCCCAAATATATAAGTAAAAATCTCTGCAATGGAGGCGACTATTTCGATGTAACTCTAAGAAATTGACTATCACAACTACATAAATCTCACTGATAGCGACAACTATAGATGCGCAAACGTTCGGAAAATTGGCAATTATATCGATGTAACACTTGCTGAAAATGAGCATCACAACCACGTAAATCTCGGCGATAGTTAACGTCTAAGCAATGTAAATCTCGGCAATAGCAGCCTTTACATCAGACCAACGTTCAACAAAACTAACCATTACACATCAACATAAATAATAGCGATAGAACAGGAAATCTATAAGAAAAGTGGCCATTACATCAGAGTTTTGGGGATGTCTGAAAGTACGCAGGCTCCATGGTTGTCAGACTTGTAAGAAAGTCCAATAAAATTGTATTGCAGAATTGTATATATCAAAAAAGAACTGATGAAATCCGCATTTCAGCTGAATTGTACTATTTCTATCAGGTGCAATCTCTGCAATAGCGTCATAAAATTATTATATCGGCGCAATACCCTGCGAAAATGAGCATCACGCGACAACGTAATTCTAGGAGATCAACAACTATTCCAATATTGAAACATTCAACAAAATGGCCGTCATACACCAAAGTAAATAATGCCCATGATAGAGGCTATACAGCAAGAGAAAAATGCGGGGGGGGGGGGACGTAGTTATTCCATTAGTGATTTAGGGAGTATGCAGGTTCCGAGGTTGTCAAAAAAATTACATTAATCTCACACACAATCAAAATACAGGGAAAAAACCCACGAAAACTTCGAAATCGAATCATGTTCGAAAAGAGAGGAAGGTGTAATTACTCTCTTTCCGCGAGATCAATGGGAAATTTGTAGAACAACGTTGATTTTCTTTGAAATTTGTAAAAAAAAAGCGGAAAAATGAAAAAAGGGTAAAATTCGCCAATTGGTGGTGTGAATCACATCCCTGGAAGAGATAAATGTTCGGAACATTCCGCATATTTTCGTGACATTCGGGACCAGTAGACACCCTGTCATAAATTTAAGTTTTTGATCCTATCTTTTACCATTTGAACTCTTTTTAAGACATGATGAATTATGAACAATTGAATAGTTTAATGGTGATTTAAACACGAGAGCTTACAACATTTTTACAATAAAACTATGACAATATTAAATTGAGGACATCCCCTGCACTTACTTCAATTGCCTTCCATTTTTTTTTATAATAGTTTATCAGCAGTCAACCCCATGCTAATTTCGTCGGTAGACGAATAACAATTATAATCCTCAAAGTCATACTTACAAGTTTTAATACTGTTTGAGTTTAGTTTTATGCTCTTGCTTTAGAACATGGAAATAGTAGTACATGCACTTTGTGATGAGTTTTGACTATTTATCTCCAAAAAAGGGCAAGAGGGGTTTATCATTTTGAAAGAATTTGAGGAAAGGTCGAGGTAATTTAGCTACAGATGCATTTTGAATCACCCGCCATAATGAATTAGTGAGGTTTTGACCTTGTCGCCAACTTTTCAAGAACGCACGAACCCCTACACGTATTACTAGGAATTTACCATGAGAGCTCGCTCCCGGAATGTTATATTTTGACCTTTAGTGACCGATTGACTCTAATTAATATTTCGTTGATGTAGTTTCTAAAACCAGCAGAAAATTACTATCTCGGACAGTTTTAGGGGGAAATTAAGGACTTTTTAAGGACCCGATTAATCAAAAATAAGGAGTTTTTAAGGGCCCTTAAAAATGAAAACCAAAATAAAGGAGTTCTTAAGGACTTTTAAGGACCTGTGGAAACGTTGCTATTTGATTTTAAAATCATTTTAAGATTGTCTACTAAAATGTTTATCCCGAGTAACCCACCGCTATTCAGGTATTGTGAGTTGTTAAGCATTTAAAAAAATTAATTTTACATAATTGTATGGCTATTTTTGGCACCAATAGGTAAAACATTAAAACTAATTAGCAAATATAATATTTAAATTAGTGTAACAACATTGCAAATAATAATAATAATAATAATAAAAAAAAAAGTTTACATTTCATTACTGAGTAGACTGCCAAATGAAAAGGTGATTCAAAATGAACAGAACTTCGAAAAGTGAATAATTTATGATTATTCGAAACAATGAAAGTGCGGTATTTTAAAAAATACTGGTAAATATATAAATTCTCTTCCACAAAGAAAAACTAATTATTGTCTCTTTTCATCAACAGATGTCTATGTATGACACCTCTGAATTAATACCAATATCCATTTTCATTAAAGTGAGTAGTAGGCTTCTAATATTTTTTTTTCTTTTTTCAAAAGTATTTGAAACTAGAAAATGCGATTTTCGTAGAAATGTTTTGAAATAAAGTATATACTTTGAAATAAAAAGGATTCACTACTCCATATAGAACTAAATAGTTACCCTTTTCACCAATAGATGTCACTGTAGGTATTTATGAGTCATTGGTAGTGTTAGTTTTAAGTGGGTCGTAGGTGTCTAATCAATTGATTTTTAATGTTGCATTGTTACTTTAGGACAACTTTGTAGTTATGAAGAAAAACTTGTAGTAGACAAAAATGAAAGAACAGAACTGTTCACAGACAAAACTACTTTTATTCAGGAAAGCACAACTACATTTCATTATGCCGATTTGGGTCGTATCATCAAGTGATACAGAACCAAGAATAAACGGTATTTTACTATTGTGTCAAATGAAAAAATATAACATCCAGAGCAAAATAGACCTCACTCTGATTTTAAGTAAAAAATTACTTTCCGCTGCTTTATAAAATATTTAAAATCCATGATGTGCAATATTATCTCTCTCTCTATATATATAATAGTATGTATTTTCTTAAGAATGTATGAATGTTATATGATACAATACTTAATATATATAAGCTCTGGAAATGTAAAAATTAAGGTATGTAAAAACGCATAGTGATAAATATTTTTGAAGCTCATTTTTAAATATTGAATCATTCAACTAAACTTAAATTATTCTTAACCTATTTAACAGTTTTCACTTCACAACAGTGCAGCATCCGTTTTAGAAAAATATGAAATCTTTTCAGAAATATTTATACAGAAATAATTAATATAGTAAGGGATTTCAAATTCAATAATGGCTGGATTTAGATTATATATATATGTTTATAAGAATACTGTAGTACATAAATTATATTTAAATTTTTGCATCCAGTTTATTAAACACTTCATTTTCTATTAAAAAGGCGAATAATTCTTAGTTATTAAAAATAAATCTGAAACTCATTTTAAGCCGTCTATTTTCTTTTAAAATGCTATAAATTTATCTGTATATTCTTTTAAAAACGTTAAAAATTCAATTGTATATTAATTTAAAATTGTATAAATTACATTTATTGTTTAAAAAAAATTTAAAAAAAAAAAAAAAAAAAATCAGAAATGGAATGTAAATTTTCAGGTATAAATTTGTGCGGTGAATTTCTTATTTGATAATTATCTGAAATTAAATTAAAAACTTCTTTTTTTTTTTTTTTTTTGGAATGGTAGGGTTTCCTAGATAAGCTTCTAAAATTAGTTTAAATTTAATTTTGATAAACTGATGAGTCGGCCAATTTGCTAAAAAGTTTACCAATGCACGAATTGGCAACGAAAGTTGGTTAATTAGTAATAACGCTCCATGGTAGATATTCAGCAGTTTTACTTAGGGAGGCCATTTCATAAAGTGGACGGCTCAAACTGGCAAAAGCCAAAATATAAATTTTGGTAGTTAAGTTTATTTCTGGTAAAATTCTTCGGTCGAATTGATTTGAGGGTGGCATGATATAAAACATTATTTAAAAAAAAAAAAAAAAAAAAAAAAAAACATACCAATTTAAATTTGTGTTAATTTTAAATTCTTCATTTCATGGCCCACGGGCCATACATATCAAGATAGTACGAATAATTCACAGTAATACTATATCTACAGGAACATCAAATTCAACAAAGCTACACGCTAGTTCAAAAATTAAATAATACTGTTACAGACTTAAAAGTGGTCAGATGAATAGTAAAACATGGAAAGAAAAGTTAATACAAAATAGCAGATTAAAATATACTGATAAGATATATAAAAACATGAAAAGCACATAATAAGAAAGTTTAAAAATAACAACAAATACGAACACGAAAATTAAGTCAATAAATCTTGAAAATATATACTTTTCTTAGACAGGGTTCCCACTCAAATCACAGAATGAAAATCAATGACGTTTCGATGACTTTTAAGGACCTAATTAATGTTTTTAAGGACCTTTACAAATTTGTTTTTAGGCATCTTGTCTGTATAAATTTTTTTTATAAAGTATATTCTACCAAAATAGTTACAAGTTGGCGCAAGTGTAATACAAATATGTCAGAAAATTACGATATAGTGAGAATAAGTGGCGGACAAGCGGGGATAGCAAGTCTGAGTTGCATTTTTGTAAATTTTGAAGTTGGTCAACATACACAAAAATTAAGGACTTTTAAGGACCTCTAAGCATTTTCAAGGACTTTTAAGGACCTCTAAGCATTTTCAAGGACTTTTAAGCACCTCTAAGCATTTTCAAGTACTTTCAAGGCCTTGAAAACAGATTCAAAAATATTAAGCACTTTTAATGACTTTCAATGACCGTGGGAACGCTGTAGAAGAGTATACTTATTTTTTATTTTCCCTGAAACAATTCCACTCAAGTTTCGGTACTTAAATAAATACTTAAATACGAATAGAATATTTGAATTTTTTACATTAACAATAGAAGGGAGCTTAGTGGATGGAAAGGGTATTGATATTTTACCCAATGAATAATGGGCAAACTTTTAATACCCTTAACCTCCTTGTAGGTTAACTTTGAACATTTATCCTGGATCTCTAAACTGCTCAGTAACATACATATTGATTAATGAAAAAGGTAAGTAACGTAACAGATAATCAAGTAAATACTTAAAGAGGAACTATCTTAAACAATAGTTTTTGTTACATACATTTATCTTACAATAACAAAAGTAAATTTGCACTCAATTAAACTTTATAAAGTGTTCGTATTTGTATCATTGTTACTTTCTTCTAACTCGATATAATAAAATTATCAATACGCAAAAAAATACCAAAAATCCAGCAACCAATTGCAATATGATAATGAATACGAAAAGATACCAAATACCGATATACTGTGTCAAGCTAAGATAAAATGTAAATCTCTTGTAAATTAAAGCTAAGAAGTTATATTGGTCGTCTTTTGAATTAGAAGATGTACCACTATATTTTATAAGTTAATTTTGTTAATATTTTCCTCAAAACTTGCTTTTAATTTTCGCCGTAAGGTTCTAAATTTTTATTTTCCCGTTACAATTTTTTTTTGCTTTGTACATAAATTAACATTTAGTTCCATATTTACATTTTAAAAATCGGGTATTAATTTTTTTATTATTATATAGGCACTGGTACCCTTAGCTTGACACTATTCTAACAATTCTCATAAAATATGAATACACATGACAAATGGATATACAGTTTAAATAGAACAACAACACTGATACACTCGTATGAATAGTCTATACGATAAAGAACTGGATATATTCAATAATGTACTCCGACTTTCTTCAAAAGCAAGACATATTTGACTAATATATTCTAACTGTTAAGTAATCACGTAGATTTCAGTTACAGTAACTTTTTTTATCACCAGCTTTCTCAATCTTTCTATCACAAAATGTCTCACTCCGCCCAATTTTCTCACTTCACTGTCAATCTATTGACAATTCCACTACGACCTTGATAAAGACCAGCAATACCAAAGCTTTCGATAAGTACCTTTCTTTTTAATTACACTATAGCAGCGTCAGCCACTACGAGGCCCGCGGGCCGGATTTGGTCCGCGACGGATATTTCTGAGGCCCGCCAATAGTACAGAAGATAAAAAAAAAAAAAAAAAAAAAAAAATCACTGGATGAACTTTTTTTTTACATAATTGTAATTTTCCCGAAATATAATAGTTTGTGTTAAGTATGTAGAACAGAGTTTTCCACTACGTGTCCGAAGAAACTATGTAAAGAAACTTTCAGAAAGATGGTTTTCATAAAGAGTAAATACAGGAAAAACTTAACTGAATCTCATTTGGACTATTTATTAAGATTGGCTGTAAAAAAAAAATACTGCGACAGACATCGACTGTATCACAAAATAAACTGAACGATTTCGACCGCCATCGTCTTAAAATTTATATTGACTACAAACTAAAACAGAATAATCTGCAAGTACAGTTTAAATAGTTATATTAAAAGTTAGGTCAAGTTTAATTGTCACGTTGGAAGCAAAGACTCACTTCTAGAAAAGACACACTTTTAGAATTTAACTTACTAATAATGAAAATTATTATTTTTAAATTATTAAAAAAAAAGAATCAAATATCAATTGCATTTTGATTAAGATTAAAAAATCATTTTTTTTCTTCAGTGTTTAGAAATGCTACGCATTGTGAAATTGATACTAAAAATACATATATTGGTGTATCCGGCCCGCGGAAAGCTCCAACATTAGTCATATGGCCCGCCTCTAAAAGTTAGTGGCGAACGCTGCACTATAAGGTCCTGCAGCTACAGCAGTAACACAAAATACCTAGTGTATGTATGACAAGATCTTGGGTATGTAAAACTCGAATGGGAGATGAAATTTATGAAAGTGTAATTTTATGGAAAGAATAAAATCCCTACCCCAGAGGATAGACTATACTATAGGACAGGATGAGTTGAGCTTACTCAATACTCTACTATGATAGGTGAACCGGTTCCTACAGTGTACTTAACTCATCCTGTCCTCAAGTATAGTAGCAAGTTCTCTGCATTGTTTATACCTTTGGTCTACGAAAGATATGAATCTTTCGTTTTACAGGGTATCCAGGGAAGGACTCTCCGATTTTTAAATTAAATAACTCAAAAACGAAGACCGATAGCAGAAGGAAACAAAAAGTCAAGTTATTTTGAAAGCAGGTAAAATCGAAAACAGAAGTTTCAAAATTAGTTACAAATGTTGCCAACAGATGACGCTGTAGTTGTAAAATTCTAGAAATATGTTATAAATTTGTCCTCTGCAATCAGTTGTCACTAACACGCTAACTTAGGGCCGCGTAGCCCAGTCGGGAGAGTATCGTTCTCGCAACTAGAAGGTTGCGAGCCCTGAGGTTGTGTGTTCGGGCCTGGGACCGACTAAAGACCGCCGTTTTCGCTAATGGTGATTGGAGTACATTAAACCAGCCATGGTCGCAAAGTCCTCCAAGTTCCCATACAAATCAATACATCTGGGGGTGGCAAAGCCAAGTCTTCTGGTGGAATCTTCTGCTTGGTATCGCCTCTAAATTAAGAAGTTCCACATACGGTCGGTAGTGCTGCCATCTACCGGATAGCTACCGAAAGAGGTAGAAATGAACTCTTCGGCAGTTATAGGTAGACTTGTTTACTCCCTCTTGCAAGTGTGCGCTTACATCCTGTGCAGTACTGCCCACTACCGATCTGTACGGGATATGGGGTTGGTACAAAATGCTTAAGAAGAGGTGCCTTAGTCCCCTTAGTCCTTGATAAGAAGAAGAAGAACACGCTAAATTCCTTTCATGTTTAAACAATTGAACTGACTGAAGATAGATCCCTTTGAGCTTCAAAACACTCTATTCATAAGAATTACAGTGTACAGCTCCACCTGTAGGCAACATTTGCAACTAATTTTGAAAATTTAGTATCAGATTTTCACAGCTTTCAAAATAACTATACTTTTTGTTTCCTTCTTCAGTCGATCTTTGTTTTTGAGTTAATTAATTTTAAAATTAGAGAGTCCTTCGCTAAACACCCTGTGTAATAATGGAAAACCCCTAAAGAGTTAAAATCGCACTTCGCGCTTCCACAAGGAAAGTGACAGAACTCAAAATTGTTAACTTTTGCTTTACCAGGCAACATCGGTCTATTCCATAGAACTACAGCTTTATTTCTCAGGCCACAATTTTTGTCAGAGTATTGCTTTGAAGCATATGAACAGGGTTCACACTAAAATCTTAGATTGAAAATTAATGACTTTTCAAGGACTTTAAGGACCTAGATGATATTTTTAAGGACCTTAAAAAATTTGCTTTATTTCATGCATCAGGTCTTTAATATGTGTGACTTTACAGCTTCTTTGCTCAGAGCATTAATATCAAAATCTTTCACGCACAATTTGCATTCCGTCTTAAAAACAAGACTTTGATGATGGTCTTTGATTTTTTGACTCGCTAAACGTAAACACTAATCTCTGGAGGTCGGAAACATCGATCAAAATAAATATCGATACTATATCGTTGCATAAAAAAAAATATCGATAAATGATTTTTTTTAAATTTGATTTTCAATTTTGCCAGAAACAAAGTTTTTCGGAGATTTCTACTTTTCATGATTGCCTTTTTGTAAGGTGACTACTTTTTCAACTGAAATAGATCAATTACAAAAAAAAAAAAAAAAAAAAAAAAAAAAAAAAAAAATTGTATTTTCGCTTAGTTGGTGCAGTGATTTTAAGAAAAATTTAGATAATTTTCTAGAGCTTTTAAGTGTATGGAAAAATAATGAATATTGGTGACATTTTAACTGTCTCTCAGCCAAGTTCAAACTTTAGTTTTGAAGTTTTTGAAAAGGGAATAAGAAAATCGAAAAAATACGTGGAACTACAAAACGATCATCAAAAAACTAAATTTTTTTGAAAATATCGATATATCGGTGACTTTTATTGATATTTTTTTAGAAATATCGATAAAAATATCGTCATATCGATATCTCTATTAATCTCGCATGTTCGTCCCACAGAGTACAGTGTGTAACTAAAGCCATTTGATTTCTATCCCACCAATCAACAAATATGAACCAAACGATGTGCAAGTTGAGATGCATGCTTAATGCAAATATACAAAAAAAAAAAAATTGGTGCAGTGCAGATAAGGGACAAAAATTAAAGACTTGTAAGAACCTCTAAGCATTTTCAAGTACTTTTAAGGACCTTTAAGCATTTTCAAGTACTTTTAAGGTCTGGAAAACCAGTTAAAAAACATTAAGCATTTTTAATAACCGATTGAACCCTCATGAAATTTCACGACAGGCAAAACATCGGTAATAAAAGTTCATAAAAAAAAAAATTGAAGGCAAAATGACTAATGTTTTTTTTTTTCAAGGGTGGTTTTTCACAGATTTCGGGTAAAAAATTTCTGATAGATTTCTAAAAAATTCTCTGATGTTACGCAATTTTTTTTTTTTTTTTTTTTTCAAATTCCCCAACTTTTTCAGATATGTAGACACTCTGATCAAATAGAACATGTATGCAAGAGACATAATATGCCATTTTTTAAAAAAAATCTGGAGGTAATTTTTTAAAAAAATTGTTCCATAATATGAAACTATTACCACAATTCTTCGAATAACACCACGCTCCGAATAAATGGTTGCTTTGAAGCATATTTCATAAGCTTCAAAGCAACGGATGAACGGGGAAAAGTACCTTTTAAAACCATGACAGAAAATTCACTAATTTTTTTGAAATTTTAAAAAATTCACTTATTTTTGTTAAGAATCAAAAAGCTCCCCGATTTTCAGGTTCAGTGGCCCCTCTGTTATTATTGGTTTTTAAGTTTAAGTAATTATAAGCAAGCTTATATAAATACTTCTATATATAGTAACAAAAAAAAAAAAAAATCCACTACTAATTTTGCCTCCGCATTTTTTAATGAACTTTTATTACTGATGTTATGGTTGGTTATGAAATTTCATAATCTCCAAAGCAATACTCCGGCAGAAATCATGGACTAAAAAATAAAACGTTAGGCCTATGGTACAGACTGATTTATCTGCCAAAGGTGTACGTATGAGCCACTTACTTCATGGACTGAAAACTAGAAGAACGGCACAAATCGATTTAAACTCAAGTTAAAACTGGATTGTGTTGTTTTTACAGCTTCAAGCGAATGAAGTCTATTGACTGGATGACCACTACAACTAAGAAACGAAGAAAATAATTTTGAGCAGTGCCACTTTTCTTGTAGATATGTGACAGACAATGGTTATGTTGGTTGGTTGATTTTCTGGCGCAAGGGCAACACTAGGGCCAAACTACGCCCCAATGATAAGGATGGCTGATATTTAAACTCTCGCGCATTAATGTCGAAATAATATGACAATTCCATAAATAGCGGTAGTGTCTCTTTTAGCAAAAATATTTAAATTTCTTTTCGAATATTTTATGACTGATTTGTTGTTGTTGCCTAAGATGTTATAGCACCGTAAAAGGAATTGAGCATTGAGCATCCCTTTTATGAGAGTCATAATCACATTTGAATAATAACGTTTGCATGATTTACTAAAAGTATAAACGTTTTTGATGGTTGATTGGTCGAACTCTCGGCTGGGAGTGGAAATGAAGGACTTTGTGAACTAGCACCTGCCTCCGCGTTCATATGTGAGAGAACCACCTCTCTGGAACAGGTTGAAGTAAAAAAAAAGAACAAATAAATTTAAAAAAAAAGGGGGGGGGGATTTCAAATCATTTTGGTGCAGAAGGAATTTGAAGTTGCAAAATCAATGCTTTCTCCGGGTGAAGTTGATGGTTGGATTATTTATAAATCTTTACATTTATTCGTCTGACTTTTTCTGAGTTTGGCGTAGGTATTTGAAGCGCTGTCTAAACGAAAATTCAATGTTAAATAGAATATTTTTTTCCAAGATAATTAAAATTGTGGATATCTTTCAAGCTCACAGTCCTTAACTTTAAATTAAGAAGTATTTTCTTAAGCACCAAATTTGTCAAGGTCTTATAATAGTTGAAAATCCCGTTGCACCTTCATTGCAATCTTGGCAACAAGGGCAAGAATTAAGATTCTGATAAGGGCAGATTGCAGAACTATAATGACAAATTGTATTGTATTGGATTGTTTACAATCCATAAAAAACGTTTTAGACCATATACATGCGTGATACTTTTGAAAAGCACAAAAAAGTCGACGATAATCTCATAGTGGATGAATTTTTTTTTTTTTTTTTATAAAGGCAGAACATAATATAAATAAATTTCCTTGTATTTAGAGACAATATTTTTAATTAGAGAATATTTTTAGACAACTCAACTTTGTTATAAGCAAGAACTCGGTCTAAGTGTTAAATTAAAAATATATATTTTTTTAATGATACTGCCGGTAATGTGATATGTGTATTTGTTATATCTTTCTTATGTAACTCAAGACTATATATTCAACAGTATTATAATATATAGCACCACGCATAATATTTAAAAAAAAAAAAAGTAGCCAAATCTTGGAAACGTTGTGCGTTTTGTGTGGGTTTCATTGAAAATGGAATTTTGCCAAATGTTAGTTAAATTGATGTTTGTTTAAAACTAGTATAAAATAAACTGTTCCGTATTATAAATAAGATTCTGTTTAACAAAGAAACGAAGAATATTTGTTAAGTTTTACCATTTTTGATTGATTCTTATGTGTAAGCGGGTATCAAAATCAATTTATTAAATTGATGAAGCACCGAATTGAGCATTTTATAATGACTACTCAAAATAAGGATCAATAGACTCCAAATCAACAGTTTTACTGTTAAGTTTAGTTCCAATGTCAAGACAACATGACTGCCAGGTAAATTAATCTTTGAGACGCACCAATTAAAAGTAAACTAGTTGGGAAATCCCGGCTTAGGAAAACAAGCCTTACTCTTATCAATCATGCCAGTCTTCAACTACAAACGAATTTTTTTTTTTTTTTAAAGTTTCTTCAAAATAGTGGAAAGAATTCAATGGTTCTTTTCCAGTTTTTTTAGACTTTCGAACACCACGTGATGCACTCGTTTAAACTTGTTCCACATTATTTCAAATTAAGCCATTGTAAAGTTATGGTTCTGATAGATTTTCATTTTTTTCCCTTTATACAAACTACATCAAATTGGTTGGTTCACAGGATGGTAACAAAAAATCAACAAAAATTCCCGATTAATCTCCTTACTGTGGAAATAATAAAAAATTCAAATAATTCATATTGTCGTTTTTTTTTTTATAAAGAACTTCAATGTATCCCGCTAGCAAAATTTTGAAAACTTTCTCTGACATTTCCAGAATAATAATAAATAATAATAATAATAAAAAATCCAGAAATTTTTTCGATTTACAGTAAATAGATTGAGGTAACTGCAAGTTTAGGCACCCCATCTAACCTCCTTTTGAATTTTTTTTAAAATGTGGAGAAAAGTTAGTAGATTATAAATGTATTGGTCTACCAAGGCAAAAATAGCCGAAACTGGTAAAAAATTGACTTTGAATGAGTTGAACTAAATCCGATTGCAAAATCTGTCATTACTTGCCAAATAATGAGTATTCTTTTTCATTTGGTAACCCACAGTTCTTTAATTTTCAATGAAGAAGTGTGCAGACGATTTCCCCTAGCTTGTGAAAAAAATTACCAACTTTTAAGACTGAGCCAAGTTAGCAATAAATATTGCAGAACTGATGAAGCAATATTTAGCACCTATTTGGCTAACCTTTAAAAGATGTAAGTACGACGTCGCCCGAGATTTGAATTGTTTGGAACCTTCCTCATTGAAAATTAAAGAACAGTGGGTTACCAAATTAAAAAGGAATACTTATTATTCGGCAAGTTATGACAGATTTGGCAATCGGATTTAGAACAACTCATTTTAAGTTATTTTTGACAAATTTCGGCCATTTTTGCCCAGGTAGATCAGTACATTCACAATCTACTAACTTTTCTCTCCGTTCTATATAAAAAAAATAATTCAGAATGGTGTTCAATGAGGTATCTAAGCTTGCAGTCGCTTCTCTGTCTGCAGGTTCGTTTACCTTCAGAAAATGTCTATCTAGCGTCTAATAATAATAAATAAAAAAAAAAAAAAAAAAAAAAAAACGCACCACGTGGTATTTGAATGACCTACTTAACACCACCGGATCAAATTATTCGGCACTAAGAATCCAGCGGAAAAGAACGGCAGAACTGGAGGACAGATTGGACCATTGAAGAACGTTGGGGGACAGGGATTCTTGAAAGCACCAAAATAAGGACGCGGCGGAGGAACTGTAATAATCCTCTTAAATCCATTATTGGGGGCATTTTTTATGGCCACGTTACCCTTGTTAACCGGCAGTATCACCCAAGGACTCTTCAATGCGACATCATTTGAATTTTTAGGGGTTGTGCTTCTGGGGTTACTGGCATCATCTTTGACGGCTACCTTCCACTCACTTTTTGAGACGGCAATGGCGTCATAAGTGGGACTTTTAGTGACAACTTCCTTATTGTTACTTTGCACAACCATTGACGGATTATTACCGGCCTCTTTCACAGATTGATTTTTCGAAACGGTTTTAGCGGCTGCATCCTTGTCGTTACTAGCGGCAATTTTAGTGGTTCCCTTCCCGTTAGGAGTGATGGCATTTTGAGATTTTGCATTTCCAGCATCACTTGGGGAATTTTCAGCGGTTGCAGTCGCATTGCCATCATCACTTACTCCCTTTTTTGCGTCACCATTTAAAACTTCACTAGGGGAATTTTGAGCGGTTACATTCCCATCGTTACTGGAAGCATTTTGAGAACTAGTTTTCCCATTGCTACAAATAGCTTTTTGAGCGGCAACCTTCCCGTTATTACTGGTGCTATTTTGAGCGACAACCTGCCCGTTATTACTGGTGCTATTTTGAGAGGTAGCCTTCCCGTTACTACTGATGCTATTTTGAGCGGTAGCCTTCCCGTTACTACTGGTGCTATTTTGAACGGTGGTCTTCCCCTTACTACCAGCCACGTTAAGAATGGGTGGACTTCCGTTGTTACCCATTGCCATCCACTGCCCATCAAGGATCACCAGAGGTTGAGCCATATACAGCTGTGGCGGCGGCGACATCACCAGTACCGGTGGTGTCAAGGTATCGATATAGATCTTATACAGCAGCAATTCCATGCAGGTGGTCGCATCTTCCACACTGTCATGGCCTCTGAATGCCTCCTGTATGCTCTTCCCAAGATGTATTGCTGCCAGATGCTTGAGGCTGTTCTTGAAAGGATAGCCCCTTTCGTGAGGGAACAGGAAAGAGGTGTCGACCACATTCTGGTGAACTAGGTTGAGGGCGAGAAAGTCGTTCTCGAGAGAGTGTCCGATCAAGATGGAGTCGGAGTTGAGAATGGAGAGCAGAGTGTCGTGGACGTCGCTCAGGGTGGTGGTGATGTCGGACAGGTCTTCTTCTCGCACGCCGCTGAACGGCGTGTTGTAGTCAAGTATGGGGTGCTTGGGACGGACGTATGTATCATAAATCACCTATATGCAATAGATAATGATAATAGATAAATAAATGAGAGCGAAGGTTGAGACAGACTTCAGAGACTTTTAACACTCAATTACTGTTCTCAAAATACTTACGCCATTGCTATCATCGTACCTGTGAGATACCTACTGTAAATTTTACATTATATTTGTTTGTTTTTATCATCATTGTCGAGAAAAATTGTAAATAAGTGGAAGAAAACTTTCTTTTCCTATTTATAACCTTCTTTTACATATTATTTAACTAAGAACATACAAAACATTTGTTCTGCCATCTTACGGCCACATTTGAACTGAGAAAAAAAAAGTCAGTCTGCATCTCACAGATACAAAAACAGCATTCGAGTGTTAAAAGAAAAAATTAAACTGCATCGTTGTGGAGTGATAATCGCTATCATGCTTAAGTCGAATCGCCAGAATGATTTGAAATTAAGAATTTTTTTTTCTCTGTTTACATCGCTTACATTATCGTAAGCAATTTTTTTTTTTTTTTTAAATAAAATTTTAGTAATTTTCAAATTACCTCTTTCATATAAGTTTCTTATGTCATTATTTGAAATAACAACAACGCTAGAAAGTAGTAAGAGCAAAACAGAGAAAACATATTACTCAACTGTTCTTTATTAGCAAAATCTTCATATCTTGAAACTAATAATATGGAATTATTGCTCTTTTTTTGTTGTTGCCAGGACTTAAGCAATAGCTTCTGCACCAGATTTATTCTAGAATATTTATTAGTGCTAAACTAGACCCTTACCACTCCTCCGATGCCAACAAGGCTAACTCTCACCAACTCCATTCCTCTGGTGGTGAATGCCATCTCACAGTCGAGGGCGTACACGTTGGCCGGATGTCGCCGCCCGCGCGCCTCGGGGCTGACCCTCACAAACTCGATGTCGTGGAATGGGCGATGGAATGACACGTGGTTTGCGGCGTGGACGCAAGGGGGCCCGTGAGCAGAGCAGCAACTGAAGTGGCCATTCTTGGGGCCATCGCAGTACACGCGCTTGCCCAGGTGGTAATTGCAACCAGCATCGTCTGCGTACCAGTTGGCGTCCAGAAGGGAGATCTGCTTGCCGCATCTGTTTGGGAAAAATTAATGATGTGTTAAAGCAGCGTTAGCCACTACGCGGCCCGCGAGCCGGATTTGGCCCGCGACAGCTTTTTCAGTGGCCCTCCGACAGCGTATAAAATACAAAAAACAAAAAAAAAAATCCCGATTTTGACTTTTTTTCTTCACATAATTGTAATTTTTCCGAAATAGTATGTGTTAATTGTATAGGACAGAGTTCACCACTACATACCCGAAGAAACTATAGGAAGAAGCTTTCAGAAAGATGGCTTTTAAAAAGAATGAATACATTAATAACTTAAGTAAATCTCATTTTGACAATTTATTAAGATTTGCTTCAACAAATACTGCGATAGACCATCAACTCTATCATAAAATAAACTTAACAATTTTGACCGCCATCGTCTCACAATTGATGTCGTCTAAAATCTGGAAATTCAGATTAAATACCATCATTAAAAGTTAGGTCAAGTCCCATTGTCACAGAAGATTCACTTCCTTTTTTAGACTTTAATTTACTAATAATGAACATTATTATTTTTTAATATTTCGAAACAAAAAACCAAATATCAATTGGAATTTTATTAAGAACAAAAAAATCAATACTTTTTATTTTTTTTTCAATTTCCCAAAATGCTATATATTGTTAAATTGATATTAATTAAAATACATATATTGGTGTATCCGGCCCGTGAAAAGCTCCAACTTAAGTCATACGGCCCTCCTCTAAAAGTTAGTGGCGAACGCTGTGTTAAAGGGATTGTGGTCAGGATGGAAGTTGGCAACAAGATCAGGTCCTCCCGGCTTCGGGAAATAAGGCCCTAGGCTCTCCTACGGGAGTTTCGAGATCTGGGCAGTAAAATAAAATAATAATAATAACAATAAATAATAATAATAAAAAAAATTGACCAAGAAGCTGAATAGTGGAGGTTGGCTTACATAAAGGACTATCGGGTTGTGTTAAATTTGATGAAATATCACACATCTATGAGAAAAGTGTCACAAAATACTCTTCCTTTTTGATTTATAGTATGTCCTGAAACACAACTGTCTGGAATTGAAACAGGACGAACGTCACAAATTATTATGAACTTGAATCCTGGCAACTAGTTTGAATTTGAATTGAAGCTGACGTTTATTCAGCTTAAAGTCTACATCCAGCTTAATGTATGTAGCTGTGTTCACACTTTAAAATCAAAATGAAGAGTTGCGTCACTTTTCTCGAAATATGCGATATGTATTTATGTTAAGGGCAATAAAAAAAAATTAAGAAAACACCTGGGAAATGGTTTTGTGTAGTGATAATGGATAATATGTAGTTAACAAGGTGTGGAGTTAAATTTTGGATAAAATCTTCATATCAGTCGTTAGGTTGGAACAAAACCATGCTTTGCCACCACCAGCAAGTGCCGTTCTGGAGGAATTTAGTAGTAGCTGTGATTGCAAAGATTGTAAAGAGCTTTTTTTTTTTAACCTGGTGCAACAGAAGTATTTTTTTCCCTTTTTCCCACTGGAGATGTGTATTTTTTTTTTCTACTGGAGATGTGTAGAGTTAGTGATTGCGCTGATTGTGGGGCTTAATTTTATGAAAGAGTGGTTTGATGTACTCAGTTGGCATAACTGACTACTTATGAGAATCTACTTGGATTTTGGCATGCTTATCAAGAATAACTCACTGCAAATAAGTTATCGTTTATATACATTGATCTTCTTATTTTGGATAAGAAAAAGAATACTGCGTCTCTTGCAACACTTCGCTTTGGTACCTGAATCCTTGGTATGAACGACAACAGTTGTCGATGGTTGCAAGGAGGATATTACACCATTCCAGCAACTGCATTCTTTCTTTATGGCACTAATAAAGATGAAGCGTTGACTTTATGATTCCACTCGTTTTCCTAAAACCAGGGTTCCCGCTCAAATTACAGAATAAAAATCAATGACTTTCAAAGACTTAAAGACCTAACTAATGTTTTTAAGGACCTTCAGGCATCATGTCTACATATAAATTTTTTTATAAAGTATATTCTACGAAAAAAGTTACAAGTTGGTGGATGCGTAATACAAATATGTCAGAGAATTCCAATACGATGCAGATAAGTGGTGGTCAAGCGGGGATAGCAAGCCCGAGTTGTATTTTTATAACTTTTGCAGTTGGGCACACAACATTCGCAAAAATTAAGGACCTCTAAGCATTTTCAATGACTTTTAAGCACCTCTAAGCATTTTCAAGGCCTTGAAAACAAGTTCAAAAGTATTAAGCACTTTTAATGACTTTCAATGACCGTCTTTACTTTGGTAAGTTCATAATATCATAATCAAACTTTAAATCGTGTTTTCTAAGGAAGAGATTTTCCACTAATAATGTAACACCGCTTTTGCTCTATCTCAAAATATATTTAAGATAGAGTTTAAAAAAATTTGAGAGTTGTTCATTACACTATGTAGCATGTAATGACCTGCAGATTTGATTGTAATTATTTTTTTCAAAAAGTTAATACTTAATACATATAATAATGGGTTGCGAAAATATTGAAATTTATATGTGATCTTTTGTAACAGTCTATATATTTTTTATTTCTAGAAATATAACTTAGATTTTAGGTGATTATTCTCAGGAATATCATAGAATCATGTAGTAAAAAGAAAAAGAAATTATATTAAAATACTTTTTTTTTACAGCATTAGTCGTTTTGACAAAATATTGTTCGATTTCGACTAAAAATGTCCTTTTTTTTAAAAATAAAATTAAAAAAGTAATTTTTTTTGGTCAATTACATGTGGTTATCATATAATACATGTTTTAATATCATTGAAAGTTTCATAAGTAAGTTTTTTTTTTTTTAAATTGCTCCGCACGCAATGACAAGAAGCGTGTTAACGACTCAAAGAGACATTCGCTACCAAACAATAAAATCCACAGAAAAAAATTGCGAGCCAAATCATAGAAGAAATTTATGACAAATGAGAAGACGGTATGTATTTTATGCAAGGGAGGTGGAAATTAACAGTCTTTTTACTTTGGTAAGTTCATAATGTCATAATCAAACTTTAAATCACGTTTTCTAAAGAAGAGATTTTTCACTAATAATGTAACACCGCTTTTGCTCTATCTCAAAATATATTTAAGATAGAGTTTAAAAAAATTTGAGAGTTGTTCATTACACTATGTAGCATGTAATGACCTACAGATTTGATTGTAACTATTTTTTTCAAAAAGTTATTACTTAATACATATAATAATGTGTTGCGAAAGTATTGAAATTTATTTGTGATCTAATGTAACTGCCTGTATATATTTTATTTCTAGAAATATAACTTAGATTTTAGGTGATTACACTCAGGAATATCATAGAACCATGTAGTAAAAAGAAAAACAAAATATATTAAAAAACTTTTTTTTTTACAGCATTAGCCGTTTTGACAAAATATTGTTCGATTTCGACTAAAAATTTCAATTTTTTAGAAAAATAAAATTAAAAAAGTATTTTTTTTTGTGTCAATTCCATGTTTTTATCATATAATACATCTTTTGATATCATTGAAAGTTTCATAAATAAGGTTTTTTAAAAAAAATTGCTCCGCAAGTAGTCGGATACCTTAAGGACCTATTAAGCGTTTTCAAGTACTTTAAAGGCCTGGAAAACCAGTTAAAAAAATATTAAGCACTTATAATGACCATGGGAACCCTGTATATGTTACCGCTAGAGTGCAAAAATCAGTCATTCCGCAGATTATCCAGGTAATGTGCAGAACTATACTAAGCTTCAACTTAACTAGACATCACTTAGACGATAGATCGTCACAGTGCTCATAGGTATTTAATCCATTTTGGCGGAGTGAATACATAATTCTCGCCAAACCTTAGAGCCTTTTGTTCTCTATAGGGTTGTGGTTTGGCGAACATTATGCTTTCACGCCGCCAAAATGGATTAAATACCTATGAGCACTGTGACGATCTATCGTCTAAGTGATGTCTAGTTAAGTTGAAGCTTAGTATAGGGTGATCCGTTAAAAGTGCCGAAAATTGTTTCATTTCTCAAATTACCTAAATAATCTGCATATCGCTTCCAAGGCACTCGTAAAAGTGAAAATAAAATCTTTGCTGGAACAATCGCAGCTTTTCTGTACGCTTAAATTAAAATAACTAGGGGGCTCCGCCCCCTGCTCGCTGACGCTCGCCAACCCTCTGGATTGCTATGCAATCCCCTTGGCTCGCTTTGCTCGCCTTAAAGAGAAGCATTTAAAATATGCCCCAGCAAAAAGCTATTTCAGATGCATAATGCCATGAAACTGAACCTTTTATTATTTTTGAAGAGTCAGAATACTTGCCACGTCATTATTCTGTTGCTGTCGAGAAGCGTTAAGCAGAGACAGTGTGGCAACGTTAGTAGAAAGTTCTTGGAAAACAACAAAAATAAACAGTTTTGTAGATATATTTAAAAAAGATCGGTTATTTCATTGAACAATTAAAATTTACGGGCTGGTTTTGTATGAAGCGCCAAAATAATTAAAGTTGCTTATCGAAATTTCTTAACGAAGCAATCATATGTTCACTTAATCTCTTTTGCGATACTTAGAAAATAAAATAAAACAGTGAAAGGTCAATTATCCAGCATTTAATCAACCGGAATTTTTTTTAAAATCAAATTTGGCGAGAAAATTAGCCATATTTCGTCAATATATATATTTTTTAATTTTCATATGAGATTTTGAAGTTGAGTGGGTGGTTTTATTCGTTATTTTGATAGTTTTTAATTCGTAATAGCTGAATTTGCACTGATTAAAGATGAGTATAGATTCAGATTTACTGCACAACGCCTCTTAGCAATTTTTTTTTAAATTGGCGATTTAACGCTGAATGCAACCCGGCGACCTCCGGAACATGTTCCAGCAGATAACTTTTCCGAAAAGTCTGATTTATCCGGAATTTTAATCTAAAAGAAATGTACACATCTTGGATCTATTTATTCTTGCATCATCGTAACTATTAAATCAATACGTTTTAAATAGGCAATAATAATTTATATCTGTAGATTGTAATAAGAAAAACAAAATATAGCGAATCCAAGTTGTTGCTGTTGCCAGATGTATTAGTCAAATTTCAAAAGATATATTGTGATTGGCTGGAAATTCGTGCATAAAGTGCATTTAGAAGATTGGTGATTAAAGTCGTTGCCATTCTGCTCACAGAAATACAGCCAAATTTAGACGTTACGCAAGAGAATTATATATATAGATGTTATTTATTTATTTTTCGGAATTTAAAGAATCAAGTTAATACAATCAGACAATAGACTAATTAGTTGGTAGAATCAATCATCAATAAATACGGAATATTCAATACTTTAGAACTTTAACAATATTGAAGCCGTTAATGCGCACATTTCCCGGATAAAATGTGGCAAGTATTTGATTCCGCACATTAACGGAGCAAATCAGTTAATCTGCAGACTTAGCTAGGTAATGGGCATATTATCGGCTTTTAAGCTTTAGCGGTAACATACATAAATCTCGGCAGAAGTACAGACCGTCTTAAGAAGCAAGTCCTGTCCGAGTAAAAACAAGAATTTATTTCTAGAGACGAGCAGGGCGCTTGGCGACAGAAAAAATGAGCCAAGTCTCAAAGTCTTTTGCAGAACCGAAATCTTAGGCTTTTATGAGGATATCCTAGTAAGGACCATTTCCTATACTCGTTATGCTACAATCATCTATAGACCAGTGCATTTCGAAATTATAAGTATAAAACCTTGAAATTTGGTGAGTAGGTACGAAAATGATCACTTAATGAAATGACATATATTAAAAACTAGAAAATAGCATCTTATATAATATATGTTATATTTTATATAAGATACGTTAATGCATATGCAGTGGCTCCACCTGGTTTTGTCTTTTGCCATTTTAATTTTCATTTATACTAGATAGGCATTAAATGAAAACAATTTAGGTAATTTCATTAAATGATCTTTTTCGCCCCTACTCGCCAAATTTCAAGGTTTTATACAAAGTAGTTTTTAAATGCATTGGGCTAGAAGATTGTAACGTAGCGAGTGTAGGAAATGATCCTTACTATACTAAACTTCAACTTAACTAGACATCACTTAGACGATAGATCGTGACAGTGCTCACAGGTATTTAATCCATTTTGGCGGAGTGAAGACAAAATTCTCGCCAAACCTTAGAGCCTTTTGTTCTCTACAGGGTTGTGGTTTGGCGAACATTATGCTTTCACGCGGCCAAAATGGATTAAATACCTATGAGCACTGTCACGATCTACCGTCTAAGTGATGTCTAGTTAAGTTGAAGTTTAGTATAGAACTTCTTATAGATGCGCAAAAGAACTGGTTTGAGCAGATCAAAACAAGATCCGACCAAATTCAATGCGCATCTCACTAATTACGGAAAACACTAGAAAATACTTAAAAGAAAAGAGAATTCTAATGGAAATACATTACACAGGGTTTCCACTCATATCACAGAATGAAAATCAATGACTTTTAAGGACATTTGAAAATTTGTTTTCAGGCATCATGTCTATGTATAAATTTTTAATAAAGTATAGTCTACAATAAAAGTTACAAGTAGGTGAATAAGTAATACAACAGGGTGGACACAAAATTCAGGAAAAAAAGTTCCCTGATAATTCCCTGACAGATTTCTAAAAAATTCATTGATTTTAGGGCAAACTTTTTTTTCAAATTTCCCCAATTTTCTTAGTTTTTCCAGATGTCTAGACACCCTGATCAAATAGAACATGCATACTAAAGAGATAATATGCAAATTTTTTTAAAAATAGTTTTGCTAGTAATGAAAAGTTTAAATTATTCCGTAACATTAAACTTCTAATGGCTTACCACTACAAATCTCCACGTAAATAGCGCCAAAATATGGATGAACGTGCCTTAAACAATACAAAATTTCCCTGATTTTCATGAAATTTTAAAAAGTTCCCTGATTTTCATGAAATTTTAAAAAGTTCCCTGACATTTCCCTGATTTTTTCCAGAATCAGAAAGCTCCCTGACATTTCCCTGATTTCCAGGTTTTCTCGGTTCTGTGGCCACTCTGTACAAATATTTCAGAGATTCCGATACGGTGCATATAAGTGGCGGTCACACTGGGATATCAAGTCCGAGTTGTATTTTTATAACTTTTGCAGTTGGCCACACAACATCCGCAAAAAATGAACGACTTTTAAGGACCTCTATGCATTTTCAAAGACTTTTAAACACCTATAAGCATTTTCAAGGCCTTGAAAATAAGTTTAAAAATATTAAGTACTTTTAACGACTTTCAATGACCGTGGGAACCCTGTTACATATATAATAGTCCGAGAGGCGACTGCAATTTTTGGACCCCATCGAACACCATTCTGAATTTTTTTATAGAAATTGGAGAAAAGTAAGTAGATTACGAATCCACTGGTCTGCTGTGGCAAAAATGGCCGAAACTGATCAAAAATCAACTTGGAATGAGTTGAACTAAAATCCGATTATCAAATATGTCATAACTTGCCAAAAAAGAGAAACTTTTTCGTCTGGCAACCCACTGCATTTTGATTTTTGATGAGAAAAAGCGCAAACGATTTCTGATCTCTGGCTCGGAAAACTTGTATCTTTTAAAAGTTAGCCAAATTGGCGACATCAGTTACGTCATCAGTGACGTAATGTTTATTGCCAATTTGGCTCATTTGTGAGAGATGCAAGAAAGCCGTAACCACACATCCGAATCGTCTGCAACCTTCTTAATTGAACATTAAAGAGTGAGGGTTACCAAAAAAAAAAAAAAAAAAAAAAATTCTCATTATTTGGCAAGTTACGGCGCATTTGGCAATTGGATTTAGTTCAACTTATTAAAAGTCAATTTTTGACCAGTTTCGGCCATTTTTGCCAAGGCAGACCAGTGGATTCGTAATCTACTAACTTTTCTCCAATTTCTATAAAAATTTCAGAATGATGTTCGATAGGGTCCAAAAATTGCAGTCCCCTCTCAGTCTATAAGTGAATAGTTACTGACCTGCATATCTGCACCGACGGGTTGTTGGGCTTCGCAAATATGGAGTTGGAGAAGAGGGTTACTTTTCCTGGTGTCACTTTGTCCGGGATCGGGTAACCGTACTCCTGCATCAAGCTCTTGCTCATCTTGTGGTGGAGGATGCGGAGGTAGAGGTCCTCGGACTTTAACGGGATGGAGTTGAGATACTTTTGAATCAAATTCGAACTCCGATAATGCTTCTGCATGACGAACGGCTTGCGTTTCTTGGAATCAATCTGAAACAGGGTGGCTTATTTATTAATGTGTTTATCTTAAGTACAGTGTTTTGCGGGAATGAGAAACAGAAAAAAAAGAGACAGGTGGTATTAGAGGTGGACGGGTATAGAATTTCATCGATGAAATAAATTGATCGATGGGAGTAAATTTGGTAACTGGTATGATTTATTGATCAGAACCATTTTCATTTGTCAACTAGGGGTGTGGATCATTGCGCAACTTTCAGTTACACTATAATACTGACGTGGATTTGTCATCTACCGTAATTATATGTTTATTATCATTCATTAGTAAAAATGGAAAATTTGGCGAAAAATTTTTTAGTGATAATTCTAGAACTTAAAGGGGGGGGGGGGGGAAACAAGAAAAAAAAAACTCTGCCAAAATGATGATTTTGGCAATATGCTTATCGATGATTCTTATATGATCCTTTCTTGTAAGGGAAACTGATCAAGAAAGAAAAAAAGATCGTTGATGAGGTATACCTCTTTAATCCCCGTAACGGCCCAAACGGCCCAGCCGGCTGAGTTCCATTCCGGCCGTGTCTTTTCACTTACAATTCCTACCCCCCTTCTTGGGTGGACCTTGGAGGTCCGATACCATTAACGGCTCACTACAATGGGTCAGAGATTTCTCTTCACAGCGGGAGGGAGAAGAGGGGCCAAGGTATTCTTGCGACTGTCGTCACACTAGGGTGGGTATAACAGGTGGTTTTCATTCTTATCTTTGGAAGCCTTTCTTTTCACAGCTTCATGTCCAAAACACAAATACTTTGTACTACTAAAGAAAACAAACAAAACGCCTTGAGGATTTACTAGTTGTCAATCTCTATCTGGAAACCAGATAGCGAAGAGAGATAAATTACCCTTAGCTTAGCAGGGGGTCTATTGCCCTTCTCTCTAAATGCTGCACTTGGAGGGGTGAAAATGGTTTTTCTTTTCGGGCGGGAACCTGGTCCCTAAAGGATATTCCAGAAAACTGCATTGGGAACTAAAGAGATACTCAAGGAAAGAGAACTCTGTGATAAAGGCATTCGTTTTTCAACTTTTTAAACCATTAAAGCATTTTTAGGGAAATTTCGGAGGTGGGGCTGTTTAAAACATCTTAAGAGGCATTACCACAGCACTTTTGGACAAAATCGTGAGAGCCGTTATTTAGCAATTAATGAAAAACATGAATTTTTCAATGGCAGCTATCTTATGCGCATGTGCGATTTTGACGAAAACCTTGATGGTAGGTATCTATGCCATCACCAACCCTCACACCAAATTTGAACTTCATAGTTCAATTTGTTTGCGAGTTATGCTTACCACGTACATATATTTTCTAGATAACTTTTTTGAGATTAGGATGTTCCAAAACGTGGACAAATGCAAATGCAAATTTTTTTTTTTTGACCGAATACTATACTTTCATTACCCTATGTATACATATGGGTAATTGAAAGTAACAAGATAGACGAGTTTTCAATACCCCGTACTAACCTATGTGTCCTGTTAAACCATTGCATTCTGCAGTAGTGACTATAATTGAAAGTAACAAGATAGACGAGTTTTCAATACCCCGTACTAACCTATGTGTCCTGTTAAACCATTGCATTCTGCAGTAGTGACTATAATTGAAAGTAACAAGATAGACGAGTTTTCAATACCCCGTACTAACCTATGTGTCCTGTTAAACCATTGCATTCTGCAGTAGTGACTATAATTGAAAGTAACAAGATAGACGAGTTTTCAATACCCCGTACTAACCTATGTGTCCTGTTAAACCATTGCATTCTGCAGTAGTGACTATAATTGAAAGTAACAAGATAGACGAGTTTTCAATACCCCGTACTAACCTATGTGTCCTGTTAAACCATTGCATTCTGCAGTAGTGACTATAATTGAAAGTAACAAGATAGACGAGTTTTCAATACCCCGTACTAACCTATGTGTCCTGTTAAACCATTGCATTCTGCAGTAGTGACTATAATTGAAAGTAACAAGATAGACGAGTTTTCAATACCCCGTACTAACCTATGTGTCCTGTTAAACCATTGCATTCTGCAGTAGTGACTATAATTGAAAGTAACAAGATAGACGAGTTTTCAATACCCCGTACTAACCTATGTGTCCTGTTAAACCATTGCATTCTGCAGTAGTGACTATAATTGAAAGTAACAAGATAGACGAGTTTTCAATACCCCGTACTAACCTATGTGTCCTGTTAAACCATTGCATTCTGCAGTAGTGACTATAATTGAAAGTAACAAGATAGACGAGTTTTCAATACCCCGTACTAACCTATGTGTCCTGTTAAACCATTGCATTCTGCAGTAGTGACTATAATTGAAAGTAACAAGATAGACGAGTTTTCAATACCCCGTACTAACCTATGTGTCCTGTTAAACCATTGCATTCTGCAGTAGTGACTATAATTGAAAGTAACAAGATAGACGAGTTTTCAATACCCCGTACTAACCTATGTGTCCTGTTAAACCATTGCATTCTGCAGTAGTGACTATAATTGAAAGTAACAAGATAGACGAGTTTTCAATACCCCGTACTAACCTATGTGTCCTGTTAAACCATTGCATTCTGCAGTAGTGACTATAATTGAAAGTAACAAGATAGACGAGTTTTCAATACCCCGTACTAACCTATGTGTCCTGTTAAACCATTGCATTCTGCAGTAGTGACTATAATTGAAAGTAACAAGATAGACGAGTTTTCAATACCCCGTACTAACCTATGTGTCCTGTTAAACCATTGCATTCTGCAGTAGTGACTATAATTGAAAGTAACAAGATAGACGAGTTTTCAATACCCCGTACTAACCTATGTGTCCTGTTAAACCATTGCATTCTGCAGTAGTGACTATAATTGAAAGTAACAAGATAGACGAGTTTTCAATACTCCGTACTAACCTATGTGTCCTGTTAAACCATTGCATTCTGCAGTAGTGACTATAATTGAAAGTAACAAGATAGACGAGTTTTCAATACCCCGTACTAACCTATGTGTCCTGTTAAACCATTGCATTCTGCAGTAGTGACTATAATTGAAAGTAACAAGATAGACGAGTTTTCAATACCCCGTACTAACCTATGTGTCCTGTTAAACCATTGCATTCTGCAGTAGTGACTATAATTGAAAGTAACAAGATAGACGAGTTTTCAATACCCCGTACTAACCTATGTGTCCTGTTAAACCATTGCATTCTGCAGTAGTGACTATAATTGAAAGTAACAAGATAGACGAGTTTTCAATACCCCGTACTAACCTATGTGTCCTGTTAAACCATTGCATTCTGCAGTAGTGACTATAATTGAAAGTAACAAGATAGACGAGTTTTCAATACCCCGTACTAACCTATGTGTCCTGTTAAACCATTGCATTCTGCAGTAGTGACTATAATTGAAAGTAACAAGATAGACGAGTTTTCAATACCCCGTACTAACCTATGTGTCCTGTTAAACCATTGCATTCTGCAGTAGTGACTATAATTGAAAGTAACAAGATAGACGAGTTTTCAATACCCCGTACTAACCTATGTGTCCTGTTAAACCATTGCATTCTGCAGTAGTGACTATAATTGAAAGTAACAAGATAGACGAGTTTTCAATACCCCGTACTAACCTATGTGTCCTGTTAAACCATTGCATTCTGCAGTAGTGACTATAATTGAAAGTAACAAGATAGACGAGTTTTCAATACCCCGTACTAACCTATGTGTCCTGTTAAACCATTGCATTCTGCAGTAGTGACTATAATTGAAAGTAACAAGATAGACGAGTTTTCAATACTCCGTACTAACCTATGTGTCCTGTTAAACCATTGCATTCTGCAGTAGTGACTATAATTGAAAGTAACAAGATAGACGAGTTTTCAATACCCCGTACTAACCTATGTGTCCTGTTAAACCATTGCATTCTGCAGTAGTGACTATAATTGAAAGTAACAAGATAGACGAGTTTTCAATACCCCGTACTAACCTATGTGTCCTGTTAAACCATTGCATTCTGCAGTAGTGACTATTTGGACTGCACTAACCAGTGCAGTAAAGAAATCATAGGATCCTTTTTCTTGCGGAAAACCACTATTCATATTCAGAAACATTCCACTACATTCATATTTTGCAACAATGTGTAGTTACATTTCAACATTATAACTCATTTTGCAAGTGTGTGCACAGGTGTATGTATTTGCACAGGTGTATTTAAAATTTCATACTTGCTTATCCAAAGTACCATTTGGCTTTTTTTTTCTGTCTCTCTCAGTTTAATGTTTCTTAAAAGGCACATTTTTTGTGCACTTTTTAAATCGTCAACGGCAAATGATAATTGTTTGTGAATAAAAGACCCTAAATACAATAACATAAAAATAATTTTAAATGATAAAAGCGTTTTTAAACTAGGGGTGGGGAGCATTGCACAACTTTCAATCACACTATATTGCTGATGTAGATTTGTGTAATTTATCATTTTTATATTTTCATCAGTAGCTTAGAAAAAATTGCCAGTTTGGCGATATTTTTTTTTTATAATTCTTATTTAAGTCTTTTAAAGGGGGAAAAAAAAAAAAAAAAAAGGAATTTTGGCTGTTTGCTTATCGATAATTCTTATAATATCCATTATTGCAAGTGAAACTGAGCAGAGAGATCGTTGGTGAGGTATTCTCAAGGAAGGAGAGCTCTGTGTTAAAGGCATTAATTTTAAAACTTTTTACGCCATTAAAGCATTTTTACGGGAATATCGTTGGTGTGGATGTTTAGAACACCTTAAAAGGCATTGCCACAGCGATTTTGAACAAAATCGTTAGAGCCGTTTTTAAGCAATTATTGAAAAAAAAAAGGTTTTTTCAAAGGCAGCTACCTTACGCGCATGCGTGATTTTGACGAAAACTTTACCGGTAGGTTCCATGGCTACCACTAACTCGTACACCAAATTTGAACAACGTAGGTCAATTTGTTCGGGAGTTATGTTGACCACATACACACACACAGACAGACATTTTTTCTAGATCACTTTTTTAAAATCACAAAGCTCCAAAACGTGGAGAAACAAAAAAAAATTTAAAAAAAAATTGACCGAATGCTATACTTTCATTACCCTATGTATACATATGGGTAATTGAAAGTAAAAATCCTTTATATGCATTGTGAATTCTTATATTTATTAACACAGCGCCGATATCAAAAACATTTCTATCAACGGGAAAATATGCTTCGAAATTTATTAAAAACGAACGTGAATCTCACATCCAAATATCATTGATTTATTCTGACTAAAGTGATTTTATTATTCATTAACAAATATTTTGGCAACATAAAAGAGTTTCAACAATGATCGATTCAATGCCATTTTAACGCGATTGGATGACGGGGAGTTGGTTTATTAGTACAGTAGAACCGCGAGTAACCGTCCCTCTTTTATCTGGAACTCTCTGTTAACCGACCATCCTTTAGTCGACATCAAAAATCTTCCAAATGAGTAATAAATCATTTGACCTGTTTAAAACCGGAATATTTTCCGTTACTCTAAAGCTACATAAGTAATGGTGAAGCTTTTGACTGTTTTTCAAAAGAACTGACATGGTTAGAGCAACAATCATATGAAGATCAAACTGAACTATTGCTTTTAAAATAATTCTGGATAGAACCGCGAAACAACGATTATTAAGATTACGACAACAAAAACTAATTCCAACAATTATATCATAAAAAAAAACATTAAAAGTCCTGCGTTTAATAAATGAAAATCATTTACTTTTTATTATTTTTTACAATTCTCTATTACACGAAATTATTGCTTATCCGACCTATCTTCGGTTCGAATTAGGTCGGTTAATCGAGGTTTTACTGTATTCCGTAAAAGCGACCTTTTGTGACAGTAACAGCCCCAAAAATTGATGAAATGCATTGTCATCGACATCGAAACTATCTGCCAAATTTCAACAGGATTGGATGACAGTAAAGGGGCTAATTAGGCCTCCGCAGATTCCGTTTCCATCAACAAACATACAAAATAGAAGTTAATATAAAGGATTTAAAAAAAACTATTTTTAAATTCTTAATACAGGATGTCTGGGGTAAAAATGACCAAAAGTTAAGGCTTATTGTTACGAATACTCATTGTAACTACCCATTGGAATATAATGGAGTGTTTCTCCGTGGATTACGAGCTTGTTTGAGAAGAAAGGGATACGACTCAAAGTAAATGGTCAATCATTGGTAATTTTTCTTCGTAAAGCACACTGTTACAGGGACACCTTTATCTTGGGATTCATTAAATCTGGTGAGTATAACAGGGATGAGAGTGATCAGAGAGCAAAAAGGAGGAAATCCAAAAATTCGTTAAAAAAGCAAGCGGAAGGGACGATACCCAAAAGTTTTGTCAAAAAAGCTCGCGGAAAGAATACACAAAAATTAAAAATTTTTTTTTAAAAAAAATGCAGGAAGGATTATTCATTAATTTTAAAGATATAATGAAATTTCTCATACTATATAATAATTACATTTCAAATATTATGAGCTTGACAAGTAATCTGTGAGGAAAGCGGAGCTAAGAGGGAAAATCTTTTGTTTAGACATGAGGAAAAGTACTTCTTGTAGGAAAAACTGGTTTAGATCAGAAAAAAGTGGATCCTCAAAACAAGGACAAAGATAAGGAAAAGGTTACATAAGAAACAAAAAGGAGGAAATCCTCCAAAAGGAGGAAAACTCTCATCCCTGGTATAAACAAGAGACTATGGATGAGATGAAGAAGCGTACAATTTAAGCAATTCGCATAATAACACCCGTCATTCTATGAAGCACTTGACGAGAATTTGATTACAGTTTATCGTACTACTAAAGGCGCAGATATCGAAATCTGTTGATATTAACACTTGGTGAGATATTCTTTCTATTAATTTCCCCCCCTTCATTTTATTGGGTAGTTCTGTAAAGATTAACCCTAACTTTTGGATACTTTTATATAGGATATCCGTATGGGTGAAAGTTAGGAAATTTTTTGTTACGGAAATTTGTTTAAGGAGCTGGTAATAAAAGGAAAATCGTAGTGAAGAAAACTAAGTCTTCATTTAATTATTTGTTAATTTTGCACACAAGTTACACATCAAACAGTTCAGAGACCAATCAATTCAATACATCAGTTGACCAAATCTTTGGAATAGTGGCTATTATATTGACGCAACACCAACGCCCCGAAAATGAACATCACAACAACGTAAATCTCTCGATTGCATCCGCTGTAGCAGCGCAAGTTTTGGATTTCTTACGCCGTATACACCGCCATCATACACCGCCGTAAATAATGGCGATAGAGGCTGTCAATATGCAGGAAAAGTGGTCATTACATCGGAGGATTGGAGAAGTCTGAATGTACGGTATGCTCCGTGATTGTCAGACTTGCAAGCAAGCCCAATAAAATTGTAATGCAGATTTCTATTGATTTCAGGAATGATTGAAATTTCTGAGAAAAAAAAGAAGAAATCGGCATTTCAGCTAAACAGTAACACGTTTGACAGGTGCAAATCACTGCAATAAAATCAGTGACTACTATATCGGCGTAGCACCCGACAAAAGTGATCATCACCACGCAATTCTCGGCAATAGCATCCACCGCAATCACTGGAATAGCGGCCATTTCACCACCATAATGCTAAAAAAAAAGGCCATCAACGCAAATGTCGATAAAGGCTATGGCATCAGAGAAAAATGCAGGGGGAAAGTCCTCATTCCATTGGTGGCTTTTTGGGGGAGTCTGAACGTATGCAAGTTTCGTTTTGAATTAATTGTTAGCAGATGGAAAACATGAACTCAAATGCCACTTGCTCAAACCAAGACACTTCCGTAATTGTCTGTAATTAAAAATAAAAAAAATTTACGGATATCCGTAAAAATGCTGAAAACTTTCACCAGTGGGTACCCCGTACTATTTTCGTACATTCCCAACCACACATCGACTTTAGATTTATCTCTTTCTGGTTCAAAAAAAATCTCGGAGGGGTTTCCAATCTACGGAGAAGCATTATATTATATTTTAATGGGTAGGGGACACATATGTACCTTGGGCCGTCTTTTTTCAATGCACAAAAAAAATGTGAAACTGATATGCATACATCGTTATAGCAATTACTTCCTATTAGGATTAACTCTTTGCACTCCGGGCCTTTTTTAAGTAGATAATGTATCTAGGGCCATTCTTTTTAAGGGGTCTCAGTACCCTTAAAAAATTCTGCAGGCATATGAGAAATCTCAGTTTTCGAGTCAATATAACTTTTTAACCAAGCAAAGTTTAAGGTTCTGGTTTTTTACATTTGAAACTTTACACTATTGTTATTTACATCACCCTTAAACTTAAACAGCATTCAAATAATTATTATATATATTTGGAAATGTAAATCATAAAATTTTTAATAATCAGAAAAAAATGCAATTTGCTGCGCGCATGATTATGAAATAAATTATGATCCAAAGTGTCTCAAATTGGTTTCAAATAACCCATACAATAGCTACCTAGAAGTTATACATCATTTTAGTATATTTTATAAGGCTTAAGTATTTTTTATTTAAATAAAAATTCAAAAAATTAATTTTTTCGAAAAATTTTCACACAAAAATGCTCCAATTTTTTTTTGTAAATAAAAATCTTCCCAAATTGAAGTATAAGTTATAGAGTAAGTTATAAAGAACATTTTCAACAAATTTCAAGTTCATACAATAAATACTTTTTTTTAAATCATGCGCGCAAACTAGAAATTTACATTTTGAGAAAAATCAAGTTAAAGTTAAAATTTTACCTAAAGTAAATAAAATGAGATTAATTACCTAATCAAATTCACCTGTACCATAAGCCATTCCTTCCTTCACCTACAGAGACTCATTTATTACAGCATTTTTTAGTTTTTTGGCTTTCCGAGCCTCTAACAAAGCACTGCTGGCTCTTTTTTCAGCCACAGCGACACGCGTTTGCTATGTGAAATACAAGTAGTAGTTATAAATATTTTTTTGTATATTTTAAGTCTAAAACTTTCAAGTTAGCTAATGTTGACTTCTCTTCACCATTATATATACAGGAAGCTGAATATGCAGCTAGCTTAGTTACTGTTATACACGGCCCAATAACTTTCGAACTATACTTCCATACGAGAGAATTCATGGATTCATTGGTTTTCTGTGTTCGACCGCCAAGGCATTACCATAATAGAACCACTTGGGATATATCTTTAAAAACGGGTTTAATAGTGTCAATAACGGCCAAAGGTAAAGTGTTCTTATGCTTAAAAACCCTCAGTTAACCGTTAGCTTCTGCAATGTTATACTTACACCAAGTCTTTTCACCTTTCGGGCAAACCCAGAGTATAAGCTCTTGGTCAGAGCTGCCTGTATGAGCCCATACAGCCGAAACAGATTGCCTCGTCATTAACGCTAATTGAATTGTCCCTTATAGCATTCCCGTAGTATGAAGTCAGTTTCTTGACGTTGGTTTCTGTTAGTTGACCTTTGCCGCCTATAGTTTTGCCATCTGAAAATTTCTTATTTGCAAGAACTGACTTCATTTTTCGTAAACGAGTACCCATTCTTTTCTGTATTTGGCTCACTTATTCTACTATCTTAATTTTAAAATCTATCCCACATTGTTTGCTTTCTGAAACAGCCGCAGATGTCTTGTACTCTTTACACTTCAACCCTCGTTCAGTTTCCGATCTCCGAAAGATTCCATCGACCCCCATCTTTCCTGCAGATCCAAACATGATTTTTAGTACAAAATGATCTGTGCTTTGAAATCCAAGATTCATATCTGGGTCCAAATTTACAACCTTTGTACAACTGGCATTCTTTGTAATGTGCCGACATTACCTTGACATCAATGACTTTACCCGAATCACTGTCAATCAACACACAGGCACCGACAAGCGACATGTGGCCTCGACTCTTCCATGTACTATCCCCACTAATAGCAACGGAACTATTGTTGTCATTAAGGGAAATTTCATCAGACGCAGCCTGTTTCAAAGAGTCTTCGGCAACTACCTGGATGACCTCAGTCAAAGTTTTGTTGATATAGCATATGATTTTTTTTAAATGGGTGTTGATAAACTTATCACGTTGCAGAATGTTTGAAGAGAAGTCATTTCAGCTCCACAATATCTCATGGCTAAAGTCAATTTATTTCTGAAATGTTTTTATTTGGGCCAATCATTGAACAAGATTTAAATGAAGCCTCAGAAGTACAATGAACACACGTGACTGTGTAAGTAGAGTACTGTGACTGTGTACTTGTTGATTTATCAGAGAATTTTATATGTCCATGATACAAAAAACTACAAACAGTTTTTTAAATTATCAAACATAAAAATATCAACAATTCTATATCCACAAAATTCAGTGGAAATATCATCATTCTTCTATGATAGAGTTAGAAGAAGGCATTTTTTTTTTTTTTTTTTGCTGATAAGCTTTTAGAAGCATGCACTTTGATGAGTGTTGTACTGCTACTATTTACATTTTGTAAGCATATTTATTACCGTTAAACTTCTTCTTTTTCGACCGCTGTCCTCATGATCTCTTTTAATGATAATTTACTCGCATTTTCATGACTTTAAAAAGCTTTCGGAATCAAAACAAAATCGAATCCTCAAAAGAACAGTCCAAAACACGCGCTCCAAAACAAAATAATAACATTAAATAACCAGCAAGTAATTCTAAAGTTTAGTTGTATACCTTCTGCTTGTTTACAAACATTAAAATAATATTAGCAAAGGCTTTGCATGTAGATTAAAAGTGAAATGAAACATACTATAAGCTTGAAATTGTATCGTCTGCTAACAATAAGTGGGCGTGGCATCGACTGATTTCTAAATGTTGGTTTAAACTTTTTCGAATAACTTCGCAAATAATTTGAGTATCTTCATAATTTTGGTACCAAAATATTCAGAATAAAATGGCTCATAACATATATTTTTTTCAAAAAATCGATAATTTTAAAAGTTAAGGGTCCTGAGACCCCTTAAGTGAGGTTTCAGTGCATAATGAATAGAAATCAAACACACACAGATGAATTTTGCAAACGAAACAATATCAAGTAATTATCAATCATTAGTTTACCCTTTAATAACTATAATAAATTGCAATGTGCCAAATTATTAGTGAATTACAAGTATTTTCATACCTTAGAAAACTGATTCCAAAAACATGAGCTGCATGCATTATTTGGAGTACCAACAGATATTGGTTTTGGCAATTTGAACATAATAAGCAACTATGTGGCCCTAATAGGTACACTACTTGGTAATTTATTTTCTAGAATTCAAACAAAAGTATTTGACTTAACTTTGAAAAACAATAAATGACATGAGCTGCCAAATGTTACTGCAGATCATTTAAAAACGTTTTCCACTTATAACTTGTCACAGCTTTCTCTTCTAAGATTTCTAAATAGCTGCCAAAAGAGCAATTGGTTGTTTCCACTTACCCAAGTGAGTAAAAAAAACCTTAGAACTAAACATTATTCAATAAAAGTCGAGTGGTCCTAGGTACACAAGTCTCACCTAACCAATAGGTAGTAACGTAATAATAAGCCTAACTTTTGGCTCGGACGCCCTGCATGATTAAATCCTTTGTATTAACCTTAGTTTGTTTTGTTTTTGTTTTTGGCGGGCAAATTTTTAGAGATCATCCGATCGAGCTGAAACTTGGCAGTTACAGTGGTTGTCAATGATAATGCACTCTTTCAAGTTTTGGAAGTAAAAAAAGGAGTTATACCATGACAATTAGTTGATGGTTTTCTTCGTAGTGGTTAAACACTATGAAAACTCCATCTCAGCTCATTATCGCTTTAAGTTGAAATAGAACATAAAAGTTGGCAATGCATGTGAAGGATTTAAAGTAAAACCTTTGTTTTTATGCGTTAATTTTTATTGAACGAATAGGAAATTGTAACTTAAATCCACTTGGTGTTTGGGTATTTTAATTTTGGCTAGTGTTCACTTTGGTCTAATTTAATGGCCAAGTAATTCAATTCTGCATCGCTACAAAGAGTGATGGAGATTGTCAGTGCCAAAACATGTTCTTTATTTTAAGAGTCATGAAATGTTTGATTATTAGCATCATATTTAAACTCTTTCCGATCAGTTAACAGGACACTTCCTGCTAAACTCATTCCTTAAGAAGGTTTAAAAAAAAAAAAATGTTTGGAGATGCCCCCCAAATTACCAGTGGATTTCAATATCGTATAAAAACCTAGGGGTGTGGAACATAGCACAACTTTCGACTACAGTAAAATACTGGTCACACCATTTAAATTTGACATGGTTTACCACGGTCGTTTAAAAATTTTCATTAATTAAAAAAATAACAAATTAATAATTAATACTTTGGGGTAAAAACACCAACGAAAATGGCGATATGTTTTTCAATAGTTACTACATTATCCTTTCGGGTAAGCGATACAGAGGAGAAACTGTCGCTGATGGGCAATGCTTAAGGGAAGAAAACTTTGCGTTAAAAGACATTCAATTTTTTTTTACCCCTTTATCGAATGTATAACGAGTTTTCGGAGGTGGGGATGTTTAGTACACCTTCACCTACAGCGATTTTTTCCAAAATAAGCCGAGCCAGTTTTTTCTTTTAGCAACACTTCACAATGTAAATTTTTCAATGGCAACTACCATGCAAAATTTTGGAGAAAATCTTAATGGCAGGTCCAATGGCAACCACTAACCCGTGAACAAAAGTTGAATATCGTAGGTTACACAGCTTTTTTGATCATAGCAAGTTCCAAAAGTTGTAGAAATACAATTTTTTACTTTCAATTACCCATATGTATACATAGGGTAACGAAAGTATATTATTCAGTAAAAAAAAATAAAAATTGATCCTTTGCATTTATCCACGTTTTGGAACATGCTGATTTCAAAAAAGTGATTAAAAAAAAAAAAATGTGTGTGTGTGTGGTCAGCATAACTCCCGAACAAATTGACCTACGATGTTCAAATTTGGTATGCGGATTGATGATGGCATAGGAACCTACCATTAAAGTTTTCGTCAAAATTGCGCATCCGCATAAGGTAGCTGCCACTGAAAAAAATCATGTTTTTAGTAATTGCTACAAAATGGCTCTCATGATTTTGTCCAAAATCACTATGGTAATGCCTCTTAATAGAGGTTCTAAACATCACCACCTCCGAAATTCCCATAAAAATACTTTAATGGAGTAAAAAAATGAAAAATGAATGCGTTTAACACATAATTCTCTTTCATTGACCTCATCAACAATCGGTGTTTTTTTTTTTTTTTTTTTTTTTTTTTTTAAATCTCCGCTCAGTTTTACTTGCAGGAAAGGATAATATAATCATTATCGATAAGCATATCGCCAATATTCCATTTAAAAAAAAAAGAAAAAAAGACCCATATAAGAATTATCACAAAAAATATCGCCAAACTGGCAATTTTTTCTAAGCGACTGATGAAAATACACTAAAGGATAACTTACACAAATCTGCATCAGCAACATAGTGTAATTGAAAGTTGTGCGATGTTCCACACACCTAGTTTTTTTTCCCAACCGAATGCAATACTTTTAATATATTGCCCAAGCCGAGAGACTCACCCGGACGGATTTAGAGTTTTTGTTCTCCCGGCCCGCAATACTTTTATTGTAATATGTTAACAAATGGGTAATTGAAAGTAAAAAAATGGTATTCGATGACGTACCGAAAGTGGCTGTCGCTCCATGCACTCGCTTTGTTTGTGAGCGGTTTCCTTGCGGCAAACCCCTCCGTGCTTCCGGACTGCTCGTGAAGAATCGCTGACTTTCGGGGGAGTACCTGTTGGAATGATTCAAACTGTTACTCCTCTATTACATTCGAATCAATATTAGAATACTGAATTCTTGTCTCTCTCGCTTCTTTAAGTTTAACCAAAGACTAGTATATGGTACACATATTAGACTGAGAGGCGACTGTAATTTTTGAACCCCATCGAACATCATTCTCAATTTTTTATAGAAATTGGAAAAAAGTGAGTAGATTACGATGTAGAAAAATGGCCGAAACTGGTCAAAAATCGACTATAAATAAGTTGAACTGAATCCAATTGCCAAATAATGAGCATTTTTTTTATTTTTTTTTATTTGGTAAGCCTCGCTTTTTAATTTTCATTTAAGAAGGTTGCAGACGATTCGGATGTGTGGCTATGGCTTACTTGCATCTTTCACAAATGAGCCATACTGGCAATAAACATTACGTCACTGATGACGTAACTGATGTCGCCAATATGGCTTACTTATAAAAGATACAAGTTTTCCGAGCCAGAAAACAGCGCTTTTTTTTTTATTGAAAATCAAAATGCAGTGGGTTGCCAGACGAAAAAGTTTGTTCTCTTTTTGGCAAGTTATGTCATATTTGGCAATCGGATTTTAGTTCAACTCATTCCAAATCGATTTTTGATCAGTTTCGGCCATTTTTGCCATGGCAGACCAGTGGATTCGTAATCTACTAACTTTTCTCCAATTTCTATAAAAAAATTCAGAATGATGTTCGATGGTGTCTAAAAATTGCAGTTGCCTCTCGGACTATATGTACCTCAATGGAAAAGTTCACTATCTCCATATTCTCTTATTTTACATGAGATCTCATGAGTTTAGAAGCAACGACAAGTGTAGGTATCACATCGCACATCATCTGATTTTTTTTATAAAATGCAGAGAATCTACTGATCTGCCGGGGAACAAATGGCCGAAACTAATACAAAATCGACTTCCAATAAATTGAACTAAATCCGATTGCAAATATGTCATAACGTGCCAAAAATTAGCATCCTCGCTTTTATTAGCTTCATATGTATCTATGTAACGGAATCTTTGAACTCGATTTTGGACCACTTCAAAACGTTGGATTAATTTGAAATTTTGCACAGTTATCAAGGACCGATGACAATACAATAATTTAATACGTTTGTCACATTATCGCAAGGATTAGCTCGTGTTGCACTTGCGCAGTTAAACTCCAACCAACCAACTTTCTCCGGAATCGAACCCTGTTGTCCCGTTACAACCCCAGTAGTCACAGAACCTACCATTGACAGTTGATAAGGCAGACATTTGAAAGATCTGTCGTGGGCACTACGGTTGTACTATAAGCAAAAAGTTATTCAGATTTATCATATAATAATGATGGACGAGCCACCGATAGGGATTTGATCTAATATTGAAGCGTTTCTTTCATCTGGTCGGAACTCTGGATTGCAAGGATTAGCTCTAGAAATACCACAGTTTTCCGTGTAAATGTGGACACATGTACTGAGATAAGCATGAGTTAATCATTGAGACAAGCATATCAGTACTGGCCTGATCAACTAATAGGGATTTTCATTCACGTTTCACAATTGAATAATTAATAGTTCAAAAAACTAAAAATACGCTTTAATAGAAAGCGTGCTTTTTTTATTCGCATTATTCTTACTAGGATCTTCAGGATTAGCTATTTTTCATATTCAGAGACAAGGTAGTGTTATGCGTCAAGTACTACGGCGTGTACTAAGGCATACACCTGAATTAAATTTGAGACAAGCATGTGACTATTGGCAGGAGCAACTAGGGAGTTTTGAACACTTAACTAAAAAACTAACTAAAAAAAATATAGTTTACAAAAAAAATAATTAATAGTTAAAAAAAAACACACGCTTTAATAGAAAACTTAACTAAAAAGTAGAAAATAAATAATAGTTTAAAAAACAAAAAACATGCTTTAATAGAAAAGTGAACTAAAAAGTAGAAAATAATTTTAAATAAGTTTGAAATAAGAATAGAGTGATTAACAAGAAATATTTATTTTATCGTACAAAGTACGTGTGGGGTGCTTTTTAAGATATTTTCATAATGGCTCTACTTTTACCAATACCTGTCATTAAATTTACTCTCATTCTCTCTGTACATACCTGTCATTTACAACAATTGACATCAAGCATCCTCACGCTTTTTTAAGAATAAAATAAATATTTCTTCTTAATCACTCTATTCTTCTTTCAAATTTATTTAAAATTATTTTCTACTTTTTAGTTCACTTTTCTATTAAAGCGTGTTTTTTAGTTTTTTAAACTATTATTTATTTGTCTGGTAGCCCACCACTCTTTAATTTTCAATTAGGAAGGTTACAGACGATTTATTTGTCTTTCTTGCCGATGAGACCGTTCTTCTTTTAAAAGTCAGCCAAGTTGGCAATAAATATTACACCATCAGATACGTAATATTTATCGCCAACTTGGCTTACTTATAAAAGCTTGTATTATTTTTTGTCAGAAAATAAATATCGTCTGCACTCTTCCTCATTGAAAATTAAAGAGCAGCGGTTTGCCACGTAAAAAAAGAATGCTCATGACTTGGAAAGTTATGACATATTTCGCAATTGGATTCAGTTCAACTCATTCAAAGTCGACTTTTGAATGGTTTTGGCTATCTTATTAAATTTGCAGTCGCCTCTCGGACAATCACGAAAGAAAATAAATTGCTACTCTTTTATAAAACAAAATACCTTCCTTATAAAAAGTAATACTTTCCATAGAAAATAAATACCATCCCTATGAAAAATGCTGCAAAAGACCTTTAGGTAGAACACATATCGTCTGTCTATGACAAGAATAGCTTCTGCTACATTGCCTAGTGTTGTCTGTTGCTATGGAAACAAGATTAGTCCCATTTTTCACGGGGATTCCAAGAGAAAGACATCAACATTACGTCGCTGAATGATATATTTGTGAAATTTATAGAATATCAAGATATATTTATTCAAGTAAATGATTTCTCATCATCAAGATGAATCCTGTACTGCAACTTCTTAGACCACCAATCTCCTGCATGTATTACCCCTATTCTAAATCGATAAGCCTTCTTTCCATGGCAACCGCCACCATTTGCCTGAAGCTAGTCTCTTGATAGACAGACAGTGCAGATAATATCGCAATTGATTGAATTAAAAAGCAAAGGGGTCTAAATGACTTTTTTTTTAACTTTTGAGAAAATTCACTTTAAAGTTTCTAATTTATATTAAATTCTATGAAAACTGGTGATGCCATTTTCTCAGAGGTTAGTATTTGAACACCAAATAATTCATACACATTTTTTATAAATAAGAAACTTTAAAGTGTATTTTCTCAAAAGTTAAGAAAAGCGTCACTTGGAAACCATTGCTTCTCAGGTCCTCAATTTTAATTTGTAAATTGGAAAAAAAATTGAAGATGGTCTTGTTTATTTTCGAAGAATAGATATGCATATAAATGTAGCAGTAGATTTTTTTTTTATTCTTAGTCAAGTTGTTTGCTTCGGTCGATTATTATTATTGGTTTAATAGAATAAACTAGCTTAATACCCGTGCTGCGCTACTAAATTTTACCATTAGCATTTTAGCGATCAAAAGATATTCATGTATTCTACACTTCAGACGTTTGCTCCCATTTCGATCCCGACAAATTGATTGATCAAAATAGGAACTTTCATTTGTTGACATTTTTAACAAAATTTATAATTGTGAAGAGTATATTGGAAAGAGACATTTGAATATCCCTCGTATAGAATGTTTAACTCCCTTCGGACCCTTTTTAATTACGTAATCGAGATTGCAATAGTTTATTGTGTTTATGTTTGCTCTTAGTTCTAAATTTCAAAGTAGTAGCTGTATTGGAATTGAGATATTAAGATAATCCTCCTATAGGTTCAATGTTGCGTCGACTTTTCATCCCTTAAAAATTCATGAATCTATATTGGAATAACTTATTTTTTACATTTGCCCTTTTAACATTTGCACCAAATATCAGAATTATGACTATATTGGAAGAGGAACATTCGAATATCCCTCGTTTGGAACGTTTAACCCCTTTCCGACCCCTTAAAGTTAGTTAATCGAGATCGGAATAGCTTACTTTTTCTATGTTTACCATTGTTGACATTTGTACCAATTTTCAGAGATGTGGGAAGTGGGACATTCGAATATTCTTCATTTGGAACGTTTAACCTCTTTTCGCCCCCTTAAAGTGGGTTAATCGAGATCGAAATAGCTTACTTTTTCTACGTTTGTCTTTACTGATATTCGCACCAATTTTTAGAGTTGTGACGAAATGGGAAGTAGAACATTCGATTATCCCTTGTTTGGAATGTTTAACCCCTTTTCGCCCCCTTAAAGTGGGTTAATCGAGATCGGAATAGCTTACTTTTTCTACATTTACCATCGTTGATATTTGTACCAATTTTCAGAGTTGTGGACATGTGGGAAGTGGGAGAATTAGTGATGAGTGAGTTAGTGAGGGCTTTGCCTTATGTATAGAGAGATTAAAAAAAATCATATCCAAAATGTTTCACTTTTTACTTTAATTAAACTGACTGTCTTAGTCCAGGATGTCCAAAGAGATATTTTGAATTCCACATTAAAATTCATCGACGTCCACACTTTTACAGTACCAAAAATATACACGATTAAAGACGAAATTTAAAGAATTTTATCGCACAAAAAATCATTTTTGTATCTACGTAAAAATTATTTATTTAAAATATTAAGAATGCAACTATTTAAAATCTAAAATTGAAGAGTTTTATCGTACAAAAATGAATTTGGAATTTAAAAAAAAAGTATTAAGTTTCGGGTTTAAATATTAATTTAAAATTCAATCTAACTTTAACAAAACAGAAATTAAATTTAAGTGAAGGGGCATAATAAAAGAAAGAGAAGAAAACACAAATAAGGGAAAATGTGATTTCTTTATATCATGGAATTTCTTTTCACAGTTTCAACTTGTGAATAAAATGTCTCAGATTTATTACCTACTAAATCCATGATATTTCTGGAGTTGACAGCTTCCCTGATATTTAGCTGTTCTCCAAATTTTCCCGTTGCTTGGTGCCATGTAAAGTAACAAAGGCAAAAGTAATCTGTTGTTGTTGTTGTTGCATGCCTCCGGAGGCCAGCAGAGCTAGACCAGGTTCATGATGTCGTACACCCTCAAAAAATCCAACACCAAAACAGGGTCGTCGGCCAAATCCTTCTTAGATAGTCCCAGGCACGCGAGGATGTGATCAGGCGAAGCCTGTTCAGTAGAGCAGTGTTTGCAGATTTCGAAGCTCCTGGAACCCTCAATAAATTTCAATGTCTGAAGGTGGCCACTTCGAAAGCGGGCAAGAGTAGTTTGTTCCTGTATATTAAAACCCTGAGCAAGGGAGCCCCCAGGACGGGGATACTGATACCAATGGTGCGCTAGGAAGGCAATCCAAGTAGTCCTGTTCCTGTGTTTAATCTGAGAATGAATCTCCGTAAAGGTGAGAGGCACTGACGGAACAGAGGCCTCGCCAGCACCAGCCTTTGCCAACATGTCCGCAAAAGTAATTTATATTGTTTTAACAATTTTTTTCCAAGAATTTATAGGAGACATTAAAGAAAATTCATTTTAAAGTAAACAACGCTGCAGCAGCTAAACCGCGATTCATAGAATACACTTAACCAACTCATACGAGACTTTTGATTGGAATAAACACTTAAAATATATAAGCGAAGAAATTATTTAGCTTCTTTAGAATTATAAGTTTAGTAATTTAAAGGAACATATATTTAAATAATTAACTAAACACAAATATACACTCTATAACACATATTTTACACAAGCACTACAATGATTGTAAAGTTAAATGTTACGCTGGTTTATGCATCTAACTAAAATGTAGATAAATTCTGCTTCAAACACAAAGCACTACAGACATTAAGTTTAACAAAAAAAAAAAAAAAAAAAAAAAAAAATCACTGCATGAAAACATTGTATTGCTACAAAATTAATTGGAATAAAGTGAATGCAGACGAATTTTTTTGAGTTATAGATGTAACGTATTCCATTTTCAATTCGGCTTTAGTATTTTCCGGAGTTAGCACGAAATGCTTTTAATCTGTTCTCGTCTAGTTCTACCCGGTTTGGATCGGTTAATTGGCAATCACCCATCTATAAAAAACCCTCAGTTTTCTGTTCGAATACGCCTTTTTGAAATCATTTAAATCTTCACGCTAGACAATCGTAAACTCCGTCTCCGTCTTACTCTAGTCTCTGGAAATAAACTTTTCTTTAACTCGACCACGACTTGCTTCTTGTGACGGTCAACATCCAATGCACCGTTTTATAGATATTTTATGGTGCAGATTGACATGCTTAACCACAATGTACAAAGACAAAAGAAATGCTGGAATCTCATAATCAAATAAAGCATTTAATACTTTATTTGATTAAGACGGAAAATCCATAGAATAAAGTTGGCATCTATGTATTAATAATTAATACATAGATACCAACTTTTCTAAGGACTTTCTGTATTTTTTACGGATTTGTACTTCTTTTTTGCGGTTTGTCCACGACCTATACTCTTACATAACTATATGAATGAACACTAGATACAATAGTGATTATTACATCAGCCAGCGTAACACTCAGCGAAGACAACGTAAATCTCGGCAATAGTGACAGTATTGATGAATTTCAAGAGTATTGGCATTAATATAACCCATAAAAATCGAGTTCTTGAAAAATCTTTTATATGCCTTGTCAATTTTCATATTCATTAATACAGCGCCGATATCAAAAAACATTTCTATCAGCTTACGATGAACTACGTTTCAAAATTTAATTATTAAAAATGAACGTAAATTTATTCCCTCGCATCCAAATATCATGTATTCTGATTTAAAGTAATTTTATTATTTATTTATTAAAACAAAATTTGGCAACAGGAAAGAGTTTCAACAAAGATCGGTTCAATGCTTCTTTAACGCGATTGGATGGCAGCAAGTTGGTTTATTCGGAGTGGCCACAAAATTCAGGAAAAAAAGTTGCCTGATAATTCAAAGATTTCCCTGATAGATTTCTAAAAAATTCTCTGATTTTGCAGTAAACTTTTTTTCAAATTTCCTCAATTTTTCTAGATGTGTAGACACTCTGATCAAATAGAACATGCATGCTAAAGGAATAAAATGCCAATTTTTCAAACATAGTTTTGGCGGTAATGAAAATTTTAAATTATTCTGTAACATTACACTTCTAATGATTACCACTGCCATGTTGTGGGAAAATGGCACCAAACTATGGATGAAAGGGGAAATGTGTGCCTTCCAAATAAAGAAAATTTCCCTGATTTTCGTGAAATTTTAAAAACTCGCTGATATTTCCTGATTTTTTCCAGAATCGAAAAGTTCTCTGACATTTCCCTGATTTCCAGGTTCTGTGGCCACTCTGTTTATTGGTATTCCTTAGCGACTTTTTAGTGACAGTAACAGTCCCAAAATTTGATAGAATGCATTGTCATCGACATCGAACCTATCTGCCAAGTTTCAGTCCGATTGGATGACGGCAAGGGGGTTAATTAGGCCTCCGCAGATTCCGCTCTCATCGACAAACAAAATCGAAGTTAATAAAAAGTATTTAAAAAGATAAGAAAGGATATTTCGCGTAGGACTTTTCCGTAGTTTTCAACATCCGTAAAAAAAAAAAAACTACGGAGACAATCCATAGCAAAGTTGATAACTTAACTCTGCATATAAGAAAATAAAATAAAGTACCACTATGTTGATGTATGGAAGACGAAAAACTTCCTAGTTCAATACCTGACAACTGACCAAGTTGGTCGTTGGTCTGTTTGTACGATACGTCTTCTCACACCCAAAATATCTTCGACCGCGGTTGCCAATAGCAACCCTTACAAGCGGTCCGATTTCTAACCAATCCCGTTTTCCCGGACGGAAGCGGGATGCAACTGCCCGGACTTTTTCCCCTAACGTTTAAAAATCCAGCACTTAATGAGCGAGGAATAATTGGTCATAGGATCTGATAAATCGCGACGAAATTTCTTGATTGGTGCGGTAATATGAAGAGGAATCCCTCATATCTAAATAGTTGATTCACTAAAATAAACTCTGACATTATAATTTCGAGTGAAAGTTCACAAAGGTAGAAGATTAAGTTACTTATTTTCAAAATTGATAAAAATAAAGAGTTCGAATTACTGAATAAATTATTTTCATGTGTCTTCCGTCCTAATACAAAATATTGTAACGAATTTCTGTATATTTGTAAATATTTTGTAGTATTAATTATGTAAAAAGGAAAATTTATGTACATTTCGTATAAGGCAGTGCAATAGTTTGTCTTTGCTTTCCTGCAATGTGTCTCTTAATGCTTGAAAACGAGTTTTACAGAGAAAATGCTGGGAAGCGAGTTTTACAAAGATTAACGTTATTAACCATTTAACATTATGGTTAATGGCAATCTCGCCAAGTTGACGACGGTTTTGGTGACTAATTTTGGTCGCCAAATTTGGCAACCATTTGGCGACATTTTCGGTCCCCATGTACCTGTATAGGACTTTTCGACTACGATCTGGAAAGTTCTCCAAATATCTATCTCTGGAAGGTTCGCGAAGATTGACTTTCCTATATAAGGCCAGAGTTAGTTGAGTGGAGTTACTGAGTTAGAAGTCTCTCAGTGAGCATTCAGAGAGTTCCGAAAGTGAACTGTATTGCATTGTCTTTTGAGGCGATTTTAGCAGTTGTGTTGTCAATTTTTAAACTGTTGTTTTGTGCTCTATTGTTGTGTAAAGAGCTGTATTGAGTCTACTAGAATGAGAAGTACTGGAGTTATATAGGAATAAATTTCTGCAAGTTTTTATCTGCTTTGGCTTCAAGTCTTTCGAACCCATCCACGCAACAATATTAAATCACGGGAAATCGGTTGGCACCGTTGTGTGGTTTATCGAGTTCGTATGTTTATGGAGAGTTTAGGTTCAAAATGGGTTCATATACATTAAAGACAAAGTAGCAAATTTTGAAGTATTTTTGCACTCATACAATCTGGTAATATTTGTGCGTGGGATATGGTATTACATTGTTATACGCAATAATATTTTTAGAAAAATATCACCAGGTTTTTATTTTTACTTATTATTAAAATTGTAACTGGCCATATTGAAAGCAAGCTTATCATATGGGAATTGTAATATTTATGTTTAAAAACTAATACTTTAAACAAATGAAAAATTATTAAACAATTCAAATTAAACTGAACAATTGAAATTAAACTAAATAGTAATAATATTAAACTCATTCGAAAACCATCTTCCACGTTCGTATTTTATATATTCGATTGAGAAAATGACTGGCAGAAATGAAAACCCCCAACAGAATTTTTTACAATCCTTGGCATATTTACTGCTCTGCTATAACGTTTGGCATGCGCAGAAAATGAGTGTTATTTTTCACAAATCAACGCAATAACATAACCAGTGAGCATAAATGTAAAATTGAAAAGCAAAAGGATCATGCAACATATTTACCATTGGACAATTCTCGCATTTTTTAAAAACGAGTGAAATTAGTTTACATTTATGAAGAATTTCCTTCCGATTCCAATTATTAAAACAAAAGTTCTTTAAGAATATAAGTTGAGTAGGTTCCCACTCAAATCACAGAATGAAAATCACTGACTTTTCAATGACTTTTAAGGACCTAAATAATGTTTTTAAGGACCTTTGAAAATTTGTTTTCAGGCATCATGTCTATATATAAATTTTTGATAAAATATATTCTACCAGAAAATTTACAAGTTGGTGCATGCGTAATAAAATAGGTCACATAATTCTGATACAGTGAGGATAAGTGTTGGTCACAACAACCGCAAAAATTAAGGACCTCTAAGCATTTTCAAGGACTTTTAAGCACCTCTAAGCATTTTCAAGTATTTTCAAAGCCTTGAAAACAAGTTCAGAAATATTAAGCACTTTTAATGACTTTCAATGACCGTGGGAACCTTGTTATTTAAATATTAAGAAAAGAAAATGCCTCAAAACCGAGCCAAAACCAGTCCGATCAAAACATACAACAAAATCTGTGACGTCAAGGGTTCCTACTGTTTCTACGGTTATAGTTAGGTTTCTGCCAAATAGTTGGCGCTTGTAGACCATTGCCATATCACGTACAGGTTGGTGCGATTTGCGAAAAACTTGCAAAACTGGTTTCCGCTGCCGCATTTCAAGTCAAGATGTTTGGGAAGCCATGACGCCTCATTCAATTCGAGCCGAATGAATCGTTTTCTCGCCAACGTCTAACAGGGAAACTTTAATTGCAAATTTAAAAAAAAAAAAAAAAGCGCATTGAGCAGACATTTTTCTGCTTATGGCCTTTTCGAAACATTTAGTAATGAATAAAAAATGGGGGAAAAAAATTAAAAAATTGCGTCAATTGTCCATAGCACTGAAGAAGCCTTTAAACCAGCATTCGCCACTAACATTTAGAGGCGGGCCTTATGCAGGGGTCAAAGTGACAAAATAAGAATATATAGGATTTTTAAAAAAAAAATATAGGACAATATAAAACATCAAATAACAGCACACAGTTGCCACTGAACTTAAAAATTAATTAGTTATACATTTATATACTCGTTATATTTAATTTAAGAGAATAGAAAACACACCTTTAAAAAAAGAAATCGCCTGATCCTGAATATGTCATCCGTTATTGCCTCAATATTCTATCCCTAAATCAAGTTTTATTAATTACATTAAATACATTCTTGAGTCTTTTGCTTCCAGCATCTATAACTGCTTGAACTGTTCCAATTTCTTTAAGTATTTTCTTTTTATCCCCGTTTGCAATCTGGATTGGCAGCGAAAAGCGGGAGATTTAACGCCGAATGTGTTGAACCGGGGACTTAGTTTTCCGGAAACCCTAGAGACCGTTTGGATTTCACAACACAACGTATTGACGTCATTTTCATTCCGAACCCTGTACGGATTCTGCGCCAAGGTGATGCCAAAAAATGGCAGCCCTACCATTTTTTTTTATGAGCAAGAGAACTGCCTATGGTTGCCATAATTTGGCGCGGTTTGATGTAAACTATTAGTGGCGCAGAATCCGTACCGGATTCAGAATTAAAAAGTCGCCATCCGATATCATACAGTAAATCTTAACCCTTTTGTTTCCTTCATCAATTATTGACTGAGCACTAGAAATGTTCTTTAGTAGTCCTGCAAGTTAATCACAAGTTGTTTTCATCCGTTTTTTCCGAGGCAGAGTTTTGTTGCTGCATCTCTCTCTGTATTATGACCAATTAATTTATTACGTTGGAGGAGAAAACAGATCAGAAATTCAAGACCGCATGCTATGGAAAAGTTCACATATTTACATTTTACAACTCCCGCCGGTTCAGTAGAGTTGAGTTGTAGGTTATGCAGCACGTGACGTCACAAGAGATAAAACGCAGCCGTTACAAATATGAGTTTTTTCAGTTCTTTTTCACCTACGATGGCGCCAAAGAATCCGAAATATAAAAAATGGCAACGAACGGCGCCGTTATTACGAATTCGAAGAAAATATAGATCGAATCAATATAGAAATATAGGATATATAGGACAATTGTAAAATATAGGACAATATAGGACGTTTTTGCAGATTTTTAAAAAAATATAGGATTTATAGGACATATAGGACGTCTGCGACCCCTGCTTATGACTTATGTTGGGGCTTTTCACGGGCCGGATACACCAATATATGTATCTTTAATTATTATCGATTTAACGATATATAAGCATTTCTGAAAACTAAAAAAAAAAAAAAAAAAATGATTTTTTTTATTCTAATAAAACTACAATTGATATTTGATTCTTTTTTTCAAATAATTAAAAAATAATAATTTTTATTATTAGTAAATTAAAGTCTAAAAGAAAAGTGAATCTTTAGTGCCCAAAGTGACAATGGGACTTGATCTAACTTTTAATAAAAGTATTTTAACTGTGCTAGTGTACTTCCAGATTATTTTATTTTAGTCGATATCAATTGCGAGACGATGGCGGTCGAAATCATTCAATTTATTTTATGATAGAGTCAGTGTCTGTCACATTAAGTTTTGCAACAAATATAAATAAATTGTCCGAATGAGATTCAGTTAAGTTATTCATGTACTTATTCTTGATGAAAACCATCTTGCTGAAAGCTTCTTCCAAATAATATTTTCTTCGGGAACGTAGTAGAGAACTCTGTTATATATAGTCCATACCATGGAATTTGATTTTTTTAAATTTTTAATCTTCTGTGCTGCCGGCGAACCGCAGGAAAATCTGTCGCGGGCCGCTTAGTGGCTAACGCTGCTTCAAACGGAACGTACTCTTTAAGTATTATAACAACACAGCTGTTTAAGACGAGTAGATCTCTACCTGTTGCCAATAGCAACGCATCCCTGGATGCATATGTTGCGCAACTGTCCCTGCCCTTGCGCCATTTAAAGCTTTTCCAAGGGCATGTTTAATCAGGGTTCTCACTCAAATCACAGAATGAAAATCAATGACTTTAAAGGACCTAAATAATGTTTTTAAGGACCTTTGAAAATTGGTTTTCAGGCATCATGTCAGTATATAAATTTTGAATAAAGTATACTCGACCAAAAAAGTTACAAGTTGGTGGATGCGTAATACTAAAATACTTCGGAGAATTCCGATACGATGTAGACAAGTGGTGGTCACACGAGGATAGCAAGTCCAACTTGTATTTTTATAAATTTTGCAGTTGGCCACACAACATCTGCAAAAAGTAATGACCTCTAGGCATTTTCAATGACTTTTAACAGGGTTCCCACTCAAATCACAAAATGAAAATCAATGACTTTTAAGGACCTAATTAATGTTTTTAAGGACCTTTGAAATTTTTTTTCAGGCATCATGTCTACATATAAATTTTTTTTAAAGTATATTCTACCAAAACAGTAACAAGTTGACACATACCTAATACAAACAAGTCAGAAAATTCCGATACGGTGAGGATAAGTTGCGGTCATGCGGGGATAGCAAGTCCGAGTTGTATTTTTATAAATTTTGCAGTAGGACAACATACACAAAAATTAAGTACTTTTAAGGACCTCTAAGCATTTTCAAGGACTTTTAAGCACCTCAAAGCATTTTCAAGCACTTTCAAGGCCATGAAAACAAGTTCACAAATATTAAGCACTTTTAATGACTTTCAATGACCGTGGGAACCGTGTTATTGTTTAATCCACTAAATTCAACTCTGGATTAAATCAACATTATAGGTGTCCTAAGGCATTACTTAGATTTTCTTGGACCTGGCACAAAAATGGGCTCCACAAACATGTTTTCATTTTAAAAGTGTTATTAAAAGAAACATTAGTTTCTCTTTTAAAATACGGGTTGGCCACAAAATTCGGTAAAAAAGTTCCCTGATAATTCTTTGATAGATTTTTACAAAATTCCATGATTTTACGGCAAACTTTTTTTCAGATTTCCCCAATTTTTCCAGATATGGAGATGGAATAGAATATTTATGCCAAAGAAAATATATACTATTTTTTTTTTAAAAAATAGTTTGGGCAGTAACGTAAAGTTTAAATTATACAGTAACATGAAACTTTTAACGATTGCCACAATTCTCCGGGAAAATTATACCAAAATACGGATGAACAGGGATATGTACCCTTAAAACAATAGAAAAAATCCCTGATTTTGCCCTGAACTAAAAAAAATTCCCTGATTTTACCCTGAAATAAAAAAAATTCCTGATTTTGTCCTGAAATAAAAAAAATTCCCTGATTTTACCCTGAAATTAAAAAAAATCCCTGATTTTGCCCTGAACTAAAAAAAATTCCCTGATTTTACCCTGAAATAAAAAAAAATTCCTGATTTTGCCCTGAAATAAAAAAAATTCCTGATTTTGCCCTGAAATAAAAAAAATTCCATTATTTTACCCTGAAATTAAAAAAAATCCTTGATTTTGCCCTGAAATAAAAAAAAATCCCTGATTTTGCCCTGAACTAAAAAAAATTCCCTGATTTTACCCTGAAATAAAAAAAATCCCTGATTTTGCCCTGAACTAAAAAAAATTCCCTGATTTTACCCTGAAATAAAAAAAATTCCCTGATTTTACCCTGAAATAAAAAAAATTCCTGATTTTGCCCTGAACTAAAAAAAATTCCCTGATTTTACATTGAAATAAAAAAAATCCTTATTTTGCCCTGAACTAAAAAAAATTCACTGATTTTACCCTGAAATAAAAAAAAATCCCTGATTTTGCCCTGAACTAAAAAAAAATTCCCTGATTTTACCCTGAAATAAAAAAAAATTCCTGATTTTACCCTGAAATAAAAAAAAATCCCTGATTTTGCCCTGAACTAAAAAAAAAATTCCCTGTAATTTTTCTGATTTCCAGGTTCAGTGTCCGCTATCAAATATATATTTCGATTTATCGACAGCACACCATAATTCGTACGAAATGAAAAAAAAACAAAAAACATATTTGTTCTCGTGGCCCCGCGTTAAGGAAACCCGTCATTGGGTAAAATAGATATCATGCTTCGTGAACCAGACCGCTCACTGAAAGGTTTATCACTATGCAAACCAAAGCTTGCTTAGCTCGCTAAGTTTCAGTGCTACACAAACACAGGTTTGCTTTACTTCCTAAAAGGTTCATTGCTAACCAAGCAAAGGATCTATTCGCTCGCTGAAATGTTAATTGTTTCGAACGTATAAGCTCGCTTTGCTTGCTAAAAATTTAATTGCTATGTAAACCGTTATTAGACTACCCTCCATGTCGAGAGACAAACAAACAAAATTTCCCCGTTAATACAACCCTTTCACTCCTTCAAAAATATTTTAACATGCTCGTGAAAAGCAAAATTAGAAGGCCAGACCTGCTTTTGTTAAAATTTAAGCAGTTCTACTCCTTTTGGAAGTTACTTTGTAAAAAACTTAATTCTTTTTTTAAAAATTAATAAAAAAAATATTAAAATGTTAGCATTATGTTCGTCAAAGACCCAATTAGAAAGCCAAAACTTACGTTTAAAATTTCAAAATTGATCCACAAACAGACTTTTTCATTGGACCTTTTTATAATATTTTTTGCCAATTAACCAAACAATATGAAGCGCAATTGAAACAACACTGATATACTTCCAGATTTTTTTTTTTCTTTTCTAAATTGCACATTCTGACATTTAAGCTGTTTTGAACTTTCAGTTATTTAGCTATTCCAGTAACTGTCAAATGCGGAATTATCAGAAAATGAAATCATTGAAAATGATTGAAAGAAAGATGGCCATATTGTCTTCGATGGAAAACCGTTCATTTTCTCAGATTTTTGACGGATATCGAAATCTTGACATTTCTTTGATGTTTCCGAAATAAAAAAAATATCCACAAAGATCATAGATGGCGAAGATTTCTTAATAAATAGGCTTTGATTTCTTAAAGGAAAAAAAATCACAAGTGTGTTTTCTTCACCTAGTATCTAAAACTTATTTTACTAAAAGTACAAGACTTATTTTTCACAGAAATATTTTCCTTGCAATTCTTTCTAAAGCTGAGAATTCCTTAATTATTTGGAATATTTTATTAATAGACTTTTAAACCTTCGTATATTGAAAATAAATATAAACAATATTTTGAGAAATTAAATATATTTTGAGTATATCTTTTGTTAAGTACGAAAAAAAAATTACGCGTTTCACTCTACGAAAATAATAGCTATACAAAAACATTTATTTCACCTAAAAATAATGAGCTGAAAATCTACAGTTGGGTGTATTTATCTTAAAGGGAGTTGCAACCGAATTTTTTTTTTAAATACAAATTTTGAGATTTTAACATTTAAAGTTTCCTTTCGAATTACGTTACGTTTTTTCTAATTAAAATCATAAAAAAATATATTTATTTTTATAACTGAATTAGAGAAGAGAAAAAAAAAAAAAAAGTAAAAATAATAACAACTATACGAGCTAGCTTTAAAAGCTTATTTCAGTATAAACATAAGCACATATGGATCTTTTATACTTCTAATTAGGTTACTAAAAAATTATACATGATTGAAAAGAGAATAAATTGGAGATTCAAAATAAGTAAAATCTCAAATTAATATTTTGAAAAAACTCGATTCCAATTCCACTAACTTCATAACTATTAACTTAAAAAAAAACTGACAATGCAAAATTTATTATTTCTGTTTAAAATTTAAGCATAAATAGCTTTAAAATAGACTCATGCGTTTCCTTCACCTTTATATTGCCTAAAAATTGCCTAAATGTACCTTAAATATTTTTTTTTTTTTTTAATTTTGAAACTGATAACGGACAATTCGGAAAAATGCCCCAAGTAGTATCGGTAATGTACGAAACGTCGGAATTCTATAGAATGCCTAGGCATTTTAAAGTATGCTGACCGTTCTTAGGCATATGAAATATAATAATTATTATTTTTTTATAATTATTATATAATATTATTATATAATTATATTATATAATTATTATTATAATTATATACTTTCCCTAGGCATTACATAGAATACTTACAATAGAATTACAAATGTTATTTCTAGAAAGTTGTGGAATATCGCAAAACTTTCAATTACATTTTAATAACGGTCATTGTTTTCAAATTTGAAAGGAATTCATCGTTTTCATATTTTCACTGCAATAATTTTTACATGGGGAAAAAAATCCATCGAAATTGCCTAAGTTATTCGATAAACGTTATATTATCCTTACTTGTGTTTGAAACAGATGAAAATGAATCGTTGATGGACGATCATCAAAGGGAGATGTTTAGAACACCTTAAGAGACATTCGCACAGATATTTTGATCGTTGTTTTTTAGCAATTGCTGAAAAACATGTTTTTTTTTCAAGATTTTTCAAGATTTCAACCTTATAAGCATGCGCAATTTTGACAAAAACCTTAATGGTAGGTCCCATGGCGACCAGTAGCACTTACACCATAATTGAACATTGTAAATCAATTCGTCTGGGAATTATGCTGACCATGTAAATGCAGACAGACATTTTTTTTTCTAGACCACTCTTTTTGTAATCAGGGTGTTCCAAAAAATGGAAAAATGCAAAAAATAATAATAATAGTAATAATAAAAAAATATTGGGCAATTAAAAGTAAAGGATCCAGATAAGGCTGTTATTTAAAGTTGAATCGTTGTTGCATGTCTAATTGATCATTACTGCTTCTCCAACACTGCGCTCTTCTCTTCTATTTGCATATATCACCGTTTTATTGTTGAACAAATTTAAGCAAAATTGCGATATTTTTGGCGATAATTCCTGTATGTATCTTTATTATACATAAAAAAAAAAAAAACTCCGCCAGAATGGCGATGTACTTTTCGATAATCCATATATTATCCTTTATTATAAGCGAAACTGAGGAGAGATGAAAAAGCAATCGTTGATGAGGTATGCTCAAGGAAAAAGAACTGTGTTGAAAGCATTCGTTTTTAAACTTTTTACGTCATTAAAGCATTTTTACGGGAATTTCGGAAGTGGGGATGTTTAGAACACCTTAAGGGGCATTACCACAGCGATTTTTATCAAAATCGTTAGAGCCCTCTTTTAGTAATAATTGATTTTTTCAAAGGCATATACCTTATGCGCAGGCGCAATTTTGACGTAAACCTTAATGGTAGGTCCTATGGCCATCACTAACCCTCATAACAAATTTGAACATCCTAAGTCAATTTGTTCGGGAGTTATGTTGACCACAGACAAGACATTTTTTCTAGATCACTTTTTTGAAATCAGGATGTTCCAAAACGTGGAGAAATGCAAAGAAATCGATTTTTTAATTTTTTTTTTATTGTATGCAATACTTTCATTACCCTTGGTATACATATGGGTAATTGAAAGCAAAAATTGTAGGGATATTTTATGCTGTAGAGGGGATACAATATTTGTTAATTCTGATAAATGCATTCTGGGACCTACTAATCAAGTGTAACTTCTAATTTTAAATGTGTCTAACAGATGGTAACAGCTATTAAGGAAACCTCCTGCTTTTATACTTGTAGACCCCAGTTGCCGCATTAGGTCATGGTAGATAGGTTGATGAGCACATGTATATGTAGCCAATGCAAATTAGAAATGCTATTAATAAACTTCTTTTTAAGCACCTAACAAAACAAAACTTTTTGGGACGGTCTTAGAGCAGGCCAAGAAAAGTTTATGTCTGTTTGACGCACTGGCTCTCCAGTTTGTGATTCCAACTGTCTTTAGGTCCCTATCGACGCTATCCAGACTTCTACCAGGAGGACGACTTCTTTTCCTAACTCCGTCTGGACCAAACGGTATAGCGGTTAGTGTACTAGCTTCTAGACCGCGAGGTTGCGGGTTCGAGTCTCGTGTTAGGCATGGGTATTTGTAAATGTATGTTGGTTTGTCTAATGACGAATGTTTTGGTGCATTATAGCCCTAGTGTTGCTGACGGTGCCATATAATCTGAAAACAAGCAACCTAACTCCGTCTGGTTTAGAAAATGTTATCTTTTTTGTCGGATAATTATCTTAATAACGTTATCTATGTCTGATTGTTTAAATTTTCTATAGATCTCGTAAATAGGTGTGCTATTTATTGTTTTCATAGACTGCTCCGAAAATTTCTTCTTGATATTTTTCTTTCGAAAATCATCAGTTTATTTTCTTCTGAGGATCCAGCACTCACTACCATACAAGATCGCAAGTCATAGGAGTGTTTTGTAGTTATTAATTTTTGTTTTGAGTCGGAGGAGTCTGCTTTTTAGTTGGCTTTTTAATTCAAAGTAGCACTTGTTTGCCATGACAAGTCAGCTATCAGAATAGTAAACTGCTTTCTAAAAAAAAAAAAAAAAAAAAAATATGTTATTATGTAATTTAGTATCTGCAGAAAGTTACCGTACCAATTCTTTTTGTTTTCCAAACAATTTTAGGAGGCCCACGAAAAGTTGGAAATTTCAGATTTTTCACGAAAAATCACCAAATTCAATATATTTCATACTACATTATATTCATATTTTATTAACAAATAGAGGAACCTGCACCACCCCTAAAGCATGTTGAAGAGTGCATTTGAATATTTAAGTAGTTCAATTACATTACAATACATTTGAATTTAGGTCATTAACATTTTTGGATAGCAACCTAATCTACGTTTATTATCACAGCGGTATTCTCTACTTTTTTTACTTTGCCACTGGTAACACTGCAATCTTTTTTCAAAATATTTTTGGTCTTGGCAGCAAGATAAATTGTGATGATTAAAAAATAAATGGCTCCAAACTTCCAATTAATTTGCAAGTATTAAGGTATATGACATCATATAGAAGGTGTTCAAGAAAATTTGTCAATATGGCAGTCTGCAAAACAAGTTCTTTTACAAGCAAAGCTGTTCTATGAAAAAGTAAATATCACAGAATAATCAGTGAATGAAAAGCCTAGCGAAAAAATTATAAAATTTCCTGATGATAATGCAAAATTAAGATCGCTAGCACTTATCGATTGTATCTTGCACAACAGCAAATAGATCAAGAAGTCAAGTTGCAATGGTGATTTCATCTACCTACTAGAAGCAGTGTGCTTCCCTAAATATACAAGAATGCAAATGCTAAATATTAAGATGCAAAACTTTCAACATCATTACCCATTGAGTACAAAACAGAAGAAAATATCACCATTGTCGTTGGAAACGTTTACCAGCAAAAGATTCTTGGTGTATCAGCATATCCTCAAGAAACTAATCGTTAATGAGGCCCAATAATTGCGGACTTAATATATAAGCAGCTCACCTCTGGGAAGTGCATACAAATGATTGTGAACATGTTTGCACACCTTCTTAGAAAACAGGCCAGTTATTTCTGCCTGTATCAGTGTAGAAAAGAAATTGGAACATGCGCTTCTTTGGTCAGCTTGCTGTCATGTTGATGAAGTCATTTTGTGTCATGTGTTTGATGACTTAAAGATCCGAGTATTCCAAGTCACCAGATATAACCTTGTTTAAACAATTTCAAGACAATTTTAATCATCTTGAATATTTTGATAGTGAATTGGAATATTTTGACTCCAAGGCAGTGAATGTACAAGCAAAAAGCATAGTTGATATTCTTAGAGCTAGTGCAATCGAGACAGCCAAATCTGCCATCAATTTGGGAAAAAGTGAGCTGACTATATGAAGTTCGTGAAGCTTTGCCTAATATACTTAGATTTTGAAAAACATTTTAAACAAGCAGCAAAATTAAATTGATTAGGAGCCTTGCACAAAGCACATTGGATGATCAAATTACATCGGATGATAATTGTTAAGTGCAATTAAAATTTATCTTCTTGAGAAGAAAATATAGCAATTCTCTGCTGGCACAATAACTTCAAAATTATATTTTGACAACTTTCTTACTCTCATCTACAGCACCTGGTGGATAATCTGTAATTCTGCCATAAATTCCTCTTTGAATGACCAACAAAAGCTTCATTCTCTTACATTTATACACCAAACTATCCACCACATTATATGAGAGTGCAATCAGTGCCTTTAAAAACCACTTCTGATATCTTACAGAAGAAATTGTGCCATTGGCTCTTTGGAGCAATAAAGTTTTCCCACAAGAACGAGAAGCCACCACTAAGGCAATGTTAGCTACAAAACCAAATTCCACTGATACTGCTTTTAAATTTGCAAGATAGATATGATGTGGATTTTTAAAATCCAAATTTCCAAAATGTCCAAAAGCAGAGAAATCTGCGCAAACGGCCAAAATTGACTAAACGATTGTACTTATATGAATTAAATTGAAATTAAAAAATTAGTAATATATGATTATACATCCTCTTATTATACAGGACCCAAATCACAGAATGACTTTTCAATGACTTTTAAGGACCTAATTAATGTTTTTAAGGACCTATGAAAATTCGTTTTTAGACATCGTGTCTATATTTAAAATTTTAATAAAGTATATTCTACCAAAAAAGTTACAAGTTGTTGGATGCGTAATACAAATACGTCGGAAAATTCTGATACGGTGCAGAAAGTGGCGGTCACACGGGAATAGCAAGTCCGAGTTGTATTTTTATAAATTTTGCAGTTGGACAATACCTGTAAAAATTAAGGACTTTTAAGGACCTCTAAGCATTTTCAAGCACTTTCAAGGCCTTGAAAACAAGTTCAAAAATGTTAAGCACTTTTAATGACTTTCAATGACCGTGGGAACCCTGTTATATCACAAAACAGTCTAATTGCATTAATTCATTAGAATATAGGTTTAATTTAATTTTTTTTACTCGTGATACATTTTTTTTTTTTTTTCGAAATTTCCATTTTTATTGTATATTCTAAGGACTGGTGGACCACATAGATGTTATTAAATTTTGAAAAACTTTTATGTCTGATATTTTTTTTTAGCATTTTGAACAAAAATAACTTAGGGACAGATCATTTCCACGAAATTTTTAAAAACATGGGGCGTTTGATGCACCTTAATATATATCGGTATAACAACTGGCATAAAATTACCAATTTTCAAAAAAATTGAACGTCAAACAATTTTTTTTTAAGGTTTTGGAAGAAAATCGAGGAATTTTCTGGTATTTTAATTTCTTTTTAAGGAATTATTAAAATTTAGGAATTTTAGGAAGAAAAAAATTAAATTAAGATATATTAGAAATTTTAGGGCGAATGCGACCCCTGAAATTAGTATGGCAATAATCACGCAATCCATTCCAATTCCGTGCTACTAATAAAAAAAAAACCACAGCTGTTGTACTTTAAGAGATGCGCACCTGTTGCCAATGGCAACCTAGCAGCGCCCACGCGGTCCGGTATGAATCTATCCCGGACATTACGCAACCCCCTCCGCCATTTAAAATCCCGGACAAAACACTCGTGGAGGAAAAAACACACCCGACTAACAACAAAAATCAACTTCACATCGGATCCAGTCTTAAAATAGCGTACATTCATGAATGAAACTTGTCCGGAAAGGTACTTGAAATTTCAAAAGCCACCGGATATATTCCAGACGGATATGTCCGGGTAAAGATAACACTAAAAAAGCAAGATAATTCATCACATCAGACAGGTAATAAAGATAATTCCTCTTTAAGATTCTTGAGAAGATTTTTGAAAAATTCCAGACACAAAAATTATCCCAAGAAACCACCATTATTCATTGAAATTAAGATTAAAAGCCGGTTAATTCATAAACAAAATGAAACATTAACCTTTTAAATCATCAAATACCAGATTTTTTTTAATTACTATTTACTATTAATTAGCAGTTTTGAAGGACGTGCCCTTCTCTGTGAATATGGTACAAAAAATTACATGATTATACCCATGAAAAAGAAGCAAGATCCCCGACCTTTTGTACTTGCTAATTTTCCCAATTTCCATACATGCCATATGGAAGGTAATTCCGATCAATTTCACTCACCCTCCATGAAGACAATTCCAGATGTAAACGTCCGGGAGTAAGAGAGCCGGATATCTTTCTTGGAATGATGTCCGGGACTACGACCGTTGTTGTCTGCGACCAACTGAAGAATGAGTGGGAACTGGGAAGATGCTTTGGCTGATAGAGACGGATCAATAATTCAAACATAGGAGGTACTATAAATAAACGTGTGGCTGCAATCGTCCGGGAAGATGGTGTTTTTCATCCCTCTCTTGAGCAACTGGTGCTTTTTGGGAACGCGGCGGTGATGAGATTACCGGAACTGGTGATACCTGATTCCCCCCCCCCCCCCTGTTAATTGGATGCTACTCTTGGATTGATTTGGGAGTGTTGGGATTTTGTTAAAGCTGTGGTTAGAGCTTGGTTTATTGGTTTAGTTGTTTAACGGTTCTTACCACTATAAAAAGCAATTTTATTTTTAATTAATTAAAAAATTAATTTAGAAGTGCCTTCTGGAGTAACTGGTGTTTGGGATCATTGTGCTGTGGAGGAAGAATAAAGGTTACAGGGTGACCACAAAATTCAGGAAAAAAAGTTCCCTGATAATTCCCTGATTTCCCTGACAGATTTCTTAACAATTCCCTGATTTTAGGGCAAACTTTTTTTCAAATTTCCCTTATTTTCTTAGATTTTCCAGATGTCTAGACACCTTGATCAAATAGAACATGTATGCTAAAGAGATAATACACAATTTTTAAAAAAAAAAACAGTTTTGCTGGTAATGAAAAGTTTAAATTAATCCGTAACATTAAACTTCTAATGGCTTACTACTACAAATCTCCATGTAAATAGCGCCAAAAAATGGATGAACGTGCTTTTAACAAAACAAAATTTCCATGATTTTCATGAAATTTTAAAAAGTTCTGGGACATTACCCTGATTTTTTCCGGAATCAGAAAGCCCCCTGACATTTCCCTGATTTCCAGGTTTTCCCGGTTCTGTGACCACTCTGTTATATGAATGGGACAATTTGTTGAATCCTTTTTAAATGTATTTGAATGATTTGGATCTATTTGCCTCAATCGTGTAGGATATTTAATAACCACATATTGTTCATAAATGCATATAATGTATGAGGCATTGCGGATACGAAGGACGAACTCAACCATCAGGTCAATCATCGGGTTTTGGAGTATACTTCCTACTGTCTTAAAAAGGGTTAACAAAGAGTTCTCTTCCCATGAGCATCTCCCATCAATGACTGTGTCCCTTTTGCTTCACTTACAAGAAAGGATGTGATATTTATCAAAAATATATCGTCAAATTCGCCATTTTGGACGTTTTTTTTTATAATGTAATAATTAGCGTCAAAAATATACTTATATTTTTTAATGTTGGCAACTTAAGTCAATGAATTTCTTTTGAAAAATCAATGCCAAGACTATATAATATAACACGAGATGTGCGAGAAAGTACTTTTTCATACTAGTGCGCACTCCTCACAAAAAAAAAATACTACTTTTTTACAATTTTTGATTCAAAATGATTGAAAAAAATTAAATTTTGTGCACGTTGTTATAAAAAATTATTTTGTTCCCAGATTTCTTGAGTTAAAATAAAATAAAATTGTGGAAATATCTGTAGACTGTTAATCGGCATACTAACGTAAATGATTCTTTTAATTTTAAACTACTTGTGATATTCCATTTACTGTTAAAAATTCAAATCCTGAATGCCTATGATACAGAGCCCAATCACTTTGCTTGAAAGTAAATCATTTTTTGTGTTGCTAGGACTGTACTTAAGTAAATTTTATTTTAGACATTTAAAAAAAAAAAAAAAAAATTCTGGATAGTGATCAATATCAAAATTAATAAATGATAAAAATTTAAAGACTAAGACTTCTGCTTTTGACGAATAATTTATTTACAATGGACAATTCCTGCATTTTTTTTTTTTTTCCCAATTCCAAATGTTTCGAAAAGGCCATAAATAAAAAAATTTCTGCTCAGTGCGCTTTTTTTTTTTTTTTTTTTTTTTTTTTTTTTAATTTGCGATTAAATTTACCTTACTAGACGTTGGCGAGAAAACGATTCATTCCGCTGGTATTGAATGTGACGTCACGACTTCGCAAACATCTTGGCTTAAAATGCAACAGCTTAAACCAGATTTGCAAATTTCTCGCAAATCACGCCAACCTGTACGGAATGTGGCAATGGTCTACCAAAGTCAACTATTTTAAAGACAACGATTTGGCAGAAATTTCATGATAACCATAGAAACTGTAAGAACCCTCGACGTCACGGATTTTGCTAAGTGTTTTGATTGGACTGCTTTTGGCTCGGTTTTGAGGAATTTTCTTTTCTTAATATTTAAATAACTAATTTAGTTAAAGAGCTTTTGTTTAATTATTTGGAATCGGAAAGAAATTCTTCATAAATATAAACTAATTTCACTCGTTTTTAAAAAATTCGGTAATTGTCCATTGCCTACTGTGTTTATTTGCTTTAAAATCGAAGGTTTTTTTCGTCTGAACTCTATAAGAGAAGACTTTATGAAGAGGATTTTTACTACTCTATGAGAAAAGACTATGTAGATGATATTTTGCTACTTTATGAGAGGAAAATTCACGAGGGAGCCATTTTTTCCCCTCTACAAGAGGAAATTCTATGTGGAGAATATTTTGCTATTCTATGAGAAGAGACTATGTAGAGGGTATTTTTTTATTCTTCGAAACAGGACTCGATTTTAAGGGTATTTTGCCACCTAAAGAGAGGAAAGTTTATGTAGGGGACATTTTGTTACTCTATAAGAGGAGGCTCTATGTAGAGGCTATTTTGATAACTTATGAAAGGAAACTATGTAGAGGATATTTTTTTATGTTATGTGAGGAAACTCAATGTAAAGGATATTTTGCTACTTTATGAGAGGAAAATTCATGTATGGGACATTTTATTGCTCTATAAAAGTAGACTCTATGTAGAGGCTATTTTACTACACAATGAGAAAAGACTATGTAGAGGATATTTTGCTACTCTATGAGAGGAGACTCTATGTAGAGGCTATTTTGCTGCTCTATGAGAAGACTATGTAGAGGATATTTTGCTACTCTATGAGAGGAGACTCTATATAGAGGCTATTTTGCTACTCTATGAGAAAAGACTATGTAGAGGATATTTTGCTTCTCTATGAGAGGAGACTCTATGTAGAGGCTATTTTGCTACTCTATGAGAAGACTATGTAGAGGATATTTTGCTACTATATGAGAAAAGACTATGTAGATGATATTTTGCTACTCTATGAGAGGAAAATTCACGAGGGAGCCATTTTTTCCCCTCTACAAGAGGAAATTCTATGTGGAGAATATTTTGCTATTCTATGAGAAGAGACTATGTAGAGGGTATTTTTTTATTCTTCGAAACAGGACTCGATTTTAAGGGTATTTTGCCACCTAAAGAGAGGAAAGTTTATGTAGGGGACATTTTGTTACTCTATAAGAGGAGGCTCTATGTAGAGGCTATTTTGATAACTTATGAAAGGAAACTATGTAGAGGATATTTTTTTATGTTATGTGAGGAAACTCAATGTAAAGGATATTTTGCTACTTTATGAGAGGAAAATTCATGTATGGGACATTTTATTGCTCTATAAAAGTAGACTCTATGTAGAGGCTATTTTACTACACAATGAGAAAAGACTATGTAGAGGATATTTTGCTACTCTATGAGAGGAGACTCTATGTAGAGGCTATTTTGCTGCTCTATGAGAAGACTATGTAGAGGATATTTTGCTACTCTATGAGAGGAGACTCTATATAGAGGCTATTTTGCTACTCTATGAGAAAAGACTATGTAGAGGATATTTTGCTTCTCTATGAGAGGAGACTCTATGTAGAGGCTATTTTGCTACTCTATGAGAAGACTATGTAGAGGATATTTTGCTACTCTATGAGAGGAGACTCTATGTAGAGGCTATTTTGCTACTCTATGAGAAAAGACTATGTAAAGGATATGTTGCTACTCTATGAGAGGAGACTCTATGTAGAGGCTATTTTGCTACTCAATGAGAAAAGACTATGTAGGGGATATTTTGCTATTCTATGAGAGGAGACTCTATGTAGAGGCTATTTTGCTACTCCTATGAGAAAAGACTATGTAAAGGATATGTTGCTACTCTATGAGAGGAGACTCTATGTAGAGGCTAGTTTGCTACTCTATGAGAAGACTATGTAGAGGATATTTTGCTACTCTATGAGAGGAGACTTTGTGTAGAGGCTAATTTGCTATATAATCAGACAATTATACAATTTTTTTTTTAATTGAATCCATTTATTTAATTTTTAAGCAACATTTAAAGTACTTCAAAAAGAATATTGCTTCACTTTAAAAACTTGAACTAAAATGAGTTTGGCTACAATTTCAAACTGTTAGTCAACAGAATTTTAATAATGAAAATTTAATTAAAATTTCAGAAATGAATGATTTTGTTATCTGGAGGAATATGTATATATATATATATATATATATATATTAGTGTGTGTGTTAGTGTGTGTGTTATTGTTACTGTTATTTTTTTTTTTGCGGGTTTTGGAAAAAAATTGGTGAATTTGAGAATTTTAATTTGTTTGTCTTTTTTTGAAGAATTATAGAAAAATTTAGGTACAATTTTAGGGAGAAACAAAATTTTAAGGAAATGTTACGAATTTTAGGACAAATGCGACTCTTGCAATTAGCTAGTCTTAATTATTCGGCATCAATTTAAAAGAACCGTAGCTAGTATTTTTGCGATCAAAAGTAAATTTAATTGTAAGAAAGATTTTCCAACACTTTTTTTTCTCATTAATCCTCTCTAATAATTTGAATCGTTATAACTTTTTGGCTAAAAATTAACTCATAAATAAAGTTTTTATAATAAATCCTTCACATGCATTGCCAACTTTTATGTGCAATTGCTACTTATTTAAGATACTTACAGCTTAGATTGAGTTTTCATAGTGTTGCTCCACTACGAAGGAAACCATTCATTTCATATCATAGACCTACTCATTGTCATCAACAAGTCTATCTACCAAGTTTCAGAAAGATTAGATGATGAAAATGGAATTAATTAGCCGTTCGAACACACCCGCTTTAAACAAAATCGAAGGTATATACATGACATAATAAAAGATTTAATAATGCAATGTTTTTTTTTTGTTTTTTTTTAAACAATAGTCGTTTATTTTCCCTTGATCATTTAAATCACTAACCTTCTCTATGAAAAACTATAGTCCTAGAGGCGACTGCAATTTTCGGACCTCATCGAACATCATTCTGAATTTTTTGTAGAAATTAAGGAAAAGTGAGTAGATTATGAATCCACTGGTTTGCCGTGGCAAAAATAGCCGAAACTGATCAAAAACGACTTGGAATGAGTTGAAATAAAATCCGATGGCCAAATATGTCATAATTTGCCAAAAAGAGGACAAACTTTTTTGTTTGGCAACCCACTGCATTTTGATTTTCAACGAGAAAAAGCGCAAACGATTCAGATATCTGGCTTGTATCTTTTAAAAGTAAGCCAAATTGGCGACATCAGTTTCGTCATCCGTGACGTAATCAGTGGTAGAAGTGGGAAAAAAAAGGTGGGGGGACGGTTGGTGACAAGTGCACCCCCTCCCCCCAACGATAAATTTTATAATTTCGTTTCTAATAACAATAAATTTATAACAATTAAATAAATAACGATTAACTAGTAGAAAGGAAACAATTTTTAACAAGAACAAGGGTCCAAAATTTATTGTTATTTTAATGAATATTCTGTGACTTAGTTTTTTTACTTGGAAATAAGAGATGAAGTGAAGTAATAATTCAACATTATGTACATAACTGTTTATTTAGATTTAAATATTGCCTCTAAATAAGCATACTTTCATAAAATTAAATTAATAAGGAATTCTATTTTTTTTTTTTTTTAAATACTTTGTCTTTATATTTTTATATTTTTTTCTATTTCCTCCAAAGTTAAAAGTTGACCAAGTGAAAATACCTATATCTTTATACAAAGTAGTATTGTTAGGGGAAGCGAATAGATAGAACTTCCTACAATATGCGGTTCAATAAGATGAGTAAACTCAAGACAATTGACGACATGTTAGCATTTAATATTTACAGTTATTTACAAGCAAAATATAGTTACAAGCATAATTAGCCTCTGTTATAAAACACAGCTCATATGAGGAAAAGATATATGTTCATCGTCTTATAACTGCATAAATTTATAAAACACGACAAAATGGAAAATAAAGTTAAAAACAAGTTACGTTGTCCTGGCAACGCGTAACTGCCATCCAGGAACAAGAAATAAACTTTGATGCGTGGAATTTTATTAGCCTCGTGCACCACAGTACTCGCCCTAGTGAGCTACTCGAACGATGAAGTAACTTCATGTGTAACGAGCTGGAATGCGGATTGTGCGTCCAGATCTAGTCACTTGTGGCGGGATGTCGAACTTCACTCTTTTGTTTCTCTTGGCTTTCTCTGTTGCTGTTTCAGAACTTGAAGACGATGAAACAGTTCCGGAATTATTTTCCCCAGTGGCAGGTGCTTCGTAAGTCCTTTCGGGTTCTGTAGAATTGTCCGAAAAATAGGGTTTAATTCGATCTATGGATACGTTAACTTCTTTTTGTTTCATTCGAATAGTGAAAATTTTGTCGGTTCGCCTTAACACTTTATATATGGTCCATGATATGGTTGTTGCAAACTGTGTCGAACACTGTCAGTACGGACAAATACGTGTGAGCAAGTTTTTAAATCCTTGAATACAAATGGCTTCTGCTTTGAGTGATGATGAAAGGGAATGGGTTTTAATTTTTCCATTGTGCTTTTTAAATTCTTGATAAATTCTGACTGTGCTTCAGTATTTGAATTTTCGAAAAAATCACATGGTAATTTTATATTTTCCCCATACAAGAGTTCTGCAGGGGTGGCTTGACAATCCTCACGCAATGTCGTGCGTAAACCAAGTAGAATAATCGGAATTGACTTTGTCCAACTTGGATTTTCGTGGCACATTATACTGGCTTTCAAAGTACGATGCCAACGCTCAATACAGCCGTTGGTCTGCGGATGATATGCGGTACTTCTATTTCTTTTAAAACCCAGAAATTTTGAAAGTTCCTGAAACAATTGAGACTCAAATTGAGCACCCTGATCAGTTGTAATTATGAGCGGAATACCGTAGCGAGCGATCCAATTCTTCAACAAAGCGTCAGAAACTGTCTCTGCTCGAATATCAGGTAAAGGAATAGCTTCTGCCCACCGCGTGTAGCGATCAATTATTGTAAGGCAATATCGATATCCTTCCGATGATGGCAAAGGACCAATCAGGACTAGATTAATTTCTTCAAATCGTTGACTAACAGTAGGATATTCTTGCAATGGAGAATGAACATGCCTAGAAATTTTAGATTTCTGACATTTCAAACAACTTTTAGTCCAATTGCGAATGTCTTTGTTGATTGATGGCCAAATGAATTTTGATGTAGCCAATCGAACAGTTGCTTTAATTCCAGGATGTGAGAGATTGTGAACACTTTGGTACACTGCTTTCCTAAAGGTAACTGGAATAAATGGTCTTTTAAATTTTGTGGAAGTATCGCAATATAATGAACGATTAGAGCCGAAAATTGGAATTAGTTCAATTTTTAATGAAGAGTTTTGAGATGCCAGCAGTTCTTTTAACTCATCGTCACTTTCCTGGGCTTCGGCTAAAGATTCAAAATCAATTTGAGGTGAAATTCTTATCTCCTCTAGTCTTGATAGTGCATCAGCAACGATGTTGTCTTTTCCCGAAATGTGTTGAATTTCTAGAGTGAATTGACTAATATACTCCAAATGCCTTTGTTGGCGAGGGGAGGCTTTCTCTAATTTTTGTTGGAATGCATACACCAGCGGTTTATGATCAGTGAATAACGTAAATTCACGACCCTCCAACAAATACCGGAAATGCTTGATAGACGAATATGCAGCTAGCAGCTCCCGATCATACGTGCTGTAATTCTTTTGTGCCGGTGTCAGTTTAACAGAAAAGTAACCAAGTGGCTGCCAATTCTTATTCACAAGTTGTTTCACCACTCCGCCAACTGCTATATCCGAAGCGTCTACCATAAGAGCAAGTTTAGCTGATGACACTGGGTGAGCTAAAATTGCAGCAGATTTCAATAATTCTTTAGAGATTGTAAATGCATTTGACGCTTCGTCTGTCCACTCAATAACTCGATTATCATTCTTTTTGCTATTTTTTAAATAATCGTATAAGGTTGCTTGGTGCTGAGCCGCTAGAGGTATAAACCTTCGATAGAAATTTATAATTCCCAAAAATCTTCTAAGTTGTTTGACTGTTTTGGGTTTATTGAAATCTTCGATGACTTTGATTTTTTCTTCTGTTGGACGAATTCCTTTTAGAGACACAATGTGGCCAACAAAATTTACCTCAGGTTGAGCGAAGTTGCATTTCCTGAGATTTAATGTTAACCCAAATTGCTGTAATCTTTCAAAAACTGTTCTGAGATGACGTAAATGCTCCTCTTTAGTGCGAGATGCAACAAGTATGTCATCCAGATAGACGAAGCAGAATTCCAGGCCTCGTAGAACGGCATGCATGAATCGCTGAAATGTCTGCGCAGCGTTTCGAAGTCCAAAAGTCATCAAGGGAAATTCGAACAGTCCGAACGGTGTACAAATAGCTGTTTTCTCTATATCTGATGATTCCATGGGAATTTGATGATAGGCACGATGAAGATCTAGTGTGGTATATACAGTACAGCCTTCTAATTGGTGCGTAAAATCATGCAGGTGGGGTATGGGATACCTATCTGGTAGTGTAGCTGCGTTTAAAGCACGATAATCCCCGCATGGCCTCCATCCTTTTTCTTTACCAGATACAATGGACTAGACCACGAGCTGCTTGATGGTCGGCATATGCCCCGCTCAAGCATGTAGTCGAATTCAGCCTTGGCGATTTTTAATTTATCTGGAGCTAATCTACGCACTTTAGATGCCACGGGCGGCCCTTTTGTAACAATTGCATGGGTTACATTATGGCTGACACTAACTTTATCTCGTTCTATATTTTCTGAAGATAAGCTTTTGTATTCTTCCAGAAGAGAATTTATAGCTGGCTCAAAATTACTACTATCGAGGGGTGTTAAAAATGAAGATGGTCCTTTAATTATTTTAGTCGGAACTGATAATGACGTTAAAGGATCAATCAAACGCTTTTGTTTAATGTCTACCAAAAGTCCATGTGCCTCAAGAAAATCTGCGCCAATTATTGGCTTCGAGACATCTGCTATGATGAAATTCCATTTGAAACGTCTTCTCAAGCCTAAATTCAAACTGATTAGTTGCTTGCCGTAAGTTTTGATTGAACTTGAATTTGCAGCATAAAGTTTAAAATCGGATGGGGACAGCTTATTTGGTTTTGGCGGTGGAATTACGGACACATCAGCTCCTGTGTCGACAAGATAGTGCCTCTTGCTAGACTTGTCAAAAAGAAAGAGGCGACAGTTTATTTGGTCGTAGTCGTTGGCCTCTTCAATCGACCGGCCCGTTAATTTCCCGAAGTACTTGCTGGTTCTTCAAATTCGCATGGCTTTACACAGTGGCGTGCATTGCTTCCAAATTTGTAATAATACCAACATAGTTTATAACGAGCAGGTTTGGACCGCGAACGACTGCGATTTCGATCATTTTCAGCTTTATTTGGAGATCTACCCCTTGTCATGAATGTATCAAATTTCCTAGTTAATTCTGCAATGCTAATTTCCAAAGAACTAATTTTTTCGTTATTAGTATTATTCGGTTCAGAAGTTTTACTTGATGCTTGATTCACTGTACATAATTCTGTTGAGCTAAATATTCCGATAATTTTATCTGCCATCTCCGCAATGTTATCTAAAGGATGGGAGCTTATTGACAATATTGCTTGAACTTGCTGTAGTAACCTCTGTAGCCAAAGTGTTTTTAACAATTCCTTAGAAATGGAAGTTTCAGCCAAACCTTTCATTTGTCGTAACAAGTCAGATGGGCTTTTATCTCCCAGATTAAGTTCGGTCAATACCTTTTTTAACCTGGATTCTTCAGTATCTGTTAATCTATTCAACAATGCATTTTTTAAAGTATCGTACTTCCCATTCGCTGGCGGATTTGATAAAATATCCTCGACAAAATCTAAAGCATTTTCATCCAATGACGCAACGACAATGTTATATTTAGTTACATCACTAGTAATATTTCCATTAGAAAACTGTGCTTCAAGTTGTAAAAACCATAGCTTAGGCTTATGTCGCCAAAAATTTGGCGGCTTTATCGCCATTCTGTTTACTTCTAAATTTACATTATCTTGACTTGATGAATTTAAATTATCGTCTGCGCTCTCATTCATGTTTAATATAAAGTTAAATCAGATAATAATAGTTCTATTTAAATGCACAGACCTTCTTTCATCCAAATAAAATCTACGTCCTCAGGTCACCAGTTGTTAGGGGAAGCGAATAGATAGAACTTCCTACAATATGCGGTTCAATAAGATGAGTAAACTCAAGACAATTGACGACATGTTAGCATTTAATATTTACAGTCATTTACAAGCAAAATATAGTTACAAGCATAATTAGCCTCTGTTATAAAACACAGCTCATATGAGGAAAATGTATATGTTCATTGTCTTATAACTGCATAAATTTATAGAACACGACAAAATGGAAAATAAAGTTAAAAACAAGTTACGTTGTCCTGGCAACGCGTAACTGCCATCCAGGAACAAGAAATAAACTTTGATGCGTGGAATTTTATTAGCCTCGTGCACCACAGTATAATACATTTTTATATACTATGACATAAAGAGGTTTTTTTTCAGTGACTTAAAACTTTTTCTCAGTGTCATTACATTTCGCATTTCTCTACATGCCTGCTATACTTTTTAAGAAGAAAATCTATGCTTAATTAATTTTAGTACTATCTAATATCCCATGCCCAGTATTTCTTGATGCTCAAAGAAATTTATAAAAAAAAATTAGTGATAAAAACTGAAAAATGTAGTCGGGAATAAATAAAAAAAAATAATTATACAATTTTGAATTACATGACTCGGAAGACAGTGATAAGATGAATTTGTTTGAACAATTTTAGCATTGATAGTATATATGTACAAGTTTTGTATCGTGCATTCAAAAATTGAAAGTAAAAAAATTGCGAAATTTTTGCACCTTCTTAAAGGAAATGTTTGCATTTTTCAGTTTTCTCGTTTAGCTTCATGGATAATTTTTTCTGCACATTTATAAGTTTTACTGGTTTTGTGTTTAAAAATCTGTTTTCTTAAGGATTCTCGTGAGTCAAATCCCTTGTCTCCATGTGGCAAAATGTTACACACTACCCATTCGTTAGAAAGTTTCAAACCTTGTTTTTTTCTGATTCCAAGCTTTTAGCAGCTTTGTATGTGTTGCATCCAAGTTTTTGTTCTTCACAAGTAAGCCATGGATACTCGTTGCATTTCTGAAGGTGCGTATCATGTGTCCAATACTTTGGAAAATGATTACTGCAGTAGCGTTAATGCTTACTGTTGCTGCCACGTGCTAGATTCTCTTCAAATTGATGTACTTGCACATTTTCCACTGCTCCTTCCGTAACGTTCTGCAATGTATCGGAGTCATTTTTCTTACAGTTTTGAAGCCAAACACATCAATCTCATCTTGTTTTGTACTAGATGGATTGCGAATACAAATGCCGCTTAGAATCATAAGCAAGAGTTAATGGTTAAGTTGGAGGAATACACGGTTTTCTACTAATAATCAACAAAACGCAAAACATTTTAAAGTAAATGGTTCTAACAGGAAATGATAGTGCAATAAATGTCTTTTTCTATCCACTCCTCAATAATCCCAGACAACAGGCGCCGAAACTCATCGCCACGCATTTCCAAGAAAAATTTACTGAATCTGCTTTAAACAAAACAAAAATGAAAGTATAAAAAATAACAAATAGCCAGAAAAAGCAGAAGTAATGAAAATGAAAGGTTAATACTATTTTTCCCCCCTTCTAGTTTTTAAACGGATTGAATGGGGGTGTCGTGAGGCTAGTTAGTGTATGAAATTATAAATATTAAATAAGCAATACATGTTGCACGTCACTTAATGAAGTCTATTATTTAAGTAAAACTTTACAGGCATTTTACGTTAAGCAGTAACACAGCGAGGATTCATTAGCACGCTAATAAAAAGAAGCAAGTGAAAAAGGTGGATTGTTCGAATCCGAAGTAGTATTAATCCAACCGCACCGTAGTAGAAGTTGTAGTTATTACGACGTCGCATAATGTCTGTTCATCATGACGTCATGTCCACTGCACACTCCCTCCCCAGTGTCAAACGTATGACACGAGATGCCTTGGGAAGTGCACTCGTCTACCCGATCGAGTTGTCACAGGCTTGCTCAATAGGACCCTGGAGCTTTCTAGATCACTTGAGGCTGAAGTATTGTGCGTTGCTGGTGCATTGGCCGTGGCTGGAGCACTGGGTGTTGCTGGCGCATTGACCGTGGCTGGAGCACTGGGTGTTGCAGGGTTCACCGCGTTGTCAGGCTCTTGTGAAAAAAACGCTGGTTTCAGCCTGTCTAAGGATATGGTTCGCCTGCTACCCTTGATGTTGATGTCAAACGTCTTATTCGACCTTTGCAGGACCTTGTACGGTCCATTGTAGGGGGCCTGCAGAGGTCCTCGGACAAAGTCCTGGCGAACGAAGACGTGTGTGCAGTCTTTCAAGTGTGGATGGACGAAGACTGATCTCCTTCCATGGCTTGATGTTGGCACCGGTCTGATCTGTGCAAAATGGTTCCTTAGATCCTCCATTACCTGTTTGGGGTCAGTTTCTGTTGGTGTTGGGTCGAAGAACTCTCCCGGCAGGCGCAGCGTCGTTCCGTAGACCAGCTCTGCTGTTGATGCTTGTAAGTCATCCTTCAGCGCTGTCCGGAATCCCAGGAGTATGGTTGGCAATGCCGATGACCAGTTAGGAGTATCGTAGGCTTTTATGGCTGCCTTCAGGGGTCGGTGCAACTGCTCGATGAGTCCGTTAGCTTGGGGGTGGTACGGTGAAGACCGGATTCGCTGGATACCAAGTAGGTTAGTGAGGCTCTGGAAAAGTCGACTTTCGAACTGCCGGCCCTGATCAGTGGTTATGCGAGAAGGTACTCCGAATCTGGATATCCATGTGCTGAAAAAAGCAATAGCGACAGTCTCTGCTGTGATGTCAGCTACAGGGACAGCTTCCGGCCAGCGTGTAAATCTGTCGATCATGGTCAAGCAATAAGATTTTCCATTTGATGGGGGCAAGGGCCCAACCAAATCCAAGTGGACATGGCCAAATCTATCCGCCTGGCCAGGGAATTTGCCTAACGGGGTTCTGGTGTGTTTCGTGACCTTACATTTTTGGCAAGCTATGCATGTTCTTGCCCATTGATTGCAATCGGAATTAATTGAAGGCCAAGTGAAACGAGAACGTACCAATTTTGATGTTGCTTTTATTCCTGGGTGTGATAATTTGTGAATTGAATCGAAAATCACCTTACGGAATTTTTCTGGTATATAAGGGCGCACATTTCCGGTGGAAATATCGCAAAAGAGTGGGATATCAGTTCCAGGTAAAGTTACTTTTTTTAGTTCCAAACCGTTTTTAAAATCCTTCAAAAGCTTAAGCAACTCAATATCGTTTTCCTGACTTTTTGCGATTTCGCCATAATCGATTGGTGAAGGCATTTTGATCGTGGCTATTCGCGACAGAGCGTCTGCCATTATATTGTCCGTACCTTTTATATGCAAAATGGTAGTTGTAAACTGGGAAATAAAATCTAGCTGGCGAAACTGTCGAGGTGATGCCTTCTCTGGCCGTTGTTGAAACGCAAAAGTCAATGGCTTATGGTCCGTGTAAACAGCGAATTCCCTTGCCTCTAACATATATCGAAAATGTTTAATTGTGGCGTAAGCTGCTAGTAGCTCGCGATCGTACGCACTGTATTTACATTCGGCAGGCGAGAGTTTGCGTGAAAAGAATGCTAGTGGTTGTGATTCTTCCTCAACAATTTGGAAAAGTGCCCCGCCTATCGCGAAATCCGAGGCGTCTACCTGGACAATGAGTTTTGCATCCGTTTGTGGATGAGCTAAAAGCGTTGCTTCGGACATAAGTTTTTTGCAATTTTTAAATTGTTCTTCAGCCGACGTAGTCCAATTGAGGGGTGAGTTATCATTCTTTTTTGAACCTTTAAGAAAGTTATTTAACTCATTTTGGAAATATGCTGCTCGAGGCAAAAACCTGCGGAAAAAGTTTAGTAAGCCAAGAAATCGTCTGAGTTCCTTAACTGTTTTTGGCAACGGGTATTTTAAGATTGGTTCCACCTTGTCTGGCAGCGGCTTAGTGCCATCTTTTGTAATTAAATGACCCAAAAAAGAAATCTCTTTAACTCCAAAAACACATTTTGAAGCATTGATGGTTAAACCGTACTCGCTTAGTTTTCTACAGACCATACCGATATGTTTCCTGTGTTCAATTACATTGTCGCTAAAAATCAAAATATCATCCAAGTACACAAAACAAAAATTGAAATTGCCTAGCACCTCATTCATAAACCTTTGAAAAGTTTGGGCGGCCCCACACAATCCAAAATTTAAAAATGGAAATTCGAATAAACCGAATGGTGTACATACTGCAGTTTTAGGGATATGTTCCGGATGAACAGGTATGTTAAAGTATGCACGTACTAAATCAATCTTAGAGAATATTTTTTTTCCACTAAGAGCATTTGAAAAATCCTGAATATGAGGGATGGGGTACCTGTCTGGCACTGTACAAGCATTGAGCCGACGATAATCACCAACAGGTCTGATACTATCTGTACCCTTTGGCACAACATGAAGTGGAGATGCCCATGGAGATTTCGACGGTCGGCAAATGCCCTGATTGACCATGTATTGAAATTCTTCCTTTACCGCCTCGTACATCTTTGGATTTAGTCTGCGCGGACTACTGTGAATTGGTGGACCTTTGGTCTCGATGTAGTGAACTGTAGTATGCTTAACTTGTTTTAGTTTTGGTGAAACCTCAAGAATACCAGGAAACTCGGACAAAATAGCGTGATAATCTGACATTCCTGATACTAACTTTACCGAAGACACGTTGTTGTTTTCTGTTTTTATACCAGATTGAGTTAACTTTGTTGTCGTGTCTACCAGTTTCTTGTTTTTTAAATCTACCAGAAGCCCAAAATTTTTCAAAAAATCAGCCCCGAGGATTGGTGTGGGAACTGATGCAATTAAAAATGTCCATTCAAAACAACGTTTTAGCCCTAAGTCTATTTTAAGTCGTTTTGAACCATAAGTAAAAATTTTGGTGTCATTAGCAGCAAATAGTTGTAACGGCTCTGGCTTTAGTTTACTTGCATTGTTTGGTGCCGGTATACATGAAATGTCTGAACCAGAATCAATTAAAAATTTCAAATGCGTGCGTTTGTCGAAAATGTGTAAGCGACAAGATGTTGTGGCTACCGATTCCGTCGCTTGAATTCTTTGCTTAGCGGCAGCCGAATCTATTTTCCCTGTACCGCAGAATTTTGCTGATCAGAGATATCGAAGTTGCATGGCGGTTTGCATTTAAAGGCCCTGTCACCAAATTTAAAATGATAGTAGCATTTACCCTCGAAATTTTGTCTTTCCCTTGATTGCGAGTTTTGTCTCCTATTACGACTTTGGGATCTATTACAATATCGTCCTCGATAATTCTTATCTCTTGGACGAGAGAGACGTTCGACTTGCTTGGCCAATTCCGCGATTTCTAGTCGGAGGTCACCGATTTCTCCACCGGGGGAATTTCTATTTATGTGTTGGTTCATAGCCATAACAGCATTGCCTGGGTTATCAATCCGCACCTCGGCAATTTTGTCGGCCATTTTGGCCAAGTTATCTATACTTTCAGTGCTGATTGACAAAATAGTCTGCATTTCTGAGGGAAGTCTCTGTAGAAAAAGAGTTTTTAGAAAATCATCAGAAAAAGCAGTTCCTGCTAACTCTCGCATTTTTCGTAACAGATGTGACGGTTTTTCGTCACCTAATTGCAATTCCGATACTAACTGCCGGATTTTTTGCGTTTCCGATTGCGAAAATTCCTGTATTAAGCGTTGTTTCAAAGTTTCATATTTGTTTTCATTAGGAGGTGATAGTAATATGTCACTGACTGTGGATAAAGTATCCGGATCTATTGCGGCGACTACATGATTGTATTTTGTTAAATCACATACGATTCCAGCCAACTGAAAATTGCTTTCTACTTGAATAAACCATATTTTAATTTTACCCTTCCATAACGGTGGGAGTTTAGCTGCCACCCTTGAAATCTGCTGGTTCTGACTAACCTCATCGCTATTCTGAATATTCAATCCTGCATCACCGTTATTCATCGTTGTTAGTTTTCAGAATATTTTCAAAAACGAAATTAGGATAACACATTAAACTTTCACTTGCCAAAACGAAACTAGAAAAACGTTCACAATAAACATTCTTTTAAAAACAAATTACAGGACACAAGAACCCCATTTGGAACAAAATACATCCTAGCCATGCGGGATAGAGAAGAAACATGTCTCACCTGTAATTATTTGCTGCTGCGTTAATCAGTCATTCCAGGTCACCAGTGTCGTGAGGCTAGTTAGTGTATGAAATTATAAATATTAAATAAGCAATACATGTTGCACGTCACTTAATGAAGTCTATTATTTAAGTAAAACTTTACAGGCATTTTACGTTAAGCAGTAACACAGCGAGGATTCATTAGCACGCTAATAAAAAGAAGCAAGTGAAAAAGGTGGATTGTTCGAATCCGAAGTAGTATTAATCCAACCGCACCGTAGTAGAAGTTGTAGTTATTACGACGTCGCATAATGTCTGTTCATCATGACGTCATGTCCACTGCAGGGGAATGGATTTCGGTAGTTTTAGAAGTGGGGGGGGGGGGATGGATTTCAGTGGTTTTAGAAGTGGGGGGGGGGGGATGGATTTCAGTATTTTTAGAAGTGGGGAGACGCGTGGGTATTTTCTGGACAAGTGGGGAGACGCGTCACCCCGCGTCTACCCACACTTCTAGCACTGGACGTAATGTTTATTGCCAACTTGGCTCCCTTTTAATAGATGCAAGTAGACCGTCGCCAGATATCTGAATCGTCTGCAACCTTCTTAATTGATAATTAAAGAGTGAGGGCATAGATTAAGTATTCTCTAGACTGGCAACTCATTCTGACCCCAATAGTTTCTAAACGAACTAATATATCTTCAAAGATTGATTGGTTGATTGGAATCTTGGAGATTTCCGATTGCAGCGCGACTGTTTCTTGATTACGTACTAATAATTCATCATTTATTGATTGATGATTGGAATTTTTGATCTTAGCGCTACCCTGTTCTTGGGAACGAACTAAACGAACGTGAACTTGATTTGATGATTGAAAAATTTGAAATTTATACTCGCAAAAACTTCGAAACTTAGGTCACATCTCGGTTGCCATGGCAACAGGAAAAAAATTGTTGTGGATGCTTTTACATTTTGTATCACATTTTTTTTTTTTTTAAATAATAAAAAATAAAATTTATGATTTTTAAAAATATTTAAAATATTTAAAAATGCTTTCATGGCGAAATAAATGTTAACAAAAAATAGAATTGTATAAAATTCTATTTTTATTATTCTAACGACATAGCGAAGATTTAATTTTATTTGTTAGATTATCTTTTGATTTTAATTGGAAGATTTAATATTTTGATTCAATTTATATTAAAAGCTAATTACGAGTTAAAATTCTCATGCACTTACGTTATTTGCATATCTAATTGAGATTTCATTTCATTTTATGAAAAAACTAGCTAAATACCCGTGCTTCGCTACGAAATTTTAACATGTGCAATATTTTAGCTAGCTGTGAGGCCTCGCATTGCGGAAATCTGTCATTCGTGTATAAAACCCAGTTTTTGCCGCTTCGCTCGCAAGAAGGTTCATCGCTACGCGAAATTTAGCTCGCTTCGTTCGCTGAAAAGTTCATGGACACATAAACACAGGCTTATTTCACTCGTTAAAAGGTTTATTGCTATGCAAGCATAAGCTTGCTTCACTCACTAAAATCTAATTGTTACGTAAAGACTTAATATTGGAAGCCTCTTCTTTGCCAAGAAAAAAAAAATTCCCCGTTAATACAATAATACAACACCCCTTTAAGATTATTTTAACACGTGTTTGTGGAAAGCAAAATTAGAGGCTAAAACTACTTATGTTGAAACTTTCAGAGATCTAGGCCTATTCGAAGTCGCTTTTTGTGAAAAAAATTAATTGAAAAACAAATTAAAATTTTAACATTTTTTTTGTCAGTTCAATTAGAAGGTTCAATTGAAAATTTCAGAAATGTAGCCCAATTACAAATCATTTTGTAAAATATTTGTTAATTAATTAAAAAAAAAATTATGTTTTTCAAAAATCCAATTAGAAGGCCACAACTATTTATGTTGAAAATTTCAATGCCGTAGCCCTATTTGAAATCGTTTTGTAATATATAAATTAATTAATTAAAAAAATTAATTAAAAAAGAACAAAATAAAAATTTAAAATTCTGTTTTTTAAAAGTCCAATTAAAAGACGAAAACTACTTATGTTGAAAATTTTACAGCCGTAGCCCTATTAGTAATCGTTTTTTAACATATTTATTAATTAATTAAAAAAATTAATTAAAAAATTAATTTAAAAATAACTAATTAAAATTTTAACATTGTGTTTGTGATGTATAAAATTAGAAGGCCAAAACTACTTATGCAGAAAATTTCAGAGCTGTAGCCCTATTAGTAGTCGTTTTGTAAAATGTTTATTAATTAATAAAAAAAATTAATTAAAAAATAACAAAATAAAAATTTAAAATTCTGTTTTTTAAAAGTCCAATTAAAAGAAGAAAACTACTTATGTTGAAAATTTCAGAGCCGTAGCCCTATTAGTAATCGTTTTGTAACATATTTATTAATTAATTAAAAAAATTAATTAAAAAATAACTAATTAAAATTTTAACATTCTGTTTTTGATGTATAAAATTAGAAGGCCAAAACTACTTATGCTAAAAATTTCAGAGTTCTACTCCAATTTTAAGTAGGTTTCTATAGATCCACAGAGCCACAGACAGACAGATAGACAGACAGACAGACACACAGCTTGTTCTATTATTATAGATAACAACGAATTATTTCTTGGTAATAATTTATTGAGATTGCTGTGTGTGTCTTCCTTTATTATTATTATTATTATTATTGTGTTTCATATTCTTCTTGTTGTTGTTTTTATATTAAAGTTGTCGATATTTTATTGATATTGTTGGTAATATTATATTTTTAATTTTATTATCATTATTTTTAGTATTTAATGAAGCATTTAAACTTTATTTGTAATAATTGTATTTGAAATATAAACTTTACCTGTAGTTAAAAGCAAGCAAGAACTTATTTGTAAAAAAAAAATAAAAAAATAATAATAATAATGTATAAAAAACGTCAATACAGTTTTGTAAAAATACATTGATATATTTTCAAAATGCAATGTTTCAGTAATTCATCCATTGAAAAAGTTCGTTCAAAATTAATAAAAAGGTATTTGGTGATATTTTCTGCTGCTAATTTCTTATTACAAAGCTTTAACACAACCTAACAAGAATTAAAAAAAAAAAACTAATTTTATTTGCGCATTAAATAAAATTAATTTAGCAAATAAATTCGACTGCAACTTTAACTTTATAATTAATAAAAAAAAACTACAATCTGCTGGTTGAATAAAATTTAAAGTTACAAAACATAAGAGGGTGTGTTAAGTCTCCATTCGGAGTCTAAAAACAGACAGCAAGAAGCTTTAACATCAATCCAAGCAATGCGCATTGCCATGGCAACGAATCAGCCAATCAGCGACCATGCGTTGCGTTGCCGTCAAATGTAGTTCCAACCGAAACTATTGGGGCGCTGGTTTCTATGGCGCTTTCAATATAGAAAATCCTTAATGGTAATCCAATCAGAGTATCATATCTATAAGTGTCTTTAATCTATGAGTGAGGGTTACCAAATAAAAAAAAAAGTGCTCATTATTTGGCAAGTTTGGCTCATTTGGCAATTGGATTTAGTTCAACTCATTCCAAGTCGATTTTTGACCAGTTTCAGCCATTTTTGCCACGGCAGACCAGTGGATTCGTAATCTACTCACTTTTCTCTAATTTCTATAAAAAAATCAGAATGATGTTCAATGGGGTCCAAAAATTGCAGTAGCCTCTCAGTCTACAATGAAGTTTGATATTTCGACTTTTTTTTATATACTAAATTTAATTATGGAATAACATTAAGGAATTGCAATTAAACTATAAAAAGTCGGGGTGGTTTTAAATATGAAGAGGACCCCTTATGGCAAAAAAAAATAAAAATAGATACATTTAAAAAAAAAAAATCTTCCATAAATTACATCAACTTTTTTATATCATCAATTATAATAAAAGCTATATCCACTGTTTCGATTTATATTGTAGGTATCTGAACTGGTAAAGCGGGTTTTTAATGATTATCACAACCTAACTTATTTCATGAATCAACCAAAAAGAACCACTCCGTGAATTCAAATAAGAAAATAAATAAGACGAGTCGTTTATGGAACTGAGAAGAAAAGGCGCCGCGAAAGAATTAAAAGTAAAATAACATACTCTTTTAAATAAAAAGAAAGATTAGATTCAAAAGTATTCAATTATTACTTTCAATTACCCATATCTATACATAGATAAATTAAAGTATAGTGTTCAGTCAAAAATTTAAAAAAAATTGATTTTTTGTATTTCTTCACGTTTCGGAACATACTGTTTTAAAAAAAGTGATCTAGATAAAATATGTGTCTGTGGTCAGCATTACTCCTGAACAAATTGACCTACAATGTTCAAATTTGGTGTTTGGGTTGGTGATGGCATAGGGACCTACTATTAAGGTTTTAGTCAAAATCGCGCATGTGCATAAGATAGCTGAATTGAAAAAAAAAAAAACAAGTTTTCGGTGATTGCTAAAAAACGGCTCTGACGATGTTGTCCAAAATCGTTGTGGTAATGTCTCTTAAGGTGTTTTAAACATCCCCACTTCCAAAATTCTCGTAAAAATACTTTGATGAAGTAAAAAGTTGAAAAACGAATGCCTTTAAAACAGAGTTCTATTTCCTTGAGCATACCTCATCAACGATCGTTTTTTTTTTCCTTTCCTCAATTTCATTTACAAGAAAGGATAATATAAAAATTATTAAAAAGTATATCGCCAAAATCATCTATTTGGCTATTTTTTCCTATCCCATTTTTGGCTGTCCCATACAAGAATTATACTAAAAAAATCGCCAAACTGGCCATTTTTTCTAAATAAATGAATTATGAAAATATAAAACGATAAATGACACAAATTGACATCAGCATTATAGTGTAACTGAAAGTTGAGCGATGTTCCACACCCCTAGTTTTTTTTATATTTTTCTCTAAAGTTATAGTTTGAAAAATAAGAACAAAAAGTCACTCTTGACTTTAGTTACCGTCCAATGGATGAATGGGTTTCAGAAATTAAGTGATACTATTAATTTGTCTTTCATATGCATTTCCCTTATTATTAATAGAAGAGTTTTTTTTTTTATCACTTGACTCACTCACTCACTGTCTCATTCTGTAACGTTGTAAGTTAAATATTGACCGATCATTGTTGAAACCATAGACTTATTATTATCAATAGACTGCGCGTTCCCACTTCAATTATACAACGAGAATGAAACCGAAATGAATCACATGAGTAGGGACTTTTTGGGAGCAGGGTTGCAGATTTGGCGGGTTTCTCCTCACTCAGGCGATAAAGGATAATACGATTATTAGATAAAGGATTAATTTTACGACGTAGCCAAATTAAAAACCACGTGACCGATAGACGAATTTTGTGATTCATTTTGGTTTAATTCTCGTTGTATGATTGAAGTGGGAACGCGCAGTCTATTGATAATAATAAGTCTATGGTTAAAACTCTTTAGCGTTACCAAAACTGTTTTAAATTAATCAGAATAAATAGATAATTGCACGTGAATGCTTAAATTATCATTCATTTTTAATAAATAAATTTTGTAACGCAGTTTGCAGCATTTTTTGTCGTTTGGGCTGTTTTTATTATTTAAGATTATTATTTTAGATATTAACACCAAGCACACGCTGACAACAGAATCGATTCTTATGTTAATGAATAGGATGATAATCGATTTTATTGATGGTAACTCATAGCGCTTATAACTTATAACGCCTATTTTGTTGTTAGTGAAGATCCAAAAGATGCATTGCCGACCAAACGGTATAGTGGTTAGCGTGCTAGCTTCTAGACCGCGAGGTTGCGAGTTCGAGTCCCGTGTTAGGCATGGGTGTTTGTAAATGTATGTTGGCTTGTCTAATGACGAATGTTTCGGTGCATTATAGCCCTCGTGTTGCTGACGGCGCCGGATAATCTGAAAACAACCAACCAAATGATGCATTCTATTGCCCTGTCGAATTCACTCGCAAAGTAGTTTTTCCAAGAGATTCTCCGTTAAAAACAATACAAACTAAACCAAACTCAGTGGCGTAACAGCCACATGAGTGTGGCGAAGGGGGGGGGGGGTTGACCTGATGTTTTCAATCCAGCTGGCTTGACCATGGGCCCCGTGGTGTCATACAGCAAATATTCCGGTCAGGTGGTCAGTCTGACCACCCTCTGAGCACAGTGGAGCCCCCAGTGTTTAGTTCCCAACCATGCTTGGTTCTCATCTAATCGACCCACTAAGGGAGGAAAGACTGAATCAACAGGGTTCATACTCAATTTAAGAAGAAAAAAAAATCCCCTGAAATTTCAAGAGTCGTGTTCTCCATCACAGAGTAAATTATTTTTAGCCACATAAATACAGTCAAACCTTCATTACCCAAATTCTTCAGATAACTTGAAAAAAGTCTTTTTTCTTTAAGAATAATTTTCTGCAAGTCTGTGTTATCAAATAATTCTGTAACTTCAATTCCTCGAGTTAGGGTTTAACAAAAAGCACCGAAGAGAAGGACTTTTTTTTCCAGAGTAACAATGACTTTTTCTAGGTTTTAGAGGAGATTTTTCTTTTTCCTTGAGAATTCACTGAGATTTTAAGGCTGATTTAATTTCCCTGACTTTTCCAGGTTTTCCCTGTTCTCCTTGAGACGTATGAACCCTGGTCAACCTTCCATGCCAGTCCGGGGATCGAACCGCGGATCTGTCGTGTGGCAGCGCAATGCGCTACTACTGCGCCACTGGGCTTCCATGAAAAAGAATATTTTGTAAAATATATTTTTTTATTCTTTCATACATCAAAAATAATTTTCATTTGTATAATATTAAAAAAAAACTTAATTTTTAATAAAAACTTACGCGTAAATTAAAGTGTTTGTTATATTCATCGTTATTCAACGGACGCCTTTGGCTTCTTAAAACGCTCTTGTTATACATATAACAAGCTAAAAATAATATCCAAATAATAATATTCTATGCATTTCTAACTTTCCAGCCAAATATTACAAAGTTCGTTGCGCAAGGCCTCGCTGATATAAATCTTTCAATACCCTTAATTCCTTCACAGCTTTCAACACCAGTCACTTTTGTAGATGATGCAAAAACTGTATAATGCCTTTCCTAGAAAAGAGTAGGAAGACGCTGTTAAAAACAGGACTTTTTCGATAGCAATTCTTTTACTCAAGAATATCTTTAATCTAGTGCAAGATGTGTCAATCACTTAATGTTCTTTAGAAATCACTAAAATGACTCTTTAGTGGCATGTAATTTTGCACTTATTAAATTACTTAAATTTAATTAATGTACTATCGTAAGGAATTCTTATTTTTTTTTTTTTAATAGAGTTCCCACTTAAATCACTGAATGAAAATCAATGACTTTTAAGGACCTTTTTGAAAATTTGCTTTCAGGCATCATGTCTATATTTCAATTTTTAATAAAGTATATTCTTCCAAACAAGTTAAAAGTTGGTAGATGCATAGTACAAATGTGTCAGATAATTTCGATACGGTGCAGATAAATGGCGGTATGTTGGCTCACAGCAACCGCAAAAATTAAGGACTTTTAAGGACCTCTAAGCATTTTCAAACACTTTCCAGGCCTTTAAAACAAGTTCAAGAATATTGAGCACTTTTAATGACTTTCAATGACCGTGGGAACCCTGAATATGTTATGTATAGAATGGCAACACTTGTTACTTGTTTGCGACCAATCATAACACATCTTTTATAGCGAATTCGAATATTCGAAGTCTGTTCTCCAATCACAATGCTTATTTCATTTATTGCAGCACAAAAGAAATTAACTATGATGTCGGCGTCGTCACACAAAATCTTCCTCCATTGTACAGATTATTTCATGTTATCCTAGAAGTACATTGTTTTAGTTCACCAACAAAATTATTATGATAATGTAGATAGTAAATTGGGTTTTGCCTTGTAATTCGAATGCTGTTGTAGCCCTAGATGCTTTTGCCATTTTGTCTTCATGGCCAAACTATCTATGACAAAATTATGACAAAAATAATTATTTAGGACAAAATTATGACTTTTGGTGACCAAATTATCTTTTTACTTTTAATTACCCAAATGTTAATGGAACATTTTCATTACCTTTTATTAAGTAAAAAAAAAAAAAAAAAAAAAAAAAAAAAAAAAAAAAACGAATTTTTTTGCATCACTACACATTTTGGATATGCTGAGTTCAAAAAAGTGGTACAGAAAAAATGTCTGTCTGTGTGTCCGTGGTCAGCATAGCTCCTGAACGAATTGACATACGACGTTCAAATTTTGTGTACCGTTTAGTAGTGGAAATGGACCTATCATTAAGGTTTTCGTCAAACTTGCGCATGTGCAGGGGATAGCTGCCATTGAAAATTTACATTTTTCAGCAATTGAGGACTAGAAATGGGAAACGACCCAAGTCCAAAAGAGCAAAAATTTCAGGTAAGCCGAAAATGATCGCATCTGGTACTTAAGGCAATGAATAAGTACATACTTCAGATTGAATTTGAGCTATTGCTCCTGAAGTTCACACTTAAGGCATTCTCCACTTTGTTTAGCTTTGTCTTTAGGACATTTTCCGTAAAAAAAAAAATTGGTACTTCAGTCGTTTACCATTTCTAGTCCTCAATTGACGAAAATCGGCTCAAACGACTTTGATCAAAATTGCCATTGTAATTCCTTTTAAAGTGGCCTAAACACCCCTATCTAAGAAATTTCCATAGAAATGCATTAAAGACGTAAAAAGTTGTTGTAAAAAGTTCTTTAACAAAGTTTTCTTTTCTTTTGAGCATATCTCAACAATGACTAGTTTCTCATCTGTTGCAATTTAAAACAAAGATTAAATAAAAATCTAATTTTTAAAATTTTTTTTAAGAAACATATTAAAATGAATAGTTATTAATGCAACCGAGGCCGTGCGCGAAAAACCAAGTATCTTGCTAGATGCTCAGTTTCACGAGCGGAGTGTTGGTGTAGACCAGCGTTCGTCACTAACTTTTAGAGGCGGGCCTTATGACTTATGTTGGAACTTTCCGCGGGCCGGATACACCAAAATATGTATCTTTAATTATTATCAATTTAATAATATATAGCAAAAAATTATATTAATAAAATTAGAATTGATATTTAATTTTTTTTCCCCAAATAATTAAAAAATAATAGTTTTCTCATTATTAGTATATCAAGGTCTAAAAAAGAAGTGAATCTATTGTTTCAACATGTTATTGTGACTTGACCAAACTTTTAATAAAAGTATTTATACTGCACTTCCAAATTACTCCGGTCTAGTCGATATCAATTGTGTCTTTTAAGAAGATGGCGGTCGAAATTGTTCAGTTTATTTTATGATAGATTCAATGTCTTTCGAATTATTTGTTACAGTCCATTTTAATAAATTATCCAAACAAGATTCAGTTAAGTTATTCCTGTATTTATTCTTGATGCCTCGCTGAAAGCTTCTTCATATAGTTTCTTCGGGTACGTAGAGGAGAAATCGGTTATGCATAGTTAACACAGATTATTTCGGATAAATTACAATTATGTAAAAAAAAATCCATCCAGTGAAATTTGATTTTCTTTTTTCTTCTGTGGTGCCGGCGGGCCGCAGAAAAATCTGTCGCGGGCCAAATCCGGCCCGCGGGCATCGTAGTGGCTGACGCTGGTGTAGACTGAGCATTTAGCAAGATACTTGGTTTTTCGCGCATGGCCTCGATGCAACTAGAAGGGAAAGTAATACTTTTTCAAACGGAGGTAAAACGCTTATTTGACGCTTGCGATAGCACGAGACAAATAATTTACCGAGTGTGAAAAGTGTTTATCCACGTGTTGCATACAATATTTTTTATAATCACGTGCAAAAAATATTTTTATTACATATATTTATTAACGTTGGCAACTCGAGTCAATGAATTTTTTCAGAATATATGTCATTTTAATGCCAATACTGTATGATATTTAAGCACGAGGCGTGCGAGAAAATACTTTTTTACGCTATACTAAACTTCAACTTAACTAGACATCACTTAGACGGTAGATCGTGACAGTGCTCATAGGTATTTAATCCATTTTGGCGGCGTGAAAGCATAATGTTCGCCAAACCACAACCCTATAGAGAACAAAAGGCTATAAAAGGTTTGGCGAGAATTATGTCTTCACTCCGCCAAAATGGATTAAATACCTATGAGCACTGTCACGATCTACCGTCTAAGTGATGTCTAGTTAAGTTGAAGTTTAGTATAGTGCGAAAAAGTTATTTTTCCGCTATTACCACCAGTATTTTTGATTCAAAATGATCTAAAAAAGTTTAATTTTTTTTGCATGTTGTTATTAAAAAAAAGCGATAACTTTCACCAATCTTTGGTGAATATAAATGAAATGATCAATATTAAGTGGAATCAAAAGTTGTGTGATGTTCCACACCCCTAGAATGACATTAAAGGATCAATGTAAGAGTTTTCACAGGGACCTGTTTTTGTGAAATATTAATGATGTTTTGAAAAATGATTTCATTTCAAAACTATTTTGTGAAAAATCTAAAATTTTCTTTAAAAAAGAAAACCTGAGTTTACAGTGTAAAAGAAGAAAATTTCGTTGCAAAACAAAATACCATACAATAAAGTTATGAAAATAATCAAGAATTAGTTTAAAAGGGTCTTCTTAGCAAACCTAAAATATTTTTTCAAACAAAAACGGACTACCGACTTGTTCATTGTTTATTTCTGCCATGACTTTTAAACCATAAAAAGGTGTCTAGAAAGGTCATATAGTTGCTGCTTATATTAATTCTGCGAATCTTTCAAAATTTTGCGATTCTGATTATTGAATGCTTGGCTCTTAGCGCAGAAAAGTCTGCTGATCCTTGTCTTAGAAGTATATGCTAAAACAACAACTTTAAAATCGTATTTGAAAATAATACAACCCATAAAAATGAAGTTTTTAATATAAATCCTTTATATGCAACGCCAATTTTTATATTCATTAACATAGCACCGTTTCTGTTGCCAGCGTGTGCTTGTATTCATATTTGAAATTAGATGCAAAACCATCTCTATCAGCAAAATATGCTGTAAACTGCTTTTCAAAATTTATTAATTAAAAATGATTGTAAATTTATGCACTCACATCCAGATATCTTTTATTTATTCTGATAAAAACAGTTTAATTATTTATTTATAAAAACTACTTTGGCAACCGAAAAGAATTTCTTCAATGATCGGTTAAATGCCATTTCAGCGCAATTGGATGACGGCAAGTTGTTTTATTAGTTTTCCACAAAAGCCACCTTTTAGTGACATTGACCGCCGCCAAAATTTGATAGAATGCATTGTCATCGACATCGAATCTATCTGCCGAGTTTCTGACCGATTGGATGACGGCAATGGGAATTATTTAGGCTTCAGCAGATTTGTCCGCCATCGAAATACCCAGCCACACGAACATAAAATCGAAGTTAATATAAAGGATTTGAAAATAAAGAAAAGTCGTAGCCTTAACTGGAGCTTAGAGGATATGACAATTTGAAGAGGGTTCACTAGTTTCTTTCTGCACCATAGATCCAAAGTGAAGTTTTAAAAACTTTTGATTTTTTTTCACCTAGTGTCACAACAGTGATAAAAGATCATTAATCAAATTTGAAGGGAAAATCACTGGGCGAATTTTTTATTGCATAAAAAGTTTTCATAAGTTAACTTATAAAAAAATTCTAAAAAATTAACTATGCTCAAACCACTAGTTATTTTTCTTTCAAATTTTTTTTTTAAAGGTATTTTATTTATTGAATATTTTGTGTGTATATATTATTATTAATATATTTTATACTAGCTAAATACCCGAAATTTTACCATGTGCAATATTTTAGCCAGCTGTGAGGCCCCGCGTTGAGGAAATCCGTCCAAAATTTTTGACGCTTCGCTCGCAGGAAGGTTCATCGCAACGCAAAATCGAGTTCACTACGCTAGCTGAAAGAGTCATTAGCACATAAGCACAGGTGTACTTAACTCGTTGAAAGGTTCATTCCTATGCAAACATGAGCTCGCTTTGCTCGATGAAAGGTTCATTGCTGCGTAAGCATAAGGCCGTTTCACATACTAAAAACTAATTGCTACGTAAAGCCTTAATATTAAAAGCCCCTCCCTTGTCGAGAAACAATAAAAAAATTCCCCGTTAATAACTATAATACAACACCCCTTTAAGAATGTTTTAACACGTGATGTTTGTAAAAAGCAAAATTAGAAGGTCAAAACTACTTATGTTAAAACTTTCAGAGCTCTAGACCTATTAGAAGTCGCTTTTTGTGAAAATATTTATTAAAAATTCATTAAAAAAAAAATTAAAATTTTAATGTTCTTTTTGTCAAAAGTCCAATTAAAAGGCCAAAACTATTTGTGTTGAAAATTTCAGAAATGTAGCCCAATTAGAAATCGTTTGCTGAAATATTTGTTTATTAATTAATTAAAAAACAAATAAAACTTCAAAATTCTGTTTTTCAAAAGTTCAATTTGAAAGCTAAAACTACTTCTGTTGAAAATTTTAAAACTTATTAGAAATCATTTTGTAAAATATTTATTAATTAAAAAAGAACTAAATAAAAATTTAATATTCTGTTTTTCAACAGTCTAATTAAAAGGCCAAAACTACTTATGTTGGAAATTTTAAAACTGTAGCCTTATTAGAAATCATTTTGTAAAATATTTATTAATTAATTAAAAAAATTAACTAAAAAGAAATTAAATAAAAATTTAAAATTCTGTTTTTCAAAAGTCCAATTAAAAGCCTAAAACTACTTTTATTGAAATTTTCAGAACTGTTGCACTATTAGATATCGTTTTGCAAAATATTTATTAATTAATTAAAAAAGAACAAAATAAAAATTTAAAATTCTGTTTTTCAAAAGTTCAATTAGAAAGGCAACACTACTTATGTTGAAAATTTCAGAACTGTAGCCCTGTTAGAAGTCGTTTTGTAAAAAAATTTGTTAATTAAGAAAATTAATTAAAAAGTAACTAATTGAAATTTTAACATTCTGTTTATCAAAAGTTCATTTAGAAGGCTAAAACTACTTATGTTGAAATTTTCAGAGCTGTATCTCTATTTGAAGTCACTTTGTAAAAAATAATTTTATTAAAAAAATTAATTAAAAAAGAACTAATTAAAATTTTAACATTCTGTTTGACTTACATAAAATTAGAAAGCCAAAACTTCTTATGTTGAAAATTTCAGAGCTCTTCACCAATTTTAAGAGAGATATAGAGCTATAGATCCACAGACAGACACACAGCTTGTTTTATTATTATAGATATTGAAAATATTCATTCCTTGCAGATCGGAGGAAAAAATTATTTTATACTTGAAGAGCGTAATTTTTACTAACTTGCCCACGACCACACGAAATTTGAATAAGTCACAGCACATGCTCTAAGATCTAGTACTGGAGCTATACAATTTAATTCGCTCCAGTGATTTAATTAAAAAAAATCACTGAAGCGAATGGCCTCTTTTTTTGCCGTGGCGTGTCCCATTTGAACGCAAACAGATCTTTGTCCATGTTTCAATTAGACTTGGTGACAGTTGGTCTCTTTAACCCAGTTTACTCCAAAGCACCCCCGCGAAAAAATAACAGTCGAGGTGGTTGGGATTCACGCGAAAAACGCGTTCAAGGTGATATCCTCGTTACAGATAAATGCCTCATGGAAGGCGGATATACCTCCTACCATAGTTAAGTGGAATTAAATTGCAGGTTCTTCTTGCAGAAGGCCGTGCATATTTTGACCGGATGAACGGTGAATGATATGGTAGGAATCAAAGTAGTTCTCTAAGTAGATCAGAAGTCCCCCAAGAAAAAAACTTTCCAAGGTAAAAATTCTTAGACCTACAATGGCTCCAAATATTACAAAGACGTTTCGGCACTTTTTAGTATGTAATTTTTAGTCAAAATCTTCCTCAAATTGTCAGTCTATGGTTAAGTGTATATGGTGATTATACAATCAAGCCCCGTTAGCGCGAAGTCGATGAATTGTTCGCGATAACTGAATAAATGAATGTTAAGTTTTGATTATGGAGAATTGCTTTTACTTCACTTTAGACGGGATTTCATGTAATGGGATTTCGCTTTAACGGGGTTTAACTGTAATTAAAGTTGAAAAAGCTGTAAAAAATAAAACCACTGGTCACAAGGACCTGAAATTTGACCTGAATATACACGAAGATGGAAATAGTACGTCTTAAGAAAAAAAACTATATCGAACTAGTTTTCATTTTTCCTCTTCTTCGCGTATATTCAGGTCACGTTTCAGGACATTCTGACAAAGTGGTTATTTTTAAACAGCTTCTTAAAAGTTGAACTTTAATTATAATCACTTTGTATTTTCAAAAATTTATTTTTGATTATGTGTGGATTGAAATTTGAAATGCATTGGCTTTGCCGCGTTCTTTTTAACTCTTTCATTTAAAAAAAAAATAAAACTTGCCAAATAAGTAAATTTCGAGAAACTTCTTACCATGAGAAGCTTGTTTAATCCACGCACTTCTATGATCAAAATGCCATTTTTGTAAAATACCAAATTTCTACATGTTCTTTTGACCGAAGAATATCATCAAAACAGAGAAAACGGATTCTAATGGTGAACGACTGAAAAATCACGATCCCCAGGAGAAAACTTTGTCATTTTGCTGTAATCATAGACCTCTAAATAGCAGAAAACTAACTCACCGCAAATAAAATCTCCATTAAGATTCCATCACAAATACGGGAGTAAAATGATGGAATGCCGGATGCGTTAAAAAGCCCAAAGTACCAAAATGCGTTAAAAATGAAGACAAGTTTAAAATGTAGACATTAAAAAAATTGTTAACTGAAAAGCAAATCAAGAATGGCAAAGAGTTGTTTTGAGTGGCGGTCCATTGCGCAGCAACACTTGGGATATGCTTGTGACGAATCACAATACACCTTTAAAAACAAATTCGAATTTTCACTAGTCATCGGCCGATCACAATGCACCACAATTCGTTTTCCCGCGATACATAGCAGTTAACTGTGACGTTACCACGTCGAATAAGCTCCATCATCAATTGGAGTTCATTATTTGGTTAGAGTTATCGTTTCAAATGAGATTTCTGCCGTTTCTATCAGTCGATAAAAATATTCCATTTAATTGCATTTCATAACACACATCCTTTATATACCGTTGCGTTTATTTCTACATAATAGAACTTTGTTTTTCCTGATTTTAGAACTTTACCAAAGAAAGGAATTCACAATGTTGGTAAGTACTTTTTCGAAAATTAATCAGTCGCGACCTTTTAACCTCCTTTGTCGTTATTACCTAGTATTTTAATTTTTCTGTCAATGATACTTTAAAAAGTCATTACGGCCTACATCAGTCGTTATTAAAAAGTGGAGCGTGCTACATTTGTTCATTTGTCTTCAAGATTGCCAGTTTCATTGGTTGTGAAAGTAGAACGATGACACTCAAAAATTTTAAGAATAAATATTGTATCGCTAAAAATAAAACACCAACAGAGTTGCATTATGTAAAGATAGGACCGCTAACAGGTTGAATCAAAGATCAAACACAATGCGCCAACTAGTTACTAAACGCGAATAATGGCAGAATGACTATGGTTTTGAAACCTTGTTTTTCACCAACCAGTGCTTACATATTCAGGTCACAACACCATTAATGAGAATGATGTCACATAATATGAGTGTACATACCTCAGAAGTATTTTTAGTATTGGTAAAAGTAATTATAATTATGATCAGTAAAATTAATAATTATAATTAGAACTAGGGGTGTGGAATATTGCTCAACTTTCATTTACCCTATATTACTGATGTGAATTTGTATCATTTACCGTTTTTATACTTTCATCCTTCATTAAAGAAAAATTGACAGTTTTTTTTTTTTTTAATATATATATATATATATATATATATATATATATATATATATATATATATATATATATATATATATATATATATATATATATATATATATATATATATATATATATATATATATATATATATATATATAATATATATATATATATATATATATATAAATATAAAACATATATACGAACGTTGATGAGGTATGCTCAAGAAAAGAGAACTCTTATGTTGAAGGCATTTGTTTTCAACTTTTTACGCCATTAAAGCATTTTTACGGGAATTTCGGAGGTGGGGAAGTTCAAAACACCTTAAAAGGCATTACCACAGCGATTTTAAACAAAATCGTTAAAATCGCTTTTTAGCAATAAATGAAAAACACTATTTTTTCAATGGCAGCTATCTTATGCTCATGCGTGATTTTGACGAAAACTTTAACGGTAGGTTATTGAGCCACAACCAATCAGCACACCATCGTAGGTAAGTTTGTTAGGGAGTTATATGGTGACCACGTACACACAGCAGGGGTCCCACTCTTTTTTCAAACTGAAAATTAAGGAGTTTTTAAGGATTCTTTAGGGACCCACAAATATTTATTAAGGACCTTTACAAACAGGGCTCCAGAAAAAATATTTTCTTCCTGCGTACACAAATACCATTACCAAAAATTTCCCGCGAGTCTGCGCTTTAAATTATACCGCCGCAGAAAATTAATTTTTCCCTACTATTGAGGATTTAAAGTTGTTTAATTCAAAACCTTCTTGGCATTTATTTTGGAAGCAACAGACTCTGCAAGATAAACATGGCAAATTTCCAGCTTCCATATTAGGGTCATATTAGTACTGGGTTGGACTTCAAGGTTGTGAACTTGTGAAACGGAAGCAAACATTGATGCTTGTCCAACATGCCTCCTTTTCTAACTGTTTTCATTTTTGTGATTTCGATTTAAATGATGGGAATAGTTTTGCTCCAACATTTCTTCAATGCAAATACGGCATTTTATTTTCCTTGTCTTGCTTGGATAGCTCCTTTTTATTTTAAGGAAAAATGTGGTTTCTTTTAAATTACAATGAAATATGCCAAGCATTCTTTCAAATTAAAAAGATGATTGAAGGAAATAAACTCTCAAGTGCCTAAAACTCAAGATACAAATGGATTGAAAAAGTTACAGTAAAAAAAAACCTTGTAATTGGCAGGTTTCAATAGGTTCATATTCCAAAATTAGGAAATGAACAACACTTCTCCCTTCCCCGCCCAACCTAACTGGAATTTCTCCTTCTTCCTAAAAGTAACTGGTGAGGAACTATACGGGGAAAAGCATCTCCTCCCAAACCTCTTCCCTCCCGGAGTTTACGGGAGTCAACACCTCTCCCTTCCTAACTGAAATTTCTCCTTCTTTCTGGTGGGGAATAGCAATCCTGCGGAACGATGTCGCTCTTGCTGGAATGCGGATCGCTCTATCTGTTTAGCGCATAAAAAAAAACACGACTTTTAATTTTAATTTCCTGCGGGATATGCCGATTTCCTGCGTACATCGTACGCGCGTACGTCCATTTTATCGGACTCTGTTTACAAACTTGACAAAAATTATAATACACCTTCACAGTAAATCACGTTGGGATATAATTATTAAACCTATCGCTGCACGAAACGCTTCTTGCCAGACATCTTTGAGCTTTGCAAAGAGCGCGGCAAAATGCTATAAAATATGCTTGTATATTACGCTGAAATGAGGAACATCTAACGCCATCTGTTAATCCGGATTTGAATAAACAATTAAACATCACAGAAAAGCCAAAATGAAACCATTAACAGGGAAAGAGCAGGTTGCACAGTTAAATAGATGGCAAAAATGCATCCCTTCGGAAATCGCGGGCTGCGCAAATTTTGGTACTTCTACTTTGCCAGCGGAAATCATGGGAGTTCAGCGAGAGGGTTAAATTAAACATAATAAACAACTTTATCTATAACTATTGTTACGAATTTCTGTATATTTGTAAATATTTCGAAGTATTAATTATGTAAAAAGAAAAATGTATGTACATTTCGCAAAAGGCAGTGCAATTGTTTGTCTTTACTTCGCTTTGCTGCAATGCGTCTCTTAATGCTTGAAAACGAGTTTTACAGGGATAATGCTGGAAAGCGAGTTTTACAAGAAAGCCATTTACATCATGGTTAATGGCAATCTCGCCAAGTTGGCGACGGTTTTGGCGACTAATTTTGGTCTCCAAATTTGGTGAGTAATCGCCAAATGCCGCCAAACTTGGCGACCATTTTCGGTCCCCATGTACCTGTGCAGGGCTTTTCGACTGCAAAATTTCTCCAAATTTCTATCTGTAGAATATTCGCGAAGGGTTAGCTTTCCTATATATTGCCAAGGGAAAATGTGATCGAGTTAGTTGTCTCTCAGCGAGCGTTCAGAGTAGTTCCGAAAGTGAAATGTATTGCATTGTCTTTTGCGACGATTTTAGCAGTTGTGTATCTAGTTTTTAATTGCTGTTTGTGCTCCATTGTTGTGTAAAGAGCTGTATTGAGTCTATTAGAACGGGAAGTTCTGGAGTTGTAAAAGAATCTGCGAAGAGTTATATCGGAATAAATTTCTTCAAGTTTTAATCTGCTTTGGCTTCAAGTCTTTCGAACCCATCCACGCAACACTATCTTTTTTTTGGGTTAGGACGATGAGTATGTTTTTCATACAGGGTATCTACTAAATTTCTGTAGGTTCATTTAGGGAATTTTTTTAGGCCTTTTAGAGACTTTCGAAATAAATTCATGATACGACTTAACACAATTATGCGAGTCAGTTAGATGCAATTTTACTTTAAAATCACACTGTTTTCATTGTTTGCAGTCTAATCTCGAGAAAAGAGGACTCTAGAATCAAATTTCAGCTTTAATAAACTGTTTTGTAAATAATTTTTTATAACAACGTGTAAAGAATTAAAATTTTTAATAATTTTAAAACGAAAATCGCGAGGAAAGAAGCACTTTTTCGCACTAGTGTGAAAAAATACTTTCTCGCCCGCCTCGTGCTCAAATATTATATAAGTCTTGATATTGAAATGACTTATTTTTAGAAGATATTTATTGAGTTTCCAACAATAATGAATGTATGTGTTAAAAATATTTTTTGTAACAACAAGCAAAAAATTAAACTTTTTTAATCATTTTTAATAAAAAAAGTGATGAAAGTAGCACTTTTTTGCGAAGAGTGTGAAAAAGTAACTTTTTTGCACTAGTGTGAAAAAGTATTTTCTCGCACGCCTAGTGCTGAAATATCATACAGTCTTGGCATTGAAATGACTTATATTCTGAAGAAATTCATTGACTCGAGTAGCCTTTTGTTAATAAATATCTGTATTATAAATATTTCTTGCAAGTGAGTATAAAAAATATTGTATGAAACACGTGGGAAAATACTTTATAAAATTCGGAAAATTATTCAACTTGTGCTATCGCACTTGTCAAATAAGTGTTTTAATTCGTTTGAAAAAGTATTACTTTCCCCACTAGTTGCATAAATAATTATTTTGGAAGTGATTATAAAAAATATTGTATGAAACACGTGGGAAAATACTTTTTCAAACTCGTTAACTTATTTGACTCGTGCTATAGCACTTGTCAAATAAGCGTTTTACCTCGTTTGAAAAAGTATTTCTTTCCCAACTACGTAAAAGCCCGATTATCCGGCATTCAATCAACCGGAATTTTTTGAAAATCAAGTTTGGCGAGAAAATTGGCGCTATTTCGCCAAAAAATGGTGATAAGACGCCATTTTTTTTTTATTATTTTTTTATTTTTTTTTATTTTATTTGAGATTTCGAAGTTGAGTAGTTTTTTTCTTCTCTTTATTTTGATGGTTTTTAATAGGTAATAGCGAAATTTGCACTGATTAGAAATGAATATATTACTATAAAAAGTGATTTTTTTTTTTTTTATTCCTGTTTAACCAGAATGTCGAAGTTCCGATTCAAACAGCAAATAACAATTCAGATAGCAAAAAACTTTCATATTCTTAATGGAAAATGAGTTTTTCCGGAATATAATGGGAAAAACAAATATACTGTGGTTATTTGTCGAATATATAAATAAATATAGCTTATTTCAATTGTGTAAGAAAGAGGGTTTCGTAGTCGAAATTCCATTATCCACAGCATCAGGAAAACATTCTCTAGCAAATAATTAGATTTATCCCGAACTCTAATAATAATAAAAAAAAAACTGTACACATCTTGCATCTATTTATTCTTGCATCGCTTAGTTCATAAAAATTTATATTCGTTTCCAGAATGTGTGTGCCGACCAAACGGTATAGTGGTTAGCGTGCTAGCTTCTAGACCCTCGAGGTTGCGGGTTCAAGTCCCGTGTTAGGCATGGATGTTTGTAAATGTATGTTGGCTTGTCTAATGACGAATGTTTCGGCGCATTATAGCCCTCGTGTTGCTGACGGCGCCAGATAATCTGAAAACAACCAACCAGAATATGTGTAATTTGTATATGCAGAATTTATATAATTCTATGGACTACTTTTATTGTAATTATAGCAAAGAAAGGTGATTTTCCACATGAAATTACGTTCTCAACCGCATCCGGCAAAGAGTAATTAGGAAATTCAAAATGTGTTAATGGTTTGACCAAAATCCGGATAAAATTAATCATTTGGTTTTTAGGCTAGATCTGCATATGGAACATGCATTTCACAAAATTTAAAATCATGTATAACAGATACATTCTATTCCATATAATATCGATGCATCCGTAATTCACTACGATTTAATTTGTCCGCGATCAATCAGAATAAAACCTAATTGCATCCATTTAAATGCATTTCCTCCTATAATTCCAATCAAAGTTTCGATTTGTAGGCTACTCAATCATTTTGTACACAAAACGAAAATGTGTGCGTGTGTGTGTGTTCAAAAAGTATGAGTTATATTTTATTGTATACTACGATACTTCGCCACGATATTTTACAATGTGAAATATTTTAGCCAGTTGTGACGCCTCGCGTTGTCGAAATCCATCATTGGTGTATAGGCCAAAATATTTGGCGCTTCGCTCGCAGGAATGTTCATTGCAGCACAAAATTGAGCTCGCTTTGCTCGCTGAAAAAATCATTGACACGTAAGCACAGGCTTACTTATATCGTTGAAAGGCTCATTCCTATGCAAACATGACCTCGCTTTGCTCGATGAAAGGTTCATTGCTGTGTAAGCATAAGGTTGCTTCACACACTAAAAACTAATTGCTACGTAAAGCCTTAATATTAGAAGCGCCTCCCTTGTCGAGAACCAATAAAAAAAATTCCCCGTTAATAACTATAATACAACACCCCTTTAAAAATATTTTAACACACAGGGGTCAAAGTGACAAAATAAAAATATATAGGATTTAAAAAATATATATATAGGACAATTTAAAACATCAAATAACTGCACACAGTTGCTACTGAACTTAAAAATTAACTCGTTGTATTTAATTTAAGAGAATAGAAAACACACCTTTAAAAAAAAGAAGTCGCCTGAACCTGAATATGTCATCCGTTATTGCCTCAATATTCCATTTCTAAATCAAGTTTTATTAATTACATTATTTGCTATATTGAGTCTTTTGCTTCCAGCATCAATAACTGTTGAACTATTCCAATTTCTTTAAGTATTTTTGTTGGTTCAGATTTACTATTCAGTGTCGGTTGGATTGGCGGCGAAAAGTGGGAGGTTTAGCGCCGAATGCGGCGAACTGGTGACTTGGTTTTCCGGAATCCCTAATGACCGTTTGGATTTGACAACACAGCGTATTGACGTCATTTCCAATTTTGGCGACTTTTATGAAAATATCGCAGCTAATATTCCGAATCCGGTACGGATTCTGCGCGAAGGTGATTTTCGCCAAAAAATGGCAGTCCTACCATTTCTTTTAAGAGCAAGAGAACTGCCTATGGTTGCCATAATTAGGCGGGGTTTGATGTAAACAATAAGTGGTGCAGAATCCGTATCGGTATTGGAATAAAAAAATCGCCATTCGACATCTTACAGTAAATCTTAACACTTTTGTTTTCTTCATCAATTATTGACTGAGCACTCAAAATGTTCATTAGTAGTAACTGCAAGTTAATCACAAGTTGTTTGTATCCGTTTTTCTCAAGGCAGAGTTTTGTTGCTGCGTCTCTCTCTGTATTATGACCAATTAATGTACTGCGTTCGAAGAGAAAACAAATCTGAAATTCAAGACCGTGTGCAATGGAAAAGTTCACATGTTTACATTTTACAACTCCCACGTTCACCGGTACAGTAGAGTTGAGTTGAGTTGTAGGTTATTTCAGCACGTGACGTCACAAGAGATAAAACGCCGCCGTTACAAACATCGCTTTCGATCGTGCCAAAGAATCCGAAATATAAAAAATGACAACGAACGGCGTCGTTATAACGAATTTGAAGAAAATATAGATCGAATCAATATAGAAATATAGGATATATAGGACAATTGTAAAATATAGGACAATATAGGACGTTTTTGCCAATTTTTAAAAAAATATAGGATTTATAGGACATATAGGACGTCTGCGACCCCTGAACACATGATGTTTGTAAAAAGCAAAATTAGAAGGTCAAAACAACTTATGTTGAAACTCAAGAGTTCTAGGCCTATCAGAAGTCGCTTTTTGTGAAATTTATAATAATAAAACAAGCTGTGTGTCTGTCTGTGGCTCTGTGGATCTATAGAAACCTACTTAAAATTGGAGTAGAGCTCTGAAATTTTCAGCATAAGTAGTTTTGGTCTTTTAATTGGACTTTTAAAAAACAGAATTTTAAATTTTTTATTTTGTTCTTTTTTAATTAATTATTTTTATTAATTAATAAACATTTTACAAAACGAATACTAATAGGGCTACAGCTCTGAAATTTTCAACATAAGTAGTTTTGGCCTTCTAATCGGACTTTTGAAAAACAGAATTTAAAATTTTTATTTAGTTTCTTTTTAATTTATTTTTTTAATTAATTAATTAATATTTTACAAAACAATTTCTAATAGAGCTACAGCTCTAAAATTTTCAACATAAGTAGTTTTGGCCCTCTAATTGGACTTTAGAAAAACAGAATTAAAATTTTTTGTTTTGTTCGTTATTAATTAATTTTTTTAATTAATTAATATATTTATATATTACAAAACGATTTTAAATAGGGCTACAGCTTTGAAATTTTAAACATAAATAGTTGTGGCCTTCTAATTGGATTTTTGAAAAACTGAATTTTAATTTAATTTTTTTTAATTTTTTTAAAGTTTTTTTTTCTTTTTTTTAATTAATAAATAAATATGTTACAAAACGATAGCTAATAGGCCTAGATATCTGAAAGTTTCAACATAAATAGTTTTAGCCTCTAATTTTGCTTTCCACAAACACGTGGTAAAATAATCTTAAAGGGGTGTTATATTATTGTATTAACGGGGAATTGTTTTTTTCTTGACAAGGGAGAGGCTTCCAATATTAAGTCTTTTCGTAGCAATTAGATTTTAGTGAGTGAAGTGAGCTTATGCTTGCATAGCAATTAAGCTTTTAACGAGTGAAATAAGCCTGTGTTTATGTGTCCATGAACTTTTCAACGAACGAAAAGCTCAATTTTGCGTAGCGATGAATCTTCCTGCGAGCGAAGAGTCAAAAACTGGGTCCTATACACAAATGATAGATTTCTGTAACGCGAGGCCTCACATCTAGCTAAAGTATTGCACATGTTAAAATTCACGGGTATTTAGATAGTATAAAATAAAAATTCATTAAAAAAACAAATTAAAATTTTAACGTTCTTTTTGTCAAAAGTCCAATTAGAAGGCCAAAACTATTTGTGTTGAAAATTTCAGAAATGTATCTCTATTAGAAATCGTTTTGTAAAATATTTGTTGATTAATTAATTAAAAAACAAATAAAATTTCAAAATTCTTTTTTCGAAATCCTATTCAAAATCCAAATCCTATTTTTCATTTCAAAATTCTATTTCAAAGTCCTATTAGAAGGCCAAAACTTCTTATGCTGAAAATTTCAGAGCTGTAGCCCTATTAGAAATCGTTTTGAAAAATATTTATTAATTAAAAAATTAACCAAAAATGAACTAAATAAAAATTTAAAAATCCAAATCAAATCATTTTTCAAAAATCCAATTTGAAGGCCAAAGCTACTTATGTTGAAAATTTTAGAGCTGTAGCTTTATTAGAAATCATTTTGTGAACTATTAATTAATTAAAAAAAGGAATTAAAAAAGAACTTAATAAAAATTTAAAATTCTGTTTTTCAAAAGTCCAATTAGAAGGCTAAAACTACTTATGTTGAAAATTTCAGAGCTATAGCCCTATTAGAAATCGTTTTGTAATATATTTATTAATTAAAAAAATAATTAGAAAAGAACTAAAAAAATTCAGTTTTTCAAAAGTCCAATTAGAAAGTTAAAACTACTTATGTTGAAAATTTTAGAGCTGTGGCCTTATTAGAAATCGTTTTGTAAAATATTTATTAATTAAAAAAAATTAATTAAAAAAGAACTAAATAAAAATTTAAAATTCTGTTTTTTAAAAAACCAATTAGAATGCCAAAACTACTTATGTTGAAAATTTCAGAACTGTAGTCCTATTAGAAATCGTTTTGTAATATATTTATTAATTAAAAAAATAATTAGAAAAGAACTAAAAAAATTCAGTTTTTCAAAAGTCCAATTAGAAAGTTAAAACTACTTATGTTGAAAATTTTAGAGCTGTGGCCTTATTAGAAATCGTTTTGTAAAATATTTATTAATTAAAAAAAATTAATTAAAAAAGAACTAAATAAAAATTTAAAATTCTGTTTTTTAAAAAACCAATTAGAATGCCAAAACTACTTATGTTGAAAATTTCAGAACTGTAGCCCTATTAAAACTCGTTTTGTAATTTTTTTTTAATTAATTAAGAAAATTAATTAAAAAATAACTAATTAAAATTTTAACATTCTGCTTTTCAGAAGTCCAATTAGAAGTCTAGAACTATTTATGTTGAAAATTTCAGAGCTGTATCTCTATTCGAAGTCACTTTGTAAAAAAAAAATTAATTAAGAAATAACTAATTAAAATTTTAACATTCTGTTTGACGTATATAAAATTAAAAAGGCAAAACTTCCTATGTTAAAAATTTCAAAGCTCTACTCCAATTTTAAGTAGGTTTCTATAGATCCACAGACACACAGCTTGTTTTATTATTATAGACTATTAAAGTAAATTTGCAATGAATTAAAAAATAAATCTGTTTTGCTGTAATTTTATTTTAATATTTATTGTTTTGATTAGCCGACAACCCAGACAATCAAATTCAAAACTGAAAAGTCAGTAAAGTATCGGGAATTTCGTGGCGATTTGCATTACAATTCTTGTATTCCTTTTTTCTATTCATGACTTGAAGTGAGAAGCGGTGCATAGATGGCGCTGTAAACCGGACGAGACCACAGAGACTTTTCGCTACTTCCGGTTGTTGTTTGATCTCCGTGTTTGTGCATACAAACTGTGTCTTTCTCAGTTTTAGTATTTATCCATAGTTATAAATTTTAATCATAATTATTAAAGTGTATTCAAGAAGGAAGTACGGGTGATGTTGATTCGTTCCGCAATGTGGTATGAAAACTGGAACAAATAATGTTTCGCAGATTAAAAGCCACAGATTTCTGAAAGATGAGGACGATTTTTAATAGGGCTACAGCTCTAAAATTTTCAACATAAGTAGTTTTGGTCTTCTAATTGGACTTATTGGATTTTAGAAAAACAAAATTTTAAATTTTTGGTTAGTTCGTTATTAATTAATTTTTTTAAATAATTAATATAAATTTTACAAAACAATTTAAAATAGGGCTACAGCTTTGAAATTTTCAACATAAGTAGTTGTGACCTTCTAATTGGATTTTTATAATACAGAATTTTGTTGTTGTTGTTGTTATTAACATATATTTTACAAAACGATTTTTTTTTCTTGACAAGGGAGAGGCTTCCAATATTACGTAGCAATTAGATTTTAGTGAGTGAAGCGAGCTTATGCTTACGCAACAATGAACCTTTCATCGAGCAAAGCGAGCCTATGCCTGCATAGTAATGAACCTTTTAACGAGTGAAGTAAAAGCCTGTGTTTATGTGTCATTCAACTTTTCAGCAAACGAAGTGAGCTTGATTTTGTTTAGCGATGAACCTTCCTGCGAGCGAAGAGCCAAAACTGGAACCTATATACGAATGACAGATTTCCGCAAAGCGAGGCCTCACAGCAAGTTAAAATATTGCACTTGATAAAATTTCGTAGCCAAGCACGGGCATTCAACTAGTTGTAAATATATTATTTATGTCTGAAAATGTAAAATTACATTGCATGAGCTGAAACTTTTGAGAAAAAAAAATCTTTATTTCATCAAATTGGGTATGTAAAACAAAATTTGGTACATATAAACGTATCCAAACGAGACTTCTCGCCAATGTCAGGAATCATCAACAGACAGTTTGCTTTAAAAAAAAACACCCAATGGATTGGATAAATCGATCCCTTCATCTATAATAAATGTCTCTTTGTATCTCATCTGAGCTAAAAGCTCTAATTTTTTTAAATAGTTGCTGCTCATTTGAGTTTTTAAAAGCAAAACAATCCTTAAAACGAAATGACAAATGCATTGAAAACAAACGAAGATACTCTGCCGGAAGTGAGTAACCGGAAGACGAGGGAAGTGCGCCAATCAGAGACAACTTGGAATTTGTGTCCAAACATCAACCCATGAATACAACATAATAGTCGATCTTTGAATACGATGGTCATCTTCCCGAGTACATTTTACTTTAGTAGGTTGTGTGTAAGGAGGGGGGAAGACAATGAAATCCCCAGGATTTCCAAATACAAAAGCCACTTTTCCAGAATTCTCGTAATCCCGAGAAAACGCATACATGAAAACTTCCCCTCCAGAAAGGAAATAACAAGTCTACTTTGTCCACCCGGTAACCCTAAAATATAGGTTCGGTTAAAATCGGTACGATCAAGAGACTCTCAAACTTTTTTTTTTACATATATTACAATGCTTAATCTTCTACTTTTTTTTTTTACTTTCAATTAACCATATGTATATATAGGGTAATGAAAGTATAGGATTCCGTTAACAATTTTTTTTTTTTTTTGCATTTCTCCACGTTTTGGAACATCCCGATCTCAAAAAAGTGATCTAGAAAAAATGTCTGTCTGTGTGTATGTGGTCAACATAACTCACGAACAAAGTGACCGACGATGATCAAATTTGGTGTGCAGTTTGATGATCACCCAAGGACTTACTATTAAGGTTTTCGTCAAAATCGCGCATGCGCATAATGTAGCTGCCATTGAAAAAATCATGTTTTTCAATGATTGCTAAAACACGACTCAAACGATTTTGATAAAAATCGCTGTGCTAATGCCTCTTAAGGTGTTCTAAACATACCCACCTCTGAAATTCCCGAAAGTATGCTTTAATGGCGTAAAAAGTTAAAAAACGAATGCCTTCAACACGGAGTTCTCTTTGCTTGAACATAACTTATGAACGATCGTTTTTTCTCTTCTCATTTTCACTTATAAGAAAGGATAATATAAGAATTATCGAAAAGTATATCGCCAAAATATTCATTTTATCCCATTTTACAATTACCTTACCGCTAAAAATATCGCCAAACTGGCTATTTTTTCAAAACGAATGATGGAAACAAAAACGGTAAATGACACAAATCCACATCAGTAATATAGTGTAATTGAAAGCTGTGCGATGTTCCACAGCCCTAGTTTTAAAAAGAAAAAGGTGAGGAAAAAAAAATAAAAAATTTGCCATGTCGATTATTTTGGGGATATACATTTTAATAATTCTTTTATTATCCTTTCTTGTGAGTGAAACTTGGCAGAGAAGAAAAAACGATCGTTGATGAGGTGTGGCCTAGGAAATATAACTCTGTGTTAAAGGCATTCGTTTTTCAACTTTTTACTGCATTAAAGCATTTTTACGGGAATATGTAGGTGGAGATGTTTAGAACACCTTAAGAGGCATTACCACAGTGATTTTGAACAAAATCGTTAGAGCCATTTTTTAGCAATCACTGAAAAACATGATTTTTATGGCAGCTACCTTATGCGCATGCGCGATTTTGACGAAAACTTTAATGGTAGATCCTTGTGTATCACTAACCACAAATTTGAACATCGCTTAGGCCAATTTGTTCGGGAGTTATGCTGACCACGTACACACCAGACAGACATTTTTTTAAGATTATTTTTTTGAAATCAGGATGTTCAAAACGTGGAGAAATGGAAAAAGATCTTTTTTTTTTTCTTTTTTTTTTTGGACCGAATCCTATATTTTCATTACCCTATGTATGCATAAGAGTAATTGAAAGTAATAAGACTCCACTTTTGTCAAACGCCAATTACACATATTGTTTGTTTGGAAATCGAAGTTAAGGATTTTTATTTAGGGAAACTGGGAGGAAGCTCCATGTAGAGGTTATTTTCATAGGATGCGTCGGCTCGGCCCGGAAATGATCCCCTCTCCTCATCATATTTTAAACCACAATAAATAAACGTATTACTATGTTGAAGATGAGGTTTGCTTTAAATTATTCCCTTCATTGTTTGTTGATAAATCGAACTGAAATGTTAAATAATATAACTCATAAAAACAAAGTTTTTAATATAAATCCCTTATATGCATTGCCAATTTTTATATTCATTAACACAGCGCCGATTCTGTAAACAGCATGTTCTTAGTGTTTGCATCTAATTTTAAACATCAAAAACATTTCTATCAGCGAAATGTCAGCCAACTACGTTTCAAAATTTATTTATTAAAAATGAACGTGAATTTTTTTACTCGCATCCAAATATCCTTTATTTATTCTAATTAGAGTAATTGTATTATTTATTTATTAAAAAAAAATCTGGCAACAGGAAAGATTTTTTTCAATGGTCGTTAAAATACTATTTTAGGACGATTGGATGAAGCAAGTTGGTTTATTAGTTTTACGTAAAAGCGACCTTTTAGTGACAGTAACAGTCCGAAAATATGATAGAATACATTCTCATCGACATCAAATCTATCTGCTTAGTTTTAGCCCGATGGGATAATGGCAAGGGGGTTTATTAGGTCTCCACAGATTCCGCTTCCTCTACAAATCCACACACCAAATCGAAGTTAATAAAAAGGATTTTTTTTTAAAAGTTCCATTGGTTCCAGCCCGATTGGATGACGGGGTTAATTTGTCCTCAGCTGATTTGCCCGCCATTTTTAAAACCCCGCCAAGATTTAAAAAAGTTGAAGACAGTAAAATTTTATTCAGAGTCCGATCCTGCTTTTATTACCACAAGGTTCAAGAAAGAGAGAGACGGTCAGTTGCAATCAAAGAGCGAAACCATAAACTGGTATCCTAATAAGAGATACTCTTAGAATCGGCAGACGCAAAAGGTAATGATAATTAGAAAGAGGTAAAAAGGAGCAATTGATACCGTACACTTAGAATTTTCAAGGATGGTATGACTTTTTCCTATAAAATGGACAATTCTCGCATTTTTTATTTATTTTTTTATTCAATTCTAAATGTTTCGAAAATTGCATAAGCAGAAAATTTTCTGCTCAATGCTTTTTTTTTTTTTTTTTTTTTTTTTTTTTTTTTTTTTTTTTTAATTTGCAATCAAAGTTTAGTTGTTAGGCGTTGGCGAGAAAACGATTCACTCGGCTAGAATTGAATGTGACGTCAATGCTTCCGAAACATCTTGGCTTGAAATGCGGCAACGGAAACCAGTTTTTCAAGTTTCTCGTGAATCGCGCCAACCCGTACGGGATATGGCAATGAACTACCAAATCAACGCCAACTATTTGGCAGAAATCACACGATAACCATAGAAACGGTTAGGACCCTTTGAAGTCACAGATTTTATTGAGTGTTTGGTCGGACTGGTTTTGGCTCGGTTTTGGGGCATTTTTTTTTTTTTAATATTTAAATAACTAATTTTTTTAAAGAACTTTTGTTTAAATATTTGGAATCAGAAAGAAATTCTTCATAAATATAAATTAATTTTACTCGTTTTTAAAAAATGGGGATTTGTCTTTTATCTCAATCCCCTTTTGAGATGAGTAAAATAAAAAAATCTAGGGGTGTAGAACATCTCACAGCTTTCAATTACACTGTATAAATACAAGATGTACACAAACTTGGAGATACTTTTTACATTATTCTTTCCGGAAAAGTGGAGGAAGAATCGTTAATGCGGACAAAGCTCAAGCGAAGAGAACTCTGTGTCTTAAAGCCATTCGTTTTTTTAACTTTTCACACCTTTATTGAATTTCTACAGAAATTTTGTAGGTAGGGAGGTTTAGAAAACTTTAAAAAGGCATTAACGCAACGATTTTGATCAAAATCGATAGCTGTTTTTTGATCGATAGCTTTGATGAAAACCTTAATGTCTTAACTAACCCGATGCAGTAGTTGAACATCGTATTTTAAATCCAGGAGTTGTGCTGACCAGACACATATATTTTTTCTTGACCACTATTTTGAACTCGGGACGTCTTGTAAGAATGCTGAATCTTATCCAAATCTTCTAAGAATATTGAAGAGAAAACTCGATTTTTTTTACAACCTAATTGAAGAGTTTCATTACCCTATGATAACATATGAGTAATTAAAAGTGAAAATTCTACAGTGGTTTGTGATATTTTTTGAAAGTGAACGAATCGCTTAAAAAAAAAATAAAGTGAACGAATCCGTTGCTATCAATAACTATAAGCAGTCATGTTTTATCCGCAATGGCTGAATGCTCATGCGTTTTCAAATGAAGAAATTTATTCAAAACGAACTTGGTTCCCATGGCTTAGGAATTTCCTATGGGATATAAAAACTTCCAACGTCGATTGGAATTCGAGCAGATCTTAACAAAACTAACTTTTTCTTTTAACTAGTATGTAAACTAGGAAAAACAGCTCAACTGATAGGTCATGCTACCCTTACATACCCAATATTCTTTTTTGGTTTCAACTTAACGTCGCTATCGACTCCAGTTTTTGTGATAAAAAGGACAAATCAATGTTAATAAATTTATATTTTAATTTACGTTAAGCAATAAAACCTAAGATAAATGAAGTCGGCACTTCCGGATTGGGATGAAAATATTCTTCCTTTAACATATCCATCCTTATCAATAGGACCATTAACCCTTTGCACTCCAGTGGCGCCTCTCAGGCGCCACACGATTGGATGCCAAACCACGAGAGGACCATTAGGTGTGATGCGGAAATTCGATACAAGGCCAATGACTGTGTTTAGTTTCTATGAAGCAAATCCATAAACACCAGCCGAACCTAAAATGTCTCGAGTTGCTGATTCCTCCGCGCGAAAAAGGCCTGGAGTGCAAAGGGTTAAACTAATCATGGTTATCTTCACTGATAGCTATTAAATGAAATTAAATTCGAAAAGAGAACCAAATTTTTATATTTATGGCATATTTTTGTTTCAAGGAAATTGGAAATCGGAAGGCATATTTTTTTAATTGAAATCAATGTTTGTTTCTGCTGAAGTTAGCAGTATATTGCCACAAATTATTATCTATAGCAATGTCATTAAATTAGTTATCTCTAAAATAAAAGTCGTAGTGTTTTTGTAGGTAATTTTCTGTACATAGCAATGGTCCATCATAAAAAGAAATCGATTCATTTGAATTTTTTTAGGGGTGTGAGACTCTTCGCCTCCCCCCCCCCCTTCCCGATAGCGACGGCAATGCATATATAAGTGAATGAAATAGTCTGATACATTTAAAGATTATGTAGTTGTATTCTCTGACCCTAAATATGTATAATTAGACACCAAGTTTGTGATCCTAAGTGATTTAGCAGTGGAGATATTGATAGTATACTGATGTTTCAAAATGGCCAAAAACAAAATCCAAGATGGCCGACGGAGGAGTTGGTTCCTATCAGAAATTGAAAACTAAGTACCTAACTAGCACGTGGGAAAAAATGTGGTGCTTTTATCCGGCGTCATTAACATTTTCATGTTAAGCGACCCTACTAAATGTAAAACTCCAATTGATGAAATGCCGACCAAACGGTATAGTGGTTAGCGTGCTGGCTTCTAGACCGCGAGGTTGCGGGTTCGAGTCCCGTGTAGGCATGGGTGTTTGTAAATGTATGTTGGTTTGTTAAATGACGAAATGTTTCGGCGCATTATAGCCCTCGTGTTGCTGACGGCGCCAGATAATCTGAATACAACCAACCAACCAATTGATGAAACGTCATCGCTTGGTTATTAACATTTATGACTTCATAATTCTTCGAGACGGCCCATTCTATTTGGCGAGTCTTTAAAATGGTAGTTTTTAGCAGTCATACTTTTGTTGTTGTTGTTGCACTTTTTTTGTTCATAAAGATGATATAACCTTAAGTTTTAATGAGAACAATCTCATATAATCTGTACATAAAGAAGTGTGTGTTTGACTGTTATAACAATTCGGTTTCATTTCGATCATGAAGAAATTTTGTACACATGGGTAAATTTAAAAAAGAGGAAGGTCACTGGCGACATAAGATTTCGAAAAACCACCCTATCCACTTTCCCACCCCTAAAAGGTTGTTATGATCATAACTTGAGATCTACTGAACCAATTTAAGTGTTGACGATACTTTCTCAATTTTTTTCGGAATTGACTATCCCTTTCATTGTCACATGCAAAACAATTTACGACCTTTTTTATCAATTAAATATACAAAATTCAAACCGGTTAATCGAGTCGAGAAAATAATTGAACCGTTATAGCTTTAAGTAGTTTTAATTAAAACCAGAAGGTGTAACTGTAGCAATAACAATCAACATTTTCTTTGGAGGAATAAAAATATCATTGATTTCTATGTTTATCAGTTATGTATAATATTTCAAGTGTCGTTAAGTTTATGTGTATTATTCTTTATATGTAAGTTATTTAATAAAAAAAAATATTATTAAAGACACATATCATCAAAGTATAAAACCTACAATGTTATTAGTTTTGCAAAATATCAAAATCGACATTTTCTTTGGAAGAATAAAAATATCGTTGAAAGTAATGAATAATATTTAAAGTGTCTTCAAGTTTATGTGTATTATTCTTTATATTGAAAAATATTTATAAAGGAAAATCTTCAAAGAATAAAACTTACACGATATAACTAGTTTTGCAAAATCTTGAAATGGTCATTTTTTTTGGAGGAATAAAAATATCATTGAAAGTTATGAATAATATTTCAAGGGCCTTCGAGTTTAATGTATATTATTCTTTATATATAGCTTATTAGAAAAAATATTTATAAAGGACACGTATAATCATAGAATAAAACCCTACGATATAACTAGTTTTTCAAAATACCGAAATCGACATTTTCTTTCTAAGAATAAAAATATAATTTTAATAAACTAAGGGTGAGGAACATCGCACATCTTTCAATTACACTATAATACTGGTTATTGGTTTTTAAATTAACAAAGATAAGAGTAATTTATCTTTTTCATGTTTTCATTTATTTAAAAAAAAAATTGGCATATGGAGAGAATTATCACATTTGCCAAAAAAAAAAAAAAAAAAAATTGATGAAATTGGCGATATTTTTGATGACATTCGAACAGTATTCCTTTCGGGTTAGTGAAATGGAGAAGAAACAGTCTCTGAAGGGCAGTGCTTAAGGAAAGAGTACTTTCTGTTAAAGACGATCGTTTTCTAACTTTTTATACCTTTTTATAAATTGAATTTTTACGCAAATTAATAAAAGTTTTTTTTTTTTTTTTTTTTTTTTTTTTTTTATATATATATATATATATAAATATTTAAAATTAATTTTTGAAACATTAGCTGAAATGCAGCAAAGGGTTGCCCGACTGTAAATAGCTGTGACCCAAATTTTCCCGATACAAATTAGCCTAGTCTACAATACATTATGGGTATGCTGCCATTCGCACCCTATCTTAGATTTTACCGCCTCAACCATGTAACATCTCCATGAAATTGTATACCCTATAGTCTAAATTAGTAAAGAGAAATAATGGAGCCCATAAAAATAAAGTTTTTAATATTAATCCTTTGTATAGATTGCCAATTTTTATATTCATTAACACAGGGCCAATTCTGTAAACAGCGGGCGCTTGGTGTTTGCGTTTAATTTTAAAAATCAAAAACATTTCTATCAGCAAAATGTGAGGCAAACTACTATCTACAATTTATTTATTTAAAATGAATGTGAATTTTTACGCTCACATCCAAATATATTTTATTTATTCTGATTAGAATAATTTAAAATAAAATGTTTTGATCAGAACAAATAAAAAATATTAAAATAATCTTGGCAACAGGAGAGAGTTTCTTCAATGATCGGTTAAATGCATTTTCCACACGTTTGGATGACGGTAATTTGGTTTAATAGTATTCCGTAAAAGCTCCTTTTTAGTGACAGATACCAAAATTTGATAGGATGTCGATGACAATGCATTCTATCTATCTGCCAAGTTCCAGACCGATTGGATGACGGCAAAGGGGTTATTAAGGCCTCAGCAGACTTACCCGCCATTGACATACACAGATACACACACAGAAAATCGAAGTTAATATAAAAGATTTAAAATTAAAACAGCAGCCAAACGAAAGATACGAAGAACGATAAAAATAACACCTGGCATAAAGGAGTATTGTTTAAAATTATGTAGATTAAATTCTTTTAAGAGGTTTTTGTAGAATTTTTGTTTTTCATTCTTTGAAAGGTGTTTGACCGAGGAGGCTTATCGAATTACAAATTTATTTTTAATAATGGGTTTATGCTTTGCGTCGTCACATGCAACTGGTTTTCGCAATGTCTGTCGAAAAAAAATCAATTACACGTTCTCGACGAACTGTAAATTGGAATTTATTTAAAGGTGTGATAGCTTGAAACAATCACAATCCAAGATGATGAAATCCCACTTCAAATAACGTCGTGCAGTTTCAGAAAGGAAGATAGCTGAAATCGGAAGAGCAAGAAGAAGTTTAGAGATATGAACGATCGGTTGTAATCGATATTTTCTGGCACAAGAGCTACACGATTCTTGAACTGCACTGGAAAATCATTATATCAAGACTATGAAGAGAGTTCTACTAGAAGGGAATGCCTTCAGGGAGAGTTTTAGAAGGGGAACTGTCCCGCATTTACTGGTAAGAACTAGGACTGCAGATCGTAGACTATCTGTCATAATAACCTAAGTGCCTAATCACTTTAAAACCAGACTGCAGAGTGCCAGGCGAGGCTCCATTCCGAGTCATTCTAAGCGTAGGAACAGTCTGCTTAAAGAAAAATAGTGGTTATTAAGCTGTTGACGATATTATCGGAGCGTGGGATTTATAACAAAGGATGAAATTTACTAGCTAAACATTACACTTCACAACAATACTAAACATTACAGACATTTATATAATAGCTAATCTTCTTGGGGAAAAAAAGAAACTATATTAAACGCAATGACGTCATAGCATCCTCTTCACGTGACGCGAGCCGAGATAGATATCTGCACGGGGCATGAGGGAAACTCAAACATTTCAAAATTCCCCGATTAAAGAGTAATTTTAGGAAATTCCCTGACATTTCCCTGATTTTTCCAGAAGAGTGAAATTCCCTGACATTTCCCTGATTTTTCCAGAAGAGTGAAATTCCCTGACATTTCCCTGATTTTTCCAGAAGAGTGAAATTCCCTGACATTTCCCTGATTTTTCCAGAAGAGTGAAATTCCCTGACATTTCCCTGATTTTTCCAGAAGAGTGAAATTCCCTGATTTTTCCAGAAGAGTGAAATTCCCTGACATTTCCCTGATTTTTCCAGACGAGTGAAATTCCCTGACATTTCCCTGATTTTTCCAGAAGAGTGAAATTCCCTGACATTTCCCTGATTTTTCCAGAAGAGTGAAATTCCCTGACATTTCCCTGATTTTTCCAGAAGAGTGAAATTCCCTGACATTTCCCTGATTTCCCTGAATTCCAGGTTCTGTAGCCACCCTGTAGTACTTTATTATAGCGAAGAGGAAATGATCCTTACTAGGACTTCCTCTTAAAAAAAATGATATTTTGAAAATTTACAGAGAAATGTTTAAGAAAACAGCTTATAAGAAAAATTTAAGCGATGCGAACTTTAGTGTTTAAGTTATTATAAAGTCAAAGAGGAAAAAAAATTGAATATGGCTCGGCGTCCTCTCCAGGGAATACAAAGCACTAAAGAAATAGAATATTTAGCAGGCAAGGGAGGGGGACGATCATCCACCAGATCGATTGAAAGAATTGGAAAAGACTTAGAACAGATAGGAATGAACCAATGGAGAACTATTGCGCCAGACGGAGAAGAATTGAAGAGACAGTCTTGGCCTATAACAGACTAGTGCTTATGAAGAAGAAGTTCTGAAGTTATTAAATATCTATAGACGTCTTTTATAAACAGCGGAAAAGTATTGGAAAAAAGATTACCTGACCACGACATAAGCCATGTTTTCAGGATTCGATTAAAAGATCAAAACTCAGATTGTTAAAATGGCGACTGATTTAACGTTGTTAAAACTGCTTTCTTTTATTTCGCCCTTTTCTCCTCCCATGTTTAAAAGAGAAAATGAAGTGTTGCCAGATGTAGTACATATTTTGAATACTGCGGTAATAGGAAGATTAAAGTAGCATGAGCACTATGTCACTGGTAACTCACGAGGACTTGGGAAGAATCACAAAGTTCCAAAATGCTTTTAAAGGTGTGCTTTGATTGGTCGTAACTCCTCAGAAGTTGCCAATGACTTCATATAAAATTCTCTTTATCACACTAACTTTTAGCGCAAGTAGTTGTTCAAGTAATAGTTTTCAAAAAAGTGGTATACTTGTGGTATTTTTTACTTTGGCAGTCTTGGTTTTAGGAAAATGAGTTAAATTTTGATGTCGCTTTGACCGTTACTGTTTGTAAATACTATGGACAATTTAATGATAGTATTTTATAAATTATTGATTTCCAGGATCTCGTCATAAAGATTTTTCCTTCACGAAAGGTTTTCAGTTATTATGAATTTCTACTAGGGGGCTTCGCCCCCTGCTCGCTAACGCTCGCCAACCCCCAAACACCTCGCTGCGCTCGGATTTGTGGTTAAAACATCTTGCTGCGCTCGAATAGGTTTGCCAGCCATAAAAAATGTAACCAAATTTTTATAACTTTAATGTAAGGCCTAATAGAGAAAACACCCAAATTGCAAGTTTCATAATAGAAAGTTAAATATACTATCCGCCAACATTCTGATTTAAAACTTCATTAGTTATGCCCTTACATTGAAGTCCCAATATCTTTTATTTATTCTGATAAGTCGCCCCGTTAGAGAACGACGTCCAACGCGAGGCATTTTCTGGATAGAAGTACTTCAAAATAATAATTACTCTAATACAAAAATGCTTCAGAAAAACAGAAAAAATCTACTTTGAAACGAAGAGTTTAAAAAGAGCTTTAAAATTAGCAACGGGTTTGTTGTTTACATACGTAAGGATAGCTTTAAAATTAGCAACGGTTGGTTGGTTGGTTGAACCCCCGAGCAGCGGGTTTGTTTACTTAAGGATGTTGCCATTCTTATATTCAAAATCATTGAGGCTTTGTAGTAGCTTAATGATGAAAAATATTGAAATTTAACTAATTAATAAAGTGTTAATAAATTATTTTGGCACGTTTTGGCAAATCTACAGCTTATTTCCTTTAAAATGACACCTTGATCATTGAAATTGGTTGAGTAGTTTAGGCGGACGGACTAACCCCAAAAAACGTATTGCCTATTAAATATATAGATTTAACAATCCGCAAGCGTAGTGAGCTTCGGGTTTGGCGAGCGTTACCGAGCAGGCAACTTTTACGAAGCATTCTCCGACGGTTGGAGAGCGTTAGCAAGCTGGTAGCAGAGGCCCCAAGTTATTCAAAAAACTACAAGAGGAAATGGATTCGTGCGAACGAACCAATTTATTTACGTTAAAAAATATTTAAAATATTTTTGCCGTTTTTATTGACATTTTATGTAAAGGTTGTATTTTTTTCAATTTCAAAATTCGGCAACACTGTAAGAATTAGTTTAACAGTAGACCACGTGACTTTTACAATGACTTATAAGAATGGTTTCTTGTGAAAATATACGCTTTTTTTTAATAAGAAAAAAAAAATTCAATGAGATAAAAATAATATAACCCATAAAAACAGAGTTTTTAAAAAATCCTTTATATGCATTGTCAATTTTTATATTCATTCACACAGCGCCGATATCAAAAATATTTCTATTAGCAAAATGTGCAGCAAACTCATTTCAAAATTTATTTATTAAAAATGAACGTGAATCTTACATTCAAATGTAATTTATTTATGCTGATTAAAGTAATTTTATTATTTATTTATTAAAAAAAATTGGCAACAGGAAAGAGTTTTAACAATTGTCGGTTCAATGCTATTTTAACGCGATTGGATGACAGGTAGTTAGTTTATTAGTATTCGATGAAAACAACCTTATAGTGACAGTAACAGCCCCAAAATGTGATAGAATGCATTCTCATCAACATCGAGCCTATCTGCCACGTTTCAGCCCGATTAGATGAAGGCAAGGGGGTTACCTAGGCCTCTACAGATACCGCCGCCATCGACAAACATTCAAAATCGAAGTTAATATAAAGGATTTAAGAACACCCATCAATGAGATAATGTTACATATTTTTACGGCGTAGTATAGATTGTATGGCTCAATTTTCAAGGAAAAATGTTAGCTCATCCTGCAGTTCGTAGAATAACTATGGATGAAGAGAGGCTCTGTGTTGAAGGCTTCCTTTTTTCAACTTTTTAAGCCATCAAAGCATATGTACGGGAATTTCGGAAGTGAGGATGTTTAGAACACCTTAAGAGGCATTACCACAGCGATTTTTATCAAAATCGTAAGATCCGTTTTTTAGCAATCATTGAAAAACATGATTTTTTTTTCAATGGCAGCTACCTTATGCGCTTGCCCAATTTTGTCGAAAACTCAATGGTAGGTTTCATGGTCACCAGCAACCCGCATACCAAATTTGAACATCGTAGGTCATTTTGTTCGGGAGTTATGCTGACCACAGACTCACGTACACACAGAAATTTTTTCAGGATAACTTTTTTGAAATAAGGATGTTCCAAAACCTAAAGAAATGCTTAAAAAAAAAAAACAGATTTTTTTTTTTTTTTTTTTTTTTTTTTTTTTTTTTTTTTTATCGAATATTATACTTTCATTATTTTATGTATACATATGGGTAATTGGAGGTAATAAAAAATTAAAGTGAAATGACTAAATTTTAATCAAGAAAATGCAAAATGCATACATAAAATAAGAATCTAGATAACCTGAACATTTCTACTACAAGACTCTATAAAAAAGTAAAATGCCATCTCTATCCAGCAATATGTTATTCATCAATTTAATAATTTATTTATCAAAAATCAATATAAATTTATGCATATCCAAATATCTTTTATTTATTCTGATTAATTAAAGAAATTTTATTATTTATTTATTAAAAGAATTTTGATAACCGGAATAAGTTTCTTCAACGATTGGTTAAATGTTATTCCAGCGCGATTGGATGACACCAAGTTGGTTTATTAGTATTTATTCCGTAAAAGTGACCTTTTAATGACAGTAGCATCCCCCAAAATTTGATAGAATGAATTGTCATCGACATCGATTATCAGCCGAGATTGGATGACAGCAAGGGTGTTAATTAGGCCTCCGCAGATTTGCCAGCCATCAACATACCCACAAACATACATACACAGAAAATCGAAGTTAATATAAAGGATTTAATAAAAAAAAAAACTACTGGATTTTTTTCCCTTCATATTTTTCACTTAAGGCTAAAAAGGCGCTGCTGCTACAGCTGGAATTCTTTTAATTTCAGTTAAAATTAGAATGGAACTAACTTTATTGAAACTAACATTAGTTATTAAACATTTTATTGAAATGCAAGACTACTATAAGACTTTAGATTTGTTACACTCTAAAGAAGAGTAAAAATCTATAAAGCTAAAAAAGAATTATAGTTTGTTGCAGGGTTGGCATGGTTTAAACGAAATGTTTTTTTTTTTTTTTTTTTTTGTTTTTTTCTCCAAAAAAAAAAAAAAATAATAATAATAATAATAATAATAATAAAAATTCTGTAAAGAATAATTAAAATTAAAATTGTATTCTTATTTATTTATAATTAGAATTTTTAAATTATTTGTTATTGTAAATTAGTTCTTCTTTTAACCAAAAGTTTTCCATTACAAAGATATCTTTTTCAAAAGGAATTTCACCGCTAAAGCAACTACAGCGAATGTTGAAAGAATTTATTTTTTTTCTTTTGGAGCTGTACAATAAAAATTTCGAAACAACCTGGGTTTTTTTTAAAAAAAGCTGCAAAACTTGTTTTTATTGTTCAAAATGTTAAAATCCTAAACTTTTTTTTAAATGTAATAAAAATATAAAAGCTTCTAGTTTTTCTTTCTGTTAATTTTCTAGAAAATAATTGAATGAAAGGTATACGTTATGGTATTTACATAAAGGTATACATTATACAATTAACTGAATGAAAGGTATACATTCTTGGTATTACATGACTGATGTTTTTGTAAATGTATAATTATACGAATATTATAGATAAAATAAGTTCTCACGTATTTTAAAATAAATAAGACTATTAAAGTACTATTTATAAGTATCAACAATAAGTTTTTATATTAATCTAATGAATATATTAATGTTTTATAATTATTTAAAATTATTAATTAAAATTAAATTATAGGCTGAATTTTAAATTTGCTCCTAAAATAGAGGTTTTATGCTTTTACTTTAACAACTTGTTGATCAATCTTAAAAATATAATTTTGCACAACTTATCATCATTACTGACGAATTTAAGAGCAATATTCCATGTACTATGCAGTAAACAATTATAATTATATCATACTGTATAAAATGAATTTCAAGAATAGTATCTCTAAATAAAATATTGCAATTTAATATGTCCACATAAGTAGCAACAATTGTTTATTTACTTAGTTTAAATTATTTTCAGAAAGAATATTAATTGTTATTTGAACATTAATTATTCTAGTTAATATTAAATTTGTTTATAAATATGTATACATGTAATTAACAAAAGATTAAAAAAAAAAAAAAAAAAAAAAAAAAAAACCTGGTTTAAACCAAAACTCTCGGGGTTTTTTTGGGGGAGGAAGGGGGGGGGGAGGCATTTACAAAAAAAACCACCTGGTTTTCTTTTCCAACTCTGGTTTGTTGTTTATACAACTTCCTCTTAAGACAACAAAGTAGATTTTTTTTCAATTTTTTACTTTCAATGAAAAAATTACTTTCTTTTTACTTTCAAAATTTTTTTTTTGCACTTCCCTACGTTTTGGAATATTCTGATTTCAAAAAAGTGATCTAGAAAAAATGTCGGTCTGTGTGTGTGTCTGTTGTCAGCATAACTCTCGAACAAATTGACCTACGATGTTCAAATTTGGTATGAGGGTTAGTGGTAGCCATGGGACCTACCATAAAGGTTTTCGTCAAAATCGCATAATGTAGCTGCCATTGAAAAAATAATGTTTTTCAATGATTGCTAAAAAACGGCTCTAACGATTTTGATAAAATTCGCTGTGGTAATGTATTCTGTTTAGAGAATATCTTTGGCGAGGTCAACTACGGAGACTTATGGATTCTATCCGATAGCCGAAGTTCCATTCAACACCTTAAAAACTGGGCCCTCGTGGGAGACAAAACCAGTCTATCCATAATACGCAAAGTCAAGAGCATATCCCGAATGCACAAAGTGCACTTTCAGTGGATCCCGTCACATGTAGACATCCACGGAAATGAATTGGCTGACACTCTTGCTAAGGAGGGACTAGAACACCCTGTCCTCTCTACTCAAGAACTCACATATCAAGAGTTATACTCAAAGAAAATTGCTCAAAATAAAGCGAAATGGCATATACCTTCATCTCACGAATGGTATAAAGCCAAAAAGCCAGGACACTCCCTATCTCTTCCTTGTGATAGGCACACCAATACCCGTCTGTCCCGACTTGCTAGTGGTCACCTTAAAGGCCTAACATATTCCGGGGGAAGCAAAAAATTTCCTCTTTGCCCTAAATGCCAAAAAGAACAGGCATCATCTCAGCACATTTTGGACTGCCTTGGACTGGACTGGGAGGACATTTATAACTGTCCACAACTAGTGTCAGACTTCATTAATGTCAATGGCTTCACTGATATTGTCTGACGAAGTCAGACAAAAGGGAGATTAGAAACAACAACAACAACAAACATCCCCACCTCCGAAATTCCCGTAAAAATCTTTTAATGGCATAAAAAGTTGAAAAATGAATACCTTCAACCCAGAGTTCTCTTTCTTTGAGCATACCTCATCAACGATCGTTTTTTCTTCTCCCCTCAGTTTCGCTTATAATAAAGGATAATATAAGGATTATCGAAAAGTATATCTCCAAAATCACCATTTTGGCTGATTTTTTTTTTTTTTTTTTTTTTACGCATACAAGAATTATCGCCAAACTGGCCATTATTCAAAATGAAGGATGAAAACATACAAACGACACAAATCCACGTTAGTATTATAGTGTAATTGAAAGTCGCGCGATATTCCACACCCTAAGCTTTTAAAGTAGATATATGCTTCTATATTGCAGCCTACAAGTATTGTTTTTGTTCTTCCGCCTTTGAATGAAATATCAGTGCTACTTCATGATCTATTACATAATTTACAATATCCCGTTACATGAGGAGTGTTCATGTTCGATACTTTTCTCCACAACAGTTTTTTTGTTTCGTCTAGAATTTATTCAAATTTAATTTCTTTTCATATTATTACTTTCAATTACTCATATGCATACAATTACTCATATGTATATAGGGTGATAAAAGTATAGTATTCGGTCATTTTTTTTTTTTTTTTTTTTTTTTTTTTGCATTTCTCCACGGTATGGATTATCTTGATTTCAAAAAAAGTGATCTAGAAAAAATGTATGTATGTGTATGTGTGTCTGTGGTCAGCATAAATCCCGAACAAATTGACCTACGATGTTCAAATTTGTTGTGCGGGTTGGTGATATCACAAGGACCTACCATTAAGGTTTTCGTCAAAATCGCGCATGAGCATAAGGTAGCTGCCATTGAAAAAATCATGTTTTTCAATGATTGCTAAAAAACGGGTCTAACGATTTTGATAAAAATCGCGGTGGTAATGCCTCTTAAGGTGTTCTAAACGTTCCTAGCCCCCGAAATTCCCGTAAAAATGCTTTAATGGCGTAAAAAGTTGAAAAACAAACGCCTTTAACACAGAGTTCTCTTTCCTTGAGCATACCTCATCAACGATCGATTTTTCTCCTCTCCCCATTTTCAGGTATAAGAAAGTATTATATAAGAATTATCGAAAGTATCACACTTTTTTTTGGAAAAAAAGAGCCATACAAGAATTATCGTAAAAAATATTGCCAAACTGGCCATTTTTTTTTTTTTTTTTTTTTTTTTTTTTGCTAAATGAATAACGAAAATATAAAAAAGGTAAACGACACAAATTGACATCAGTATAATAGTTTAATTGAAAGTTGTGCGATGTTCCACACATCGATATAGATAAACAACTGGATAGACTGCTCCATTGTCAATGAAAAGAGAAAAACGCGCCGGGGATTGCGAAGCTGGTGGGAAGATTAACCAATCACAGTTCCCATTTATAGTTGGATGGGAATGCGAAAAACCTTGTAAAGTGTTAAGAGTATATATTTTTTTTGCACATTGTTACTAATTAAGGTCTACTATTGACATTGCTGTGTAAAACCCAAAATTTTATTTTCAATCCTCGGCAATCCGTATTTTTTATCTCACCAATTGCATCTGGCAACGGCTTCATTTTCGCAGCGTTAAGCAGTCTATCCAGTTGTTTATCTATATCGATAGTTCTACATCCCTAGTTTCAGGGAGTTTTTCTGAGGGGAAAAAAAAGACTTCTTTGTGAGTCTTCTGTTTAAAAGCAGTTTAAATCTCAGTCTTTGGATAAATGTTTTGTTCGTACTCATCATACCTGAAGTGAAGAAGTATACGGTGATAGATGGAATAATGATTGTGTTCGTTCACGATTCATTTACTTTGGTTTATGGTATTTAAACAAGCTGTGTTGTTTTAGAACTGATAACAAGTATGAAGAAAAGAATTGTATTTTTTAAGTATTTTGGAATAATTAGAAAATACGATGGGATTTAAAAATAATGTTTTCGTGTTTGAATGGAGTTTTTCCTTTTAATGAAATTCTCGTGAAGTCTTGTTCTTATAAAATGATGTATTAGTTGAAATCATTTGGATTGTCCCTTAAATTTAGTGCGCCAATTGCTTAAATTATATAGCTGAATAGATTGCTTTATACATGTATAAAGTTTAAACAACGTGTGACAATTTTAGAGTACATAGCCTGGTATTGTGAAATAAATGCATTGTTAAAATAATATAATCCATACAAAAAGTATAATATAAATCCTTTATGTACATTTCTAATTTTTATATTCATTAAAATTCGCCGTTTCTGTTGCCAGCTTGTGCTTGGTGTTGGCATCGAATTTTAAATATTAAAAACATCTCTATCAGTAAAATATGCGGTAAACTAATTTAACATTTTTTTTTCATTAAAAGTGATTGTGAATATATACACTCGCATCCAAATATCATTTATTTATTCGGATTAAAACAATTTAGGTAACAGGAAAAAGTTTCTTCATTGATCGGTTAAATGCTATTTCAGCGCGATTGGATGAAGGGAAGGTGATTTATTAGTAATCCGTAAAAGTGACCTTTTAGTGACAGTGACAGCCGCCAAAATTTAATATGCATTGTTATAGACATCGAATCATTTTACCAAGTTTCAGCCCGATTGGAACACTGCAAGGGGGTTAATTAGACCTCCGCAGATTTGCCCGCCATCGACATACACAATTAACACAAGAAATCAAGTTAATATAAAGGATTTAAAAACTTGTAGTTCAAAGGATAAATGAACTTTTGTACATTATGTCTTTTAAACTTTTAGTACTTTTGTCACAGTTATGACATTATACTTCCAGACTTTCCTTTTTTGACCACTGGCACTGGACAATTGGGGAATAAAAATGGAAAACGACCTAAGTACCTAAAAAAAAAATTGAAAATCTTTTTTATTTACGGAAAAATGTCCTAAAGACCAAGCTAAACAAAGTGGAGAACGCCCAAAGTGCGAACTCCAGTAGCAATAGTTCAAATTCAATCAGAAGTATGATCTTAATCATCGCTTTAAGTACCAGATGCGATAATTTTTCGGGTCTCCTGAAATTTTTTCTTTTTTGAATTAAAATCGTTTTCCATTCCTAGTCCTCAATTGGACTTATAAATAAATTTTTCAAAATAAAAAAAGACTGATACATAAGACTTATTAAGTCTTAGTTGCATTTTGTATTCCACAACTTTGAGGCATTTTTATTTTCAGGAGTAAAAAATAAATGCGTGTGATAGTGTAAGATCTCCGTGAAAGCCATGAGGTGTTTCCAAACTTATCCTAGAATTTTTAAGTGTTTCAATTCTATTTAAAGTACAAATTTAATTAAATTTTGTTTTAAAGAATATCTAATAAAAGCTCGATTGCACAAACACACCTGAAAATACAAAGCCGCATTATGCATTGTTATTAAATATTTTATAATGCTTAAAAGAAGCTCAAAATACATTCTGTTATATTACTGAAACACCTCTTAATTATATTTACTCTCTAGTCTTAAAATATACTCAACAAATTTTAATGGAAATCTTGCGCATATAAACATTTAAAAATAAGGTTTATTAAGGATAAATTCAAATCTATCTTTTATTAAATTAAAATTATATATTTTCTTATAATTAAGAGCTAAAAATTGCCAATATTTGTTTCTTCCATTTCAATTCCAGTTTTCTTCAATGTTTTTTTTTTTTTTTTTTTTTTTTAAATTTTTTTTTCCTTTTCAATTTTAACTCTGTGAATAGTTTTCTAGTTTTATGATGAAAATTTTAAATGAATGACACCAAAACGTTCTCGATTATTAAAAACTCACATTATAACTAAAAGATAATGCTAAAAAAAAAACCTGCAACTGTTTTAAAATTTTCCCCAGTTTGTTTTTACTCTTAAACTTGTCCAAGAGAAGCAGCTAAAAGCATCAATTATTTCTGAGAATATCAATATAAATGTCGTTTTTTCCCGTTAATAATAGTCCATTAAGGTACTTTTCCGTTACAGGGGGGGGGGGGGCATTTGGCGTTTTGCATGTTTTGTGTTTGGAATTTGATTGGACGAAAAAAATTTAAACATTTCAAAAGCAAATTCAAACAAAAATTTAACCATTGCAAAAGCAAATTAAGACAAAAATTTTGCGACAAAAAATGTTTTCAAAATTTTATGGAAAAGTACCATATTTTTTTTGTCACATCAAACACTGAACACAAAATGTGCCAACGGCCAACGGACCCCGCTAATAAAATTCGATCAAAAGCATTGACAATGAATGAAAAAGCTAAGTAGTACTTTTATGCGGGCAAAGAAAATGAACAATAAGTTATCCATAAAATGAATGAAATTAATATTTTTCATCCTTCAGAATATTATTATTTCAAGTAGATCAGTATCGCACGATTGAAAATCCTGCTTCAGCAAGTTCATTTGACCTTGGCTACTCTAGATTTTGGACATAGACATTAGGTACATTGCGAAATACTATCTCTGTTCAACACAACAAATTATTATTGCACAACTTCATAGTATTCCGGGGAGGGGTTCTACAGTTATTTTCTTGGTTTTTAATGAAAATAATACAGATTTTGTTGTGAAAAGGAATCAGCAATTATTAATGCAAGGGGTGCAGTCAGTTTTGTACAAAAATAGGTAGGAATTTAGGGATAATTAAAAAAATTGTAGGGGTAATTCGTAATATTTTAGGAGTAATTCCATAAAATTTAGGGATAAATTAAAAAAAATTAAGGATATGTTTATTAAAGTTGACATAGGCTCTTAATATAGATATACTTTTCAAAGCATGTTTCAATAACATAAAAAATCAGCCGATTTTCAAATTTCTTTTTATAAAGTTTAAAAATAAAAATTTCAGAAAAGATTTTCTATTGTGGAGCATTTATATGGGTTCTTTTTCGCTGATTTCGGAAGAAAATTGAGAAGTTTTGAGGTTTTTAATTTTTTAGGGACTATCGAAAAATTTAAGTAAAATTATAGGAATTTTAGTAGAAACAAACATTTAAGGAAATTTAAGGCGAATGTTACGCCTGTTAATGTTTTGATACTGAGAGCGAAAAATATTAAAATATTCGCCATTGAACCATCAACAAAAAATCAGACAATTTAAATTCTATTCCATACCCCGAAATGAGTTCAATGCCACTATTATTTCCATTAAAACTAAGGAACGGGATGTTATTTATAAAAAATAAAACACCCCTTAAAATTATGTTCATAATTATGTGTTGCCGTGAATGACAATATAGAAATTTATTCCTTCAATACCTTCCAGTAAATCCACTTTTCGCACAACATACATTTAATGACATGTTGCCAGGAATAAACTTCTATTCCAATATTTTCACTATAACTACTTTTTTTTTTTTTTTTTTAAAAAAGAAGGTCAATGGTCAATTTTATATCGGAAATTAAAATCTGTATAAGGAATAAGAATAAATCTATATCGGAAATTGGAGTCAAGTTTATTTAAACAATACAAGCGATGATTTTTATCTCGGAAAAATATTTAATTCCCTTTTAAAAATAAACAGTTGTTTTCAAGAAATACGTTTAGTGGACATAGACCTATGAATATTAGATACTTTAAATTGTTTTTTGGTGTTTTCTTCGAGTTCAATTTTATATATAAAAAAAAATCAATCGGAACTATATTGAAGATACTCTATGAATATCAAACTGTTCAAAATATATAAAGTTCAAAGAAAAAATTCCATAAAAGTATTGTTGGTATGAAAGTCCAACTTGCCATGTCTTATTAAGTTTTAACAATGCTAGACTGTTGGGCATCCAATCATGGCCAATGAATAGAATGCATATTAAGTTTCGTTAAAAGAACTTTTTCTTTTTGAGATTCAATATAAGCAGAGGGGAAGTTAAAATTCATTGCTTAAGGGGACTTGGTACCCCTTGCTTTCAAATTTTTTTTTTTAAATATCGTTTTTTTAATTTTTATGTGTGTATAATCTTTGAATACTTCTCCTTATTCTGGCAAGTTTTTGAGCTGATATGATAACTACAAATGCACAAAAATTATATTTTTAGGGAGAATTTAGCATGACTGCAATAGCTCCTTCGATATTTCGAAACCAGTTTTCTCAGTTCGAGTTTATTGGAATTCCCACCTTACTCAAGATGCTATAACTCCAGTAAATGATATATAAGTGAAATGACTGGAGATTTGATTTTTTTTTTTTTGTGTCATTCTAAAGATCTACTATTTGAGAAAAACAGGGATGGATTTTTGAATAAAATACAAACTTTTTTACAAATTTAAATGTTGAAACAAATATCCGATTTTAACGATTTTTTTACCCATAGGTATAGTACTCATTGTTTTTCTCAAACTATTTAACTTATTCAAAATCCGATACCTAAAAGTTTAGAGCATATTACTAGGAAATTAAAAAAAAAAAAAAAAAAAAAAAAAAAAAAAAAAAAATATTGAAAAATGAAAAAGAATATAGATTTTGAAATTTTATGAATTTTTTTTTTTAATTGTAAAAAGTTAGAACACCATGTGAATTTTTTTTAAAAATAAAATTTAGCTATTGCCTGCAGTGGTAGAAGTAATAAAATAAAAGTGGGAGAAGGTCTAAAAGTTGGTGACAAGTCCTAACCCCCCCCCCCCCCTTCTATCTCAACTATAAAAGATATTTTTATTATAAGATACGAAATTATAACTAGTAAAGAAATAATTTATACTTCTTAACACAAATTTTGAACAAAGGTTCAAGATTTTCTTTTTATTTTGATAAATGTTCTGTGATTTAGTTTTTTTATTTGAAAGTAAAAGATAAAATGAAGTAATAATTCAAGATTATATACACAACTGGCTATTTAGATTTAAATAGTGCTTCCAAATGTACATATTTTCATGAAATTAAAGAATAAAAAAAATAGCTTGTCTTTATATGAAACAAGAATAGAAATTTAACTTAAAAGAAAGTTTCTTCAAAGTTAAAAGTTTACCAAGTGTAACAGTATTTGTAAGTGAAAAATAGTTATATCTTTATACAAAGTAGTATAATACATTTTTATAACAGTTTGATAGTACAACACTAACAGCTGATATACAAAATATATATATATATATATATATATATATATATATATATATATATATATATATATATATATATATATATATATATATATATATATATATATATATATATATATATATATATATATATATATATATATATATATATATATATATATATATATATATATATATATAATTTTTTTTTTTTTTTTTTTGCATTTGAATACTTTTAAATCGCTTCTTCTCAGTGTCACTACATTTAAAGATAAATGTTATTTTTCTTAAGTAGTTTTTAAACGGATTGAGAGTTTTTAAATGAGGGGGGGAGGATGGATTTCAGTGTTTTTAGAAGTGGAGGGACGCATGGGTATTTTCTTAAAAAGTGAGGGGATACGTCACCCCTCTGCTACCCACACTTCTAGCAATCATTGCCTGGTATTACTTCCAAATATATAAAAATTATAATTTTAAAGGCTTAAATTAAAACAAAATTTTTTTCAAGTGTACAAAGTTTTATTTAATGAATAGTAACGCATTAATTTTCTGTTCAAATAGATAAGAACAAATGCATATCTCTCGCTACAGATATCCCCCCTGTAAATCTACCAAAGTGGTTGCAAGTACTTCCACTTGACATTGACTTCTTAGTGACGACCATGCGATTGATTAATATAGAACTTAAAAAGGACATTTAAGATTTTAAACATTTCTGTACATGGGCGCCCCCAGGAATACTAGATTTTTATCAAAATCATTAATTTTTTTAGAAATGTCAATTAATAATTATGCATTACAAATTATACTCTGTTATAATATTTAAAATTCATGGTATATATTTTGAAAAGCGAAACCCTGTTAAAGAGGGAAAAAAATACAAAATAGTAAAAATATTAATCTATATATTTTTAACGTTTTTTTATTTATTTTTATCATTCAACTAGATCTCACGGCATCAAGAGAGAGTGTTTAGAATAGAGGAACTCGAAGACGCAAAAATACAGAAGAGTAACAAAATTTTATTTCTTCCAAGTTTCAGATACAATAAAAAAAAAATCAAAATGAAACATGAAGGCAGTATAGGAATATGTTCAATTGAATACTAAAAATAGATTTCAAGATAGTATATCTGATGACTTAAAAAACAAAACCTTTTCCTAGAATTTTGAGAACTACATAGGAAATGATGGTTATACAATAAAAGGAATAAATACTTCTATTCATCAGCCTCTAATAATCATAGACAGAAAATCGTCATGCAAGTAGCTATAAGAAACGACATAGGAAAGAAACAAAAGACTAAATTATTAGGGAAAAAAATGCTCATTATAACATAAAAGTATAAACAGCATATGAGCTTTTTTGATCTTGGAATTTACATCTTTTCCCTAATTCTTTTTTTTTTTTTTTTTTTTAATTTTTAAGAGCCAGGGGGGTGCAAGGGCACCTCCTTGCACTCTCTTGGGGGCGCCCATGTTTCTGTGGAGGTATTTTTTCAATATTGCAAACCTAAGTTTAAGTTCCTCAATGGATGAAACAATATTTTAAATTAGTTTTCATTTAGTTTAATGCTTCATTTTTCTGCATAAATCCTAAACTGTGTTTCGGATAAAACGGAACTTGCAAAAGATAGCAGTTGCTTGCATTGAAAATATCGTCAGAAAAGTATTAATTTAAGCATTAAATACAAATCTGGAAACATTTCGGGGATACATTTTTTCTGGAGACTGTAAACTGAAAAAGTAGCCAAATGATATTTTAAATAAGGCCCATTCAAAAAGGAATACGAAAAGAAATTATTTGAAGACCAGCATGTTAGGAAGCGAATTCAATACTCTCTTAGAATCAAGTACAATTAAAGGTTCCGGATTGCTACTAAGAACTGTTTTTATAGTAATTAACGATTAACGCACAGTTAAATCATTCAAACAATGGAATGTTTAAACATATTTTTTCTTATATTGGAAATATTCGAAAGCGTATACTAGAATATGGTTATAAATGGACAAATAAAAATCAAAAGAGCGCCAAAAGTCTTTTCAAACACATGGAAGTTTTCGAGATTTTTATATTGAAAGTCCAACTGAAAAATATATAAAATAGTCGAACACTTCTAATAATAATATGTCAGCTTTCGACAAAGAAAATCCAAAACAGAACGTTGGATCTTGAAAAACTAATACCAACACACCTACAGTATTCCAGGAACAAGATATTACATCACCAAACAAAACAAAACTAGCTGTTATACAAATAAACGAAAGTCCCCCAACAATTTATAGTAACTATTAAAGACCTACCGATACTAGAGTTCCAAGACTCCTATGTGCAATCTAAGTCCCTTGAATAATCACCGACTTTTCTCTGAAAAATGCCGACTTCTTTCTTCGAATTGGACTGCAATTCGAGCTACAGCCCGTACATTTGTCTGCAACAAAAAGATTTATCGTTTGAGTTTTGGGGTATAGCAACTTGTAGGTGGGATCCTCTAGACGGCGCTGACAACGGATACAGCAAAAAGAAGACAGTAGCCAGTGATTGCTAGATCGGCTGTCTCACGTGTTTCAATTGGTGGATTTGTTTGGGTTTGCTTTCTTGTTTTACGGAATACGCACTTTTGTTCAAGTGTGCGAACAGCTATTTTTTTTTTATGCTTTGTTGAAGATCTCTGAGCGACCTCTGCTGTGTTTGTGTTCATTTTTAAATCGATGGAAATGAAACTGTTCGCCTTACCATTTTCCCAAGATCAAAATTAGTTTTCTTGTTGTTTTGAAAGCAGCTGCTAATAGAAAAAGAGAAGTGTGTCGTTTGTTTGCCAGTTGAATATTGTTTACCATTTTTGAATTTTAACAGCACGTATGTTTCTCAGAAGTTAACTAATGAAGTGAAATTGGTTCAACATTGCAGTTTACTTCTGAAGATCAGATATTAGCTGAGGGGCATGGTGGAAAGAGATTTTTAAGAAACAAAAATATGTTTGGAGCTTTCAGACCCCCCCCCCCCCCTTCTCTCCACTTGTCTTTTTCCTCAAACGAAACAAATAAATTTTTAGGTCTCATTGCTTTTTCGTCGCACTATTAATGTCATCGCTTGAATTTTCCTCTGCCAGAATACCACATCTGGATAATGGATTCTAGTCCGAAATTCTGAGGTGAACTCCTTCCTAGGGGAATTTTTTTGAGAAACTGATTCATGCCTTCTGATCAGTGTCGAATGGCGACTCTAGCTAAACATTGACAGGTAATTTGGCTCGAAGGGAACGTCTTTATTTCTTCAAAACTCATCTTGTACTGTCAAATGCGAGTATGGCTTTTTCCGGATAATTGCAAATAATTTTAGTCTGAAAAAAAGCGTGTCTACATTGCCACCTAGTAACGATTTTAACAAAACTAGGTGCCATTTTTTAAAAAAAAAATCCTTTTGATTTTTTGTTTATTTGTTTGTGGAAAGCAGGGACGACGTGAACGGGGGACGAAGGGGGCGTCTAGCCCCCCCCCAAAAGTTTTAGAAAGTTGAACAGTCGGCAAATTTTCGAAATTTTATCGAGCCCTTTTTTTAAAGTTGATCCACAATAAAATCGAATTGAATGAAAAAATATAAATAAAAAAAACATTGAACACAAATTATTGAAAATACCGACCCGAGTTTCACAAATCGGCATTTTTATACTAGAAGTCTATTATTTCCCCGCATACATTGATGGACTGCGTACACAAATATAAAAGGTATCTTGCGAATACAAATCAATCAATCATTATCTAATCCCGCCAAAGTTTTTTGAAAAGAAAGACGGCACACGGCAAATTTCCAAAATTTCATCAATTCCTTTAAAAGGAACAAAGTGATGGATGTTTTAAAACATATTGAATAGAAAAAATATAAATAATTAATATCGTCAATAGTATTGGAAAATCCTGATCACAATTCAGCCCAAGTTGGCGGTCGTCAATTTTAAGTTGGAGTAAGTATATCCTTTTTTTGCAGGGACTTTTAAGTTGATATCGTCACTGACAGCTTCTAAATGAAATTAAATATAAATATATCTCCCGTACCCCGTACTATTGCACAAGTATCAATATCCACAAATTCTCTCTCTCTCTCTCTCTCTCTCTCTCTCTCTCTCTCTCTCTCTCTCTCTCTCTCTCTATATATATATATATATATATATATATATATATATATATATATATATATATATATATATATATATATATATATATATATATATATATATATATATATATATATATATATATATATATATATATATATATATATATATATATATATATATATATATATATATATATATATATATATATATATATATATATATATATATATATATATATATATATATTACTAGACTGCGCGGTTGTGGGTTTGAGTCCCGTGTAAGGCATGGGTGTTTGTAAATGTATGTTGGCTTGTCAAATGTCGAATGTTTCAACACATCATAGCCCTCGTGTTGCTGACGGCGCCAGATAATCTGAAAACAACCAACCTGAAAAATTTACTTTTTTGGACTTTGGTCGTTTTCCATTTTTAGTCCTCAATTTTCCTTCAATTTCAAATTAGTACATTTAATTGTATAAATCGACAAGTCGACTGTCGTGAGTTTTTAAATTCAGTCACCTGGTAAGCACACACTATATTCTCAGGAAGAAACTGACAATAATGACTTATTCTTCCAATTAAGAGATAACTTTGATGTGTTACAATAGGTGACATTTTTAGTACGTCAGGTAACGCCTCAAAAACCATGATATGCCCATTAAACGTCATTTACATGAAGTGTGTATTGTACGTCATATGAATTGAAAGTCTTACAAAAAATTTCAAAACATCTAAATTTTAACATCCGAAAAATAAGCCCTCTTTTATCAAATACATACCTTACGTACACCACTGGTCTGGCGAGAAGTTTCAATTTCGAATAAAACTTACTTATTTTTTGGTAAAGATAAAAATAAAAACTGCATTTTATAAGGTTATTCAACGAGGTTTATTTTTACTTATTACGAACGTGAAATTGAGTGAAATGAAAGTAGCGTACAATTCTGTTGAAAAATATTTCTATTACATTTTGCCAAATTATTGCAACTATAAATGATGTTATATAGTGCTTCATTTATTAAAAATGTGTAACAGTGTGCGGTAATGGAGAGTCGAACACGGGACTCCTAGATCAGAAGACAGGCGCGCTAACCACTAGGCAAAAGTGATCACTAGTGCCTAGGTGTTGTATCTGTCATTTGTACACGAGACCACGACATAACCCCTTCCCAGTGAGTTGCAAAGGGGTGAACGATTGAGTTGCTTGCGTGTGATTAGAAATTGGCAGTGAATAGCCAGAGGTTTCTCTCTGAGTGGCAGTGAGTCGCCAGAGATGCTGAAGTGGTAGTGTGGAGGTCGTGCAATAGGTGGTGCCACTGATGTGTTCGAATATTCGAGTCACCAATGTGGCGGTGTGCGCTAACGGGGAATAGAACCCGGGACTCCTAGATTAGATGACAGGAGCTCTAACCACTAGGCAAAAGTGACCACTAGTGCTAGGTGTTGTATCTGTCATTTGTACACAAGACCACCACAAATGTGTTGCCGAAATAATGCATGCCATGTAAATTGGAAGACAATGTCGTATTTATTGCGACAAAATAATCATTGGAAAAGTATTGAAAGGTTTGATACGTTAACAAAACGTTTTTAATAATTATTGTATTTTGAAATGCAATTATATTGCCCATGAGCGCCGACGGGATTATTTGCAAGGATGTGCAGATCGCTAACAGGGAGGTATAAGGCGACAAAAGTCATTGTTTAATCTTAGATTTTTCGAAAATGGGAATTGGACTTCCTAATTTGATGTTTGTTAATAGATGTACAGAATTTTTTGCTCGAATTGATGATTTACTACTTATATATTTTGTTCTTGTGAATTACTTCTTCCACATTACTTTATTTTTCGAAAGGCAGGAGGGAGTTTAAATGCATGTTTCTTATATGTCCCTGGCATTGTCTCTATTATAAAAATCGCAGTGTTTCGCGTAGGCGTAGTTTTGTGTGATAGCAATAATCTGCCAGGATATTACGAAGAAGAATTTTTCCAGAATTTGTTTGATTGACTTTGTTTACAATTCCAAATTAGAGGAACCTATTTGATCAATATTTTTCATTTATTTTATTCCGTGTTTTAGTGCGATTTCCATCCACTTTACACGTTCAAGTAATTTCTTCGAAACTGCAATTTGAAAATTAAAAAAAAAAATTGTATTGAGATGGAACCTTTGTACTACTCATGTTACTGAATTGGTTCAAGATTGTGAGAATGCATTCTATCTGCTAGTGATAAATGCCTCCCCTCCCCCCAAAAAAGCACTTCGAAAAATTATTCACTTTGTTCGGGAAAGAGGGGGTTATTTATTAAACAAAATAAAAAATTAAATGAATTTGATGAAAATTTAACTAAAATGTGATGGGAATTTACTTAAAATATGACATTAATTACGTATTAATGAAATGCCATAAAATATTAAAAACACGAATTAAAATTAATTACACATTAAATAAAATAATTCACAATTAAATAAAAAAAAAAATAACAATTAGTTATAAATTCTTAACAATTAATTAAGTAATTAATTAATTAATTAATTAATTAATTAATTAATTAATTAATTAATTAATTAATTAATTAATTAATTAATTAATTAATTAATTAATTAATTAATTAATTAATTAATTAATTAATTAATTAATTAATTAATTAATTAATTAATTAATTAATTAATTAATTAATTAATTAATTAATTAATTAATTAATTAATTAATTAATTAATTAATTAATTAATTAATTAATTAATTAATTAATTAATTAATTAATTAATTAATTAATTAATTACGCATTGATTAACAAATAACTACATATTAATTAAAAAAATTATGTATTAATTTTGCATTGATAAAATTTAATTAATAATAGATGAACACCTTAATGGATATTTTCTACATTTACACCGTACTTGTCTTGATTTTAGTCGGCAAAAGTATGTCTAGCGCCCCCCCAATCAAAATTCTTAGCGACGGCCCTGGTGGCAAGTAAATCTGAGGATAGCTAATTAACCCACTTACCGCATCCAAAACTTGTTGTCGATGGCAATGAATTCTATCAAGTTTTGGATATATCACTTTAAGTCCGCTTTTACAGACGTTTCTATTACCATTTCAAGTGACTAATTTACCCACTTGATATCATCCAATCGAGCTGAAACTTGAAAGATAGAATAGTTGTCAATGACAATGCATTCAACCACTGTTTGGAGACAAAAAGAGTTTGTCTATTTCAAGGAAGGGATGGTTTTCTTCTAAATGTTTAAACTATGAAAAGTCGATCTGAGCTCAAAATCAGTTAAATAAGTTGAAAGTGCACATAAAAGTTGACAACGCCTATAAAGAATTTATAGTAAGAACTTTGGTTTTATTGGTTAATTTTTTTAGTGAGTGACATAATGTAGCGCAGTATCAGTGTTAAAAAAGGCTATGTTATATGGTGATGTCTACATCGGTAAGATTATTTTTAGGGAGGCACAGATTGCATACAGGCTGAGCAAAGCTGCTGAAATTTTTTTTCCCATGCCTTAGTTTTTCGAACAGCGAACTCTACTTTCCAAAAAAACGTTAATTAATAATACGTACTAAACTTACATATTTTTTCCTCTAAATTTCACTGGTATAATTCTGTTTTTTATTTTGAAAATATCAGGGTAGTCACCTCTCCCTGATGGTGCTCATGATGATCGATATGTAATGAAATTGAAAATGTAGTTGAAAAATAATAATAATAATACATAAAAAAAAAGGTCTGCAATCCTTTAAATGCATTGCCAACTTTTATGCGCAATTGCAACTTTTTTTAGCGATTTTTAGCTCAGTTCGAATTTTCATAGTAAACATGGCGCCCGAATCAAATGTCCGTAATGCTGTCAATGGCGGATCCAGCGAGGGGCTGTTCAACAATGATGAGTTAAATGGGATTAGTATTCCGAAGCCATTATAGAAGCGTGTGTAAAAGCGTCTTTTTACTGAGAGTGACAGAACCCAAAATTTGATAGAATGTACTGTCATCGACATCGAATTGATCTCCCAAGTTTCATTCTGATTGGATCATTGCAAGTGGGTTATTTAGGCCTCCGCAGATTTCCCCGGCAGGCACAAACATACACACCAACACACACAAAATCGAAGTTAATATAAAGGATTTAAAAAGGCTTACTTTCCATCAAAAAATAAAGTTGAAAATTTGATGCAGTTCCAGAATTCGTCAAGTCCGCAACACTAACAGTTCTGTAGTCCTCTATATCTATCATCTAAATACTGGGTCAAAATCTGTTATGTCCTATTGCCTTTCGCTGTTCGCTTAGTTCATCAGTTCCATGTTGTTGTGTCCAAACCAAAGATTCCTTGTTAGTTTCCTTAAGTTTAAATTATATTTCATTAAAAGATGTCTGGAGTTATTTCTTTATCATTCAATGCAAAATCATATTTTCCTAATATATATATTTGTTTTTACTTTGAAAAAAGTGAATTAAAACCAGAAATATCTAAATTAAAATCTGAATTTACTGAATGATGCCCATTTTTCACTCGAAATTCTCATTATGACCAGTCTTCATTTCGAAAGATCGTTTTGCCCAACATATATTTTTATTTTGTAAACAAACTAAAACTAGGATATTTTTTACTGCAGTAGCACAAAATTAAAGAGGGGGGGGGAAGAGAAAATGATTAAAAAAAAAATTTAAAAATGCAGAAGTGTTGGGATATATTTGTACATTTATGAAGAATTACGTCTACATATACGTAGAATTTAAGAAGTTTATTTCGTTTCCTGAAAAATTTCAGTTTTGGGACAGAGCGACTTTTAGAGCTGGATATTTCAATTATTCAAGAGATAAAATGATGTGCAATGGACAATTCCCGCATTTTTTAAAAACGAGTGAAATTAGTACATATTTATGAAAAATTTCTTTCTTATAAACAAAAGTTCTTTAAAAAAATCAGTTAATTAAATATTAAAAAAAGAAAATGCCCCAAAACAGAAACAAAACTAGTCAAATCAAAACAGTCAACAAAATCCGTGAAGTAAAGAGTCCCTATCGTTTCTATGGTTATCGTGAGGTTTCTGCCAAATAGTTGGCGTTAAAAAAGTTGGCGTTGGTAGACCCTTGCCACATTCCGTAGAGGTTGGCGTGATTTGCAAGAAACTTGCAAATCTGGTTTCCGCTGCTTCATTTCAAGCCAAGGTGTTTGCGAAGCCGTGACGTCACGTTCAATGCCAATGGAATGAGTCGTTTTCTCGCCAACCTCTAACAAGGTAATTTTGATCGCAAATCAAAAAGAAGAAAAAGTGCATTGAGCAGAAATTTTTATGTTTTTGGCCTTTTCGAAACATTTAGAATTGAATAAAAAAAAATAAAAAAAAAAATGCAGAAAGTGTCCATTCTACATTTAGTGATGACAAGAAACTACTTGACATTTTACTGCAACTCACTGACTTTTGATTTTAACTAAGTTAGTCGTATTAACTTTCACTGATTTTTTTTATAATTTAATTTTCTACATTTTAGCAATCAAAATTACAAATTAATTGTTATCCTTAGTGCTGTTGTATTATTTGCAAGTTTGATAGTACTATTTGTAAGCTTTAATAAAGCAAAAAATGTAGTTGAACATCTCAGCACGTCATGTACATAAGTGTAAACTTGCATTGAGTATACTAGCCCCCCTCCTCCCATTCCCCATTTCATCCTCTTTAACATATCTTTTAAAAATTAAAAATAAAGTGAAAAATTGTGGTAAAATGTACAGGAAACTAGGAGTGTGGAACATCGCGCAAATTTCAATTACACTATAATACTAACATGGATTTGTGTAATTCACCGTTTTTATATTTTCATCCTTCCTTTAGAAGATATGGCCAGTTTGGTGATATTTTTGCGATAATTCTCATATGGGTCTGTAAAAAAAAATATTCCGCCGATTTTGACGATATACTTTTCGATAGACCTTTATTGTAAGTGAATGAGGAGACAAGAAAAAACGATCGTTGATGAGGTATGCTCAAAGAAAGAAAACTCTTTTGAAAGCATTCGTTTTTCAACTTTTTACGCCATTAAAGCGTTTTTAAAGCCATTTAAGCAAAGAATTTCGGAAGTAGGGTATATATATATATATATATATATATATATATATATATATATATATATATATTTGTCACCAAATTTTGGGCGTCCCCCCACTTTTTTTTCACCACTTCTACCACTGTGTTTACAGATGGTACTGAAAGTATAGCTTACGGTAAAAAAAAAAAAAAAAAAAATATATATATATATATATATATATATATATATATATATATATATATACTGAAAGTATAGCTTACGGTAAAAAAAAAAAAAATATATATATATATATATATATATATATATATATATATATATATATATATATATATATATATATATATATATATATATATTTATTTTTTTTACCGTAAGCTATACTTTCAGTACCATCTGTATACACAGTGGTAGAAGTGGTGAAAAAAAAGTGGGGGGACGTCCAAAATTTGGTGACAAATGCCCCCCCCCCCCAATGATAAATTTTATAATTTCGTAACTTATAATAAAAATATTAACTATTAAAAAAAGAAATTTATATACTTCCTAACATTAACATTAAACGAGGGCTCAAAATTCATTGTTATTTTAATGAATATTCGGCTACTTAGTTGTTTTACTTGGAAGAAATAAAGTTAAGTAATGATACAATGTTATATACATAACTGTTTATTTGGGTTTAAATAATATTTATAAATGGGGCATACTTTTATGAAATTAAATTAACAGAGAATTCTAAAAAGTTTTTTTTTTTTCTTTCTTTTTTTTTTAAATACCTTGTCTTTTTATGAAACAAGAATGGAAATGTAACTTACAAGAAAGTTCCTCCAAAGTTAAAAGTTGATCAAATGTAACTGCATTCATTAGTAAAAATACTTATATCTTTATAGAAAGTCGTACAATACAATTTTATAATATGATATATACACCATAAACAGTTCTAAAGTTTTCAAATGTAAAAATAAATCAATTTTTCTCAGTGTCACTATATTTAAATGTTAATGTCATTTTTCATTAGTAGTTTTTAGGTGGATGGAGTGCTTTTAAAAGTGGATGGATTTCAGTGGTTTTAGAAGTAGAGGGACGCATGGCTATTTTCTTGAAAAGTAGGGGGACGCGTCGCCCCGCGTCTACCTAAACTTCTAGCACTGTGTATACATATGGGTAATTGAAAGTAAAAATAAGTATAATAGATGTCTAAATCATCCATTTTAACAGAAAATTAATAATCATTATATAATACTTTAATAAAAAATTCAATTATCATTTTTGAAAACTTTTCATCTTTAAGAAAATAAATATTTTCCTGTTGTGTTACCTCCCTAATATGGTGGCTTAGAGTACAGAGTGAAAGTGATTTTTTTTTTCCTTTTTAATTTTAGAAAAGAATCCTATTACTATAGGACTGTAGCAGCTACTTTTTCGGCAAGAATAAAGAGTTAAGATAATACTTAGTTACGATGCAAGTAAAATTAATTAAGTTAAAAGAAAATTCATTTTGTGGCACATTTTCCTTCACAATAATTTTTGAAAGTCGGCAGTATGATCTTAAATAAAGTGATTACTATCCTATTGTTAATGTCATATCCTAATGTACAATTCTGTTGTCCTATTGTTAAAGCATTGCACGTAAATGGTTTACAATTTTCTGTATAAATATTGTTACAAATATTTGTATATTTGTAAATATTTCGTAGTCTTAATTTTGTAAATAGTAAAATTTGTGTACATTTCGCATAAGACAGTGCAATAGTTCGTCGTTAGTTTGCTTCCCCGCAATGTGTGTCTTGATGCTTAAATAACGGGTTTTACAGAGGTAACGCTGGGAAGCGAGTGTTACAAGGAGCAGGGCATTTAACATTATGGTAATGGCAATCTCGCCAAATTGGCAAGATAGAGCCAAGTTGGCGACGATTTTTACGACTAATTTTTATCGCCAAATTTAGCGAGAAATCGCCAAATGTCGCCAAACTTGGTTACCATTTGGCGACATTTTCGGTCCCCATGTACATCTATAAGACTTTTCGACTACGATCTGGAAAGTTCTCTAAATATCTACCTCTAGAAATTTCACGTATGTTCGCCTCCCCTATAAAAGCTCAAGAGAGCGGGTGATGGAGTTAGTTGTTAGCTGAATCCATTAGTTGACTGGAATTACTGAGTTGAGATACTGAGTCTCAGTGAGCGTTCAGAGAGTTCCGAAAGCGAACTGTATTGCATTGTCTTTTGCAGCGATTTGAGTAGTTGTGTTGTCAAGTTTTTAACTGCTGTTTTGTGCTCTATTGTTGTGAAAAGAGAGCTGTATTCTATCTACTAGAACGAGAAGTTCTGGAGTTGTAAAGGAATCTGTGAAGAGTGATATTGGAATAAATATCTGCAAGTTTTGATCTGCTTTGGCTTCAAATCTTTCGAACCCGTCCACGCAAGAATATAATGCATCTTTTGTGAAATCTAAAGAATAAAAAAATTATTTTAAATAAAAATTATAAAACAATAAAATCAAGAACATTTCTGGTTAGAATGAATTTTTTATGCTCCCTTAGTTGCTGTTGAAATATAGTATTTTTATCAAGAAATCTATTTCTTTGTAAAATCGTAACCAGAAAATTAATAAAAGTATTACTTTCAATTACCCATATGTAATACATAGGGTAATAAAAGTATAGGATTCGGTGAAAAAAAATCGATTTTTTTGCATTTCTCCACGTTGTGGAACAAACATCCTGATCTCAAAAAAGTGATCTAGAAAAAACGTCTGTCTGCGTGTACCTGGTCAGCATAACTCCCGAACAAATTGACCAACGATGTTCAAATGTGGTGAGTAGGTTGGTGATGACCCAAGGACCTACTATTAAGGTTTTCGTCAAAATCGCGCGTGCGCATAAGGTAACTGCCATTGAAAAAATCATGTTATTCAATGATTGCTCTTTAACGATTTCGATAAAAATTGCTGTGCTAATGCCTCATAAGGTGTTCTAAGTATCCCACCTCCGAAGTTCCTGTAAAAATGCTTCAATGGCGTAAAAAGTGGAAAAGAGATTACCTGTAACACAGAGTTCTCTTTGCTTGAACATAGCTTATGAACGATCGTTTTTTCTCCTCTTCTCAGTTTCACTTATAAGAAAGGATAATATAAGAATTATCGATAAGTATATCGCCAAAATCATGCTTTCAGTGTTTTTTTTTTTTTTTTTTGTTTTTTTTTTTAAAGTTCCATATAACAATTATCACAAAAAAATATCGTCAAGCTGGCAATTTTTTCTAAGCGAATGATGGAAATTTAAAAACGGTAAATGACACAAATCCACATCAGTAATAAAGGGAATTTGAAAGTTGTGCTATGTTCCACACCCTTAGTTATTAAATGTTTTCGCTTACGTTTTGACGATTGTGTATGCTTAAGATTTCGTGTGTTTAATTATACGATCCACTTCATAGACATAAGATGTAATTATTTTAGTTACTGTTATATTAAAATAAGTTTCCAATGAAAACTTATTAAATAGAATAAAAAAAAAATGTGTGCGTGTCAAATATTCTTCATCAATGAATTGAAAAAAGTAATAATTAGTTTCAAATAAATACATGCCAAACCATTTTGGGGTAGCGTACCACCGTATCTTCTTATTGAAGCTTATTGCATGTAAATGTTTTACAATTTTCTGTATAAATTAATATAATGCATCTTTGATGAATTTTTTTTCATATCCTAAGCCATAAACGTAAACTACTCGAGGATTGGACTATCGACCCCGTGCTCGCTCAATAGCGGGGGAAGGGGGGGGGGGAGGAGGGGGGCAAAGGTATCATTTCGCCCCTGTACCCACGAGCGGAGTGTTGGTGTAGACTGAGCATCTAGCAAGATACTTGGTTTTTCGCGCACGGCTTCGGTTCTTCCAATATAAAATATTGTTAAAAAAAGACATTTTATATTGTTATATAGAAAAATATCCCATACAAATTTTAATTAAACGCAATAGTATTTTTAAACATACTAACACTATGAGAATCTAGTAAGTGTTAGCAGCTCTATTGTTCAATTTTATAAAATTATATATTTTGAAGTATTGTATGATATTGGAATAAGTAATTTTTTAATGATGGTATTACTTCTTATAGGCAGTTTTTGCTTTCATATGTATCTCTATATATATAAGGCAAAGGCCTCACTAACTGACTGACTCACTGACTCACTCATCACTAATTCTCCCACTTCCCTCAACAATGGTAAAAATAGAAAAAGTAAACTATTCCGATCTCGATTAACCCACTTTAAGGGGTCGAAAAGGAGTTAAACGTTCCAAACGGGGGACATTCGAAAATCCTACTTCCCACATAGTCACAACTCTGAAAATCGGCACAAATATCAACAATGGTAAAAATAGAAAAAGTAAACTATTCCGATCTCGATTAACCCACTTTAAGGGGTCGAAAAGGGGTTAAACGTTCCAAACGGGGGACATTCGAAATCCTACTTCCCACATAGTCACAACTCTGTAAATCGGCACAAATATCAACAATGGTAAAAATAGAAAAAGTAAACTATTCCGATCTCGATTAACCCACTTTAAGGGGTCGAAAAGGAGTTAAACGTTCCAAACGGGGGACATTCGAAAATCCTACTTCCCACATAGTCACAACTCTGTAAATCGGCACAAATATCAACAATGGTAAAAATAGAAAAAGTAAACTATTCCGATCTCGATTAACCCACTTTAAGGGGTCGAAAAGGGGTTAAACGTTCCAAACGGGGGACATTCGAAATCCTACTTCCCACATAGTCACAACTCTGTAAATCGGCACAAATATCAACAATGGTAAAAATAGAAAAAGTAAACTATTCCGATCTCGATTAACCCACTTTAAGGGGTCGAAAAGGAGTTAAACGTTCCAAACGGGGGACATTCGAAAATCCTACTTCCCACATAGTCACAACTCTGTAAATCGGCACAAATATCAACAATGGTAAAAATAGAAAAAGTAAACTATTCCGATCTCGATTAACCCACTTTAAGGGGTCGAAAAGGGGTTAAACGTTCCAAACGGGGGACATTCGAAAATCCTACTTCCCACATAGTCACAACTCTGAAAATCGGCACAAATATCAACAATGGTAAAAATAGAAAAAGTAAACTATTCCAATCTCGATTAACCCACTTTAAGGGGTCGAAAAGGGGTTAAACGTTCCAAACGGGGGACATTCGAATATCCTACTTCCCACATAGTCACAACTCTGAAAATTGGCACAAATATCAACAATGGTAAAAATAGAAAAAGTAAACTATTCCGATCTCGATTAACCCACTTTAATGGGTCGAAAAGGGGTTAAACGTTCCAAACGAGGGACATTCAAATATCCTACTTCCCATTTGGTCACAACTCTAAAAATTGGTACAAATATTAACAATAGTAAACATAGAAAAAGTAAGCTATTCCGATCTCGATTAACCCACTTTAAGGGCTCGAAAAGGGGTTAAACGTTCCAAACGAGGAATATTCGAATGTCCTACTTCTCATTTCGTCACAACTCTAAAAATTGGTGAGAATATCAATAAAGACAAACGAAGAAAAAGTAAGTTATTCCGATCTCGATTAACCCACTTTAAGAGGTGGAACAGGTGTTAAACGTTCCAAACGAGGGATATCCGAATGTTCTACTTCCCTTTTCGTCACAACTCTGAAATCTGGTGCAAGTATCAACAAAAACAAACGTATAAAAAGTAAGCTATTCCGATCTCTATTTACCCATTCTAAGAGGTCAAAAAGGGGTTAAACGTTCCAAACGAGGGATATTCGAATGTACCACTTCCTATATGGTCACAACTCTAAAAATTGGTACAAATGTCAACAATGGTAAACATAGAAAAAGTAAGCTATTCCGATCTCGATTAACCCACTTGAAGAGGTCAAAAAGGGGTTAAACGTTCCAAACGAGCGATATATTCGAATGTCCTACTTCTCATATTTTCACAATTCTGAAAACTGGTGTGAATATCAATAAAGACAAATGCAGAAAAAGTAAACTATTCCGATCTCGGGTGGATCAAGGGGTGGAAAAGGGGTTAAACGTTCCAAACGAGGAATATTCGAATGTACCACTTCCCATATGGTCACAACTCGGAAATTTGGTACAAATGTCAAAAAAGATTAAACATAGAAAAAGTAAGCTATTCTTTTCTCGATTAACCAACTTTAAGGGGTCGAAAAGGGGTTAAATGTTCCAAACGAGGGATATCCGAATGTTCCTCTTCCAATGTAGTCATTTTTCTGATATTTTTTTGCAAATGTTAAAAAAATAAGTCATTCCAATATCGATTAACGAATTTTTAAGGGATGAAAAGACGACGCAACATTGAAACTATACGAGGATTAACTTAATGTCTAATTAACTTAATTCCAATACAGCTACTACTTTGAAATTTAGAACTAAGAGCAAACATAAACACAATAAACTATTCCAGTTTACTATTCACAATTATAAATTTCGTTTAAAATGTCAACAAAGGAAAGTTCCTATTTTGATAAATCAATTTGTCGGGATCGAAATGGGAGCAAACGTCTGAAGTGTAGAATACATGAATGTCTTTTGATCGCTAAAATGCTAATGGTAAAATTTCGTAGCGCAGCACGGGTATTCAGCTAGTACATACATAGGGTAATGTATAGCATTCGGTCAAAAAAGAATTTAGATTTTTTTTAAATTTTATTTCTCCACTGTTTGGAACATTCTGATTTAAAAAAACTGGCCTAGAAAAAATGTTTGTATGTGTGTACGTGGTCAGCATAACTCTCAAACAAATTGACCTAGGATGTTCAAATTTGGTGTTCGTCGGGTTTAGTGGTGATAATGAGACCTATCATTAAGGCTTCTGTCAAAACCGCGCTTGCGCATAAGCTAGGTAGCTAGCTACCATTGAAAAAATCATGTTCCTCAATGATTACTAAAAAACGGCTCTAACGGTTTTGACAAAAAAATCGCTTTGGTAATGCCTCTTAAGGTGTTCTAAGCATTCCCACCTCCGAAATTCCTGTAAAAATGCTTTAAAGGCGTAAAAAGTTGAAAAACGAATGCCTTTAACACAGAGTTCTCTTTCTTTGAGCATACCTCATCAACGATAGTTTTTACTTCTCTTATCAGTTTCACTTATAAGAAAGGATAATACAAGAATTATCGCAAAAAAATATTGCCAAACTGGCCATTTTTTCTAAATGAATGATGAAAATATAAAAACGGCGAACGACAAAATTGACATCAGTATTATAGTGCAATTGAAAGTTGTGCGTTGTTCCACACTCCTAGTTTCGTTAATTCTTAAAATTTGCTTTTTTTATTTTAATGCAATATTATAAAAGTATATCTTTTGAAATTATGTAAGATATTGAAATAATTTATTTTACAATGATTAATTAAGTACAGAGGCGTACTGACCATAGAGTTGCCCTGTGCAATCACCTGGACAGTCAATGTCTACAAGAAATGAGCCGGTCCAGTAGGAATTTTTTTTTAAAAGTTTTTTAAATAATTTTTTTTAGATTTATATACTATTGTATTACGACTTTTTACTTATTTTATAACTTTTGGGTTAAATATATATCATCATTACGAATTTCATTCTTTAATAAATAGTTGTAGTTATATATCTGGACATTCTTTATTTTGCGATTTAAATTTTTTTGTCTTAACTTGTACAACAAGTTACCAATGGTTTATAGAAACCAAGTTAACTCAAAGGAGGTATAAAGAAGAGTCAGAGAAAAATTGATTTAACTCAACTAATAAATTATTAAAGAAACTTAATTATTAAAATTAATTAATAAATAAAACTATTTAGCTACTGCAAGTAATTATTGAATATAATTATTTAATAATAAAATATATTAGTTATTAAAACTATTTAATTATTAAAATTATTTAATTATTAAAATTATTTAATTATTTGAATTATTTAATTATTTGAATTATTTAATTATTTGAATTATTTAATTATTTGAATTATTTTATGATTAAATTTGGATTAATGATTTTATAGAAAATTTGGGCCGGCATAAACCAAAAATCACCAGGCTGTTTTTATATCCCAGTACGCCTCTGATTCACTTGTTAGTGCTTTTACTTTTTCCATTAAATGTTTCTTCTTAACCGATTTTGTCAAATTAAGTTTGCTATATTAATAAGACATTTTGAGAAAATTTTATTGCGTGTTATATAGGTAGTTCAATATATTCAGTCAGTAGAAAATGAAAAAAAAAGGTGCCAAATTTTAAAATTTCGTTTGGTATATATCTTCTGAAGAGTTAATACAATATGCATGGGAAATTTAATGTATGCACAGCAAATGGAAATGTCTTAAAATAAGACACAAAATTGTCTTAAACAAGTGGCACTGTTTTAAGATCTAAAATGGTGTCTTAATCTTTAAGACACTTGAAGTGTCTTAAAATGGGGTATTTTCAGACGTTTAGACTGTCTGAATTGGGGGTATTTTCAGACAGTTGATGTGTCTGAAAGGGTTGTTTATGTTACCTTTCAGATGTTGGGAAGCTAAAAATACATTTATTTAAATTAAAATGCAATAAATGAGCTTGTGTTAAATTACAAATTTTTATTAAAATAAAAGTCAAAATAACTTTTTGTTGTCTATGTTTCAATTTCCTGGTAAATTTAAGCATGGGATTGCAAAACTGCAACACAACTGTTAATAATAGGCACACAACTATTAATATATCCAAGCAAGGGATTTGGGACTTAATGTAAATATATGTATTGGGATAAAATGGACATTGTATTGTGACTGAATCTTAAATAGAAAAGGTTTGACTTCCAAGATTGTATCACAGTTTTAAGTTGCTTTTTACAAGTCAATTTTAACATCAAATAACAAGCGTGATGTAAACACTTATATAGTAGTTGCATTGGCAAGTCTAAGATACATTATGTGGCAACATAAACTTATTTGAATGATGAATCAAACAGTAATAATCTAATTATTCTCCATCTGGGAATTTAACTTGTTTATAACATTTCCCTATAATAACACTACATAATAAACACTACAATGCTTCAATTATTGTCGAATAGTTGAAGCAGATATAGGACTTTAAAAAAAAAAAAAACTTTAAAAGATGCATAAAAGATAAACAATTAAAACAAGAAGGCATAGAAGTATCTGTAAGGAGACATTTCAGAATATGGAGGTAGAGTATATTAAATTTGAAAAGTATGCAAGTTGTGCAAAAATTTTTGCGTTTCTGAAAACGTCAGTTTCCCAAATTTTTGTATGCTTGTAAAAAAAATATGCCAGATATACAGTTGAAATTTGTTATTATGATTAAATAACATATTAAGTGCATACGAAAACTAAAATAATATTAAAATTCCTGCAATTTGGGGATGGGACCTTTTTACAACAATTTTCCCTATCGCTGCGACTTTTCGTTAATCGTTGAGAAGCTAAAGAAGAGAGGGCATTTAAAAAACCTAAAAAAATGTAAGAAAAGGGGGAGGGGGGGGGGAATTAAAAAAGGAATTTGAAATATCTGTAAAGATGGCTGCTTCAAAATACAGAGTTGAAGCACATTAAACTTGGAAAACATGCAAGTTATTAAAACTTTTATAGTTCTTTCACGTTTTCTCAAAACGTTGATTTTCCAACTTTTGGTATGCTCATATAAAAGACTATGCAAGATATAGAATTGAAATTTTTTATGGCAATTATATAACATCTGAAGTACATATTAAACAAAAATATTATTCAAATCTATACAATTTAGTTTTTAATTATTTTTACTTAAAAAATTGCAAATTTTCATACGCTCACAAATTACCACATAAAAAAACTTTCTATTATTATTTTGAGAAAGCTGATATTTAATGTAGTATATAGACATTTCTAAGAAATAAAAAGCAAAAAAACTTTTTATTAGTTTTAAGAAGATTCCTCTACGAACGTAACCAAATTCAACTCATTGCAAATTTTTTTTTTAATCGAGTTTTGAATAAGTGATTATTAATAAATTATTAGCCTATTATTATAAACTTTTTTCTAAAATATAATTTAAAAAAGGTTTGAACAACATATGTAAAAAAAATTTCTTCATTTTGACCAATATTCAATTTATTTCAAATGCGTTGATTTTTCTGATTTTAATGCTGTCATCGAGTACCCAGTCCTCATAATATGCAGGTCATATCATAAATATCCTCAGATGTAATAATATGGAACATATAAGATCATTCATAAAATAAAATTCAAGGACACAATAAATTTTATCCAAATTACATCAAATCATGCTAAATATATTTTCAAAATCATTAGTACCTGTAATATGCAACAAACCAACAAAAATGTAATTGAATGTTAAAAACAGAAAATTTAGAATTCTGTGAGGGTGATTTAGAAATCGATCAATTAAAATTTACTGTAATAAAAGCACTGAAAATAAGATAAATAATATTACATAAACCAACTTTTTCACTAGGAATGAAGCCGTTGTGGGGACCGTTGTGCATATCAAAATAATCATTTCTGAGTTTGAGCAATTGATTGTCAAGTCACTTAAATACTATTCTACTTGTTCATGTATATATTATTGTGAACAAATGCTTTTTAATGCTGATCAAAACATTTGACTACTTCAAGCACATAATTATTTCAAGTTTGAATACTGTTATCATTAATATCCCTCGGCGTTCAAGTTATGTTTTTTGTGACATAGTACTTACTCTCATATCATGCAATCAAAGAGTACTGCTCCAACAGCTTGGCAACGATGCTCAGTTTGGATATGTTGCTAAGTGCTATTGAGTATGAAGTAACAGTATTAAAGGGCAATTAGAACATAGTGTATACCGTTCGTCCATGATTCAGCAGTGGCAGCAGTTCTAGAAGAGGCAAGCAATACCAACACTTCTGATCACACTTTTATTGCATCAGATTAATGAGGAATATTTTTCCTATAACCCCCAATTGAATATTAAAAAAAAACAAAAAAACACTCAAGACACATTTGGGTACGTGAGAAAACTCTGGCAACAATATTTGATACTTCTCCGTTAGACGGGTACCAAAAACCGTTAAGTCGGAAAGTTGGCGTAGTTATCGCCAAGCTGAAATGTTTACGCGAAAATAATATTTTGATCTAGTGAACTTTTATTTTTATTCATTAGTTTGGGAGACTGCCAAACCAAACCTTATCATAGATTGGAAGTTATTAGTTTGAATAAGTTATCGCTGCAAATTGGCTATTTTTATCTGGTACCCGTCAAATGGAAGAATTTAAATGAAGTTGTAATCATTGATCAGGAATAGGTTAATATTGGCCTATAACTCATGATCTACAGAACCAATTTGGACAAAGTTTGCTTTAATAGATAGAATTTTTGCTGAGAATACACTTTAAATACAAAAAAAAAACGCAATTACATATGAAAATGAATGTCGTATTGCTGTCTATGCTGGAGCGAATGTGCGCCAACGGGATTCGAACCCAGGACTCCTAGGTCAGTAGATAGGCATGCTTACCGCTAGGCAAAAAGAACCACTAGTGCCTAGTTGTTGTATCTGTCATTTGTACACGAGACCACCACATAGACTCTTCGCAGTGAGTTGCGAAGGAGTCGAACGATTGAGTTGCTTGTGTGCGAGTTGAGTTTGTTACATGAGAGTTGAGTGGTTGTGTGAGAGAAAAAGTTGCTTGCTGAGTTGGTAGTGTGGAGGTCGTGCAGTAAATTTTTCTGAAAGCGCCGATAGATGACAGCATGATTCAGTTGTTCGGTACCCACTACTTTGGAGCGAATGTGAGCTAACTCGATAGGTTGCGATCTGGGAGATGAGTTCCTCTATTTTGGGAAGCGGATAGGCATCCAACATAGTAAATCTATTAATTGTCTGGGAGTAGTCTATGACCATTCGAGATTTTTTATTATCTCCTTTGATGACAAATGCTTGGGCTCTCCATGGGGAATTGCTTTGTTCGATGACTCCTTCATTGATGAGTCTGTCCACTTCTTTAGCAATAAATTCACGATCCTCTAAGGGAAGACGTCTTGATTTTGTTTCAATGGGTCTACAGTCAGGCGTAAGATTTGAGAACAAAGAGACTGGTGGGACATCAGCCTTGGTCAAAGCACAGATTTCTAAGGGAGGCCTAACACCATCAAAGTTGATCACAAGAGAAGAGTGCAGTTTTAAAATATCTTGACCAATAAGGAAGTCAGCACATAAATTTTTCATCACAATGACTTCAACTTCAGCATAGAAGTGACTTTCTAATTCAATTGTGACTTTACCACATCCGGCAATACTGGATGTAACGGCAGAGTTCGCCATAGAAATCTTTCCTAAGTAGGGTTTCATCTTTAAATGGCACCAGTGGACCCACCTGGATTCAGCGCCTGTGCACGTGGGTTCAACGTCGAACCGTTCCGGCTTAAGATAATGATCCATTATAGCTAGAGCTCAGTTCTTAATAATAATTTACTTTTTCTTGTTGATTAAATTGTTATAGAAGTAAACATTACAACGATAAAACTTAAGAAGTTTTAATCAACAAGATAATTGTGCTACATGTTTTGTTTACGTTTCTCAACTGGCGAGAGTGTTGCCAGGTTCTATACATGGAAAATCACAACAACAACTTTGGATTTCTGTGAAAAACAACACTTTTTTTGGGATCCTTCAAAATTTAAAGGTATTCCTTTTAGTTGGTAAATGAACTTGAATGATATAATTGCTACGGCCCATGGTCGTACTGTCTGAAAGCGAGAAGCGTCTGAATTTTGGAAATGTCTGAATTTGGTTCGAAGTGTCTTATTTTCAGTTACTTGTTGTGACTGAAAGCAATTTAAGACCCGTGTAATGTCTGAAATTCGAAGAAGTAAACCACCTTTGTGCAAAATAAGTCACCGAATGTGTCTGAAATGAATTTTTCAGACATTTTGTGTCTAAATTTAAGACACCAGCATTTACAGTGTGTTACTTAATAACAAATGGAGTTATTTCCAATTTAAAAAAAATCATCAGTGAGAAAAAGCTGTTTAAAGTTCATGCAGAAACTAAGTCAACGTCAGCTGTCAGATATTAATTTAACAACTGCAAGCCAACGGAAAGGGGTAGCATTATAAATGAAATATCAAAATGATCTTAATTGAACATATTATTTTTTTAAAGCAAAATTTTTTTTTTTACAATTTTGAAATTATTTGGGCCCTGGACCCGTTTTAAAGTTGATAAGGTGTAAGATTTGAAGTACAAAACGAACAAACATCAAAACACGACAACGAATGCCGAAATTAAACCAAAAGCTTCCACCAGAATTCTTTGAATTTTAATCTTCTCATAATTGTTAGTGGAGCATCGTACCATCGTATTCCAATCCCTCTCCGGTTGAAAAAAAGAACCTTTTCCGAATATGGGACCCCAAAGAGCAACTTCTGCCAGAAATAAAAGTTGTTCTCCAAGTTATCACAGAAAATTCCGTCATTAATCCAGATGGCTCGCTTTTTACTTTTTTTTTTAAATAACCGGAGTGGCCATGACAATAAACCCTTATATTAAAAAAACATTAGCCATTTGTATGCTACAATGCTTCCGCTGTGGTAGGAAGGGGGCGGGATTCAAATAAGTTCGCCTGTGAATTACAATTTCCCAGAAAACAAATACGTTGTTTTTCACGAAACCCTTTTTTGTTTGTTGTGTTCACTTTTGATTTGAGATGAGTATTTCGATCTCTGGATCTGAACCCAGATTAGCCGATATTTCTTAACAAATATAAGTTTTAGTAAATAACCACTGTCAGGTGAATAGCATAAGTGAGGTATTTGCTTTGGAAGATATGGTACTGCTTTTCTCTTTCAATTACCCATATGCATTTTACATAGGGTAATGAAACATGGGCGGCCCCAGGAGGGTGCAAGGAGGTGTACTTGCACCCCCCTGGCTATTGAAAATTTAAAAAAAAAAAAAAAAAAAAAAAAAAATTAGGGAAAAGATGTAAATTCCAAGATTAAAAATGCACATATGCCACTAATATTACAATGAGCTTTTTTTTCTTTTTCTATTAATTTAGTCTTTTGTTTTTTTCCTATGTCGTTTTTTATAGCTACTTGCATGACGATTTTCTGGCGTTTGTTGTCTGGTGAGTAGAAGTATTTCTTCCTTTTATTGTATAATCATTTCCTGTGTAGTTCTCAAAATTCTAGGAAAATGTTTTGTTTATTAAGGCATCAGATCTACTATCTGGAAATCGATTTTTAGTATTCAATTGAACATATTCCTATACTGTCTTCATGTTTCATTTTTTTTTTTTTCATTTTTTTTTTTTTTTTTTTTTTTAATTATTTTTGTATTGTATCTGAAACTTGGAAGAAATAAAATTGTGTTACTCTTCTGGTATTTTTGCGTCTTCGAGCTCCTATATTTTAAGCACTGTCTCTTGAATACCGTGAGATCAGTTAGATGATAAAAAAAAATCATTAAAAATATATATTTTAATATTTTTACTATTTCGTATTTTTTTTCTCTTTAACAGGGTTGCGCTTTCAAAAATATATACCATGAATTTTAACTATTCTCAAAGAGTATAATTTATAATGCATAATTATTAATTGACATTTCTAAAAAAAATAATGAGTTTGATTAAAATCTAGTCTTGAACCCCCTTGTAATTTTTCCTGGGGGCGCCCATGTAATAAAAGTATAGCATCCGATCAACAAAAAAATTTCAATTTTTTTTTTCGGCATTTCTCTACGTTTTGGAACACCCTGATTTCAAAAAAGTGATCTAGAAAAATGTATATCTGTGGTCAGCATAACTCCTGAATAAATGGACCTATGATGTTCAAATTTTGAAGGCGGGTTGCTGGTGGCCATGGGACCTACCAATAAGGTTTTCATCAAAGTCGCGCATGCGCATAAGGTAGCGGCCACTGAAAAAATCATGTTTTTCAATGAATGCTAAAAAACGGTTCCAACGATTTCGATAAAAATCGCTGTGCTAATCCCTCTTAAGGTGTTATAAACATCCCCACCTCTGAAATTCACGTAAAAATGCCTTCAACACAGAGTTCTCTCTCCTTGAGCATACCTCATCGACGATCGTTTTTTCTTCTCCCCTCAGTTTCACTTATAATAAAGGATAATATAAGGATTATCGAAAACTACATCGTCAAAATCATAATTTTGGCAATGTTATTTTTACGTAAAAAATAATATCACCATACTAGCCTGTAATTGAAAATTGTGCGATGTTCCACACCCCTAGTTTTTGTTGTGTTCACCTTTGATTTCAGATGAGTATTTCGATCTCTGGATCTGAACCAAGATCAGCTGATATTTCTTAACAAATATAAGTTTTAGTTTTTTTTATATACTACATTTACAAATTTTCTATGCATCATATAATGAGCTACAGGTGTTTTACGTCGCACAACTTTCATTTATATTATATCAAAACAAACGTTTGGCTCATCTTATTCAACATTGGCTTTTATACTGAAAGAATCAAACCAACCAACCAAACTTTACTTAAAAACTTCTTAACTTGAAGATATGTTAACTTAGAAACACTTGAAAGACATTACCACAACGATATATATGAAAATTGTTTGAACCGTTTATTGATAATTGCGGAAGAAATATAAAATTTTCAATTTCAGCTACTCATAAGCATGCACACTGTTAATCGAAAATCTTAATGACTTTTCCTATAGTAACCACTGGCGAGTACACAAAAGTTGAACATCGTAGAACTATCCGTTCGGGAGTTATACTGATATTGACATACAGACATTTTTTCTATGCCACTTTTTTGGAATCGTGTTACTTCAAAGAGTGTTGTAATGCAAAAAAGTACAATTCTTTTTCCTTGGACCGAATGCAATTTTTTCAGTACCATAATATGTTAAGATATGAGGAACTAAAAATAAAAACAAAACAAATCTACTTGTACTGAGAAGAAAATGAATAACTTCACTAACGTTTCCGTTAAAATATTTACCTTGGCAGGCGAAACAGCCGGTTTAATTTTTTTTTTTTAAAGACATTGACTGCCCTTTTGCTCTTATATCAATCAATAACCTCTTGGTGAGAAAGGGCGACAAGCTAGTGAACAGAAGCTTAAGTCAACAAGGGTAAACATAGATAAAGTTCGCGATTTGATTAAGAATTTTTAAAGGGATGAAATTTCCAAAAGAGTTTTATTCATTGCCTTACTTCAAATGTAGTTACAACTCTGAAATTTGGTAAGAAGGGCTAGAGTAGAAATAATTAAATTATTCCTATCTCGATTATTTAATTTTTAGAGCTCGAAACCTTCCAAACGAAGACTATCTGTTGCGTCATCATGGAGTTGCTTATAAGAATTGACTTATGTGCAACTCAACTTGTTTTTAGTTTCTGTTACGAACTGAAAAAGTGCAAACGATAATTTTCTTTAGAATGTAAAAACGGTTGTTTTTTATAATTGTTGTTCTAAACTTTTTGTAATGAAAGAAAGACGTGAAGGATTTTGCTCTCGTTTCTTAAGTGTACTTGCGTTTGTTATCTTCCATAATTTGAACCTGAAAAAGGATCCAAGTGGGATCCTACAATATCCCAATGTCCTACTTCCAATGTAGTTAATGGCGCAACAAGGCATAAAAAGGTAAGTTGTCTGGGTGTAGTGGGGCCGGTATGGCAAACCGGTAGTTTTTTGAAAGCTGGTACGGCGTACCGTAATTTTTTTTTTAAACTAATTAATAATTATAAATCTTTATACATGTATTGTGATATAAGTTAGTGAGAAAATAAATAAGTAAATTAAGAGTATTTAGCTTTTTTAGTATGACAAAATATTATTGTGAATTTGTATTTTACAATTAAAACTAGGGGTGTGGAACATCGCACAACTTTCAACTACACTACATAATGTTGGTCATTGGAGTGCAATTTTACATGGTGTTACTTACCATTTTCTTATTTTCACATGGTCAGTTTGGCGATATTTTTTGCGATAATTCTTTCATAGGGTCTTTAAAAAAAAAAAAAAAAAAAAAAAAAAAAAAAAAATGAAAAACTCAGCCAAAATGATGATTTTGGCGATATACCTTTAGATAATTCTTATATTATTCTTTCTTGTAAGTGAAATTATGGAGAGCAGAAAAAACGATCGTTGATGAGGTATGCTCAAAGAAAGAGAACTCTGTATTAAAGACATTCGTTTTTTAACTTTTTACCCATTAAAGCATTTTTATGGGAATTTAGGAAGTGGGGATGTTTAAAACACTTTAAGAGGCATTACCACAGCGATTTTGATCAAAATCTTTGAGCCATTTTTTAGTAATCACTGAAAAACATGATTTTTTAAATGACAGCTACCTTATCCGCAAGCGTGATTTTGACGAAAACCTCAATGGTAGGTACCATAATCTCTACCAACCCAGACACCAAATTTGAACATCGTAGGTAAATTTTTTCAGGAGTTATGCTGTCCACGTACACACATACATACATATAGACACAGAGACAGACATTTTTTCTAGATCACTTTTTTGAAATCAGGATGTTCCAAAACATGGAGAAATGCATAAAAATAATAAATAATAATTTTTTTCATCGAATACTATACTTTTATTGCCCTATGTATACTAGCGTGGGCCGAAAACAAATTCTTTAGAAATACATAACACAAATAGTATCGAAAGTTGCTTTAAGATACCAGTAAATAGCACATAACTTTTCCAAAAAATATATTAATATCTTGAAGTCTCTACCAGCCAATAAGTATTTCACTGCACTTGATAAATGTAAAAATATGTCATGTCGCGCTGAAAACCTTTTCTTTTTGCTAAATCCCGTATTACACTTGTAATTTTGAACTTTTCTTCTTTAGAAAAACACAAGTTTTTACGTTTATTACTAATTTTTAATATAAAAATGAAATCCCTTCTAATTTACTCACTTGACGCTACAACACCTAAAACCAGTATATTGTCTTATTTATGTTTCTTTCATTGTACAAACACATTCTATTAATTGCGAGACTATTTTCTTTTAAAGTGTCTGTTTTTATCCCAAGTATGTGCTTTTGAATTTGAATTTTAAATAATGAGTTTCAGCAAAGTTTTTAAAAAAAAAAAAAAAAAAAAAAAAAAAAAACTAGAGGTTTAACTTTTTGTCCAATTTTCGGCTCATCATCGGAATTTCGTAATTCCGTACCAACCGACTTATGAAAATATTATAAAGTGCTATTTGTTTGTTCAATACGAGCTAAAACGTAGCCTATCCTCTAGGAAAGATCCTAATATTTCCAATATCAGCCAGATCGTAGCTACTAAAGTTGAAACTACATGGATGAGAGGATCAATTCCAATAGAATCTCATAAATGTGTTTTGCAACTTATTTGTGAGTATCACAAGAAATATATTTATTTAATTCGATATTCTAAGGCTAAGAAAAAAAATTATTTTGATACTAGAGTACAGGATTTTAAAAAGAATCAGAATTTTTTTTATAAATAAAGGTTGGTTGTTTTCAGATTATCTGGCGCCGTCAGTCACACGCGAGCTATAATGCCCTGAAACATTCATCATTTGGCAAGCCAACATATATTTACTAACACCCATGTCTTACACAGAACTCAAACCCGCAACCTCGCGGTCTAGAAGCTAGCATGCTAACCACTATACCGTTTGGCCGGCATTTTATAAAGGATTTCGCAAATGAAGGACTACTGCAAAGAACAATCAGATTCCATTTTTCTCAATTCTCTAGAAAAGCTGATTTAAAGTTCCAAGTCTCAGGGCTTGTATCAGGTTATATGTTATTTTATTTGTGTTATTGAAGAATTGTGTTGCATCGTTGTAGCTGTAAAATTTATTTCCCTAATTAAAATAGAACTCAACAAAAGCCCATTAAAAATATTCAATTTTGCTATCTTAATCCCCATTTTCATTGGTTGGTAAAGACCTCAAGATTTATTTTAATTGTAAAAAGTTATGTATCATTTTATTTGTGTGACAAAGGAGCAACTTTTGGGCGCTAAAACTTTTCTTAAAAATAATTTTTTTTAAATTTTTTTAACATACCGTGACGGTTCACCCTAATATGAGTAATTGAAACTAAAAATCGCTGCTACAATGGACAGTTTCCGCATTTTTTAAAAAATGTTTCATTCAATTCTAAATGTTTCGAAAAGGCCATAAACACAAAAATTTCTGCTCAATGCGCTTTTTCTTTTTTTTAATTTGCGATCAAAATTACCTTGTTCAACGTTGGCGAGAAAACGACTCATTTCGATGGCATTGAATGTTACGACACGGCTTCGCAAACATCTTGGCCAAAAATACAGCAGCGGAAACCAGATTTGCAAGTTTCTCTCAAATCACGCCAACCTGTACGGAATGTGGCAATGGTGTACCAACACCAACTGTTTCATCGCCAACTATTTTGCAGAAACCTCCGATAACCATAGAAACGATCGGTTTATTTACGTCACGAATTTCGTTGACTGTTTTTATCGGATTGGTTTTGACTCGGTTTTGGGGCATTTTCTTTTCTTAATATTGAAATAACTAATTTTTTTAAAGAACTTTTGTTTAAATATTTGGAATCAGAAAGAAATTTTTTATAAATTACACTAATTTCACTCGTTTTTTTAAAAAATGAGGAAATTGTCCATTGGGGTCATCGCTACGATCGGGAAGCTTGCGTATCGGTAATTTTTTTTTTTTTACAACTACAACCCAGGTAAGTTCTTCCGATGTAAATGAACCGGCTTTAAATATTCAAAAAGGGTTAAACGTTCAAAACGAGAGATATTCAAACATTCCACTTCCAATAAAGTCACTCCTCAGAAATTTTAATCAATTTTCAAAATTCAATATAGGGTCAAACGTCTAAAACATGGAATGTATGATTGTCTTTTGATTGCTAATACACACATGGTAAAATTTTGTAGCGAAGCGCATGTATTCAACAAGTGGATTTATTAAAAAAAATCTCAATTTATTCCCATAAATTAGACCTGCTTTTTTTTAAATCGTAAAAGGTTGAACTCCATAAAGACTGGTGGACACTTTTTTTTTTACATCTACCTTAAAATTTTAAATATTCTGTTAATTATATATGACGCTATTTTTTTTTTAATTGTTTGAATTGTATTGTCTTTTAAATAATAATAAATGCAATATGCGATTTTAAAATTAAACAAGATTTTTGTCTCATTCATATAAATTAATTTAAATTTTCGAAATTTACATTTCACCAAGAGAAATAATTTGGACCTTTATCAATTAATTTAAAAATTTTGTACGAAAATGTCCCTTCTTCTGAGAAGCATTGAAATGCGTCTGACACACACATTTAAACTAATTGTTCCTCCTGTTAACAGTTAGGCGTCCGAACGCACAATGCTGTTATACAATGCAATTAAAACAACCAGTAGTTTTGTACACTGCTAGTAGTGTAATACAGAAAACAAACACCAGTTGATACTCTGCCCTTTCAAAGCCCGTCCATAGTATAATCACCATGGCAACCAGACAACTCCGCAACTGGGGAGACATGTTATGAGACATTCTATGACCAATTATAAAGGAAACTGGATAACTTTGTTTGCTTGCCTTCCTATCCAATATTCCCTTACCTTCGTTAAAATTTATTTCGATTTAAGTAATCGTGTGCAGTAGTGTATATTGGGAGGAGTTTCTGATATTTGGGATGTTAAACCATTGTTTTTTGTTTTACAATAACAAACCTCTTAATCTCCGTGACGAACAAAAAGCAAAACTTAAGTCATAGTTTTAGAAACATTACTTAAATTATTTTATGCTACATACATCATCTTTTGTAAGAAAAACTAGGGGTGTAGAATATCGCACAACTTTCAATTTCATTATAATACTGATGTCAATTTGTGTCATTTACCGTTTTTATATTTTCAACTTTCATTTAGAAAAAATGGCCAGTTTGGCGATATTTTTTGCGATATTTCTTGTATGGCTTTTTTTTTCTTTTTTTTTGAAAAAAAACTATGCAAAACTTCTGATTTTGGCGTTATACTTTTTGATAATTCTTATATAATCCTTTCTTATAACTGAAACTGGGGAGAGAAGAAAAAACAGTCGTTGATGGGGTATGCACAAGGAAAGAGAACTATATGTGTTAAAGGTGTTTGTTTTTCAACTTTTTACGCCATTAAAACATTTTTACAGGAATTTCGGAGGTGGGGGTTGTTTAGAACACCTTAAGGGGTATTACCACAGAGATTTTGAACAAAATAGTGTGAGCCTTTTTTTAGCAATTACTGAAAAAAAGGATTTTTTTTCAATGGCAGCTACCTTACGCGCATGCGCGATTTCGACGAAAACCTTAATGGTAGGTCCCTGTGCTATCACCAACCCGCACACCAAATTGGAACATCGTAGGTCAATTTGTTCGGAAGTCATGCTGACTACAGACACATATACACACAGACAGACAGATTTTCTGGATCACTTTTTTGAAACCAGGATGTTCCAAAACGTGGAGGAAGACAAAATAAAAATCATTTTTTTTTACCGAATACTATACTTTTATTACCCTATGTATACATATGGATATTTGAAAGTAAAAATTTCCACCGAGTTAATAATATCAGTTACCATTCCTGAAAAAGTAGCAAAGAGAAAAAAAAATTTTAGTATATGAGAGGTTTTCATATTTGGAATGTTAAAAAATTGATGTTTGTATTACAATAATAATACTCTTAATCTCCATGACGAACAAAAAGCAAAACTATGCATACGTTATGGTTTTAGTAACATTACTTGAATCATTTTATACCATGTACGTCATCTGTTGTAAAAAAAAAAAAAAAATTCCAACGAGTTAATAATATCAGTTACCATCCTTGAAAAAGTAGTGTAAAAAAGAAAATATTTACTGTTAGTTCTCATAATTGGGATGTTAAAAATTTACTTTTGCATTGCAATAATAAACCTCTTCATCTCCATGATGCAGGGGCGTAACCAGAAAATTTATGTAGGAGGGATTTTCAATGAAGCTCGTATGCTTCTGTATTTCTCTATAAAAAACAAACTCTATGCAGAACATTTCATCCCATATTTTGTCACATATCATCAATATTTTTGCAGTTTCTTAATATGTCACCTATATATGCCAAAATATTAAAATAGTTTGTGACCAATTTTCGATTTTTTACAAAACAAACCAATGTAGGACGACATTTTATCTAGATTCCTTATTATCCATATTATAAACTAAAATAATATTTTTCTTGTTTGTTTAAATTTAATTAGAGAAGGGTTAATATATTTAGGTGAACAGACAATCACCAATATCAGGCTGACTTTACTATAAATTTATAGCGTTTAAAATTCAAGGACCATGTACAGTACTAAAAAAAAAAAAAAAAATCGAACGATTGCTATATTTTGTATTCTAATTTATGAAATTACAAAAGTAAATTTCCGTTGTAAATTGTGGAAGGTCTTTATTAATTGTATATTGTTGCGAGGATGGGTTCAAAAGACTTGAAGCCAATGTAGATTAAAACTTGAAGAAATTTATTCCGTTATAACTCTTCGCAGATTCTTTTACAACTCCAGAACTTGCCGTTCTAATAGACTCAATACAGCTCTTTACACTACAAAGGAGCACAAACAGCAGTTAAAAACTAGATACACAACTGCTAAAATCAACGCAAATGACAATGCAATACAGTTCACCTTCGCAATACAGCTCTCTGAATGCTCGTTGAGCGACAACTAACTAACTCACTCATCCGCTCTCCTGGCCTTATAAAAGGAAGCTTCCTTCGCGAATCTTCTACAGATAGAAATTTGGAGAATTTTCCAGATCGCAGTCGAAAAGCCCTATACAATACATGGGGACCGAAAGTGTCGCCATATGGTAGCCAAGACATTTGGCGGTTTCTCGCCAAAACCGTCGCCAATTTGGCTTTTTCTCGCCAACTTGTCGAAACTGTCATTAACCATAACGTTAAATGGCCTACTCCTTGTAAAACTCGTTTTCCAGCATTATCCCTGTGAAACTCGTTTTCAAGCATTAAGAGACGCATTGCAGGAAAGCGAAGTAAAGACAAACTCTTGCACTGACTTATTCGAAATGTACATACATTTTCCTTTTTACATAATCAATACTTCGAAATATTCACAAATATACAAAAATTCGTGACAATATAATTTCTTTTTATCATGAAGGGTCATCTATTTATTAAAACTAAACCAAACTTTAAAAAGTTCAATGACAAACCCATAATATTATACCATATTTAAATTTAGAATCCAAAAACACGTATAATGAATTTCGTAATTTTTCAATGAATGGTTAAAGGATGTCAAAAAAATGATAAATTTAACCCCTCCAGAATTTTATTTCATTCCATTTTTGACTTTTGGTTCTCAATATTTTAGCAAAAATTTAAAAAGCTCGCTTTAAGGGACCGCGTAGTAGATTACGTCTTGAAGCATGCGAAACGTTCGATTCTTCCCCGCGATAATGAAATTTGCCCTCAAGATCGTCCAAAACATTTTCGCTCATAAGTGACGCATAATGAACTAAAATTTGGTATATAGGATAAACGAGGGATTCTAAATCAAATAAAAATAGGGGTTCGTATTGAAATTTTTAAAGATAGAGTTAAATTTACTTAGTATACAGCCCCCTAAGAAAAAAAAATTGCATTCGACGTATAGAAAATCGTAATTATAAAACATTTTGGTGCAGACCACAAGATTCTACGATAATTAGCATCGAAGATATAGTCATCGTTCGGATTTTTTTTTTTTCTTACTGTACCAATGAAACACTAACAACTTTTGAAGAACGGAAACATCCATATTTATACATTTCTTTTAAAGGACAATTCATATTAGAACTAAGAAGACCAAAAATAATACATGAATATTATTTTAAAGTTATGAGTTCTTCAAATCTGCTATTTATTTCAAAATAATTGGACCTCATAGCTACATTAGTGAGATAAAGTAATTTATTTTGTCTAAATTGTGGTAGACTAAAAAGTATTCTTTTGAAATTAATTATGATTGCTAAGTGTTCCTTATTCAATCATAACAAAGAATCGGTATGTTAGGGATCATAGGGGGGGGGGGGGGGGGAGGGGTGTCTAAACCTAAAAACCCTCCCCCTGGTTACAGACTAGCCATGACTTACAAAACAATGCATGCGCCAGGTTTTAGTAACATAATTTACATGATTTATATTGCTATACTTACGACATCTATTGCATTAGAAAACTTCTCCAGCGAGTAAATGCCACTTACCACCCTTGGAAAAAGTAGTGTAAGGGAAACAATGATTGCTGTTGGAGTTTTGAAGAAGCAAGAGGCTTACGATTTTGAACCGTTAGCCTCTTCTATACTGTGTAACTGTAACTTTGCTTTTCTACAGTTTTGAGACCGCAGCAAAAAGGGGTTATTGATTTTTTGCTTTTAATTACTGATATGTATACAAGGGTAATGAAAGTATAGCATTCGGTCAAAAAAAATTTTGATTTGTTTGCAGTTCTCCACGTTTTGGAACATCTTGATTTCAAAAAAGTGATAAAGAAAAAAATGTCTGTCTATGTGTGTACGTTGTCAGCATAACTCCAGGAAAAATTGAAGACTGGAAATGGAAAATGACCTAAGGACCAAAAAAATCTAAAATCTTTTTTTTTAACGGAAATTTTTTCTAAAGATTAAGATAAACAAAGTGCCCAAAGTGCGAACTACAGTAGCAATAGTTAAAATTAAATCTAATACTTAGTCATAGCCTTAGGTACCAGTTGGAGTGTTTTTCATCTTTCGGCTCTCCTGAATAATTTTCTTTTTTTGGACTTGGGTCGTTTTCCATTTCTAGTCCTCAATTGACCAACAATGTTCAAATTTGGTGTGAGGGTTAGTGATGGCACAAAGACCTGCCATTAAGGATTTAGTCAAAATCGGACATACGCATAGGGTAGCTGCCAATGAAAAATTCATGTTTTGTAGTAAATGCTAAAAAACGGCTCTAACGATTTTGTTCAAAATCGCTGTGGTAATGCCTCTTAAGGTGTTCTAAATATCCCCACCTCTTAAATTCCCATAAAAATACTTTAATGGCGTAAAAAGTTGAAAAACTAATGCCTTTAACACATAGTTCTCTTTCCTTGAGCATTCAACGATCGTTTTTTCTTCTCTCTCCAGTTTCAGTTATAAGAAAGGATTATATAAGAATTATCGAAACGTATATCGCCAAAATCATAATTTTGGCGGAGTTTTTTTTAAATTAGAGCTGTACAAGAAGTATTGCCAAAAATATTGCCAAACCGTCCATTTTCACTGTATGAATGATGAAAATATAAATACGTTAGATAACCCAAATTTACGTCAGTATTATAGTGTAATCGAAAGTTATGTGATGTTCCACACCTCTAGTTAAAGAGAACTTTTGTTACAACCTTCTTCTATTGCGCGTAGTTTTTCACAGAACCGAGAATTCATTACGTATGCCTCTCGTATTATAAAGTGGGAAAAATAAACATTCTAAATTTTTCAACAAATCGTATCAAAAATTAAAAGGTAAAAATTAAAGTTGGCCAAAAAAAAAAAAAAAAAAAAAATCATTAAAATCAGGCTAGGCATTTTGAATTCAGTTCTTTCTTATGTGTTTGCAATTCGATTTAGCAAGTAATGTTTGAATGAGTTCAAACAAGAAAACAGAACACAAAGAGAATAATAATGACCTGCTGGTAACTAACACGCTCTATATGCAGAAATATGGTTGTGAGGCTATGTTTATAATTAGGGATATATTGAACCAATCTGAATTTGTATACTCTCAATTATACTTGTTAATTTAGGGTAATGAAAATTCGGGGGGAAATTTCGATTTTTTTTAAATTGCATTTCTACATATTTTGAAAGTCATGAATCCAAAAAAATAGTCTAGACAAATGTCTCTATGTGAGTGTATGTTCAGTAGGGAGACCCTCAATTTTTAAATTTCTAAAAGTTAAGTTTCCACAACCCTATCTTGTTTCAATCAAGAAGAGTCGGTTTCAAAATTTTAGCTCATTTGGAAAATTGCAAGCCGCCCTTCATTGACTTAGAAATTTTAAAATTCTTGCCCAAAAAGTCATTTTCTCAGATTATTTTTTTTTAGAGTTATCACTTTCGATTACCCATGTGTAATACATAGGGTAATAAAAGTAGAGGATTCATAAAAAAAAAATAAAAAAAAAAAATTAAAAAGTGGTGTGGTTTTTTTTTTTTGCATTTTTTTTTTTTTTTTGCATTTTTCCACGTTTTGGAACATCCTGATCTCAAGAAAGTGATCTAGAAAAAATTTCTGTCTGTGTGTAAGGGGTCAGTATTACTCCCGAACAAATTGACCATTAAGGTTTTCGTCAAAATCACGCATGCGCTTAAGGTTAGCTGCCATTGAAAATATCATGTTTTTCAATGATTGCTAAAAAACGGCTCTAACGATTTTGATAAAAATCACTGTGGTTAATACCTCTTAAGGTGTTCTAAACATCCCCACATCCGAAATGCCCCTAAAAATGCTGAAAGACGAATGCTCATTACTCTATATTATTGAACATAGCTCATTAGCGATAGTTTTTTCTCCTCTCCTTAGATTCACTTATAACAAAGGATAATATAAGAATTTTAGAAAAGTATTTCGCCACAAACACTACCTTAACTAAGTTTATTTTTTTTTTAAAGTCCCATATAAGAATTATCGCCAAACTGGCAATGTTTTCTAAGCAAATGATGAAAATATAAGAAAGATAAATGACACAAATCCACATCAGTAATATAGTGTAATTGAAAGTTGTGCGATGTTCCACACCCCTAGTTTTATTTGTAATCGCTTGTAAGCATTAGTAATGGAAAGTAATGCAAGTTTCTATTCATTTAATTTGAGCTAAGTGTCGTGGTATAAATATTTTTGGAAAACAATCTTTACAAGAAAATGATCGACTTCACACCCCTGAAAAATCTCCAAATGTGTGCCTTGGGAACTATGATATTTGATTTTTCATTTATGTTATTAAATAAATTTATACTTGCATTATTATACTTATACTATTACTGTTTAACAGTTACAGATATGCGAAGTACATTGCAGTAACTTACTCTCTGACGTTTAATTAAATGGGCAGAAATTTGCTGGTTTGATACTAAAAACCTTGTAATAAAAAGAGATAAAGAAGAAATGAGACATAAATAAAAGGAAATGAGACCTAGATATATGCAGGGTGGTCAAAAAGAAACTTTGCCGATATATGGACCTCTAACTTCCGTACCGTTCAACTGATCGGGATGAGATTTCAGGTATAGTTATTCAGAGGTATGAGCTCGGGATTCTGTGAATGGCAACAAAATGGCGCTCACGGTTACGATTATAGTTACAGAAATTCGAAATTTTCAAATGCCAACACCTACTTTATCCTGTCGCAAAATGTTCTTCGCATGCAAAAACTTTACAGAGTCTTGGAACGGTAAGTGTACCACAAAAAACGGACGCGTTATACATGCACCCAAAAAAAAATGAGCTCTGCAAACGGCCAACAAAAACACGATCAGGGTGCAAGTTGGGAATTTACATATGACAGAGTCCAAAATTCACATGGGTGCCATCACAGGCTATTTTATTGGTTTTCTACGCTGAATATCTGACAATCGGCCTCCAGTGTACCCCGATCGTGTTCCTGTCGGCAGTTCGTAGAGCTGTTTTTTTTTTTTTTTTTTTTTTTTTGTGCGTAAAAAACGCATGCGTTTTTTGTGATACACGTACCGCTCCAACACTCTCTAGAGTTTTTGCATGAACTGAGTATTTTGAGATAGGAACAAGTAGGTGTTGATTTTCGAAATTTTTTAATTTCTGTAACTATAACCATAACAGTGAGCGCCATGTTGTTGCCATTCTCGGAATCTAAAACTCATACCTCTGAATAGCTATACCAAAAATCTCATCTCGATCCGTTGAACGGAACGGAAGGGTGCCAGAGGTCCATATATCGACAAAGTTTCTGTAGGACCACCTTGTATATCTAAGCACTTAACCTATACGAACTTCGCAGTTTATTATCATTAAATCGCTAAGCTTATGTTGAAATATAATTTTAGAAGGTTTTATGGCTCTTCTGAAAACGTTTACTTAAAGTTAGTACAATCTCATTCTAAGCCGAGTTTATATTAATAGTTTTCTGGACTCTTCCCCAAGTGTAGTTTCAGTTTTTTCTAACAGTATGTCAAATGTGCCAACTGACTTACGAAATGAGTTGAACTTTTCGCTTCCCTCTATTGGCGTAATTATCCCTAAAAGCTCCATATGAAGATCTCCATTCATAAGATGTACCCACATATCCCTGTCTCTCCGTTTCCTTCTATGACAAAGGATAACAACCGTAACCTTCTTTGGTCCATATTTATTTATTTTTTAAACTTTTATTATTGAATAAAACTTTAAAAATAACTAAATACTTTTAAACAACGCTATCCACATACTGCGTTTACTGGATGAAAATAATAATCTGTCTGTTAAAAGATGCGGACTCAAAATCCGTAAATATCTTCTCATATGAAGAAATATGTGATACGGATCCGCATCCGCACCCGATCCAATGGAAAGGGAGCTAAACTGTTTACATGACCGAAAGGCCGCCGATTAAGACTAAGGCCACGCGTGCGTTTTTTCATGCAGTATAAACGCAGCTTCTTTTTATACAGCTTGAAGATCTTCATAAGCCAGCGACACGTTCGTGTTCTTCAACGCGAGCTCAGTTTCTTGTTTGTGATCTCCAGTGCAACATGATTCCATTTACATTCCAAGCATATATTTTCAGCTGAAGGTTTTTGAAATTATTATACCTTATATCTTATAGAAGTTACTTTTTTCATTTTCAGGAATGATAAGTTCACAAACCAAGTATAGTATTGAATTATATAGTTATTTCAAATATCAAAAATTTAAGACGATAACACACGGATATAGTAACAGGAACAGTTAGTTATCAACAGGGAAGTGTTTTCACTGAGCTTGAAAAATAGGTCTGATTGCATGCTCCAGCGGGTGACCTTCAGAATGCGACAGATGATCTATCCTGACAGGATGTAAACAAGCTACGTCTTGCCACCATCGATATAGATAAACAACTGGATAGACTGCTTAACCCTGGGAAAATGAAGCAGTTGCCAGATGCAATTGGTGGGATAAAAAATACGAATTGCCGAGGATTGAAAATAAAATGTTGGGTTGTACACAGCAGAAATGTCAATAGTAGACCTTAATTAGTAATAATGTGCCAAAAAATATATACTCTAACACTTTACAAGGTTTTTCGCATTCCCATCCAACTATAAAAGTGAACTGTGATTGGTTAATCATCCCACCAGCTTCGCAATCCCCGGCGCGTTTTTCTCTTTGCTTTGACAATGGAGCAGTCAATCCAGTTGTTTATCTATATCGATGCTTGCCACATGTATGTTACAGCGACTTGTCTATACTTTGTTGCTTAATTTCATGCTGCGTTTCTGCTTGAAAAAAACGCTCATGTGGCCTTAGCCTTCGTGCTTTTTTGCTGCACGACAACCCCGCTCACACTTTATTTTCACACCATCAAATTTTACTTCCAATAACCAATTTTGCAAACAACAAAAATAGTGAAAATGTATCCATTTATAAAATAACACTCATCCAGCTGTAATTTTAAAGTTCAGACGTAATTTCCCACTGGATGTACTGAAAGCTAATCGTCCGTAGAAGCGATTTTCTAGTGACAACAACTTTCGCAACTCTATTTGTTTTGAAATGCGGATTGTCTACTAGATTGAAAACGGGTTAAATTTCAAGTGCTTCCGAAGAGCACGCCAAGATCAATTTGAGGTCGAGTACGGACATGACGTAACAAAACAATGACCTCTTGCTGAAGAGCCCTTTCAACTGCAAACCAATAAGTTATTCCTGGTACGAAATTAGTGATGGTTCTGGTAGGAAATCGCCGCTTAGGACAATTAAATGACGCAGATACAAAGAAACTCGTGAGAAAATGGGACTCTAAAGGTCAGTTACCTTGTTTCGGCAAATTGAGAAGTGAACGGAGGGTGGAGAAGATCCCCAATCCCGTTCTGGAAGGAATAGTTCTTTGATGTTATCCTTGGCGGATTATGTCCCGCAATGCGCATGGACTGTAATGCTACGTGGAAAAGCAATGCTGGAGTCAGATATAAACATTTGCTTATAACTTTTAATTCTCCGTGTTATAATGCCCGTACAAAACGAACCGGTTGTTAGCTGGATGATCCTTGACATTTGTGTTCATTAACCTTTGGTTAAACGCGCGACCTTTTGTCTCGCGGTTAGTCACGTGGGGAACAAAAATGTCCCCCAAATTCAAATTTTTGTGCATACCATTAAATTCGTGACCAAATATAAAGTAAGTGGGTATTTTAATTAAAAACATAACATTATTGAACAGAATAAAGTAAAGAATAAGAAAGAGATATAAAAAACACAACATAGATTAATAGAATGAGAGAGAGAGGGAGTGAAAGAGAGATAGAGATAGAGAGGGAGTGAAAGAGAGAGAGATTGAAATAGAGAGAGATTGAAATAGAGAGAGATTGAAATAGAGAGAGGGAAAGATAGAGATAGAGAGGGAGTGAAAGAGAGAGTGAAAGAGAGATATAGAGGGATTGAAAGAGATAGAAAGATTGAATCCACAAGAGAGAGAGAGAGATGGTTTAAAAATGTGATTTGAAGGCTATCTGTGTTTTTCGTATTGAGATACTAGGGTGTATGGATCAAGTTAATTCCCACCATCACAGCGAGTAACAAAAAGGACTAAGGATAAATGTGGATCTTTTTTTTACTTTTAATTACCCGTATCTCAACATAGGATAAGGAAAGTATTGTATTCGGTCAAAAAAAAGTTTCGATTTTTGTTGCATTTTTACATGCTTTGCAACGTGCAGAGTTCAAAAAGAGATGGTCGTGCTAATGGTTAATCTAAGATATTAAACTTTTGTATACGGTTTGGTGATGACCATGAGTAATGTGACCAGATGTTCTGATTTTGGCGGGACACTCATGCTTTTCACCTTGATTTCCCGCTGCCCGAATCTCCCGCCAAACTATCCCGCTTTATCGTTGCATAGAATGTGCTCCATAAACAGGGGTCGCAGACGTCCTATATGTCCTATAAATCCTATATTTTTTTAAAAATCGGTAAAAACGTCCTATATTGTCCTATATTTTACAATTGTCCTATATATCCTATATTTCTACATTGATTCGATCTATATTTTCTTCGAATTCGTAATAACGGCGCCGATTGTTGCCATTTTTTAATATTTCGGATTCTTTGGCGCGATCGTAGGTGAAAAAGACGTGACAAAAGCGATGTTTGTAACGGCGGGGCGGCGTTTTATCTCTTGTGACGTCACGTGCTCCATAACCTACAACTCAACTCTACTGGACCGGCGGAAGTTGTAAACATGAGAACATTTCCATAACAATCGGTCTTGAATTTCTGATCTGATTTCTCCTCCAACGTAATAAGTTGGAATAAATTAATTGGCCATAATGCAGAGAGAGATGCAACAACAAAACTCTGCCTCGGGAAAAACGGATAAAAACAACTTGGGATAAACTTGCAAGACTACTAAAGAACATTTTGAGTGCTCAGTTAATAATTGAAGGAAACAAAAGGGTTAAGATATACTGTATGATGTCGGATGGCGATTTTTTTATTCCGAATCCTGTACGGATTCTGCGCCACGAATTGTTTACATCAAACCACTCCAAATTATTGCAACCATAGGCAGTTAGTTATCTTGCTCTTAAAAAATGGCAGGGCTGCTATTTTTTGAATTTGTACCGGATTCGGAATATTAGCCACGATTTTTTTCATAAAAGTCGCCAAAATTGAAAATTAAGTCAATACTTTGTGTTGTCAAATCCAAACGATCACTAGGGTTGCTTTAAAACCAAGTGCCAGGTTCGCCACATTCGGCGATAAATCTCCCACTTTTCGCCGCCAATCCAGCGACACTGAACAGTAAATCTGAATCAACAAAAGACTGCAAACAGGGATAAAAAGAAAATACTTAAAGAAATTGGTACAGTTAAAAATGCTGGAAGCAAAAGATTCATGATTGCAAATAATGTAATTAATAAAATTTGATTTAGGGATGGAATATTGAGGCAATAACGGATCACGTATTCATGATCAGGTGATTTCTTTTTTTAAAGGTGTGTTTTCTATTCTCTTAAATTCAATATAACGAGTATATAAATGTATAACGAGTTAATTTTGAAGTTCAGTAGCAACTGTGTGCAGTTATTTGTTGTTTTATATTGTCCTATATTTTTTTTGAAAAAATCCTATATATTCTTATTTTGTCACTTTGACCCCTGCATAAATATAATACGCAAAAAAAGAAAGAAAGAAACACCCCTTCCTCATAGAAGAGACGTGTCCTGATTTTCAGTCAGAAAAATCTGGTTACGTTAGCCATGAGACCTACCATTAAGTTTTTCGTCAAAATTGCGCATGCGCATAGGATAGCTGTCGTTGAAAAACTTGTTACGGCTCTAACGATTTTAATAAAAAAAAAATTGTGGTAATGGGTCAAGACAATGTCTTCTGAAACCTTATTAATGTTGAAATTTAAGGTGATTAATTTATTCTAAGAGCAAGCATGTTTATACCATAAAAAGTAGTCTAAAAATGTTTGTAATTAAAATCTCATATTGGTACTGCTTTTATTTATTTTGCGGCTCTTACTTTCACGATTCTGATTATTGAATGTTTGGCTCTTAGCAAAGAAACATCTGCCGACTCCACCACCTATTCTCAGAACAAAACGTTCTTTCGTGCCATGGTTAAAAAGAATAATTAACACATTGTTGATTGGCAAGTTCACATAGAAACCATCTCATGTCACCGAACTTCGTGATTCACCGAGTATTAGCGAAGTAAGTCATTTAATTCACTAAGCCCCCTATTACATAAAGCTACTCCCGGGGCAAACGCGAGTCAAGACGACCAGGCTGAGCACTAATGTGGCTCAGTAAAATAAGCTCCATATGACTCCATGCATCCTTTCGGGTCTGAGCGCCACAAGCGACAAACGCAACCTCTTGCCACAGCTCTGACCCAGTATAATAAGCTCCATAGGATGGTATGTTTCACTAAGAGTGGCTTGTCTGAGCGTCTGAAACTGTGGCTCACACGCACCACTGTAGTGGATATGTATTGTTGCGTGGATGGGTTCGAAAGACTTGAAGCCAAAGCAGATTAAAACTTGAAGAAATTTATTCCAATATAACTCTTCGCAGATTCTTTTACAACTTCAGAACTTCCGTTTCTAATAGACTCAATACAGCTCTTTACACAACAATGGAGCACAAACATCAGTTAAAAACTAGATACACAACTGCTAAAATTGACTCAAAAGACAATGCAATACAGTTCACTTTCGCAAAACAGCTATCTGAATGCTAGTTGAGAGACAACTAACTAACTCACTCGCTCTCTTGGCCGGCTTTATAAAGGAAAGCTTTAATTCACGAATCTTCTAGAGATAGAAATTTGGAGAATTTTCCAGATCGCAGTCGAAAAGCCCTATTAGGGTCATTCCATGTCAAATCAACACGGCTCCCAAACTGACCCCTTTAGAATTTCATAAAATTTGGTTCACTTATTAGATTCATAGAGAAAAGAAATAATTAATAGTTTAAAAAACTAAAAAAAAAGCTTTGATAGAAAAGTGAACTAAAAAGTAGAAAATAATTTTAAATAAGTTTGAAATAAGAATAGAGTGATTAACAAGAAATATTTATTTTATCATAAAAAAGTGTGGGGTGCTTTTTAAGATATTTTTATAATGGCTCTACTCTTACCAATATCTGTCATTAAATATTTTCAACAATTGTCATCAAGCACCCCACGCTTTTTTACGATAAAATAAATATTTCTTGTTAATCACTCTATTCTTATTTCAAACTTATTTAAAATTATTTTCTACTTTTTAGTTCACTTTTCTATTAAAGCGTATTTTTTAGTTTTTTAAACTATTAATTATTTTCTACTTTTTAGTTTGGTTTTCTATTAAAGCGTGTTTTTTAGTTTTTAAACTATTAATTATTTTTTCTGTAAACTCTAATTTTTTTTCAGTTAGTGTACAAAACTCTCCAGTTGTTTCTGCCAATAGTCACATGCTTGTCTCAAATTTAAGTCATGTGTATGCCTTAGTACACGCCGTATTACTTGGCACAAAACACTACCGTGTCTCTGAATATGAAAAATCACTAATCCTGAAGATCCTGGTAAGGATAATGCGACTAAAAAAAACACGCTTTGTATAACTGTCGTTCAAACGACAAATCTTTCAAACGGCAGACCAGGGTTCGATTTCGGAGAAGGTTGGTTGGTAGGAATTTAACGGCGCAAGGGGCAACACGAGTTAATCCTTGTGACAAAGCAACAAACTTATTGAATGATTGAATTGTCATCGGTCCTTAATAAGTATGCCAAATTTCGAGTTAATCCGACGTTTTGAAGGGGGTCAAAATCATTTTCAAAGATTCCGTTATATACTAACATACATATATACGTCTGAAGCTAATAAAAGCGTATTAAAAAGGCCAAATATTAGGTTTGAATCTCGTTTGGTTTCCAAAATATAGAGTTTCAAAAATGGACCAAAAATTTCGTATTTCTTGCTTTACATATTTGGGTATAATTTTTTCCCTAATTATCATAAAATATTGACTTTCATGTCAAAAGAAAGAAAAAAATTTGATCTTTCTAATGATGGTATTATTTATGCGTATTTTTTTAAATTTTCATTTTAAGGTGAAACAATTTGACCTTTGACTTTGAATATCTCAAAAAAGGGTATTTTTATTTTTTTCAAAAAAATATATACTGTTCTTACATCAATTCTCTATACAAAAATATTAGTCTCATTTTGGGACCGAAATGGAATGCCAAGTTATAAATTTCAATCTTAACTGTAGTCCCATTCTTATCCTACAAAAACTGTTTATATGTAAATATCTTTTCCTTTTAAAATCTCTTTATATACATGTAATGCAAATAAAACTTTAGTCTTAATTATTAGCTAAAAATCATAATTATTTATCTTTGATTTGTTATAACTTTTTAACTTTAAGAGCAAAAACTACTTGTTTACATATATATTGAAAAAAATAAATTTTTCAGCATTGCATTAAGTTTGCAAACATCGTTTGCTGTAAAACTAAAAAACATGACATAGATAATTGGTAATAATGAGCTTGAGATAATTATTTAAAAGGAATGTTGCATGCAATCAGAAACATTTGTTCATACAAATTATTTGGAAAAAATCATATTTCGAAATTAGAAAACAAAAATACTTACAATTTTTCTACTGATACATTATCTTTAAACTATTGTTGAAACTAATTTATCAGATGCATAAGTAACTTCCTTACATATGTAACTTCTATTAATTATTGTGACTCTTTTTCACTTGATTCATTGCATATGTAACTATTGATTTTAAAATTTCTTTTTTTGTTTGATTTTTTTTTCGACCTTGGAATTAGAATACATTTTGCACAGAACTTGGTTGATAGAAATGGGTCTGAATGCATGAAATTTTTGAGTACCTGAAATAGTTCGGGCAGTAAAAAATCGTTTCTGAAGGAAGATTTTTTCTCTTTCATACTGTAAGGAAGTTACATATGCAAACTGCATTCCTTCAATATTGGCAGTTGCCCATTCAAATAACTGTCGAGAAGTCATTATCTGATCTCTATATGGGCGCTGCAAACTGGCACGAGCGACTAGCCTTGTTATGGTACCTCCAATGCCATCTGAAACTCCTTTTGAAATAAATTTACCATTTAAAAAACAATCCTTTGATTTTTGCGTTCTAATTTCTAACAGAAAACTTCGGGAGGGGATATATTCCCATATACTTTCCCGTGGCTACGCACTGAATTAAAAAACCAAGATGAAAATCTTCACCATTTCCTTCCTTTTGAAAACTAGTCAATTTACACTCGATTCCTTGTATATTCGACTGCATTAGGATATGCGAATATGGGATTCTTCAGTTCGCACTCAAAGGCGATTATTGCGTGAAATTAAGGAAAAGAGTTCACAATTGAATTTATATTTTGGCATCCCATTGCGGTCCTATTATGAAACTAACGTATTTGTATAGAGAATTGATGTAAGAATAACATATATTTTTTTGAAAAAAATAAAAATACCCTTATTTGAGATATTCAAGGCCAAAGGTCATATCGTTTGACCTTGAAATGAAAATTTAAAAAAATATCCATAAATAATACATCATTAGAAAGATCAAATCTTTATCTTTTTTTTGACACCAAAATCAATGTTTTATGATAAGTAGGGACAAAATTATAACCAGATATATAAAGCAAGAAATGCGAAATTTTGACCTTTTGGCCCATTTCTGAAGCTCCGCATTTCAGAAACAAAACGATATTCAAACCTAATATTGGCCATTTTTTCTTTTCTCTATAAACCCAACAAGTGAGCAAAATTTTATTAAATTCTGAAGGGGTCGGGTTGAAAATGTCACTTTTTTGTGTTGATTTGACATGGAATGACCCTATACAGGTACATAGGGACCGAAAATGTCACCAAATGATCGCCAAGTTTGGCGTTATTGGCGATTTCTCGCCAAATTTGGAGACCAAAATTAGTCGCCAAAACCGTCGCCAACTTGGCGAGATCGCCATTAAACATAATGTTAAATGGCCTTCTCCTTGTAAAACTCGTTTTCCAGCATTAACTCTGTATAAGGGCCTTAGTTAGGCCCTTATTGCATACAGCCATTCCTGTGGTGCATATATATTAAGGCCCTTAGATAGTTACACCCGAAATATTTGAAAGATCCTCCTAGGTTGGCGGAATACCTTTTTCAATCCGCTTTTCTTCGAAATCGCTTTTATTATCAGACTTTTATTACATTTCTTTTTTTGATATTTTGATTATCTAATACCAGATTTATAACTGTCTTCCGATAAACTCTTACTTTTCGAATCACTACAATTTATTTCTAAATCACACGAACAACCAGATAACTCATTCGTGTATAATTCATTGAACATTTCTTCACCGTCACGTTTCGGCATAGTTGAATAATTGTGATAAAAGACAAAATAGCAAGAAAAGTATCTATATTATAATAAAAAAAATTCTTAATAGATATTTTTTATTATTATTATTATAAATTTCTTTAAAGATATTGAAAGAATTTTACAACTCGATCATTAGTGAAAATTTTTCCTGTTGCCAAATAGTTTTTCGAGTACGAATAAACTATTTATTGAAAATAAAATTTTATGTAGAATTTTTAAGTACAATTTTCCTGGTCAGTCAAACTTTGCTGTTTTGGGAGAGTAAGATCACATAAAACTCTATCCATGAAATCCTGTCACTCACAAAGTATTAACATGGTTGAATTTTTTATGGATAGCTAAATTAATGTTAAATTAAATAATATCTTGAAACAAATTTTAGTTTACAGCTTAGTTTTGCCGTTAAAAATGTTTTAATAACAAGAATAGTCGCAGACACAACAAAGAAATATTTCCTAAATGCACACTTTGCTGGGGCTCTACAAATGGCTATTATAAATTAATGTTTATGGAGTTTAAACATGATATATTTTACAAGTTTATAAAACTAACAAAGTGTTAATACTTTTAGACAAGTGTGTAAGGAAAGTTAGTGCCTTTATTTGTTGTTTATCTTTAAGTCCTTTAGGTAACTCACTGACTGGGACTTGATTTCTCCTATAGCTCAATACGAAAAACTGAAAAAATTCAAATGACATTTTTAAGATTGGGAAAAAAAAAAAAAAAAAAAAAAAAAGGATTTGGTGAGGAAAAAAAAGGACTATAATTTTATAACAAACCAGCAAAATGTAATAAATACTGAGCATGTATTCATTGAATATAAATATGTCCTTTACTGTAAGCCATTCTACATTCTTAAAACAAAATTGCTAAAAGTCATCCATTGTAACAACCGTTTCGTTTTTTGTAGGTTCATTGCTGCAAGATTTAGCAACCCAAATACTATAGCCACAACGTAACACCCCATCGACAATTATTGGAGTTATTTAAATATGAATGACAATTTCACTTACCGTCTTGATTAAATTCATGTTGAGATACTAATATATTAATAACTAATAAGAATTATTAAAATTTATTTTCATACCTAATGGCATTGATCAAGTGCACTGAACAGAATATTGATACTTAATAATTTAGAATTTTTAAGGCAATTTTTGTTTTTGGGTGGGAACCCCCAAAATTCGTGGGCCCTAGGTATAGGGCTTACGGGCCTAATAGAAAATCAGGCACTGGCTGCAGGAAGTAGTTTATCCAGATAAAAAGTGTGAGTCGCATCTTTCTACAAAAATGGCGTAGCTCAAAATTCTTCATTTTCAAGTTAAAAGTGTGAACATAATCACAGACTATATGATCTTGAAGCTACAAGAACGGTATAAATCAGTTTCAATTTGTAAAAAAAAAAAAAAAATGTCGTTTCAACCGGCTTCAACAATATACAGTATCTGATTCTGCATACACTATAACACAAAATGAAGTATTTTAAGTTGCGTCATTTTTGTTACAAGGGTGCGATGTCTCCACTCTCATGTCGAACTACAGTATTGTGGTTTTACGATAGACTAAGAGGCGATTGCAAGTTTAAGCACTCCGTCGAAAATCATTCTGATCTTTTTCATAGAATGTTACAGAAATGTTAGAAAATCGCGAATTCACTGGTCTGCAGAGGTGAAAATGGCCGAAACTATTCAAAAATCGATTTTGAATGAGTTGGACTGAATTCGATTGCCAAATATGTCATAGCTTTCCAAATAAGGAGCATTCTTTTTTATTTGGTAACCCACCGTTCTTTAATTTTCAATGAAGGTTGCAGACGATATTTGATCAATGGCGACATTTGACATGCTTCTCTTGAAAGTGAGCCAAGTTGGCTTCATCCATTTCGTCATAAATGACGTAATACTTAATGCCAACTTGGGTCACTTTTTGAAAATGCAAGTAAGACGTCGCCAAAGAAGTCGAATCGTCTGCACTCTTCCTTATTGAAAATTAAAGAGCGTTGGGTTAATAAAAATAAATAAAAAATAAAAAAGAATGTTCGTTATTTGCCATATTTGGCAATAGAGTTTAGTAGTCAATTTTTGAATAGTTTCTGGCCATTTTTGCTCTGGCAGACCAATAGATTAATGATTTATTAACATTTCCCTACGTTCTATAAAAAATTCAGAACGATGTTCTTTAAGGTATCTAAACTTGCTGTTGACTCTCGGACTATGAAGCATTGCAATATCTGCGCCTTGCGAGAGCCATCCACCAAGCATGACTTCAAAGAACTATTCCTTTCAGATCGGGAAAGAGTATCTTCTCCACCCTTCGTCACATTCTCAACGTGTCGAAACAAGGTAACTGACCTTCAGCGTCCTATTTTCTCACGGTTCTCTATGAAACTGATTCATTTAATTGTTTTTAACCTTAATTTTCTACCAGAACAAGCAACAACCCTTACCAGGAAGAACTTTATGGCAATTGCTTGCAGTTTAATTTTTTTTTTTCTTTAGCAAGAGGTCATAGTTTTGTTGCATCATGCCCTCACTCGACCTCAGGTTGATCTTTGTCTGTTCTTTGAAAACATTCGAGATTTAAGTGTTTTTCAAACTTGCATTTAAAATAAGCAGATTTCTAAAAGTTATTGTCACTATGAAGTTTCTTTTACCCATGATTAATTTTTATTGTATTTAGTGAACATTTCGACTAAACTCTAAAGCAACTAGACGAACTTTAATTTTGCAAAAACGTGCAATTTGTTTGCTGCTTTTAAAATTACTTATTAGAAGGAAGTGGTGACGTTTGGCAACAAGGAGATTTTTGCATTATTGAAGTGCAACTATCTAGCCTCGTTGAAAAACGTTTAAAATTCCAAAATGTTATCCGAACATGAGGTCAAAAGAGGAAATTCCTCAGAGATTGAATCACCTGCACCTGCCAGAAAAACTTGGTACGATTGCTAAGCCTAGATCCAGACCACATACCAAGACTACATCCAGTCGCGATTCTTGTTTTTAGTTACAAATGAATGTTTCCCTAAATAAACTTACCGCCTATTGGTATTATATTGTTACGAATTTTTGTATATTTGTAAATATTTCGTAGTGTTATTTTTGTAAATAGTAATTTATGTACATTTCGCATAAGGCAGTGCAATAGTTCGTCGTTAAATTGGCTTCCCTGCAGTGAGCATCTCAATGCTTGATAACGGGTTTTACAGAGGTAACTCTGGGAAGCGAGTTTCAAGGGGCAGGGCATTTAACATTATGGTAATGGCAATCTCGCCAAATTGGCGAGATAGAGCCAAATTAGCGACGGTTTTGGCGACTAATTTTTGTCGCCAAATTTAGCGAGAAATTGCCAAATGTCGCCAAACTTGGCGACCATTTGGCGACATTTTCGGTACATGTATCCCATGTACATGTATAGGATTTTTCGACTATGATCTGGAAAGTTCTCCAAATTTCTCTCTCTGGAAGGTTCGTGAAGATTCACCACTCCTATATAAGGACGGCCGTGAGTAGGGTTAATCAGTTCTTGGATTTTGAGTCACTGAATTAGTTGACTGGAGATACTGAGCGAACTGTATTACATTGTCTTTTGCGGCGATTTAACAGTTGTTGTCAAGTTTTTAACTGCTTTTTTGTGCTCTATTGAGGTGAAAAGAGCTGTATTGTGTCTACTAGAACGAGAAGTTCTGGAGCTGTAAGAGAACTGTGAAGAGTTATTTTGGAATAAATTTCTGCAAGTTTTGATCTGCTTTGGCTTCAAATCTTTCGAACCCGTCCACGCAACAATATTTTCGTTGCTTTAGAAGCTAAATTGTAGATTGGAATCAAATAATTCGCAAACCTTTTTATATCCTTTATAACACTAGGTATCCCTTATAACACTAGGTTTCCTCATATATTGGTTAAGTTTTTCTGGTATATGACACTATTCTTAAAATATATATTTTTTTCAACCAGGATATATCGTAATTTAATTAAAATGAAGTATAGTAATAGAACACCTGTGTTTCCAGCGACGTATCCATTGAACAAAACAAAGAAGGTTGAAAAGCTACCTTTGCTAAGATTACAATTGAATCAGCTATTATGTTATCCTGACTCGCTTCCTATTTTCACTTTAGCCTGCCATTGGACCGGAGTTCCAAGAATAAATTTGTTTTTTTCGTTTCAATATCCAGACCTATCATTATTTTACTTCGAGCACCTGTTTTTCCACTTTCCCGATCTCGACAATGCCTACAAAACACTTCTTTTTGCTCGGATAGGTTTTGTGGGGTAAAAAAAAAAAAAAAAAGAGTAGAAAGAAAAGATCGTCCGAAAAGTTTTTCTAGAAACCAGATAAAATTTTGTGTTTTCTTTATTACATTTTGTATGCCCTGTGTTTGTTTAGTTAGGCCATTTACTCTCAACTTTTCATGCTTCATGCATACTTTGGAAATATAAGGGATGTTTTGAAAATAGGAAGCCAAATTGGTGGCCAAACTTTTTTTTATAAACAAACTTTTATCCGGAAGTGATGTGTGTTTTGGTGATAAAAAGAGCTGTTTAGGTCAGTAGACAACACAGTTGCTGCGGAAATTGTTGGAATTAACCTTGAAACTTTATAAACGTTTGACAATCCATGCATCAACGATGTGAAGCGTGAATGTAATTATTGGCTTTGTAATGAACTGTACTCATAAAAGTTTCTTGAATTTTATTTTTTAGTATCTTCGAAGTTTCTTTTGGAGCATATGTTTTAATAAACCCTATACATTTAAAAAGTTTTCATTTGATTTTACCTTTCTTCAATTTTCTTTGGCTGTATTAGCTGTAAAAAAAAAAAAAAAAAAAAAAAAAAATTTTACTCATTAAAAATTATCTAATCCTTTGGGATTTTAATTTACCTGCCTTTAATTTCCATTTGGAGCATATGGTGTGAATCCACTACTTAAATAAACTTTCTTGCATTCGATTTTACCTGTTTCCAATTTCTCCTTTGGAGTATCTGTTTAAAAAATAAATCTACTAGAGGTCGGCGATATATCGATAAGACGATATTTTTCCAAAAATATCGATAAAAGTCACCGATATATCGATATTTTCAAACATTTTTATTTTTTTAATGATCGTTTTGTAGTTCCATGTATTTTTTCGATTTTCTTTATTCCTTTTTCAAAAACATCAGAACTAAAATTTGGACTTGGCTGAGAGGTAGTTAAAATCGCACCAATGATCAATATTTTGCCATACACTTCATAATCATGAGCGCCAACAGGAAGGTTCAAGGGGGTGCACCTCCCTGGCTTTTGAAAATTAAAATAAAATTGGAACAAACGTGTTAATTATATATATATACATCCCTCTGTTAATTTTTCAGTTATTTACATTGTAAAAATATTATGCTAAATATTCAACTTTGCCATTAAAAGCTATTGAAAATTATCTAAATTTTTCTTAAATTATTGCACTAATTAAGCGATAATATAACTTTTTCTTTTGTAATAAATCCATTTCATTTGGAAAAGTAATCACCTAACAAAAAGAATGAAAAGTAGTAATTTGTTCTGAAAAACTTCGTTTATGGCAAAATTGAAAATCAAATAAAAAAAAATAAAAAAAATCATGTATCAATATTTCGATATTTTATCGATATTTTTTTCTATGCAATGATATAGTATCGATATTTCTTTTGATCGATATTTCCGACCTCTAAAATCTACTCATTTGATTTTATTTAAATCCAATTTCTCTTTCAGAGAGTCTGATCTAATAAACACTATTCACCAAAAGGATGTCCTAGTAAGGAGCATTCCCTATACTCGCTATGTTACAATCTTCTAGCCCAGTGCATTTAGAAACTACTTTGTCGAAAACCTTGACATTTTGTGGGTAGGTGCGAAAAAGATCACTTAATGAAATAACATAAATTAAAAACTCGAAAATTGCGTCGAATATATTTTATTTTATATTTGAAATCCTTATGTCAATGCCTATTCAGTGGTCCCACCTAATTTTGTCTTTTGCTATTTTAATTTTCATTTATTATAGATAGATATTACAGGGTGGCCACAAAAATTCAGGAAAAAAGTTCCCTGATAATTCCCTGACAGATTTCTAAAAAATTCCCTGATTTTAGGGCAAACTTTTTTTCAAAATTCCCCAATTTTCTTAGGTTTTCTAGATGTCTAGATCCCCTGATCAATTAGAACATGTATGCTAAAGGAATAATATGCAATTTTTTAAAAAATAGTTTTGCTGGGAATGAAAAGTTTAAATTATTCCGTAACATTAAACTTCTAATGGCTTACCACCACAAATCTTCATGTAAATAAAAAAACCAAAGTGTGGATGAACGTGCTTTAAGCAATACAAAATTTCCCTGATTTTCCTGAAATTTTAAAAAGTTTCTTGACATTTCCCTGATTTTTTCCAGAATCAGAAAGCTCCCTGACATTTCCCTAATTTCCAGGTTTTTCCGGTTCTGTGGCCACTCTGTATTAAATGAAAACAATTTATGTCATTTCATTAAGGTACCAGTACACGTTGAAATTTTTTTTTTTTAATTTTGAAGCAACAATAACAAATTTTATACACTTTCCAAGTATTCTAAAACTAATATATATGCGTCAGATTTTTTTTAAACAATCCTATTTAATTAATAAAATTTTTATTAACTAATTAGGGTCTAACGACACCAGTGATAACTTTAATTGTAATTAATAAAAAAAATCAATTTTTGCTGCAATCCTAAAGTAGTGATCTTCCCCAGGGAGGCTCTCATAATTTTGTCTCTGACTTTTAATTAGTTTTTTAATTACAAAATTGTGTTTTGTAAACACTAAAAAAGGCACAATTTTTTCAAAAAAAGCAAGATTAAAAATTAAATTAAAATTAATTATTTCAGAGATATATGAATGTAATAGGTTCTCTGCTCTGCAATATTCCCTTTAAAATGCCATAAAAATTATTAAAATAGGTTTTCTTTTTTCTTAAACTGTAGCTATCACCGGTGAAATAAAGTCTTATAGTGACGAAAACAAATTCTTCAGAAATTGAGTGGGAAGTATTGTTGCGAATTTCTGTATATTTGTAAATATTCCGTAGTATTGGTTATGTAAATAGGAAAATTTATGTACATTTCGCATAAGGCAGTGCAAGGGTTCGTTTTCCTGTAAAGTGTCTTTTAATGCTTGAAAGCGAGTTTTATAGAGATAATGCTGGGAAGCGAGTTTTACAAAGAGAAGGCCATTTAACATTATGGTTAATGGCAATCTCGGCGAGATAGAGCCAAGTTGGCAACGGTTTTGGCGACTAATTTTTGTCGCCAAATTTGGCGAGGAATCGCCAAATGTCGCCAAACTTGGTGACAATTTGGCGACCTTTTAGGTCCCCATGTACATGTATAGAGCTTTTCGACTACGATCTGAAAAGTTCTCCAAATTTCTATCTCTAGAAGATTCACGAAGGTTTAACTTTCCTATATAAACCCAAGAGAGCGGGCGATGGAGTGAGTTGAGTCAGTTAGTTGACTGGAGTTACTGAGTTAGTTGTCTCTCAGCGAGCATTCAGAGAGTTCCTGTATTGCTGTTCCTGTACTCCTAAGTGAACTGTATTGCATTGTCTTTTGCGGCGATTTTTAGCAGCTGTGTTGTCAAGTTTTAACTGCTGTTTTGTGCTCTATTGTTGTGTAAAGAGCTGTATTGAGTCTACTAGAACTAGAAGTTCTGGAGTTGTAAGAGAATATGCGAAGAGTTATATCGGAATAAATTTATGCAAGTTTTGATCTGCTTTGGCTTCAAATCTTTCGAACCCACCCACGCAACAGTATTCAATTCAGATTTTTCAGATTCTAAATGCCTTTACTAAAGTGAACGTAACTTCAAAACTATTTTGAATTTCTTAAATAAAATTGTATCTTTTTAAAGCTAATGATTTAGAGAACATTTTAAAATAATTTTTTACTATCCATGGCGTGTAACTCTTTTAAAGGTTCAGTTCTACGAATACTGCAGCGGGGATATTCGCTGCTTATAATTATGAACTCGGTCAAATACAAATGCGAATTGAAGACGTGTATTGTAATAAACTCTAATCATTAAAAGTTTCTTGCAATATATTTCACCAGTTTTTAATACTTTTTTTTAATCATATGCTATGATACTCATTAAGATAGTTATGCACTTAGTTTTTCTCTTGAAAGTTTTAAATTTATTAATATACATGTTTTCAATATCTGGGCATGTGTTATAATGACTACCAATCGTTAAAAAACAATACTTATGATTTTACATGCCTCCAATTTCACTATAACCTTTGTTATAATAACTTATTTTAGTCATAGATACTTTATTTTTAAAGTTATGGAATTTCCAAAAGCTTCCAAAGTTCCTTAATTAAAAAAAAATGCTATTCTGCATTACAATGCAAAAATAATAGATCACAGAAAATATTCAAATTTACGTCTATACTAAGAAAAATGTCAAATGTACATTGGAAAACAATAAAATACCTATTTGTAAAGGCCTTTATCTATTGGCTTGTTAAGAATGAAACAGCCGGGATTTGGTGAAGGACAAAAAAGGAAAGAATTCGGGAGTAATCTCAATATATAGCTCAAACTAGTTCTTAGGTTACTCAGGGAAAAGTCTCGGTACAATAAACTACCATACAAAATAATAGCTCAGGTTCTCAAATGTCTTCGTTATTCGGACTTGAAGAAGAAGAAAAATTCCTACAAAAATGTTTCTACAGAAATTCCTAGTACTAAGGAAATTACATTTTCTGGTAAATAAATGCTGGGATAATTCAATAGTGTCTTCTAGTTAATTTGTAGCGGCTTTTCGATAAAAACGCTTTGATTATTATAGTAGATAACATTTGTTCATTTTGCTTTTTTTTCTATGCTTTAATGACGTCAATTAACATTTCAATCATGACTTATGAATTGCTTCTTTCAATTCTTTTAGTAGTTGGAATTATTTTGGCGTTAGTGATATAGTGGGATTTTTTTTAAAATCATTTATATTAACTTCGATTTTATTTGAGTGTGATTGTATGGCGGGCAGATCTGAGGAGGTCTAATTAATCCCATTGCCTTCATCCAATCAGTCTGAAACTCGGCAGATAGATTCGATATCGATGACAATGCATTATACCAATTTTTGGGGGCTGTAACTGTTACTGAAAGGTCATTGTCACGGAATACTAATAAACCAAATTGCCGTTATCTAATTGCGCTGAAATAGCATTTAACCGATCATTGAAGAAATTTTTCCCAGTTGTCTGAATCGTTTTAATAAATACATAATAAAATTGTTTTTATCAGAACAAAAAAAGATATTTGGATGTAAGTGCATAAATTCACATTCATTTTTAATGAACTAATTTTGAAAAGTAGTTTTCTGCATATACTTAAAATTAATACTTATACTTAAAATTAGACGCTAACACTAAGCACACGCTGGCAACAGAAACGGCGCTATCTTAATGAATATAAAAAATGGTAATGCATATAAATGATTTATAATATAAACTTTGTTTTTATGGGTTATATTATTTAATTTTATTTTCTGTTTTCACAGAGCATAATAATAGCACTTTTATATTTGGCCGTTACTCTCCTAGAAATCGTATTTGAATTTACTCTTTGGGTATTCTATTTAAAGTGATGGCATTTTGCAAATACGGACGTGACGTGAATTTTAATTTCATAAAAATTTAAAATTTTGTAATTGATTTTAAATTTATTTATAAAAATCAGAGAAATAACAATTATTCAAATGCTAAAAATTCATTTAAAAAATGCACCTAGTTCGTACAAACTTTGCAGGAAAACAGTTTTTATTACTTTCGAATCAACATATTTAACAAAAACAATTTTAATGTTTTCAATTTTTAATGAATTCAAACAGAGAAATGCCAGTTATTCAAATGCTAGAAATTCACTTAAAATGTGCATATTTCGTACAATGTTTCCGGGGAAAAAAAATTCTTACTTTAGATTAAAAATAGGGATTACCTTAAATAGAGATCTATCATTTTTTGCATCAAAGAGTGATAGTTGAATACGTAACTTATACTCATAATAACAGTTACAATTTTGAGTTAAGGACCAAAAGGGGCTAAATCCTGTACTTATCCCGTTTTGAAACTTAATTCAGCGGGAGCGACTTATTTGAACGGCAAGTTAAGCGTGCGAAGCATGTATAACAGTTTCGTGCTAAATATGAAATCAGTTGCGTAAAGTTTAAATACTGCCTAGCCCAGTTTAACAGAAATTGTAACTTTAGAATTAGTTGGCCCCCAGTGAATGTTTGTTCCTCCAGTTGAGAGGAACTTACCATTAAGATAAAGAGCAAATAACTGAATGCAGCAGCTAAGCGAGTTGCATCTGAAGAAAAGATTGTCCATTCCAGAAGAGCTTAGAAATTCTATAATAAAATTCATGAAATTGAAACGAAATGCAAAAAAGGATCTTACACTGTAGTAGGTTTATGTTTTGATTACATGCAAAATCTCTCACTACCACACATTCCAGTTAAGGAGATTTTTTTTATCTGCTTTAACTATGGGTAAATGTATTCTGTATTCAAAATGTTGGAACTGATCCACATGAAATTTTACATCTAGGGGAGACTTGTCTACCAAGGGCCATCATGTACCTAGGGCCACCCTATTTTTATGGAATAATGTTTAGTTCTAAGTTTTTTTACTCATTTGGGTAAGTGGCAACCCCCAATTGCTCATTTGGCAGCCATTTTGAAATCTTAGAGGAGAAAGCTGTGACAAGTTTTAAGTGGAAAACGTTTTTATATGGTTTATAGTAACATTTTGCAGCTCTAACATTAGTAGCAGTGGTGTAATCAAAAGAGTAAATCAGTTTTTTGTGTTTTTCTCAAGCTAAGTCTTCATGGAGTTATCTCCTTTTGATTCTCATGCATTCAAATATAAGTTTTAGTATTAACTTAAAATTTAACAAGAAACCACATGTATGAACTTCTCAAGGAAACTATTTCCGATTGGTGGAGAAAATTCTAAGAAATGCTCGTTTCTCTCCAACTCACACATCACGAGTCAATCAGTACATCGAATAAAACGTAAGAATTCTCAAGGGCAGCCGAAGTTGGAAAACTGAGAACTGGCTGCCTGGCTGCCTATTACGTGGAGGGAAAGCCTCTACTGTGTTCATGGGCACCCCCAGGAATATTTGCAAGAGGGTGCAAGACTAAATTTTATCAAAATCATTAATTTTTTTATAAATGTTATTTAATAATTATGAATTATAAATTATACTCTTTGAGAATAATTAAAATGCATGGTATATATTTTTGAAAGCGGCAACCCTGTTAAAGAGAAAAAATACAAAATAGTAAAAATATTAAAATATATATTTTTAACGATTTTTTTTTATCATCCAACTAGATCTCACGGCATTCAAGAGACTGTGTTTAGAATAGAGGAACTCGAAGATGTAAAAATACAGAAGAGTAACATTTTATTTCTTCCAAGTTTCGGATATAATTAAAAAAAAAAAAAAAAAGTCAAACTGAAACATGAAGGCAGTATTGGAATATGTTCAATTGAATTCGTAAAATAGATTTCAAGATAGTATATCTGATGACTTAAAAAACAAAACATCTTCCTAGAATTTTGGGAACTTCATAGGAAATAATTATACAATAAAAGGAATAAATAATACTCATCAGCCTCTAATTTTAGTAGACAACAAGCGCCAGAAAATCGTCACTCAAGTAGCTAGAAAAATCGACATAGGAAAGAAACAAAAGACTAAATTAATAGAAAAAAAACTCATTATAACATAACGTATATAATCGGCATATGTGATTTTTTTTTTTTTTTAAATCTTGGAATTTAAATCTTTTCCCTCATTTTTTTTTTTAATTTTCAAGAGCCAGTGGGGAGCAAGTGCACTTCCTTGCACCTTCCTGGTGGCTCCCATGATTGTGTTCCATCGGTTACCATGGCAACGCCGCAGCCGAAACTCGTTTCAGGAGAACACTCGGCTGCTGTTCGGAGGAAGATCACCAGTTTGGGTTGATTGGAATTTTTTTTTTTTATCTCAAGAATTGAGTATTGAGGCTACAAGTTTGCTATTTATCAGATTTTTGTACACTTACCGTTGAAATAGGATCTTCATTTTAGAAAATTGTAAAATATATAATTTTAGTTTGGAACTGACTGCACCGGCTGCACTGGCTGTAGACCACAAGCCGCCACTAGAAGATTCCATTCTTTAAATATTACTAAATTGCGCATTCTTGATATCTGAACCTTATCTATCGTTATAGAAACGTAAGTATGAGTGATCTTTTAATGACAAGGGCTGTCTTAATTTTTTTTTTATCTAAAGTACCATGCCACTCCGTGCCTTTCATAAACATGAGCTTTTTATTTTAACCCTTTTGCCGTGCGAAAACGGATGCCTGTGTGAAGATAACCAGATTAATTTGACGAATTTACTAAGAGTTGGGAAAATGCTTATAAAATTCAAACTAAAAATGATGTTTCAGAAATTCAAAATGCAGCGTAATGTGGAAGAAAGGAAGAATAATTTCAAACCAATTATACTTCAATACTTATCGCTCTAGCGGATACAGTGCTTCACCATCAACCAGCAAAAAACATAACAAATTCTAATAAATAATTTTTTTATTGCAATGCGAAGAATTTAAACCATTTATAACGCTTTATAAAGTTATTTTGAAATACAGAACTCTTGTGATGCGTAGTAAGCGCCAACGCTTGCGCAACGATATATCGTCATTGGCACTTTTCGTAAGTGTAACGAAAAACGATATATCGTCGTTCGGCACTGAAAGGGTTAAAAAACACTTAAAACAATATAGCGAAGTGCAATATAAATGTAACATAGTGAGCAGTGTGATGGGTTCTTAAAAGAAACTTCCTGTAAGGAAGACAATTTTAAAATGTGGAGAGAGCACAATAGAAAAATCACACACGAATGGAATATATTTATAAATAAAAAAACTTACATCATGTGGAAATATATTCTTAAGGTGTACGATACCCTAGAATTTTTTTTTAATTCTGAGTTTAAAATCCAACTCTTTTTTACAGTAGTTAGAGAGTATATGATTAAAATAATTTCATAACAATAATTCAAATTTCGGCAAGTGTTAATTTGTTAATAATTATTACCTTTTTCAAACAATGATGTATCAAATTCTAATTTACTTTGAAACGCAATTCCACTTGGAAATCATTCGAAATGTTATTCTTAATGTTTTGAAATTCAATTAAGTTTCTAACATAGAATAGTGGTTTTTTGTGTGTGTTTTTTACAATTTATTTTCTGTGAAAACATGAAAAAAATCAATATTTTCTACGAATTCTAAGTTTTAAAAGCCACTAAAAATCAATTTCTCAACCAATTTTATACTATTGAGTTTCAAAACATCTAGCATATTATGTAAATTACTATGATATAAAAAATTGGAATTGAACATTTTGTTGTTTAATTATCATTGTTTGAATAAAGCGTGACATAATCAAAATACAGTTCGTCAGAAAACGGGTTTAAAGTTTTAGAAGAGGTAGTGCCTAACAGGGTGGTAGTACCTACCCAATAATTGATTGTAACTTAAATAATATTAAGGATATTTTCAAAAGTTTGGCATTGTTTGAAAGCTAAAGTATCAGAGAATATTATGATATAATAACAAAAAAATGAATATTCTGATCGATTTTCGTGAATTGTAGGGTTAACATACACCTTAATCAAATTTAAACACCGAAATAGTTTGTGACTAAAATTAGTCATCAACCTCGAATGTCTAAATTCGTATATGCCAACACCTCTTCGAAACCAATTTACCCATCTCCACCCAAAGTATATTGTCCTGACACAAATATTTCCTTCATTATATCCCTATTTGTTTCGTTGAATACACTCAATTGCATATTTAATCATTCTAAAAGTGTGGTACTTATTTTCAACAAAGGACAATTCAAAGGCTTCCCATTGGATGTGTTCCATTTTGAAAATAAGTTCCCGCTCGTATGACTTAAGTTCCCCATTTGGATGTTCTCCGCTGTGTGTCCTTTACCTGTGCTCCACCGAAAATACTCCTCATTATTTCTTTTTCATATAGACCATATACTTATGATAAACATTAGACTGCGCTCTCCCACTTCAATTATACAACGAGGCTGAAACCAAAATCAAACATATGACTAGGGAGTTTTTGAGAGCAGGGTTGCAGAGTTGGCCGTTTTCGCCTCTTTTTGGCGTTATCCTATCCTGACCTGTGGTAATTTTATTTACAGCTTTTTCTAAAAATTGAATTTTTATTTATAATCATCAAGTATGTTGGTGCGTTACAATATCCACCTGAGACCACGCGTACATTTAAATGCACATCGGATTTTGGGCGCATAATTTTTCTTTGCCTGATATAGCCGCGAATTTAGCCCTACAGCTGATGATAGTTCCATGGATTGTGACGAAGTAGAGCCTGTAAAGAAACGGCAAAAAACAGTTCCTCTGCCAATAGAGGCGTCACAAAAAGCTGATGCGAAGCACATGCCAGTAATGGACACTAAGACTTTTTCCTCACTTTGTCGGATGTCTGGATGTTCAGGGCGAACAAATTTTTTTTGCACTAACTGTAAAATATTTTTATGTATCACGTCCTCGTGAAATTGTTTTGCAGCTTTTCAGGTTTAAATTTCACATCTGAACAATTAAATTTCAGAATTTTTGCAAGCTTAAGGAGATAGTCTTTTTTTGTCCCATCTTTATAGTTGAAAACCAATAACTTTAAAAGTACCTTACATGGACCCAAAAGAATAATATACGTAAAATTAGCTTTAAATTACGTTTCCAACAGTTGTGGGTCTCATGAGGATAAATAAAAATGGTTTCAAATAAAAATGGTTTCAGTTAAAATTGGTTGGAAATTAATATAATTTAATTGTTGTTTTCTTTGTTTTAATTTCGAGGGGAACACAAAGAACTAAGATTTTATTCTAGAACACTTTTTTGAAGACAGGATGCTCCAAAACGTAAAGAAATGCAAAAAAAAAAAAAAAAAAAATGTTTTTTTTTGCAGAAAACCATACTTTTATTACCCTATGTAAACATTTGGTTGGTTGTTTTCAGATTATCTGGCGCCGTCAGCAACACGAGGGCTATAATGCGCCGAAACTTTCGTCATTAGACAAGCCAACATACATTTACAAACACCCATGCCTAACACGGGACTCGAACCCGCAACCTCGCGGCCCAGAAGCTAGTATGCTAACCACTATACCGTTTGGTCGGCATGTAAACATTTGGATAATTGAAAGTACAAATCTGTCACTTTAGCACACAATAACTCAAAAATAATGGTGCTCCGGAACATCTCCTGGTACTCTTCTGGGAATCAAATGCGATCGAGGCTCGCAGACTGTTTTAGTCAGACTCTCAAGTGATCACCTAAAATGTCTGTCATTCGAACATGGCACAAAAATTTACCCCTATTGCAAAAAATGCTTTGACCATCCAGCCTCACCGGATCACATTCTGAATTGCGTCGGACTTTCCAGGACGGACTTAACATCAGATCCCCTTATTGTCATCGATTTTCTGGCTGTCAACAAACCTTCTGGAGTTGATCTGACAAATGTCAGATCTATTGAGGATAAGCAACAACAACAACACAACTCAAAAATTAAAAGTTTTCATCTCTAAATTTTTTTTTATCCGCAAATTTACCAAACCTTTCTCTTCAAGTGTGTAAAATTTCATGCTTTTAAACCCAAATATATTTTTCCACTGTAATACCTCAGTCGCGATACGAGCGGCGAGCGGTGGAAGACTTGCGACAGACCGAGGGATTAATAAAAAACGGTGAGAGTTGTTCTGGCTACGATGAGCGTGAAGGCGGAATTTTCCATCAATTCTTAGCGTAAAGTAATCCAGCGAACTGGCTGAGCGCTTCATTTTGAGTGATTATCGCATACAAGATGAAGTATCTAAAATCAAAATTGCTTAGCAGTGGTGAGATTTTCACAAAACATCACATGAACATACGTTTTTTAAAAAGTAATAAAATAACATTTCAAATTATATTTCAAATATAAAACTTTTTTTGAACCACTGTAAACCGTAGCCAGAACAACTTCCATCGTTCTATCGTTCTTTCGGTCTGCCGCCTGACGCACACCGCTCGCATCGAACACGAGGCCTGAGATAGAGAATTCTTTCGGTGTTTCAGAACTCTTCAGCAGAACAATTCTGAAACAGTGATGACTCTTTTTAATCCTCACTTTTTTAGTATACTGAGAAACTTAAGGTTTTAATTATGTTATTGTAAGAAATTTTCATTTTATAATTTTGAAAATATGAATTTACACTTGATAGCTTTTAAAACCTTTCGATATTAGGAAAACAGTTAATTGAATTAAAAAAAAAAGCATAATTTTTATATCGATGAATTGCGTTGTGTCTCCGAAGTTATAGATAAATCTACAATCAGTTCATTGTTTCATTTAAAATCTTTCTATTAGAGTCGCGTAGCCCAGTCGGGTGAGTACCTTTCTCGCAAACAGAAGGTTGCGAGTTCGGGCCTGGGACCGACTAAAGACCGCCGTGTTCGCTAATGGTGACTGGGGCACGTTAAATCAGTCAAGAACGCAAAGTCTTCTATGTTCCCATACAAATCAATACCTCTGGGGGTGGAAAAGTCAAGTCTTCTGCTTGGTAATGCCTCTAAATTAGGAAGTTCCACGTAAGGTTGATAGTGCTGCCATCTACTGGGTAACTACCGAACGAGGTAGAAATGAACTCTTCAGTGGTTATAGGAAGACTTGCGCACTCCCTTTCACGAGTGTGTGTACGCTTACCTCCTGTGCAGTACTGCCCACTACCGATCTGTACTGGATATGGGGTTGGTACAAAAATGCTTGAAAAAAGAAGAGGTGCCTTAGTCCCCATAGTTCTTGATAAGAAGAAGAAAAAGAAGAAATATTTCTATTAATATTGATTATAAGTACTTTTGTATAATAGTTTGTTTGTGATATTTGGAGGCAGAGATTTGATAATTTCTGGTGATCGGTTGTTAATGTTATTCCGCAATGACAAACAAAAGTCATACCTATAACTGAGCTCCTAATGGAAAATTCCGGTTTAAATTTTAACACCCTCATAATGTTATTATTATAATAGCCTATTATATTTTTTTTCTTATATTTCCCATGAATTAATTATAACAAATCACAAAGAACCACTTGGTAATAATAACTCAGTTTGGCCAAAAAGTAAAATGCAGATAGGACTTTTGCGCTTGGTATGGCAGTATTGCTGTAGCTCATTTTCATTAAAAGTTATCGACTTTCGAATCTAATTCTAACTATGTGTCAGGCAGGGAATTTTGATAGATGAAAGAAAATAGCACAACCTCCTTTCTAATAATCATGCACTAATATAGTCTGGGAACGCCAAGAGAGTGCACTTAACCCACATCTGGTAAAAAGTGATAAAATTCACAGGAAAGAATGTATAGTATGGGTTTTAAATTATTAATTTCGTAAAATTAGTGCACAGCTATTTATTAACCCTTTGCGCTCGAGTGGTGCCTCTCAGGCACCACATGATTGGATGCCGCAACACGAGAGGACCACTAGGTTTGATGAGGGAATTCGATGCAAGGCCAATGACTGTGTTTAGTTTTTATGAAGCAAATCCTTAACCAAGAACCCCGAACCAAAAATGTATCAAGTTGATGGTCGTTCCGAGAGAGAAATCCTCGAGTGCAAAGGATTAATATTTCTGTAGAATATCCAATTATCATTTTTGAAAAACTTTTGAACAGAAATTTAAGCTGCTTCGCACCTCCTTTCTTAATAATCATCCCGAAGTTTCTGAATTTGTATTTAAAAATTACTCGTTGTTCACTATGCACAAAAGCACGATCATTTACTGTGATGACACAAATAAGAATTATTACCACAACACCAACACAATAAAATTGTAATAATTAATAGTTCCATCATTAAACTTCTTTATCGATTTGAAATGAATTAATTAGTTGCGTTGTATAAAAGACTCCATTCATATTGTTTGTTTATAATTAATAAATTAGCTTTTATTATCCTGGGCTTTAAAGTCCAAGGGTATCGTTTTCAATACGTCAAAAGTATGGTCCAGTGTTCGTCCCCACTTAATGTTTGAGCATGTGCCTGCTCCCCCTGCTTGTATAAAAAGAGATGTATGCTGGTGTTGTTCACTTGTATTAATGTATCCATGTTTTAAAAAACTCGAAAAAAAATAAATTGTAATGGGCTTGGTCGTAAGGCCCATGATAAACTTTACATCACCAGTAAGTCTATTTTTACTTTTTAAATAGAACATCAGGTATAGATAAGAAATATATTTAATATCTTGTTGTTAGTATTAAAATCAAATAAATAATAAATATATCAATAAATTATCCTGTTTTTCACATATTCATGTAAAATAATCCGAGATGCTGAGCTGTTGAATTTTCATGTACTGGTGTTGATCTTTTCTTCTTTCCAAGTAGTGTTCTGAAATTAAATAAAACTCATTAAGAATTTTTTTTGCATGTGCCGAATACATTTAAAGATAATGGGAATTCATGGGAAGTGGAAGTCTAAAAAATAACTAGTTTAGGAAGGCGGTCAATTGATTGCCGTTGAAAGAACTTTTATTTGATATTAAAACAAAACGTTCATGGTTTATTTTTACTAGATAAATTTTAATCTAAGTAACCCTGCCGAACCATTATTGTTACTATCGAAAGCAATCTAACAACCACTTTCTGTGTAGATCAGAGAGGAAGCAACCTCAAATTACTACCAGTTATTGTTTTTATATATTTTGTCTCTATCATCGCCTGCTCTTTTTTAACCGTTTGCACTCGAGGCCTTTTTCTCGGCGAAGTACCAGCAACTCGAGACGTTTCGCGGCATTTTTGGTTCGGACCGCGGTTACTGATTCACTTCATAGAAACTGAACACAGTATTTGGCTTTGCATCGAATTTCCGTATCAAACCTAGTGGTCCTCTCGAGTTGCGGCATCCAATCATGTGGCTCCTGAGAGGCGCCTCTCAAGCGCAAAGGGAGGATCAAAAGAGGAAAAACTTTGTTATATATAGCATTGCATTTTACTATCACAATGTATAGTAATATCCATGACAACAATATCTGCAGCATTATTCACAATTTCAGAGTGAATATTCGAAGAGTTCGAAAAGCTGATCTCACAATAAATTCGTCACGGCTTTCTTTAAATTTTTTTTCTCTATCTTTCAAGAAGTCTTGTTTTTAAATCCTTTATATTAACTTCGACTTTGGGTGTTAGTTTGTTTGTCAATGAAAGCGGAATTTGCGGCTGTCTAATCAACCCCCTTACCATAATCCAATCAGGTTTAAACTTGGCAGATAGGTTCGATGTCGATGACAATGCATTCTATCAAATTTTGAGGGTGTTACTGTCACTCAAAGGTCGCTTTTACGGAATACTAATTAACCAACTTGGCATCATCCAATCGCATTAAAATTACATTGAACCGTTCATTGTTGAAACTCTTTCTTGTTGGCAATTTTTTTATTTTGTTTTAATAAATAAATAATAAAGTTACTTTAAGCAGTATAAATAAATTATATTTCTATGTGAGAGCACAAATTCACGTCCTTTTTTAATAAAAAAAAAAAAAATTGAAACGTAGTTTGCCACTCATTTTGCTGATACAAATGCTTTTGATATCGACGCTGTGTTAATGAATACAAAAATTGACAATGCATATCCGATTTTTTAAGAACTGTATTTTTATGGGTTATATTATTTAAGATTTTAAATGAGGGTTTAATTTATTTGATTAAATACCACTCCTGGATACTAAACACACTTCAAGATTCATACAAAATGATTTTTATGTAAAAATTCTTTTATACAGGTAATAAAAGATATTCACATAACTTTTGTGAAACAAAAGCTACAGGTTTACAGCTAATTTCGGGGCCCCCTAAAATATTGGGCCCAAGGGTCAGGTCTTGTGGGCTTAGTCGATAATCAGGGTCTGACTAGATAACTGGGTCAAGACAAGTCAATAAACAAATTTAATAAGCTTCAAAACAAACAATAGTCCTCTACCACAGTCGCGCACGCACGCCAGAAGTAGCGAGGGTAGGCGACTGCAGTGGACAGCTCATGCCACAGACGCGACCACTAGCCACTGCTGTGGTTCTGTATATTAAGCTCCATAGGATATAATGGTCCGCAACGTGCGCGTTAGAAGCTAACGCGCTCGTTCGCCACTAACCACAGACGCGACCGCTAGCCACTGCTGTGGTTCTGTATAATAAGCTCTATAGGATACAATGGTCCGCAACGTGCGCGTTAGAAGCTAACGCGCGCGTTCGCCACTCGAGTGGCTCTGTATAATAAGGCCCTAAGATGTGATATTTTAGGGAGTGGAAGCATTTCACAAAAAATGACTCGTGGTCTGTCAGACCGCTTACAGCAGTTAAAAGGTTAAAGGTAAGAAATTGAGCAGTAGTTCCACAATCTCTTTCTCTTGAACCCAAAGCAATTTGGATTAAGATGCAATTTATCAGCTATCTCATACGTCAACATCAACTATCTATGTCAACATCAACTCAAGGCAGACGACACAAAAGTGGTTAAAGAGGCGCATATGGCTCGCGAGTCGCGATTTCTCTATAGGAATTTAATACTAACTTTTCGGAGGACAATATCTAATAGGAGGCTATGAGGTCGTGATTTCAGATTATAGCCACACCCACTGATCTCTAACTGTAACTTCTGGATAGTGCATTCTTGGTTATTGGCTTGAAGCCGAAGAAGACTTAACAACCACCATAGTATAGAGGCCTTACCATAGTGATTTATACTAGCAACTTCCCCCAAACTAGTTACATTGTGTATGTAACCATGGCAACCTATGTCATATCATTATGGGGGAAGTATTCAATTGGCTTCATCTGCTTGCAGAGCAGAAACCGTTTATAAGCTATCCAGAAGTTATAGTTTAAGATCAGAGGCCACACCGCACAAAGATGACTATTTGTTAAAACAGCGATGGCCATGTAATTAACTAGATTACTGTAATATAGGAAATTCTTCTTTCTTTACCTGGGCATTGCACGTTTCGCTTGTAGTTGCACTGCTTGTGCTCGTAGTCGAACACGAGCCCGATCGGGCACTCGTACTGATACGTGCGTCCTTTCCTGCACAGGTAGAAGATGTGACAGTCTGTGGGATGTCGGAACACGCCGTCCGGTTTCGGGCACTTCAAGACGGATACTGTGCCGGACGGAGCTGGAAAATGAAATTGAAAGGCTAAATGGATGATCAGGGTATGTATCATAAAATAACTTTCTAGAATTAAGGCTACTAAAATGTCTACTTTTACATATTTTTACTTTAAATCACCTTATATGGTAACATAGGGCATTCGGTCAAAAAATAATAATTTTGTTTCTTCCCTTCACGTTTTGGAAGTTCCGAGTTCAAAAAAGTGGTCTAGAGAAAATGTCTGTGTGTGGTCACAGCATAAATCCTGAAGGGATTGATCTACAATATTCAACTTGTAAATTCGGATTGGTGATGGTTATGGGATATCCACTTTTTATGGTTTCCATAAAAATAGCGCATGAACGTAAGGTAGCTGCCATTAGAAAATTGTTTTTCCGTAATTTCCAAAAAACGGCTATAATCCTTTTGACAAAAAAAAAAAAAATATCGCAGGGATACTTAAGGTTTTTCAAACAACCCCACCTCAGAAATTATTGTACAAATCCAATAAAGCAATAAAAAGTTGGAAAAAGTATGTCCTTAACATAGTTCTTTTCCTTTGAACATTACTGCACACACCGTTTCGTTTACCCGTAAAGAATAGTGTAATAATCATCGTCAAAAAATAACGCTAAATTCGCAATTTCTTTTAAATCATAGAAAATGTAAAGCAGAAATGATAAATTATACCAATCCATGTCATATTTAAATGTAGTGACCAGTATTGAAGTACAATTGAAAGTTGTGTGATTTTCCACACCCTTAGTTGTGAGCAGTATCATGTATGTTTATCATTCAAAATATTTGTTTTTAATTATTATAGAGAGCCAAAATAAGTGTTTAAAGTTATCCTGACATCGACCACCTTTATCGCTTGTCAAAACTAGGATTTAAAAAAAAAAAAAAAAAAAAAAAAAAACATTTTATTACTCCATGTACTTAGATCTTCAATTGGCTGGAATTTATAGTTGCATAAATACGTTTGTCAAGATAGAAATAACTATGAATTTATCTGATACTGGAATTTTTTCTGATGATTTCCTATCAAACTCAAAGTACATAATAAATGGTGCGCCACACAATGAAGTTTCCTGATTTTTGACAATTTGAAATAATGTATCCAATAAATCCCTAACATTTCCAGAACAATTCATTTCGGTGATGGTTTCGGATTTCCCCTCTCGTTGTCTTGAATAATGCAGGATGTCGAAGGCATGTTTACGGAGTATATGTCAGGATACTTAGGAATTCTGGAAATATTGGGTATTTTTAACATGCCTAAAGGTGTTAGAAATCAGCAAGCGTTGAACTAAAATGTTCATAAATCAATTTAACTCTGAAGAATAATTAAATTAGGTCGTTTTTATTTTATGTTTATTAAATAATTTTAATACTCTTCAACTAAACAATATTTGCGCAATAAATTTTGTGAATGTTATTCTATTTTAATACCTTACTTTAGTTGAAAATATCAGAGATGTGTGTATCAAAGAATTTATGAAAAAATAATAATAATAATAATAACTACAGTGAATTAAAATTTTATGTCAAATGTAAACACCGCTCAAGGTGTGTATGCATGTAGCACACGCATTTGAACTCATATTATTAAGTAACATTAAATACTGCACAAAATTTTACTTAAATGGGCCTTAAATGCGAAAAGTAGAAAACTTATATTGCTAAAATGTTCAAAAACAGATAAATACTTTTACCTCCTGAGGGTTATGTGTGCCATTTACCATTGCTTTTCTACCTCTCACAGTGTAATAATTGATTTCTAATTGTACAAGAGTTTCTCCAGAAATTTCTGAAGGTACAATGACATTCAATAAGGATATAACTGTTATTATAACCATGTTGTCATAACTATACTCTCTTCAGCGATTGCAAGGAAAGGCTTATTAAACGTAAGTAGACTTATTTTCCAGTACAGGCCTTTAATTACGGAAAATTATGTATAAGATATACGTTTATAACATGTTTAGCTCTGGAACAATTCCATATATTTCCGTTACAAAATTCATCATAAGGGCGATACTCTGCTGTAAGCCCGAGACATTATAGCTCTTTTTTCTACTCAAAAACAAATCAGAATTCTAAAATTATTATGAATATAGCAAATGTGCTTTTGTTTTATATAGCTCTACTTGGTGACAAAGTTATATGGAAAGATAGTTATTTTAACTATGTCAAACATGCATTTATATCATCTGACGCACGGGACACAACTTTGTCACTAAGTAATATGATATAAAATAAAAACATAACTATTAGATTCATCTGAATTTTATAATTCTTATCTGTTTGCAAGAAGAAAAAAGGGCTAAGATGTCGAGTGCGTCAGCTAGAGAATCGCCCATAAGTAGTTTCCAGATTACAGTAACTAAATGTAATACAGCCGATCAAACGGTATATAGTGGTTAGCGTGTTAGCTTCTAGACCACGAAGTTGCGGGTTCGAGTCCCGTGTTATGCATGGGTGTTTGTAAATGTATGTTGGCTTGTCTAATGACGAAAGTTTCGGCGCATTATAGCCCTCGTGTTGCTGACGGCGCCAGATAATCTGAAAACAACCAACTAAATGTAATACAAATAAATATACCAAACGGAAGTTAGTAAATTAATAAGAGTGGCAACACCTGTCACAATCTTAGTGGTGTGTACTCATTTTTAAAGAAAAGCTTGTAGAGAGTCAAAGCTGTTTTTAGCCACTCACTATGTATTACCTCAGTGGCATGAGAATGGGTTTTCGCACACGAATAAAGTTGTAAAGAAAGTTTAATCTCTTCTGGAATAGTCTTGGAAATCTGTTAATGACCCATAAGGAAGCGAGACGAACGGGTGCATCGTAATTAGAGGTCAGAGTATTTATTTAAAGCAATTGAGCATTCGCAGTGTATCCGAGCGTAACAAACAACGTTGACAAAAGTAAATCACTTTAAACTTACAAAAGAAGTATAAAAAAACAATAGAATTAATAGAGCTTCATTGGAACTAACTTAATGAAATAAACTTTTTTTTAATTAAATCTCTCACTGACTCATTGACATCATTCTCACTCATTACTAATTCTCGAAAAGTAAGCTACCACGACTTCTATTAAGCGACGTTAAAGGGAAACACAGAGGGTAAATGTCCTAAATATAAAATCTTTCTCCAGCTATCGCTAAATATAAATTATCCTACTTCTCACGTAATGACGCTGAAATTTAAATTAAATTTCTGAGCTATCACAATCTTAATTAACCAATACGGTAGGAAAAAAAAAGTACTAAATATATAAATAGAGCACCAAATCCAGAATAAATTTAAGTTTTAAGTGAAGTATTGTGCATGGCACAGATAACTATAAAGGTTTTTATCGGCCACCTCTAGGGTGAATTGTTCTATTTTATGGGAAGTACTGAACAAAAATAATAAAAAATTTTAGTTACACATCCGCAAATTCCATATTTTTTATTGTCACCGAGAGTTAAGTTAGATAGATAAACCTAATTAAGCAAATCTTTCCTGTTCAGCGCCGACCAAACGGTATAGTGGTTAGCGTGCTAGCTTCTAGACCGCGAGGTTGCGGGTTCGAGTCCCGTGTTAGGCATGGGAGTTTGTAAATGTATGTTGGCTTGTCTAATGACGAAAGTTTCGGCGCATTATAGCCCTCGTGTTGCTGACGGCGCCAGATAATCTGAATACAACCAACTTTCCTGTTCAGCCAATCATATACAACTTCTTTATATGTACACGGAGACAAGGGCTTTATGCCGCTGTTCTCCTTCTCTCGCCTCTTGTAAAAAGATGTTCACCAACCAACCATATACAACTTCTTATATTATAAAATGAAAGAGTCTTTGTGATTGGTTGGTTTGCAGGCTCTTCGTGGACTTTTTTGAACTTTTTTGGCCTTCCTTTTTGGTGAGATCGTGGAAACAGTGGAAAGGTTACTTTGTATTATTTACAATTATTGTTATAAAATTAAGTAATCTTTATTATTATATAATTTGTGGACCCTGTGGTAAAATGTAAATTTAAAATACAGGAAAGTGTGCTTTAAAATCAGTGTTCATGGGGGGTCTTGATTAATTCAAAAGTTTTGAGGAAATCAAGATCATACTAATTATAGCAAAAAAATCGTGTGAAAGTAAACTATGAGTTTTAATTGTAAAAAGTTAGTCTTAACGAATGTAGCTTGATCTGGTAATTTGTGACGTAAGGAAATAAATATTTGCTATTGGGGGCCACTCTCTGAATGTTGGGCCTACAGTAAAATTTTTTCTAAATCGGGCCCTGTCCTTATGGTCTAAAACTTTATTCATAACAGTCTGAAAAGTTAACAGCAATATTTTCATCCAGAAGCGAAACCTGGAGCAGATGTTTATTTTCATCCATCCATATTTCACATTTCAGCGCCCAAACCAAATTTATTCATCAGAAGATGTTCTAAACAGACGCGGTGTAACTTTCGTCACCGTGTATTTCCTTCGACGCCAAGCCAAAATCAGCAAATGAGGGGGAAAACATCAGAAACAGCTAACTGCCTGATGTTTGGCGATGAGCTTGACCATTTTATTTTTAGAGGCACGTGCGTTCAAACCAGAGCCGTGCAGGTGCGCATGCACTCGTACTTTCTTGGAATCGAAAGGGTTCTTTTCTAAAAATGACCTTTTTCGCTTATTCTCGGTAAATGCCACTCTGCTATTCAAACTAAAAAAAAAAGAAGTTATCTTCCACATTTATTAGTTTTGAAATAACGTGATTTTGGTAATTCGAGAACCGTAGAGTAATGTTGTTTTGGTTAATAGAATTATGATACTAGTGTTAAATTAATTCTTTAATTTTGTTGGTGACGTAGAAAATGATAAAAGGAACTTATATTAAACGAGATAATTTTTTTTTTACTATAAATCCTTTTTATGCATCACCAACAACTGCATTTGCAACTTTTTTAAGGTATACATATACAATTGAGATGATTTTCTTTAATTTTTAGGTTATAATTCCAAACTTATTGGCAGTATATGATAATTAAAAATGATGCATTTTTATATATAAACTTTTTTTCCGTCTATTCTTTAATCAGCTAATTGCAATTAATGTGACTAATTAGGACATTATTAGAACATACATAAATAAACTTGGAGGTATTATTTTTATTGCAAATAAGAGATATTATATTGACGCATGTTCCTATGAAGAATTTTAAATTTGGCTTTAATATTTATTTAATTATAAGTTTTTAAATAAAAAGTTTTAAAAAATACATAGTTTTTAACAAAAAATTAAGATTAAAATATGCATAAAAAATGTGTTTATAACAATATTTATTAGATTCTCCATAGAAAACACATTCCCAACTATTATCTACAAAACAAAATTAGAATTTTGTAAATCGGACCATTTATTATGAAGTTAAGACCGTTGGCGTAAAGTCATATAACACCAAAATGTCATTCTTCAGAAAACGCGTTTAAAGTTGACTGCACTAATGAACGTGATACAAAAACTGGTTCACAAAAACTACTGTAATTTAAAAAGTAATTTAAGACTCAGAAAGAAAATAGTATCATTTTAATGGTAATGAATTCGGGAATGTTTTAAAAACAAAAAACAAAAATGCAGACTTGAGTCAAATTTCGCAATTCCTAATGTATATGTATACTTTAACCCACTGGCGGTCATGCACGTATATATGCGTCATTTGATCTTCAGTTTTTCCAGCAATACACAACGGTATAGTGGTTAGCGTGCTAGCTTCTAGACCGCGAGGTTGCGGGTTCGAGTCCCGTGTTAGGCATGGGTGTTTGTAAATGTATGTTGGCTTGTCTAATGACGAATGTTTCGGTGCATTATAGCCCTCGTGTTGCTGACTGTGCCAGATAATCTGAAAACAACAATCCAGCAATACACAACATTTTTAAATTTATAAACAAAATTTACAATAACATAATTTTTAAATATTTTTATTAGGATGATAGTTTATAATCTATCTAAAACAAATGAATAAAAAATAATTAAAAAAATTATATATTTGAAATAGAAATATAATTTTAAAACTATTGCGGGGAAAACAACTGTAGAATTCCGCTCATTCCCTGACCATCAGTGGGTTTTAAAGCGATTTTTATCTCAGATCGAGTTTTCATAGTGTTTGACTGCTCGATTAAAAAAAATTTTAATCCGTGTCAGTGATCAACTCCCCTCCCCCCCCCCCCAAAAAAAAAAGAAGAAACTTTATGAGATGTATTCTCATTCCAATGAAGACTATCTGCCAAGTTTCAGAATGATTAAATGATGGCAAGTTGCAGGGCCGTAGGCAGGGGGGGGGGCACCCCACCTCGAAATTGTGTGAAATCTCCCTTTTTTTTGTGTAACTTGTTATATGTATTTAATCAAATCTTCGACCATACCCTAACTCCGCCCCCCCCCCCCCTTCCGCGAAAAAAATCCTGGCTACCGCCTTGGTAAGTTGGTTAACTAACCTCTCCGAAAACTTTCTCCGCCATGACACAAACAAATTCGAAGTGTATAAGAAGAATTTAAAAATGATGAAAATTAGAGCTCCTGCCATTCTTTACTTCGAACCTACAAGTTGATCTATGGGAAAACTGTCGAAACCCCAGAAATTGCGAAGACGATTTTTTAGAGTTTCTTACTTCACAGGTCAAAAATAGTTTTGGTGTAGCTTAATTTGGTATCACTTAGATGGCTGTGTGTCTGTCCGAAGCATACAAAGTTGAATGACACCAGAACGTGTTGAAAAACTTAAATTACTTTTGTCACCCGGCTAATCTTTGATCACCCAAAAATAGATAATTTTTTTTTTTTGTTCTAAGTTTTAAAAAACGAATTTTCGTGATTTACATTGCGTTTAAATGAAAACTAGAGGTGAGTAGCTCTCATAAATGTATCCCAAGTGAGATAGATTATAATTTATATGAACAAAATTGGAATCTTACAATCGGAGATTGATCTTTTCCAATCCCTTAATTCTGATTTCGAAAATTTAAAAAAATTTGCATTTGTTTGTGACTGTAGATAAAATCTACTTTATTTTTAAAAAGATTTAAAGATCTTTTACTATTAAAAAAGCTGCATAAAAATGAAAGCCGCTAAGTTGTTTAACTGATTTCTATAACGTTAAACATATTCAATGCTCTCAACTTATTAGTATGTTTCCCACTCAGATTTAGTAAGAAAAAAAAATGTTCTTTAAATAATAATTGCAAGCGATAATTAAGTAAAAATTTTAAACAATAATTAAATAAAAATTGTCAACAATAATTAAATAAAAATTGTCAACAATAATTAAATAAAAATTGTCAACAATAATTAAATAAAAATCGTCAACAATAATTAAATAAAAATTGTCAACAATAATTAAATAATAATTGTAAACAATAATTAAATAAAAGTTGTAAACAATAATTAAATAAAAATTGTTAACTAAAAACTTTGTTTCACTCTATTCTGAAGTTTTTTGCGTGTGTTCTTCCTATAATAAAACTATTGTTATTAGTAATCAACTTCAAATATTTAATTTAATGAACAATACATTATTTTACTGAAATTTAGTATCATTTTAACACAAAGTCTATCCAATAAAAAGAAAAGTCATCTGAGATGCATTCATGGTCGTCGGGATTATTATTTACAGAGTGTGTAGAAAGACAAGCATTTGTGTCAAAACCATGACTTTTAAAAAAATATATAAATTGGATTTCCGAATAAAATCATAAATTAAAAGCAATACGTTAATTTTCTGTTTGAATGAATAATTTAAACCATGTATCAAACTTCTTTGTTTTTGTAAATTAGGTTGTTTTATCTGCTTTTTCTGTAATTTTCAAAATCCATGGGTGCAAATGGTAGAGTTTATGGTGACATGGAATTTGCCCATAAGTGCCATCAACTTACGTTTTCAAGGGACGCTCAAAATCTCAGGCCCACCCACCACACAATTGCCGCTCTCCTGGATCTTACGAAGGCTTTTGACAGAGTATGGAAGCATAAACTGTTAATTAAACTACATGACACATTCAACATTCGTGGTAACACCTTGGTGTGGATCTCAGATTTCCTGCATAACAGAATTATCAAAGTGAATTTTTACAGCACCTTTTCGGACCCAGTTGAGCTTGGACAGGGCGTCCCTCAGGGTTCAGTCCTCAGCCCCACACTCTTCTCATTATACTTAGCAGACATTGAGAAAACACCTCCTAAAACGGTCAGAGTTGGCCTGTTTGCTGACGACAACGTTCTCTGGTGCTCTGGAAATGATTTAGCTGAAATGGAGAGGAATCTCAACAATGCATTATCTGCATGAAACAGTTCAAACTTTGATTTAATCCTGCAAAATCCATCGTCACTTTCTTTACCACCAACAAAAGATTGTACAACTACCACCCAAATATAAAGATGGATAACAAGAAACTTGCTTACGAAAAGCATCCAATATATCTCGGATATGTCTAAGACCCAGAATGGATAAGTAATAAACATATTGAGCATATTGTCTCAAAATGCAGAAAACGATTAAACTTACTTAAATATATTGCGGGCAAAGATTGGGGATCCGATGCTGTGACGTTAAGAGATACCTATTTGACTTTCATTAGACCCATCCTGGAGTACGGTTTTCCTGTGTACTGCTGTGCTTCTGACACCAATCTGGATAAATTGGAAAGGGTTCAACTAAGTGCTGCGAGAATAATTACTGGACTCAAACATAGTTGCCCTAAAGAAATTGTCCTCTTTGAGGCTGATCTTCAACCTCTCCAAACTAGAAGAAGGGCTAACCTCACCAATTATTTCAACAAACTTTCCAGCTATGGCCAGCACAATAAAACCTCTCTATACCTTAACAATTGGCGCAACAATCAGCGACTGAAGAAAGACAGCCCATTCAGTCATGCCGAACTTCTACATCTGCCTTCTGAAGACGTTGAGCCCCACTCCTTAAAATCTTGTCTGAATCCCTCATAGGAAATCCCCAGAGTTCATTTCCACTTCGGCTTTTCTGCTCCGGTCACGAAGAAAAATCTTATTCCAGCTCATCTCAGGCAGCTGGCTTTGGAAATTATAGGAGAGATTCCTAGTGATGCCATAAAAATTTATACAGAGGGTAGTGGACTGGGAGACCTAGCTGGTAGTGGTGTCTTCATTGAAAAACCTGAGCAAAATCTTTCCATCTGTCTCCGTAACCCTGATTTCACTTCAGTCTTTAAAAGTGAATTAATCGCAATTGAACAGGGCATTGAAGCTATAATCAACGAGCGTGACTTTGGAGATCTCTGGATCCTTTCGGACAGTCGAAGCTCCCTTCAACATCTACACAATTGGACTAAAGTTGGAGACAAAACAAGCATCTCCATCCTTCTTAAACTTCAATTTATTTCAAAGAGCCACGACGTTCATTTTCAGTGGATACCATCCCACGTTGACATCTTTGGAAATCAGCAAGCGGACCGCTTAGCTAAGGAGGGTTGCAGTCACTCAACACCTTCCTCTTCAGCTCTTTCATACTCGGAGCATCAGTCCAAAATCAAAAGTCCTCTCTCCAAAAAGTGGAAGACCCCTCCCTCTCATCACTGGTATGCAGCCAAGAAACCGGGCTCTTCACTTGTATCTATTGGTGATAGAGCGTCTCGAACGACAATTTCCAGATTGGCAAGTGGACACACGAAGAGTCTCTTGTACTCTGAGGGTAGAAAAACTTACCCTGTCTGCTCCAAATGTAAAGCCCAGCAGGCCTCTGCCGATCATATCCTGGACTGCTTGGGTCTTTCCAAAGAGGACTTATACGCTACACCACTTCTTGTCATCGACTTTTTGAGGGTCAACAATTTGTTGGATCTTGTCTGACTTCGTCAGACAGGTGGAGGATAATAAACAACAACAACTTACGTGTGCATCCGACTACTTTGGGTAGATCACACTTGAGGTTCTTGAGGTCGAACACTAGTCCGGGTGGACACTCCTGCAGGTACGCCCTTCCGTCCACGCAGAAGTAAAAGGTGCTGCAGTTGGACTTGTTCTCGAAGATTCCGTCCAGTACAGGGCAGTGCTTGCTCTTCTTAGGTTTCTCGGCAACTGAAAAATAAACCGAATCAGTTCTTTGGAGATTTTGTGGATGTCATAGTAAATTCTAACCCGTGATTATCATGCCGATATTAGAATAACGGATAGAAATAGAGTTTTCCTGGAAATTCTTTATACATTTACAACTAGTATGTGCAATTTCAACTTAGTAAAGTGATCAAAGAAGAAGATTACAAAGAAGATCATCAATTATTGACTAACTTCTTTTTTGTCACCAAATGCGGTGCAAATGGTGCAATACCTTGTCTTCGACAATAAGTCTATCAGTCAATTTTCTGCTCGATTAGATGACGGCAAGTGCATTAATTAGTTCTCCTAAATGGTAATAGTATCATGTGTAAAAGCGACAACCTCTTAGTGACATACCACGAAACTTGATGCAATGTATTGTCAACGACAAGGAATCTATGTAAAAATCTTGAACTCGATTGGATGACGAGAAATGGGTTAATTAGAACTCCACAGACACGTTGACCACATAATACAAAAGCTCATACAAAATGGAAGGTACTATAAAGAATTTTATTAAAAAATTTAATTTATACTATAATTAATTATTAATATAAAGGATTTTATAAATATATTTTTTAATTTTAACGATGTGTTTCTATTATACAATGGACAATTCCCGAATTTTTTTATTTTTTTTTTTAAATTTATTTATTCAATTCTAAATGTTTTGAAAAGGCCATAAACACAAAAATTTCTGCTCAATGCTCTTTTTCTTTTTTTTAATTTGCGATCAAAATTTTCTTGTTCGGCGTTGGCGAGAAAACGACTCATTCGGCTGGCATTGAATGTGACGTCACGGCTTCGCAAACATGCAGCAGCTGCACGCCAACCTGTACGGAATGTGGCAATACTCCACCAATGCCAAATATTTCAACTCCAACTATTTGGTAGAAACCTCACGATAACCATAGAAACGATAGGGTCTCTTTAAGTCACGAATTTTGTTGAGAGTTCTGATTGAACTGGTTTTGGCTCGGTTCGGGGACATTTTCTTTTCTTAATATTTATAATTTTTTTAAAGAACTTTTGTTTAAATATTTGGAATCAGAAAGAAATTCTTTATAAATAAATACTAATTTCACTCGTTTTTAAAAAGTGCGGGAATTGTCCATTGAACTGGTTGGAGCATCTTCGTTCATCATCATCATATTTTCTATTTCAAAAGTTTTAGAGAAAACTAATTTTTGCAGAGTTACAGATATTTAAGATTCCCAAATTAGTGTATTTTTTAACATAGTTATTTAGATAAAAATAATTAGTTAAATGAAAATGTTAAACGGTTTCCAAATATGACTGCTGTGTTTCACAAAACTGCAGTTTTTTTTTTACAATTGGTTCGTGACTTAAATCTGATTTTCTACACAAATCAAGTTAATTAAAAAAGTTTATTTTTTAAAGTTTGTTTTTTGTTAGTTAAATGTACTTCAATTAAAATAGGACAAGCTTGAAAAACAATATTCCATTATACAATAGTGTTTAAATTTTAGATTTTGCTGTATATAGAAACTACAGCATGAAAAATGTTTGAGTTATTGTTAAAAATGAAATTCTTAAAAATAATAAATATTATTGAGTTATTAAAAAAAGTAATAGAAAAAAGAAAGAACGCACTAGGTCACCTCAGAATAGACGAACAGCAATCTCTAACACCAGTACTCGAATGCTGGAACGTTCGATCCTTTCATGTTAGTTATACAAAAGATATGGGCTCACTTTATTTTCAATTTATGACGGCGCAATGCAAAGTAATCTTTAGGAATTAAGACAGATTTGCTTCCTTAAATTACGAAAATTTGACTTGATTCCTTCTACTAAATTAACACCAAACCACACCAAATAAAAGCAAAGTCAAAAGGTGATTTTTCAGCAACAATTTAATGGAGATACTATTTCTTTAAAAAAAATTGCTTACAATATGGCTTACAACACAACTTCTCATATTCTCAACTGACAGCGCTTAAATAATGTTGTAAAGACTTTTACAGTGAATGCAGTCGGGCAGTTTAATGTAAAAGGTTTAGTACCTTCATTTTAACTAGAAAGAAAAATCATTAAAAAGCATCTTTTTAAAACGAAGAAAGGCCATTGATACATAAGCTTCAATTTTAGTTTTAAGCGCCTTTTTTAGGAAAATATTTATGAAATTAAACAACCAATTTCTAAACATACCTGTCGGTTTTGGCTTGGGTTTTGGTTTCTTGTCTTTTACTGAAAAAGAAAGTATTTCTGTGTAATATAACATTTGATTGTATTTAAATATGGAAGATGCAGGAAATTGTTTTCCTAATATTGTAGAAAATATAAGTGATCAATAAAAAGTGTAGAGAAAACATTTAAACAATTATTTTGTTTAATATTGTGAATGTGGAGCCACCATCACATCGAGGGCCAACCGTCGCTCAAGATTTGTTACTGACAATTTGACGTCCTTCAAATAACTGAATTTAAAAGTTTGGCACTGAAATAACATTATTGTAGTTCATTTGAAAATCTTATTACTTTGCAGTATATTGAAGGATTCCTTTAGACATCAGAGTGTGATATATGAACAGACCCAAAAGCTGTGAAAATAGGCGTGAGAAAAAAGCTTTAAAAAGAGCTACTAAATGAAGTTTCAATTGGAAATTGAAATGAAGTAACAAATTAATTTAAGTCATTAAGGATTTAAAATGATTTTTAAGTCATCAATGGCGTGACTTGTTGTTCAATGATGAAACTATATTTGACACACCAGTTCGAAACAGAACACAGGAGAGAGAGATATTGGAAGTATCTCTATCATTATTTTGAGCTCAGATCGACATTTCGTAGTTTTTAATCACAACACAAAAAACCACAGATTATGCACAATTGGCTAACTCTTTTGACCTCCAACACTTAATTAAAAAAAAGTATTGTCATCGACAACGAATTTATCTGCCAAGTTTTAGCTCGATTGGGTAAGGGATTAATTAGTCCTCCGAAGGAGAGGGGTAATAGTAGCGTGCGTATAAGCGATCCTTTCGTGACAGTTCCAAAACTTGATAGAATGAATTGTTATCGACAAGGAAACTATATGCAAGTTTGAGCTCGTATGAATGGAGGCAGGTTAATCAATCCTTCGCGATTTTCCCTCCACACAAACACAAATAAACAATATCGAAGTTATTATAAAGGATGTACAAATAGTATATCTGTTGTACTTTACCCTCGCAGTGTGCCTCCTTGGGGAAGTTGCATCTGACTCGCCTCGCGTCGTAGTGCAGACCACCCGGACATTCTTGCAGATGGTGTACGCCGTCTGTACACAAGAAGAAGGTGCTGCAGTTGGACATGTTCTGGAACACTCCACTTGGACGAGGACACTGGGCGGTGGGCACGTACTCGCCTAAGGACAAAGGTAGGGATTCTATAATGGTTCCGTTTTTTACCTAGGAGTGTGGAACACTTAAAAGCATTCAAAAGTACAAGACATGTTATTTAGTTCTGTTTTGATATAAGACTTTAAAGCAAGCTTCAGCTTTTAATTGATATGGGTATTGTATTCGAAGTGAGAATTTATAGAAGTGATGGTTGTTTAATATGGTGTCGTGGTATAAGGGGTCGTAGTGCTAAAATAATTTCACGGTACGCACGCTTGTCATGGGATTTCTTAATGGACAATTCCCGAATTTTTTTTTTTTAATTTTTTTATTCAATTCTAAATGTTTTAAAAAGGCCATAATCATAAAAATTTCTGCTCAATGCGCTTTTTTTTTTTTTTTTTTAAATTTGTGATCAAAATTACCTTGTTAAAGGTTGGCGAAAAAACGACTCATTTCGTTGGCATTGAATGTGACGTAAAGAGATCTCAAACATCTTGGCTTGAAATGCAGCAGAGGAGACCAGATTTGCAAGTTTCTCGCAAATCACGCAATAACCTGTGCGGAATGTGGCAATGGTCTACTAACGCCAACTTTCTTAACGATAGCTATTTGGCAGAAACCTCACGATAACCATAGAAACGCAGGGATATCTTTACATCACGAATTTTGTTGACTGTTTTGATCGGACTGGTTTTGGCTGGGTTTTGGGTCATTTTCTTTTCTTAATATTTAAATAACTAATTTTTTTAAAGAAGTTTTGTTTAAATATTTGGAATAAAAAAAGAAATTCTTCATAAATATGTACTAATTTCACTCGTTTTAAAAAAAAATGCAGGAATTGTCCATTGTAAAATGCAAACTCAGAATATATTTCATAATTTACCATATAAAAAAGAACCTCAAAGCTCTTAATTTACGTATTTATTTTCTCACGAATTTATTTCACAATACATGCATAAAGAAGTATGAATTATTATCAATTAGTTATTAATAAAAAATGTGTTCAAAAATCAATCTATTGAAACTATTTCGAAGAAAATTTATAAACATTTCTACAGAGGGTTTTCATTGATATTTTCTGTTTTGCCCCTCGCGTTTGTTTGTCAGCAGTTGATCTATGGTGTTCTTACCAGCTGATGACATATTCATTTGGTTTTCACTTTTGTATAAGTGGACTATTGATTTTAACACACATAAGGTTTGTCACAAGTGGAATTATTAGTCACCGTCTCGATTGCGATACAATGATGTTCATGTGGTTAAAACCAAGCTCGCTCTCTGGAGAGCTTACCGGAATGACCTTAGAGAAGTTCACCAATGGTATTAAATCTTCGGGAACTCTTTGCCCACTCTTATATCGATATGCAGACTGAAAATATCGATATGCAAACTGAAAATATCGATATACTGACAAAGTTTTTGAAAATGGCAAACAGAATCGTCTGCACAGTGAAGTGATCTCATACTCACCAAAACCTGAACGTATTTCACCTGGCCAGCAGTTTTGGTCGAAATAACGAAAGCTCAGAAACATGTTTTCTTTGACACTAGTAACAAAATTATCAATTTTCAAGCGACTCCTAAATACAATTAATAAATCTTAAGAATCGATACGCCTTACCGGCTCTTAAAAAAGTACCGTTACGATGTACCGGCCCTCCTCTACATTCCTGGTCAACAGTCTCGAAACAAAGACGAATATGACTAGGTCCGACAACAAGTCACCGTTCAACCGTTATCGTCGTTTTATTCTTAGTAAAGTATTGGAAAAGGGAAAAAATGCCGTCCAGATGTTGCGAAAAAAAAGCGACGGACGCAGTGTGTGAACGGAAGGTAGATTCTCACTGTTTTTTTCCTCCTCTAAAACAACACTACTGAGTGATAAAGAGCACGGAGGTAATTGTTGTTTTAGTGTTATATTTCCTGTTTATAAGTAAAACATTGGAAAAAAAACGGAATTAAAATGAGCTTTGGTATAACTTTCAATTTCAACTACCAAATTAGTAGATTGCAAACCATATTTAAAAATAATTCAATAATAGGTTGTTCGGTACCACGTGATCACTTATGGAGTACTAATTTTTGAACAGCTGAAATGAGGATTTGCCCAAATTTGAATATGTCTTTTATTTACTAAATCTATTTTTTTTACCAAAGTGGCCTACTGGAATGTCGTAACTACAAAGGAATGATGCTCTTCTACTCAGCTTTTAAAATGTTCAATATTTTGTACCAAAAACTTGAATTTCATCTGGAAAAGTTGATTGGAAACTATCTATACAGAAATGCAAACTTTTCTCTCCATAGTTGTTATGGATTTTTTCTCCAATATTAGATAAAAAAGCGACAATTACATCAGCGAGACACTCAGAGAGAGAAACATAAATCTCGACAATAGTGAGAGTGGTGAAGTTCAAAAGTATTGGTAACAGAATGAAAAAAAAAAAAATCGCATGGGTCTTTTCCATATGTTTCAAAGAGCGTCCGTAAAACCGTAAAAATCCGTTAAGACAACTGAAGGTCCGTAAAATATACCGAAAATAAGTGCAAACTATGGAAAATAAGTACAAACTTCGGAAAATAAATACAAACCATGGAAAATATGAACAAACTACCAAAAATAAGTACAAACTATGGAAAATCCGTAACAAATAGGTCAGACTCATGCCCTCATGCAAACTGTATGCAAAGCAAAGGGATATAAGAATTTATAACAGAATTATTAACATGAAATCGGTCGACTACAGAATTAGACGGAATAAAAGCAAATTGAATTATCACTCTTTTTTAGTGATCACGGAACACTAAAAAAAGGTCTTATAATTGATTTACTCCAAGGTCAAAAGTGCAAGTTCTTTGAATGAATTAGAAGACAAAACACATAAATGCAAAAAGGAAAGAAAAAAAAAATTAAGTATGAAAAAAAATATTGAATAATGTTGTGTTTAATAACCCCTGACAGTTTTAGATGAGAGGAAATACAAAAAATATATAACATTAATTGCGTGGTATAACTTTATCAACGAAACATCTTATCAACACATTTCCTCCCTTTAATGCCAAACTAAGTGGTAGAAAATGAAATACTTAGGTCTGTTCAGAATTGTCTGGCGCAAAAGCAGAAAAGAAAAAAAAAGGCTATACAGCACCGAGAAATAGTTAGGTGAATGACAATAAATAGTTTACAGGAAATTTTTTTTTGCTTTATTGAAATACCTTGGATTCAATTAAATAAATTCAAAAGTGGGAAAAAAATACGTGCCTCCCCTCTTCAAATCCCCTAATATTTAAAAAATTTCAGGCGAAATTAAAAAAAAAAAAAATTAAATAGCTGGCTTGAGTAGTTTATAGAAAACTCATTTTTCAAAGTAAAGAAATGTGTTACATAATAATGAAGAAATGTGAAAGATGTGAAAAATTCCTATGGCTCCCACGAGAGCTATTATCCAGTAATCGAGGTTATTAATTTAAAACTAGAAGGTTCTCGAAAATAGGGATTCTCCTAAACCAAATTGAGAAGGACCATTAGAATTTTTTATGCAAGTAGATGGAGATAGATTCTACTGGATAGAAGAGACACCAAAAGGTCTGCAACAGTCCATGAAGAAGAAAATACTTTTTTTAAACAGAACTCAAAGAAAGATTAGTTTCCAGGTTTATGATGTTATTTAAGTCGATTTCAAACAAAGAATTTTGCATAAAAAGCTACCCGCGTTTGAACACGTAATTTACAAAATGAGAAAAAACTACAAGTTTGGGCACCCCTCGAACATCATTCTAAATTTTTTTTTATAGAATATGGAGAAAAAAATAGAAGATTACGAATCCATTGGTCTGCCGTGGTAAAAATGGCCAAAACTGGTCAAAAATCGACTCTGATTGAATTAAACTAAATCCGATTACCAAATATCGCCTCTCGGATTATGTTGAATCAAAATTATTAATTTGAATTTCGTTTGTTTCGTTTTAGTCCTATTGAGAGTGGAAAAAGGGACTTGTTTAGAACTACATAATAATTATTAACTAAGACTTCGAAAGAAGAAAAAAATCTTTAGTATTTTTTCCTTGCAGAAATTTAGAGGCACGATAATAGTCCGCTTAATGGCCATATCTCCTTACAGTCACTTTTAGTTTAAAATGCCATCTCCTCCAACACGGGCTTTTCTCTATGCTCCATTAAAAATGATTCGTATTTTTCTCTTAAAATATCCACGGACTTTATCCCTAAGTCATTATCCGGTCTCAGATGAATATATCAACATCGTCACTTTTTTTTTTAATAGAGTAACAGTTTACACGGTTAAAACACTGGTTCCAGCATTTTTTTCTTTCTTTTTTTTTTTTTTTTTTTTTTTTGTATCGATGCAGTAATAGCCTAGAGGCGACATAGTCTTTTAACGTTTTTTGTTGTCACTAAGTCCCAACTGTGAATAGTTTGAATAGTTAAAGGTTACTTGTTAAAGGTTATATTCGAAAAGGCATAAGCTTGTAACCGATGAAGTGTATTTCCCTCGCGGTTTCTTATTCAATGCAGAAACGGCTTGTAAAAATAGTACTGATTCAAAGACAACATTAAGTACCCAGTAAAGAAATTGAGAGGTGGCTTATAATAGAAATAAATGGAATAAATATATTTTATCTATTTCTAGGTAATCTCCTTATTTCTTCGCCTCTTAGGTTTATTTCAGTTTGGTTGGTTTGTAAGCTCAACTACCTTTACTTGTGCACATCAGCACGGAACCTACCTAACAACAGAGCTAATCAGGAAGGAATCTACTGATTAACGTGGATTCCGAACCACAACGAGCATCTATGACTAACGCGGAATTTGAACACTGCACTTTTGGCTTGAGAAGCCAGAACACTAACCTCTCAGCCATCAGAAGGACATTTACTTTAATTTCACTATGAACATCAAATTAGTTGAATCGTATTTTATGGTAGTTTTTCTTCTAATTGTATGGTTATTTTTGTGTAATTTTCATTAACTTTCAGGTTAAATTAATGTCAACTTTCTGCGAGCTAAAAATATCAAGCAAAACTTTCGTTGTTAATTTATTGAAAAAGTTATCGATTTTTAATTTTTGTAATCCTTTTTAAGGACAAAAGGTCAATAACAAAAAGTTCAAGAGTTCAAATCATATTTAACGCAACGATAATTAACACTTTATCTTAAAAATGAACATTACTAGAAAGCATTCAAAAATATGTCTTACACCATTAAAATCATCAATTTGGTTATAGTACATAATTTTTTTCACAACGCAGCTCTTCTTAGATGAAGTATTTCAATTCGTTATATTATGGATACGTTAAAAATAGTACTATTATTTTTTATGGTATACCATTATTTGAGATTCTTCTTCATATAGCTTTTATAAAATTTATAAGTAATAATTGTTTTTAATCCCTTAACTGAGTTGATTAAATGAGAACCAAGCATGCTTGGGAACTAAACACTGGTGGTTCCGTGTCAAACTGACCATTTGACCAGAATGGTACACGCCGAGGCCCATGGTCAAGTAAGCTGGATTGGTCACAGAAGGCCAAGCCCTCCCTTCCCCCACGGGGCTAATACAAAACTGAGTTTAGTTAGTTTTTAATCTTGGAAACCAAAATATTTATTTTAAACTTACTTTAAGCATTTTAATAATTTATACAATCCTTATTTATTATAGTTAAAGAAATAGAAATTTTATGGTTTGATCTTTTGGGAAAAACCTGATAAATTAATTTATAGTTAAGATAAAAAAAACTTCTCTTGAACTAGAGTAATAATTTTATAATTTTATGTTTTTTAAAATTCCAAAGATTGGCGAAAAATACGCTTTTTCTTATAATTTTTTAAATGGTTTTGGAGTATCATTAAGAGTCAGTCTGTCTCTACTCCATAAACCTAATGTTTTATTATTTTAGTCAAAATATCTTTCAAAGCATTGCTTTAAAAGACATTTTAGTGACAATTTTTGTTAAAGCATTGCTTTAAAAGATACGAATTTTTACATCAGGTGTACAACAATAATAAAAGATAAATAACACAGTTTGAAGGCGGAAAACTAGGTGTTTTCAAATAATTTATATTAACTTCGATTTTAGAACGGAATCCGTCCCCGACTTGGAATTTTAACAGAAAATTTTTCGGAAAAACCTGGTTTATATAGAATCTTAATCCAAAAGAACATCTATTTATTCCGGCATCAACGTAAATCTTAAATCAATACGGTTTAAATAGGCAATAATTTGTATCAGTAATAAGAAAACAAAATATAGCGAATTCCAGGTGGTGGCTACTGCCAGAAGTCAAATTTCAAAAGATATATTGTGATTGGCTGGATTGCTAAATTTGAAACTCGCGTATAAAGCACATTTAGAAGATTTATGATTGGTTGTTTGAAGTCGTTGCCATTCTGACCACAGAAATACAGCCGAATTTGGGCAGCACGCAAGAGAATTATATATATAGATTGAAAGTTGTGATATTTTCTACACCCCTAGTTATTTTTAATAAATAACTTCCACCGTTTTATTTTAAATTTAAACCAAAAGTTAAGTACAAATTTTGATAATTAACTTCAAAGACCTCAAAGTTTACCTTTTGAAAAAATTATATAAGGATAATTTTTAGTGAAATAAATTGGGAAATTATTAAAGTTTTAAAGAGTTTCTTTGAAAGCTAAATATCTTTATAGCTCTTGCTACTTTAAATCAGGAGGTAAAAAATATCTCAATAGCAGTAATTGCATGTTATCCCAAAATAGTTGATTTGGTTGGATAAAGATTATCTGCGCAAGGACAAATGACGAGCAGACTATATGTCATTATCCATGAATAGAACCTATAAATATTAAATCAGTCTCTTCTTTTCCATGACCTTTAAAAGAGCTTGAAAAATAAAAAAACTGCTCTCATTTCATTGGAAACTTGAATAAGAACATTTTTTAATTTTAGAAGGCAGATTTTTTATGGTAAACTCTTTGTTTTGTGAGTGTGTTCTAGACATACTCAAATTTCAATAACTGACAAACTTGAATAGTTTTATAAAAGTATTTATTCAAAAGTCAATACTTAACAAATTCTTTGACAAACATTTTGCTAAACAAATTTTGTAATGAATTTATAAAAATATACTTTAATATTCAATGACAAGTTTTTTAAACAATCAATATACAAAGACGTGTTTTAACACAATTTTAATACAATTCAAATAATAAGAAATCTTTTTTTGATAAAAAAAAGTAGTAAATAATTGATTAAGTAATTAAATACAATCAACTAAAAAGTTAACAAAATATTGAAAAAGAATTATAATTAGACAATTATTTGGTTTCTTATATTACGCTTTAAAATTAAATATATACATACAGCTGTAATTAATGCAAATAGAAAAGAAATTTGGATTTTTTCCAAATGAATATGACTTTTTTTTATCACATTTAGAATAATGAAAAAGTTCATTTAACAAACTTTTATAAAATTTGTCTAAAAAAATATCAATTTTTAATCTTATTTAATAAATAAACACATTACAATAAAATTTTACTGAATTTTGGATACCTTAAATGTGTTAATAGCACAACTTCAAAATATTAAATAATACTCATCGTAATTAAGCTTAGTAAAATAATAATTGTTAATTAACAATTACAAGTTAACTAACTAGATATTTCTTTAAAACAAATTTCAATCATCTGCCTTCACAAAAATAAAAATGAACTTATTCTTTAAGAAATACACAAGCATTTTCTTAATATACTTTTGAACTTGCTTTCTTTAGTATTAAATTACACAACATATTTTAACTGGGAAGTTAAATTTAAACATATTGTGATTGCTATTTATTACTTCTAAGTTGTTGGGGCTTCCTTCTTTTAAAGTCCTTACAGGATTCTAAATTTTCCCATTATACACAATACTTAGTAATATTTGCTTTATTATTAATAATTAATTGATATTTTATTTTAATAATAACATTAATTTTGGTGTAAATAATTATGATTTTAGTTTGTTATAAGTAAGGTTATTAAATTTAAATTAGGAAAACAGGTGGCTTTTTTTAACAAATTAAAATACAACTAAAGTTATATAAGGATTGATGATATCGTATCATATTATAACAATTTAGATAAGTTTGTAATGAACGTACTTCATGCTATTTTAGATTAGCTCATAGCAAAAAATATATATTTTATTATATAAAGGGCCATTGTTTAAAATTTACGTTTTTAAACTATTTAAGCGAGACAAGAAACTGGAAACCAGGGAATTTCTATTAAAATGCTGGTTACTCTGGTGATAATATGCAAAATAAATCCGCGGTGTAAATAACACTCCCCAAAGCAGGTACCCCACGACATTGTCACAGCAAATTAAAATTGCAGAAAAACAGTCGATCAAGTTTTTTTATTATTATTATTATTTGCTGCAGCTGGAGCAAAAGAATGAAAAATAAATAAATTGAGGTCCTCTCCCTCAAACAAAAATATAGCATTCAGTAAAAAATAAAAAAAATTCAGAAGGTTTCAGTAAATTGGATTATCAATTTACCAAATAGTTTCCTAAAACCCGTTTCGTTGCCAATACCCGGTTTTAATTTTATTTTCTTGCCAAGAAATGCTGAGAATTAGACCTAATCATTAAGTAGTGTATCGAATGATCAGTGTTGTTGGGGAAGTTGAGATTCCCAATTATCACCTACTGTTAGTTAAGAAAAAAAATTGAGTGCGTGTTTTCTTACTTATGTACGTTAAGTTTGCTACCGGTCATTAACGCGCTTAACGTTAGAAAACTGTTCCTAATACATATTTTTCAAAGTGTTGAAAAAACTGCCATTAAATTTGTCATAGGATATTTTAATTGTAAGAATAGAAACAGTCCCGAATAGTTAATTTTTAAACCGTTACGAATCTGGTATCTACGTTTTTAATTTAATACACAGTTTGCCTCTAAAGAAATGTCATGCTCTTTTGAATGCGTTTTTTTCAGAGAAAATATTCTCGAATATACAAAATAAGAAAACTTATAATTTCCTTATCATTATCGAAATCTTAAAAGAAACTTTTTACATTTAAAATGAAATGTGATATTTTCCATTTATTATGAATCAATATTTGATTCTTTATATTTCCATAATATCTAGCGCTAATCTACAAATAAATAAATATACACACAAACTTAAATAAATCCCGATAATTATGACGCTTGCTGCACAGAAGCGTGCTAGTTAAGTACTAGTTCCAAGCGTACTTTTGCGCTATTTATCACACTTTATTTTTCTGAGTGCAACGCCCTATTTCTATTCAAAACTTTGCAAATGTCATTTTTAAATAATACTTGAGAATACGACACTTCTCGATTAAGAAACAAAAATTTGTTTAGAGACCAGGACAAAAAATATATTTAGTCCCCTCTTTCAATAAGTTGAATTGTAAAATTCTTTGTCGAAATCAACTCCAATCTACGTACAATTAACTACAAGAAAAGCGTTAACACTCCAATTTTCTCCAAATCGAGTCACTTTTTCCTGACCCTTCACGTACAAGTTAAAATAAAATAATAAACTAATGACGTAATTACTCTGTAAATAAATACTTTTTTACGAGGAAGTTTTGTAAGGATCATTCCCTATACTCACTATGTTTCAATCTTCTAGTCCAGTGCATTTAGAAACTACTTTCTATTAAAAGTTAACATTTAATGAGTAAGTAGGTACGAAAAAGATCACCTAATGAAATGACATAAATTGTTTTTTATTTTAATGTCTATCCATTATAAATGAAAATTGAAATAGCAATAGTCAAAACCAGGTGGAAACATTGCATATGCATTGACGTAAGGATTTCATTTATAAAATAAAATATATTACACGCTATTTTCGAGTTTTTAATTTGTCATTTCATCATATTTTTTTTTTACCTACTCGCTAAATTTAAAGATTTCTTACAGAGCAGTTTTTAAATGCATTATGCTAGAAGACTTTAACACAGAGAGTCTACAGAATGATCCTTACTAGGACTTACTCTTAAGAGTAAAACCTAACTGACCATCCTAATCGAGCAACAAATTTTTTAGCCAATTTGTTTCTTTGACTCCTCTAAAAGGGCTTCGTTAATTTAATACGCAGGTAATTAATCCTAATATTTATGAATGAAATGAACTAACATACCTACTCAAAGTTAAAATACAAATTATATAACTCGACCATTTTATGTTTAGTATTTAAAGCAGTCACAAATTTAGTACATATTCCCTCTAGTACTAAAATATTAAGTGAACATCAAATCGAATACTTGGCTTCTAGGTTACTGTTATAATGCCGCATAAGCCTTCAAAAAGATGGAAATATAAATCAAAAGCCAAATCATTCATAACTAGCCTTATCTAGGCAAACACCAACTCTTCAGTTCAGCGATTGCACGTCAAGTTGAATAGCAAAAAACGGTTTATTTCATCGCGAAGGCGATAATTTTGGCGGGACTTGACACCAAAAGTGCACCGTGAATTCAGCCAATCGATAACTTCTATCAAATTGATGCCTTAGTAAAGGATTAATTTGCTTATGGAATAAAACTTGATATCCTGTAGTTAAAAACCAACATAATTTCCATGCTATGGGAGTTATGAAAAATTTAGCTTATTTTTTGCCTTTCAATTGTTTGTTTCCGGCAAAACAACCTTCATCGATCAGCTAAATCCTCGATTTGTTGTTCACTTGGTACTGAAGTACTTGATTACACGAAATTTGAGAAGGATGTCACATGCTCTCAGGGACTGATATACTCTATTCTATGTGATATTGCCATAAATCTATCTAATCACAAGCATCAGCATATTAATACTACAGCACCAGACTAAACAAATTTACATGTAACCCAGTGGTATTAGTCTGGCTATCCGCGACCTTATCATTCGGATATCCTTAAACTCTTCTTTCCCAACGCTGAACATCATTCCGGTAAGGAAGCATATGTTTAAACCTGTGGAATAGCAAGCCAGCCGGACGCAACTTAAACTTTGCTTCCCTGCCGTATGATTGGTAGACCACGTTTAATGATTAACCATAAAGTAATAAATATCTAATAGAAAGTACTAAATCTAAAGTACAGTACCAGTCGTGTTATAGTTAACTGTTAGTATGCACAAAACTTTAACTTGGAAGCCAAATTTCTAAACTCGAGTTCTCGAATATATTCAAATTTGAAAATGTCGCACCCCTAATTTAAGTCCAGTACTACCACGACACTTCACATCGTTGCCCACAGTTTGAACTTTCAACATAACTAGGGCTACTTTACCACACCAAACAAATTTACATCTAACCATCCCAGTGGCCTTATTCCTGCGAGTATCCGTACACTCTTCTCTCTCCGCACTGAACCTCAGCCTCGTAAGCACACTCGTGCTTGTACCTATCGAACAGCAGCCCAGCCGGACACTTCTTCAACTGTACCTCCCCGTCGTAGCACTGGTAGAACATGTGACACGACCCCGGGTGTGCGAAAAGGCCACGCGCTTTCGGACACACGGACCGCACACTGGCCGCGGCCAATTCTTTCTGGCCACGAGCCGTTTCGGCCATGGAGTAGCCGTTGTTGTTGTCGTCGTCTTTGGGTTTGCTGTTACCTTTTGTCTTGTTTCCTTTCTTGCCACCTCCGGCTGAAATATAGAAAAGTATTTTTTTTAGAAATTGGTCAATTTATTTTCTAATGATGACATGATAATTATTTACAGTGAGGCATATAAACAAGCAATGTAAACATGTGATATGCAAAACATTAATATAATAAACAAATAAGAAAGCATTCATTGAAGTTATTACCACGAACTTTTCGAAATCCTTGTTATTTGAAATGAGTGAATTAGTTACTTCCAGAATATGTTCAGACATTTTTGTATACATTTATGTGTTTTTCTGTATCATCGTTTAATGCCCATGCTTGTTCAAATATTTCATAATTTGGGAATAAACATTCGATATTTTTTTTAATACATTCACTTCTCAATAAAATAGGGTGACATCCATAAATGATTCACTCTATATGATAAAAAATTCGACTAAAATATAACTGAAAAAATATTTTAAAAAATTTATACCCTGCTATATTTTATAAATTTGGGATTTTTTTCATGTGTATGGCAACATTAAAGAATGATTTTATTTTGTATTACTCACTGATCTCTTAACTACAACTACTGGGTAGCTTATAACTGGTTTGTGCTCTGAAAGCAGATAAAGCCAATTGAATACTTCTCCCATAATGCAATTCAACAGGTTACCCATGGTTACTAACACATTCTAACTAGTTTGGGTGTGGAGTTGCTAATATAGATCTCTAATGGTGATTGTTCCGCCTTTTTAGGCTTCAAGTAAATAACCAAACTTGCAGTATTCAAAAGTTGTACTTAGAGATCAATGGTATTACTTCTAAAACGTTAAGTAAATGATTTAGCAAACTATTTTGACCGTTTAAGGAGATCTGGGACTCAAATTTTTTTAAATTCTTAAAAAAAAAAAAAAAAAAAAAAATGAACTTGAAACTTGAACGATAGTCATGTTGTAGATTACAATGCATTCTATTCAAGATTTGGGGACAATAAAAAAGGGTGGACAATGGCATGGAATCAATGACTTTCTTCGTAGTGGTCAAACACTATGAAAACTCGATCTGAACTCAATAAGTTTCAGTTGCACGTAAAAGTTGTCAATGTATATAACGGTGAAGTAGTGTAGGCAGTCTTAAGAAGCAAATCGTGGTTGAGGTAAACAAAAAATTATTGCCAGAGAGATGGGAGGCGAGGGTGACGTTTGAATAGCACAAAGACTTAATTATTCCAGAAGGCGTGTCGAACCTAAGTATGGGGTTTTTATAGATTTTAGAGTGACGTTCGACGAGACTCAATGTGCTTCTCGCAAACTTCGGAAAATACTAGAGAATTCTAAAGCCAAAATAGAAAGTTCCAATGGGAATGCATTACATGTATATAAAGGATTTACTGTAGAAACATTTTTATGTGTTATTTTTTTACACTTTGGCTACTTATTTTGTAGTTTTATCATGCTATTTACTACACATTTAACTTTTAAGAAAAATTTGACTTCTTACAGAGTTTTAAAAGTGATAAATGTGCTCTTACGTAAGCTGCACAGGACTTGGTCCTTGTAGTTGCAGACTTGCAAGTTGGCGTCGAAGTAGAGTCCCTTCTTGCAGCGTTGCACTTTCGGTTTGTTGTTCGTGCACAGGATGAATTCATCGCATCTGTGTTGGCTTGGAAACAAACCATTCGGACCTCGGCATTCGTCTACACGCAAAAGAAAATTATACACATCAGAAAATAAAACGAGTTAATAACATTATCTAAATTTATTTGCTGTATAGTTTGTATATGTCAAGTATTAGTTGAAATGATAGCTTCGTGGTTAATCGGGTAGAATTTCCTTCGTGTTTCTGAGTATCAGATTAGCTGCACAATACTGCGTGATCATAATTAAAGTTCAACATTCAAAACTCTCTAACAAGAAAAAAAGAACCAATGTTCAAAATGATCGGAAATATGAATGAATATTCGAAAAAGGAAGAAATGGTATAGCATGAAAAGAAAAATTACTATTACGAACTATTTTTTATGCCTCTTCATTGCCCCCTTCTTCGATTATATCCAGGTCATTATGACCTTTGATGCTTTTTCTTGAAGTTGAACTTTTAACATATTCACCCTGGGATGATTATATAATTTAAAGTTCAACTTTAAAAAAATAGTTCTAAATGGGGTTTTTTCCCCTTATATCATGCCATTTGCCTCTTTTTCGCGTATACTCAGATGATAACCAATGATTCTTTTTTTTCTTCTTCAACATTTTAAAAGTTGGAATTTAGTTATAATCACCCTCTGTAGTATTAAATTTTATATGATACTGAATTTTTTTTAAAGTAGGTCAAATATGCAGAGTGTCTGTAAAAGGTTGGAAACAATGAGATATAACTATCCTTTTGTAATGGAATAGTACTTCTTTTTCCCGATAGGAAGCAGCACCATAAGTCAAAGTGGTGGCTCATTTATCACAGAAGCGCCAAACTCAAGTCGTATCTTAAAAGCAATTCACTGTAAAATATTGCATTTTGAAAATACATGTTGAATATATTTCCATGTTCAAAATATTTTATTTAATGGATAGTATGGAGAAGTCTAAAGTTGAACTGATGATCAGCAACATTTTACAATCAGATTTATCAATTTGGCCATACCTTGCATTTAAACAATGATGTAGCGTTCTTAAATCTTGTATTATTTCTGAACGGGAAAAAAGTATTTACGCTAAGCAATCTTAAAGACGCAGAAATTAGTGAGTTTTTTCTTTTTTTAGACGTGTGATGGTTTAGAAGAAAACTCAATTTATAAAACTGCCTTATTGAAAAAAACAAGAACAACTTTTTAATTTCTTTTGCATTATTAGTGTATTCTTTATACTTATAATATGGCATCCATCAGTTATGTAGATGCAATATAATTTTTTACTCGTCAGTTTATAAAATACAAACACGAAATGTCACATAAAATGATGTACATTAAAATTCATTTCAGTGCTGACCATTAACTTCAAAATTATGATACAGAATCCTGAATACTTCTATATACAAATCTAATCTCAGTTTTAAACAAAATGTTTTACTATACTGCAATTTCCTGGTGATTTTTTACAGAACTAACAGTACATATAATAACCCGCTTGGTGTGGGATAAAAAAAGAGCAAAATTTGATTTTATTGACCCTTATTTTAAAAATACATGCTTGTTAAATATATTTTTATGTCATCACAGGCCATAACCAGCTTAACAAACAATATAAGTGGTAAGGTATACTAGTTAGAAGAAGCGACAGACCGGACCAAAAACATAATCTCGTGGCTATTGCATCAGAAAATAAAATACAGATTTCAACTCAAAAGGTGAAAGATTTTGAGGTTTTTTTTTCGAAATTTGTATCTTGTGTCAACGAACTACAATTATCTTCTTACAGAATGAAACTAATGAAAAAATCTAAAAAATCAGTGTTTTTTGAATAATGAGTAAGTGTAATATGCCACCATTAGGGCGTCCAAACTAATAAACTATGCAGTATTTCTATTGTATTGATCTTTCATTTATATTTGTTGTTATTTACTTCAGGGGTCGGAATATTTCTCTACTCTAAAACCCAAACTTCCAATGAACAAAATAGCAAAATAAATATAAGCAAATACCAGTATGAACTTGTATTATTTTTATGACATAAAAAAGGGTATAAATATCATGGCAGATGAGACAAGTCAGTAGATCATTTTTGTTTGGAATGAACGCAAACAAATCAGTGGAATCTTTCTTAAATTAACGATTTTCCACGTCAATTTTCTCATCTTTTTGTATGAAGTCAAGGTTAAGTTTTTCCAATATAGTATACTAAAAGCAAAATGCATTTTAACAGCATGCGGAACCACGAAAAGTTTACAGCAAAAGGTACTACCTACATCAGTCAGAGACAAGAGAACAACGAACGTCAACAAAAGCTTGACGCCACCGAAACTTTGACCCATGGTAGGCGCACTCTAATTGCGCATTCTGATTGTTCCGTATTTCGAATGAGACGATGACATGAATTACTGTGTACGCTGATTTTAAGTTGGTATATGAGGACAGTGTTTATTGCCACTCATCTCTCTACATTCCGACGCGTTTTCTTTTTTCCTTGTTTGAGACTATGCATTAAGTTTACCATGGATTTACCCAAATAAAGCACATATTTATTACAATTTATTGTTCCATTAGTTTATTCTTAGGTTGTGTTACTTAGAACTAGAAGAGCCACAAATATCCATCTGAGGAAGTACTTGCGGCTTCGATCCCGCGATCAGCTGTACCCTGCCCTAAGCTATCCATTTTTATTGACCTTAGTTAGGAATAGAAAAATGATATAAACTATTTTTAACTTATTCTTCTATAAAGTATATATGACAGCATTGAGATACCATTATGCCATAACTCAGACCATTAACTTGAAGGGACTTACAGTAATCTTGGTAACGAGCTATACTTGACGGAAATCACTGCTTTCAAAGTGAGTATACACGCCGGTGAT